>CADCSX010000006.1:0-1200000 GCA_902805475.1 Entonaema liquescens
AACTAACCTAGCCTAACCTAACCTAACCTAACCTAACCCTAACCTAACCTAACCCTAACCCTAACCTAACCTAACCTAACCCTAACCCTAACCCTAACCCTAACCCTAACCCTAACCCTAACCCATCTACACCTACACCTACACCTACACCTACACCTACACCTACATCTACATTTACATCTACATTTACATCTACATTTACATTTACATTTACATTTATATTTACATTTATATTTATAATTTTTATTATTTAATTAAATTTTTTAAATAATTATAATTATATTTTTTTTTAATATATTATTAATTATTTATATAATAATTTTTTAATTTAATTTATTTAAATATTTATTTATTTTTTATATTTATTTATTTAAATTTTTTTATTTTAAATTTAATTTATTTTTATTTTATTTTATTTATATAATATTTAATAATTAAATATTAATTTTAAATTATATTTATATAAAACATTTTTATATTTTTAAATTATTTATAATATTTAATTTATTTTTAAATTTTATTATTTTATATTATTTATATATTTTAAATATTTTTTATTTAATTTTTATATAATTATAATATTATTTTTATATATTTAATATATTTATATTATAATTTTATTTTTTTTTTATTTTATATTATTTTATTATTTTTTATATTTTTTAAAATTAATTATTATTAATTTATTTTTTTATTATAATAATTATATATTTTATTTTTATTTTATTATTTTATTATAATTTTTATTTTTAATTTATTAAATTATTTATAATATTTTATTATTAATTAATTTTATATATATATTTATTTATATTTATTAATTTATTTTATTTTATTAATTTTAAATTATATTTATATAAAATATTTTTATATTATTTTTATTATTTAATTATATTTTTAAAATTTTTAATTTAATTTTATTTTTATTATATATTTTAATTAAATTTATTTTTTATTATTTTAAATAATTATAATTATTTTAATTTTTTATATATTATTAAATATTTATATTATAATTTTTAATTTAATTTAATTTATATTATTTTTATATTATATTTTATTTTATTTATTTATTTTTATTTTATTTATTTTTATTTTATTTAATTTTATATTATTTTATTTATATTTTATTTAATAATTTAATATTAATTTAAAATTATATTTATATTAAATATTTTTATATTATTTATATTTTTAATTTTATTTATTATATTTTTTTATTTATTAATATTTTTTAAATTATTAAATTTAATTTATTTTTTATTATATATTATTATTTTATATTAATTTATTTTTATTTTTAAATTATTTTATAATATTTTTATTATTTTATATAATTTTAATTTATATAATATAAATTTAAATTTATATTATTTTTTTTAATTATTTTTATTAATTTTATTTATTTATTTATTTATATTTATTATTTTATTTCATTTTATTCATTTATTAAATTTTTATTTTTATTTTTATTTAAATATTTAATTAATTATATTTTATATATTTAATTTATTTAAATTTTATAATTTTATTATTTTTTATTTATTTTTTTATTTTATTTTATTATATTTTAAATATTTTTAATATTTATAATTATTATTTTTTTAATATAAATATAAATATAATTATATTTATATTTTTTATTTTAAAATTTATTATATTTTATATATATAATAAATTTTAAATTTTAAATTTTTATATATTTAATAATTTATATAATATTATAATATTAATTTTTTTATTTTAATTTAATTTTTTTATTTTAATTTAATTTTTTTATTTTAATTTAATTTTTTTATTTTAATTTAATTTTTTTATTTTAATTTAATTTTTTTTATATATAATATATTTAATTTTAATTTAATTTTATTTTTTTTTAAATTTTTTTAATTTTTTTATTTTAATTTAATTTTTTTTATTTTTTTTGTTTTTTTTTATTTAATTTTAATATTTTAAAATTTGTATGGGTAGGGTTAGGGTTGGGGATAGGGTTAGGGTTGAAATAGGGGTTGTGGTAATTTTCAATTTCGGGTGGATCCCGAGCAGGATTGATTTTTTTTTTGGCCCGAAAATCAATTTTGCCCCTTGTCGCGCACTGTGGCCCGTGTCCTCCCACCAAAAAAAAATCAATTTTGCTTAAGATTGATTTTGCCTTATTGTTAATATAATGTTGGAAAAGTTATTATTATTTTATTTTTTATTATAATAACATTAATAAATATTATTTTTTAATTTTATATTAAATTATTTTTTAAAATATTATTAATATTATTTTTAAATATTATATATTAATGTTTTATAAAACATTATAATATATTATGTATTATTAAAAATAAATATTAATTTAATATTTAATAATGTAAAAAAAAAAAAAGTTAAATTACGTAATGGTATTAAAAAAATATAAATAATAATAATGTTATTAATTAATTGTTTTTTAAAAATATATAACGACGGGGTTAAAAAAAATAAAATAATTATTAAGTTTTAACGTTAAATATAATATTTATATTAAATAATAATATATTATTAATATATTTTATAAATTTTATTTATATTTTAATTATTTTAATTATATGGTAAATATATTAATAAATAAATAATAATAAATGTTAAATAACGATATATAATGTATATAAATAATAAACGGTTAATTAAATTATTTTAAATTAATTAATATTTTAATTTTAATTAATTAATACGGTAATATATATAATGGTAAATATTAAACGTTAATTATTTAAATATAATAATATTTATTAAATATATAAAATAAAACATAAATTTATTTAATAAAATTAATTTAAAATTAATTATATAATTTTAATTAATTATATAATTATAATTATAATGTAAATAAAAAAAATAAAAAAAAAAATATTAAATATATAATTGTAAAATAATAATGAAATTAATAAAATAGTTAAAAATATTAAATAAAATAATAATATAATAAGTAAAAAAGTTAAAATATAATTAAAAAAAGTTAAAAATATTTAATATAATAAATGAAATAGTAATATAATTAATAATATAATTATTAAAATAATAATGTAATTAATAATATAATTACGTATAAATAATATATAATAATTAATTAATAAAAAAATAATATATAAAATATATAATATTAAAAATAAATTAAAAAAAATTATAAAAAAAAAAAAAATTAAATTAAATTATTATAAAAAAAAATTTATATATATATTTAATTAATATATATAAATTAATAATAATTTTATTTTTTATTAATTAAATTATAATATATAATTTTTTTAATTAAAAAAATGTTAATATAATTATATAATTATTTTTAAATATTTTAATTAATTAATAATTTAAATAATAATTTAATTATATATTAATATAATTATAAACATAATTTATTTAATTAATTATTTAATAAAATATATATTAATTTAAAATATATATTTTTTTTATTACTATTTAATTAAATAATTAAAAATAATAATATACATTATATAAATGAAAATAATATTTATTTTAAATTATTTTATTAATTATTTTATTTTTTATATATTTTTTTATAATATTTATTATTATAAAAAATTTATTTTAAATTATAATACCATTTTTTAAAAATTATTTAATTAATTAATTAATAATTTTAAACATTAATTATTAATATTTTAAAATTTTTTATAATATATATTTATTATTATTTAATTTAATTAATTAATTTTTTTATTTAATAATTATTAATTTATTATATTTAATTTAAATTAAATATATGTTTTTTTATTAATTAATTAATTAATTTATAAAATAATGTTAATTTTAATTAATTTAAATTATTTAATTAATTAAATATTATTTTATTTATATTTAATTTTTTATTTTATTAATTTTATTATATATTAATTTATATATTTTAAATTTTTAAAATTTTATAAATATAATTTTAATAAAAAAAATTTTTTTATATTTTTAACAATTTCGTATAATATAATAAAGTTTTCTTAACAAATATACGGACTATTCGTTTTAAAAAACGTGGCGCGGGCGTAGTTCGTTTTTTTTTAAATTAAATTTAAGTATTAAGATAAAATTCAACGCGGTTCATTAATAACGCGCTTATTTCGCGTCATTACGCGTAAAACTCTTAATTCCACTTTTCCCTTCCCATTGAATGACATTCGCTAGCTATCCACTACCCCGAAAATGATTGACAATGCCTACGTAGGTACAACATGATCGCACCAAATACCAGTTGAAACCAACCGGGGAATTTTGCGTAAAGTGCATGCAAATGTACTAAACCAATCAACCCAATCCCACTAGTATCCCTTGTGCCTTCCATGAAAACCATTATCTCTGCATTAAAAATGTTTGGTGAAGTGGGAGTGTCTTGTATCATCATAGTTGTAGTCAATTTAACAGAGAAAAATAAATGTCCAAGATGATTACTGCTTGGCAGACGTATCGTCAATTACGCCATGATCATTTCTTCAATGTCTATCGCCCTGCATGCGCATTATCAGTATGCAAGGGCAAAGAAGGAGGGGTGATCTGGGGTCTCGGGCTGTTTCCCGCTGCTATTACGTGATGAGACGAATATAGGATATAACCTTTAATGTTACGACATAGAAGTCCATCCTAATTAAAGACCTCGTCATGCACTGCGTAGGGATCGACAGGAAGTTTGAGATCTGGTTGCCGTGTGATCCCAGACCACGTAGCATACAGTGGTGTCCATTGCCCATGTACAAGAGGACTAGTAGCAGAAATAAAGGTGAGAAATGACTTGGGGTTTCGTCACCTAGGCTGACTGGAATTCTTATGCCGACCGCTCTCGCCGGATGGCCTCTGCGCTTCCATTCTCGCCGGCTACATTCTCACCTTGAGGGAACTATTCTTGGGCCGTCTGCGGGTTTCACCGCGTAGACCTTCAAGAAAGCGCAATGCCTCTTCCCGGCACTAGATCACGTAGTGCACATTTTGGAACTCGACAGCAGCTCCCTTTGAGGTTTGAGGGCGTAAAGGGCGGTTGCAGAGTCGAACCCTCCATTATCTAAATAGGAAGTTATAGTCAATCTGGCGATATGCTTGGTGGCACACCATCGCAAAAAAGGGACCTGATTGAGACTATATCGTAAAACTATCCCCAACGTAGACGAAGCTACAACATCTAGTTTTTAAGGGCGGTAGACCTAAAATGATCGATCAGGCCTAGCGGATTCTTTTCTGCCCTGCAAGGTGCCCTCGTGGCACACCATCTTTAGAGAGCTAAAGAGTCGAGAGGTGATAAATTGCTAAGAGGGTTTAGGATCATGGTGTAAGGGTTGTGTCAAAGTCTCGATCGGGTGTAAGTGCTTGCTTGTAAAGTGATTCTCACCCTCTGCCCCCTGGTTCGTCTGGAAATACATAGTACCTTCGTAGTACCATCCCTTGTAAGTCTTTTCGTGGGCAGATGGGTCACTCTCTATAGCGGTTAAGCTAGGCCTGTACCTGGGCTTCGATCCACTATACCTATTGGTTCCATAAGTACATCTCTATACCGAACCCGGTACGTACCTATCATGTGGACCACGTCCGTGCGACTTGGATAGGCAGTGCAGCTTTTGGCCCGTTCCTGGGGGATCCTCTCTTTTTCTGTTGGTCTTATTAGGCGCATTATTCCAGCCATCCCATCTCTCCCACCCCCGAGCTTCCACTTTCCCACTTACACCTCATCTCCTAGCAACCGTCCGTTGATCGCCCGCGTTTCCGTCGCATAACAATCACCAGTCAATTACAACATTACTGTCGCTAGCAAGCCTCTCCTTCACTACGACTACACCAATCTATATACTATTTATATTAAATCTATATAACCATTTTCGCAGCTGTTACCATCGAACCACGCCGCGCGCATCGCATTCTTGCCACAGTCGCATTCTAAAACCTTGCAAGATATCCCGCTCGAAGCAACCTCTGGGCACGCACTGTCGCAACACAAGCAACACCAGATCAGTACTCGAATAAGTTGTCAAGATGTTGATGCCGTCTGCACTTTCGTGCGATTCGTCGCACCCGCCCGTCACCAGGCTTCAATCTGCTCTTTTCGCGTCGCCACCTGCTAGTCCTCCGTCGAACGCGCACAATAGCACGCTCGGAAACATTTTCCAGTCGTGTCGCGCGCTCCAGTCCATGCTTACCGCCCCCGCGACAATCACACCAAATGTCGGCACGGACGCGCATCGGGATCCGCTACCTACACCGCCGATGGCTCACACCGCCCTTCCTCCGCTGAAGATACGCTTGCGATCGCGCAAAGCAGATAGCAACGGGGACGCTCTCCCCAAGAAGAGAGTAGTAAAACGGACGGCACCGCCCCGCGGCGCCAATAAGCGACGCCGTGTTGTTGAAGATGACATGGGTCGTGATGATGATACCGACAGCGATCTTGAAATCAGCGGTCCAGAGAATGGCGATTGGGATCACGACGGCGAGGAATCATCCGCACGACCCAGCACGCCGAAGCGGGCTCGCCTTGCGCCGGAAGTAATACCGCTGGGTCTAGGGCGGAGGGACTTCCACAATCTGCAGTCTACCAGGGAGGAAAAGCGCATGGCAGGAGGCACGGAAGTAGAAGTAGAGGCAGATGGTGAGCGGTGGAGCAAAGAAGACGATCGGATACTAGTCGAGCTAGTCCTGGAGAAGCTCAAGCTCTCTAAGACGGATTGGCAAGACTGTGCGCGTAGTCTAGGAAAGGACCGGAGTAGTATCGGACGGAGATGGAGGAGTCTGATGATCAATGGGGATGTCGGGCTCAAGCCGTCGAGGAGTCGGCGAAGCAAACTACACAGTACCTGGAGGTGAAGTCCACGTGCTCGATTCGTTCATTCGCATGTTTATTTTGTTTACTATCTTACTATTCTTTTGGATCTCTAGATATGAGATCTAGTTGTACTTTCGACAGACATATTATGGTTTTAAAAAGGAAAGGCTAGGCGCTCTAGAGGATAGGATACCTGGGTATGATATCCCCATATCGCGCAGAATGCGCTCGATAGGTCGGCGGTAATTGTTGTTTATATTTTTGGACAGTAACTATTGTTGAAATACAATGATCTTGCCTCATTTTCTTTCTCCTATTGCAGTGTCCAACTACGAAGTCTCTACTTGCGGCTCGCAGCTAGTATATCAAACCGTTGAATTTTCTTGCGTGCAAATCTCCCTTACAAGGTAAATCCAGACATCTCCGTTTTCGTACTTTACTAGCCCCCTAGGGCTGGTTAGCCAGCCTACTCAGGATAGCTATCATTAAAATACCAACCCCGTATTTTTCAAATTCATAGCTCTTGTCGAGTGTGGATAAAACCCTCACGAGCCGCACACCTTGAAGCCGAAAACGGACTACCAAGCGCTCTCGGCACCCGGTACACCCGCTTATGATCACCAGGGTCCTTTTTACTTTATTTTTTTATTCTTCTCTTTTCGCTTGGAGGCTACATTTTACTGGCCAATATCTGGGCACGATTAGGTTCCGCGGCTCCGCTACGGCGGCTAGGGTTACGTTTGGCTCCGGGGAACCGGGGGTAGGTCCCATTCTTCGGTTATGGGAGGTTGGAAAATTTATGCCCTCAAATATCTAGGGATACAGAATATGGAAACCCGCCCCCAAAAGTCATGGGTCATTTTTTAACACTTATGCTCCCGCCTTCTTCATTTCAAGCAAGGGCTGGTAGTCAATCGTGTCTTAGGTTTCGAGTCTATACGCACATATGACTTGCATTAAGGATCGGCTCCCCAGCCTCCCGCCCTTACTTCTGTTCCAGGAGGCTGATTATAGATTGGTACGGTATGGGGCTAGGAGGATTGTGGGGAGTAAACGGAGATGGGTAACCGATGAGATTCGGATATATGTGTTCCGCCAGAGGATAACTGTTTACTATAGAGAGTTAGTTACCCTATTTAAACAACAGCATCTTTACTCCTTTTTCTGCAACCTTTCTCTTTTTCCTGCTCCCCGCCACGCCCAACTAGTAGCCGCTCGTGCTAACGACAACCATCAGCTGTTCATTTCTCGAGGTCAGCTAAGATTTGCTCTGACCGATTGTGTCTTATCCAATGATGGTTTGGAAATCTAACAAGCAGAAGAATAAAGTCCGTGCTATCTTGTAACAAGAGTGACATTCCGGTTCTGTTGTTACTTCTCTCAGCATAGCGTGAAGGTCTACGTAATGTAACATCTTGGTGATGGTAAAACCGTAGCTTAGTCTTCCAGCACCGGCCGGATTGTGTCTAAGAATATGTGGCCGCCGATGAAAGACCCATTCTCTGCTATAAAAAAGATTTTGCACGGGTCATCACTGATTTCCATAGTCAAGTATGGGAAGTAGACCATATTATGAGGCATGCCTTTAGATCCTTCACGACCTCTATTTCTGATACATTGCTCTAAGAGAGGTATATGTCCGCGATTATACTCATAAACCATGGAGGGTTAGGGTTAGTCGAGGTATAATTGTTGGAACAGGTGTAATGTGTAACATGTGATGATCAGGCTCTCTTAGGTATATTTCCTCTCGAAATCATGTAATTGACCCGACCATCACTACGTTCACGATCTGTAGCAGTGGAGGGATGTTACGCAAAGTTTAGGTTTCGTGAGCTCCTCATGATTGAGATGTTATACCGTTTACGCTTGACGTTAATTGCATTCTTCGATAGCGCTTATTATGAACACAGGCTCCCCAACCTAATTTGGGAGCTTTGCCTCAAAAGATAGTAATTCCATTGATTTGTTTGGGAAGGGAACGATTGGAAAACCTAGACCTTCATGACCATTTGCACTTCTCCGTTCTTTCAGATTCCCGTTTTTGGGGTAAGAACGTAGTGTCTAGGAGTGAACACGCCGGGTCTCTTCTCTGAACCCGACGGGTCCGGAGCGGCGACATCGGGCCATCCGGCTATCAGAGAATATTCCCGAGAGATAGATCTGGGTTGTTCCATAAAGGAGGACAGTGGTCGCTTTACGTGGTCAGTTCATAGGAAGAGATAAGGATAAAATGTGGTTCGCTGTTGATCGGTTTGAAAGTCAATAGTTGTCAACAATAAAAATCGAGAGGAAATAGTAGCGCTAAGGTTCATACGACTTTTCACGAAGCAATCTATATAAGACCATAAAGTGTTTGAAGTCGTGTAAGAGTGAAAGTCTCTAGATGGAGACATGCCCATAATGTATTTTCTCATGACAGAAATATGATATGTGGTATCTAATCATGTCCTTATATTCCCTTTCACATTGTCTTTAATGAAGCATAGAGCAGTAACTCTACATTTATCAGTAGCTCCTTTCATAATGTCGAGTGTACTCTGGATATCAATATAGATGTAGCTTCTAGCGTCTCAGCAGTCGCGAGTGGCTTAGAAGTGGCCTTTACGCGGGGTATGGCGGGTAAGGCGAGAGGAGACCGACACTGCTCTATGTACGGAGTACCAAGTTTTCGTAGATTGTGTAACGGAAAGTCGCATTTATGGTGCATGGATCCGTGCCCAATGGGCGTGCCGCAGTCCCTCATATGCATCGTTACTCTTCTACTTCTTGGAGCCTTTGGAAATTAGGTATCATTTTATATATCTTAGCATCCTATAAATGATCAGAGGAATGCATTCCTAACCACCTACTTCAACTCTCCACCTACAACACTTGAACATGAGTACGCTAATCCCTAGAGGGCCTTCAAACACTATCCGTGGTCAATGGCGTGGCCGTGGCCGTGGCCGAGGTCGCGGTCGTGGTCGAGGACGAGGCGACGATGGGAGAGGACAAGGCGCTAACCCGAGTAGAAGCAGAGATCAACCTCCTAAGAGTACTGTTGACGATGCCCCTCTCGGGCGTCTTATCACGAAAATTGCTTTGGGGAGTACTCCAAATTACAATATAGGAGACGCCAAGATTACCAATTGCAAATATGCTGCTTCGTACTCTCTCGTTGATTCCCAGACACCGAAGATTATCGTTCCAGGTATGTCGCAAAATATCATGGCCAACGATACCTATACTAATCTACTAAATAGGGGAACCGGCGGCTTGGGCCCCTCTCCAGCTACCTTCACAACTCCCTGGGGACCGGGGCAATTATCTTCGGGACTACAATGGAGCAAGGTTTCCCGAACATCCCATGCTGCCCTCCGTTTATTCCCTTCTCTCTCTAAATAAGGAGTTTGACACGTCAAGGGTCGACGTTATAGGTTGTGCGAGTTCCTTAGGGGATATTCTCCGGTTCGTACGATCGGTGGATTTGACATTCAGGTTTGACGTTGAAATGATTGGAGATACTCTATTTCTAATTCGCAATTGTCGCGATCAAGTCATTCCCGATGTTCGTGGATACGGCCATTCATTCTTAGATTCATTCACTTCTTATGGACCCAAGGTGCGGGAAACTAAATCGCACCAGCGTCTCGTCTCTTATTCCTTCGGCGGGTTAAGATGTCTGGTTCGATTCGAATGCGACGGCTACCTGACAGGCAACAAAGCAGATTTGACTACTACGGTTACCGAACTAGATGGCTTAACCCTTTCAAAATCGCCTGTTATAGAAGCAGCCGGAACGACTGTGCCCCAGCAGTCAATCATTGAAATTAAGACGAGGTCTAAAGCAAGATCTCAAACGGGTGCACCGGTCGATATGGATGAGCAATTGCCCAGGCTGTGGCTCCGACAGATACCCAACTTCATTACCGCATATCACACAACAGGGAACTTTGAAGATGTTCACGAGAAGCCCATCCAGCAAGAATTGCTTGATTGGGAAAGTAGTCATCAATCCGAACTGCAGGAGTTCGCTTCCATTCTACGCCAACTGATTGTTGAGGCCAAACGGGCGGGTCATTTGAAGCTCGAATTATGCCGAACCGAGTCGGGACCACTTGAACTTAGGGAGCAAGTCGGTAAGCCTCGGGAGGTACTCCCAAGTGATTGGAGGGATATGTGGGCTAGGCAGCATCAGGGGCCGGGTAGCGATGGCGCAGCCTACTTGAGTGATGAGGATGAAGGCGACGGTTATCCCAGCCTACTTTCGCGGAAGGGCGAATCTGGCGAATCGGATGACTCTGATGATGACTTCTCGCTAGATTTCACATCATGCGACCCAAGTTGCGGATATTGTGGTAAGTGTGCCTAAAGATGAAGGTTCTGGCATCAAATAGAATCAAGTAGCATTAGGAGAGTCTCGATTGCGCGATTGCGCGTTTACACTTTTGCGTTCGTGTGCCCGCATGATAGGCATAATTTACTCCGCACTTGGGCCAATTGATAGAGCGCTGTAATATGATAGAGTCGGAGTACGCACGGTACTGTGTTACATGTATGCAGGTTAGCTAGGCAAATGTGAGATATGAGATAATGCGGCCCGCCGAGTCGAAAGCCACGTTTGTCGACTTGAGACAGGTGAGACTCGAAGTCGAAGAGCATATCTACTAGTAGAAAATCCAGAGCGTGAGCTTTATTCTAATCTGCTTCGTATCTATAGGAGTGCTGCCTTTATTTCTCCTAGAGCTTTGTCAGTCTTTTGATTAAGTGATATTGCTCAGTTTTGACGACGACGACGACGACGACGACGCGATGTCATACCAGGCGGCTGCTAGCGGGCCATTTCCAAATCAGAGCCAAGAGGGTGACTTCCGATCTCGAGCACTTGACAAGTTTTTCTACAGACTACTTGAGGGTAAAGGGAAAGTTACCAGCATCAGGGATGCACAAAAGTTCCTAGAGTCAGTCGTGAATAGAACTGATAAGCCAGACTGCATCGAAAGGTTAGCTTCGTCAAAAAGCGGCCAAGAAGCCCTCCACAGGTCATTGACCATAGATCCCTCGGCCCAATTCATCAACAGTCATGTCTCGAATCTCTTGAAGTTCTTCGCAGACCCTGCCCTTCAAAGGGTCTGCGAGGGAGAGCTCCTCAACCAAGTTCTCTGGATTATGGTTGACCCACCGTTGTTCTGGGACAGCTTAATCCAGAATACCAAGTCTGAAAAACTTGAGGCTCAAGCTGTTGAAGGCTTTGCATGGCTGTTGTTACAGTTAATACTGCTACCCCAATCGCAATCGTCTAAGTTCCGAGAGACTGCACTGTCACTATGCCAAGACGGCACTCTCAAGAAGCTGGAAGAATCGAGCTCTCCAATATCTGGGAGCATATTTCAGAAGATCAGGGCGTTAGTCCAGCCTTCACAATCTGTTGCCAATTCTCATCTGGTCAATAAATTTAGTCCGGGGGGTCGCCACGATAACGACTTTGCTAACTACCACGATATTTCGATCCTTCCTACACGGGCCGAGATGGAGTCCACTGAGAGGCCTTTCTATATGCAGGCTGCGGTAGCGTTTGAAGAAGGGAACATAAATCGTGCGCTTGATCATCTCGATAACCAATTTCGCCTCCTGAGAGAAGATATGCTTGCCGATATGCGAGAAGATCTAAAAAACATGAGGAGCAAGAGTAGGAAGCAAAACTGGAGAAATATGGTCGTCAAGGATCTCTCTTTGGAGGATATAGACAAGGGATCCATGACGAACGATCGACCATGCAATTTGGTGTTCAGATGTTCCGAAGATATCTTGAACATGGGAGACGCGAGTACGGAAAAGAGAAAAAAAGAGCTGAAGAAAACTCCCGCATTCCTAAAGCATCAAAGTTTCGGGTGCTTTATGAAGGACGATACTCTGCTAGCATTCGCTTCTCTGGATAGAAACGAGGATCAACTAGCGCTTAACCCACCTCGTCTTTGCTTACAGGTGGTAGGCGAAGATATGTTAGCCAACCTTTTGTTAGCTCTGCGAGAAGGCACGGTTGACTTCTTACTCGTTTCAACCCCTATTTTTGCTTACGAACCAATCCTGGAGAGGCTCAAGAGAAAGACAGATGTCGAACTCGACCACGATATTTTAGTTCGTTCAAAGGAACCACAGGAGTCGCCAATCAAGCCTAGGGGGATCATCAACGCTTTGGAGGCGTCTTTAACTACCCCGACCGACTTACAGCAGTTGATTAGGACGACAAAAAGTATCAATCTTGATCCTTCACAAGTCAAAGCTCTCATATATGGGCTGCAATCTCAAACGTGCCAGATACAGGGCCCACCAGGTATGAATACCCTAAAAGCGGTTGCTACGAAGCTGTCAACTCTAACCCGTAATATAGGAACCGGGAAGTCCTTAGTTGGCGCTCTGCTGACGAAGATATTACTAGACAGAACACCCGAGAAGTTGATGGTTCTATCATTTACAAACCATGCTCTCGATCAGTTTATCGAGGATCTACTTGACATTGGGATTGACTCTAATAACATTGTCCGACTCGGATCGAAGTTCACCGATCGAACCGAATCACTCACTTTGAAATCTCAGACAGCCGGTTACGTGAGAGTAACCAGGACTCGGCAAGACTTAATTTCCGCTGAGAAAGCAAAATTGCAATCGTTAGCTGAAGGGATAGAAAAGCATTTCGATGCTTTCTCCGAAGCGCGGATATCCTATAATAACTTCCTAGAATTCCTAGAGTTTTCGGATACAGAGAGCCACTTTTTTGACGCGCTTGAGATTCCAGAAGTTGCAGATGGTGAAACTCGCGTTGGAAAGAAGGGTGCCTCCATGAAGCCTGACTATCTATTTGAGCTCTGGGCAAGTGGAAAGTCACCTGGCCCGTTCGCTAAGGATAAGTCAGAGGCTTCAAGTAAGGAAGTATGGGCTATGAAGAGGCAAGAACGGCAAGCGAAGATCCAGGAATGGAGATATGAAATCCACCGAGAGAGGGTTTCCACGCTGGCCAAGTGGATTACTGACTTCAACAAGACCTACAAGACTCTGCAGAGCTTGAAGAAGGAGAGGACAGAGCAGACTCTCCAGAGCAAGCGTATCATCTGCTGTACCACCACGGCAGCCTCGATGTATGCGCAAGAGATACAGGCCGCTGCGCCCGGTATTATCATAGTTGAAGAAGCAGGAGAGATATTAGAAAGTCGTACGTATGCCCCAATATTGTTTCCCCTCCTCTATCCTCTCTCTAGATAATATTTGTAATCGTCCCAGTTACTCGGTGTTAAGTCGATTACTATACCTAAGTGCCATTCGCTAATTCGATATTTTCAAGATATCCTCGCTGCTATGGGTCCTAGCACGAAACAGCTCATCCAAATTGGTGATCACAAGCAGCTTCGACCTAAGGTAAAGAACTTCAAGCTCACCGTGGAAGCTGCACATGGTTTTGATCTCAATCGATCTTTATTCGAGCGGCTTATAATTCAGGGCCAGCCTCACTGCACATTGCTGAACCAACACAGAATGAGGCCAGAGATTTCAGCGTTGATAAGACATAACTATCCCGACCTTCAAGATGCAAACGGTACGCAAAATCGACCGCAACTGACAGGATTTCAGGACAATGTTATCTTCATCAACCACAATAATCTCGAAGCAAGACACAACATTCTTGTCGATAAGCTCGACCCTACCGGTGGATCAAGTAAGCAGAATATTTTCGAGGCGGACATGGTCCTGAAGTGTGTTCGCTATCTGGCCCAGCAGAATTATAAAACTGAGCACCTGGTAGTCTTGACTCCATACCTAGTACGTTCGGTCGATTGTTTATATGCCAATAAGTTGCTAACATACCATAGGGTCAACTATCATTACTCCGGAACAAGCTCGGCAAGGACCTCGATCCGATTTTGAATGATCTTGACTCCCACGACCTTATCGAAGCTGGAGAAATACCAGCAGCAAGTGCAGAAGTAAACAAGCCGCAGATTCGCCTCTCCACCATTGACAACTACCAAGGTGAGGAGAGCGATATAGTGGTCGCTTCATTGACTCGCAGTAATGACGATGGAGATATTGGGTTCATGTGTGCCCCTGAACGACTCAACGTACTTGTCTCTAGAGCTCGGAACGCGTTAATCATGATCGGTAACGCGAGTACCTTCATGAATGCCAAGAAGGGGAAAGATGAGTGGACAAGATTATTCGACCATTTGAAGAAAGACGGGAGAATTCACGATGGATTCCCTCTCAAGTGTGAAAAGCACCCTGACACGAAGCATATCGTTCGTTCGCCCGAGGAATTTGATCTTTACTGCCCCGATGGTGGATGCACATTACCATGCAATGAGTTGCTATCTTGCGGCAAGCATACTTGCTCGAAGCGGTGTCACTTACGGGTCGACCATTCAAAAACGCCTTGTAACGCGATCATCAACGATGTTTGTCCACAGAAGCATAAGTTGGTTTGGGCCTGCTTTAACAAGACTCCTCCCGCTTGCCAGACCTGTCGTCGAGAGAAGGAGGAGAAGGGTCGGAAGGCTCGCAGGGATAAGGACTTAGAGCTGGAGAGGCAAGCAAAGCAGCACGCTTACGCTAAGCTTCTCAAATCCCTCCAAGACGACATCGAAAACCAAAGGAAGATTATCAAAGATGCCCAGGAGGAGAGGATAAAGGAGCAGACATTGCAGCAGCATCGAATCGAACTTGCCGAACTGACCAAACAGGCTCGCAAACCTATAATTGGTAATAACAATCCCGCACCAGATACTAAAGCCAAGCAGCAACCAACTAAGAATACAGCCAAGCCCAGCAAAGATGACAAGCAGGCTCCCAATAACCCACCGTTCAGTAACATGCCAGGCCAATGGCCTGCTGAGAATGTATCTTCTCCGAATGCGGAACACAAGGATAATAACAACAATGGCAACAGCAACGGCCATGATCATAGTCACGGCGCTAGTAATAATGACGGCAGGCATGACAATGATACTAGCCATAACGATAGCCAACCTAGTAGCAATGTCGGTGATGATGATAACCCTGATAACAGCACGCCGGGAACCCCTCAAGGTCAGCCTTTTCCGTCTAAGGGGCCTTCGGCAGCCGAAACAGATTGGCAGTACCAGAAGAAGTACGAAAATGTCTTCAACGAAGCTCTTGACTCTCTATTTAAGATGATCGGATTAGAGAGTGTGAAGAAAGAGTTTCTAGCAATAAAGGCTAGAATCGACACTGCCGTTCGCCAGGGAGTAGACACGAAGGGTGAGAGGTTTGGGGCAGCCTTACTCGGAAATCCTGGGACAGGAAAGACCACAGTTGCTAGACTATATGCTAAGTTCTTATCCTCCGTTGGGGCGATTCCCGGAGACCACTTTGAGGAGACCACCGGCTCACGACTGGCTAATGATGGGATACAAGGTTGCCAGGCACTAATAGATAAGATCCTTGAAAAGGGGGGCGGGGTCTTTTTTCTTGATGAGGCATACCAAATAGTGTCTGGAAGCTCCGCTGGTGGCGCCCAGGTGCTCGATTTTCTTCTAGCAGAGATAGAGAACCTCACGGGAAAGGTTGTGTTTGTTTTCGCTGGATACCGGAAACAGATGGAAGGCTTCTTTGCTCATAATCCAGGTATCCCTAGCCGCGTCCCCATTGAGATGAGTTTTGACGACTACGAAGATGATGAGCTTCTCAAAATCATGAACTATCAACTGACAAAGAAGTATAACGGTCGCATGCAAGTCGAGGGCGGGTCTGAAGGCTTGTACATGCGAGTTGTGGCACGGCGTATTGGCCGCGGCCGAGGAAGAGAAGGATTTGGTAATGCTCGACAAGTAGAGAACGTCCTTACAATCATCCTCAGGAGACAGGCGGATCGTCTACATCACGAGAGACGTCAAGGGAGCCACCCGGATGACTTGTTGCTTCAGAAAATTGATCTTATAGGTCCAGAACCCAGCAAGCAATTTTCCAGCAACAAAGATTGGCAAAAGCTCCAGAGCATGATCGGGCTGGGTTCAGTTAAACAGTCAGTGATGATCCTCGTCGACCGTCTACAGACGAATTACGAGCGGGAGATGAAGGAGCAACCGCCTGTCGAATGCTCTTTGAATAAGGTATTTTTCGGGAACCCAGGAACAGGAAAGACGACTGTTGCGAAGCTTTACGGCAAGATCCTAAAAGCTCTAGGTCTCTTAAGTAATGGCGAAGTTGTTCTTAAAAACCCATCAGACTTCGTCGGCGCGCACCTCGGTCAATCTGAGAAGAATACCAAAGCTATTCTCGAGTCTACGAAAGGAAAAGTTCTGATTATCGACGAAGCCTACATGCTCGCCAGTGGAGGTTCAGATTCTGGGGGCATTAGTGATCCATACAAGACAGCAGTTGTGGATACCATCGTTGCTGAAGTCCAAAGCACCGCCCTCGAGGACAGATGCGTTTTGCTGCTCGGGTACAAGGAGCAAATAGAGGATATGTTCCAAAAGGTTAACCCTGGCTTGACACGGCGGTTCCCTATGTCTTCTGGCTTCAACTTCAAAGACTATGACGACGATGAACTTCGGCAGATACTCGATCTTAAATTGAAGCAGCAGGGATTCAAAGCTGGAGAACCTGCGAAGAGAGTCGTTATTGAGGTTCTCCGGCGTGCACGCAACAGACCCAACTTTGGCAATGCAGGGGAAGTCGATATCATCCTCGACATGGCCAAAGGCAACCAACAGAAACGTCTATCGGAGGCCCCTCAAAAGAAGAACACAGACTACTTGATCCCTGCGGATATTGACCCCGAGTTCGACCGAGGTGAGCGCGCCGCGACCAATATCCGTATGCTTTTCAAAGATGTCATCGGGTGCGAAGAAATTGTTGAGCAGTTAGAAGGATACCAACAAGTGGTGACGAACATGAAAGCCATGGATATGGATCCCACCTCGCAGATTCCCTTTGGGTTTCTCTTCCGCGGACCTCCAGGTATAAAATTGCTCTGTCCAGTAACTCTCTCAACTATTTCTAACACATAACAGGAACCGGTAAGACTACGACAGCCAGGAGGATGGGTAAGGTGTATTACGATATGGGGTTTCTTGCCGATGCCACTGTAGTGGACTGCTCCGCGACAGATTTAATCGGCCGATACGTCGGCCAGACCGGACCCAAAGTCCAGAAGAAGTTCGACGAAGCTCTCGGAAGGGTGCTCTTCATCGATGAGGCCTACAGGCTAGCTGAAGGTCACTTTGCCAAGGAAGCAATGGACGAGATTGTTGATTGTCTAACCAAGGAACGTTACCAAAATAAACTCGTTGTTAGTAAGTACATTCCCAATTTACTATCTGTACTGGCTTGGTTTTAAAACTATATCCCACCGAAGGATGATTGGACTTGCAACGCTACGAATATATTATACGTCCAGAGCTCCTTTGATACCATTATAGAACAGCTACTAATTCTACGCGTCATAGTTCTTGCCGGCTACGACAATGATATTAATCGGCTGATGAACCAGAACCCTGGCTTGACCAGCAGATTCCCAGAGACTATCTCGTTCCCTAACCTTCCACCGCGGCACTGCAGAGACCTTCTGTTACAGTGTCTACAGAAGAAAAAGCTTGACACGAAAGACTTGGAGGCATCACCCACTCTGGACGGAAAGCTATTAAATTTGTTTGGCAGACTTGCGCAAACCCCATCCTGGGGCAACGCCCGCGACGTCCAGACTCTCGTCAAGTCTATCTTCTCCAAAATCATGAAGTCGAAACAGCCTAACCCTAATCGCATGGTGCCGGAGGACATTGTTATAGATGTCATCAAGGCCATGCTTGACGAACGCACTGAGCGAGCCAAGACCGCCAATACCAATCTCTTCCCATTTCCCTCCTTGCCGATCCAGCAAGCCACCCGAGACCCCCCGCCGCCACCAAAAATC
This sequence comes from Entonaema liquescens, assembly GCA_902805475.1. Classification (NCBI taxonomy): domain Eukaryota; kingdom Fungi; phylum Ascomycota; class Sordariomycetes; order Xylariales; family Xylariaceae; genus Entonaema; species Entonaema liquescens. The sequence goes on from CADCSX010000006.1 coordinate 18,690, forward strand.
TCCACCGCGACGGCGATAGAAACATCCACGGAGACAAAAGACGAAGAACCCCCGAAGAAAGACAAGGACGGCCCAAGCGGCCCATCGGGTGGGAAAGTCAGCATCCGCGACGCAGGCGTTTCAGATGCCGTATGGGAGCAATTGCAACATGACAAAGCGGCCTTCGAGCAGCGACAGCGTGACGCCGCGAAAGCAAAGCGGGAAGCGGAGGAACTAGAGAGACAACTGCGGTTGCAAGAAGAAGCTGCAAAGCGCGAACAGGACGAGGCGAAGCGGCGCGAGGAGCTACGGAAACTGGAAGAGGCTCGTGCGAAGCACGAGATGGCGGAGCGGGTGCGGAAGGAACAAGAGGAACAAGTGAGGAAGGAGAAGAAGATGCAGGAGAAGCTGATGAGGATGGGAAGGTGCCCGGTTGGATACGAGTGGATTCCGCAGGGGAGTGGGTATAGATGTGCGGGAGGATCGCATTTTATGTCGAATGAGCAGTTGGGGATTTAACTCGAGCAAGTCCAAGCACGATGCTGAGGTTCTGACATATGAGTAGGAAGAGAACAGTAAGAGTGGTTTGGGGATAACCCCTATCTCTGGTAGGACAGGGTTTCAATACCTACTTCATACATATATCACAAGTCAGGTAGATGGATTCATGTAATATTAGTATGACGGTGTAAAGAAGCTTAGCAACTATATGCCTTCAAGATGTAGCGTCGGAGGAATAAGTCATGATGTATTATATTGGTTTCCTATGGGTTTCATAGTGGGTAAATGTTGTAGCATGATATGAGAATATTTCTGCATTATCATCCATAGTTATGTAGTTGATAAAGGCAAAGAGAAAGGTAGGGATATTCTCGGACTCTACTATCATTCATATAGCTTAATAGCGTTAAGTTCGTTTAATTATACCTACCTAGGTACTCATGATACGGAGGCCTTACGACATCCCAGTTTGACCATGAAGACTTTTAATTTTTTGCAATAACTCGTCGATACTTACTGCTTGCTACCGAATTTTCAGGGTGTTCAGCGTCATATAACGATATTAAGTATTTCAGCATTTAACTTTTATAAGTAGTTTCCCAGAATATCTCTATTGCTATTATAGTTTTGGAAAATCGGCATACGTTACGAGATTATTATCTCAATTTAACTAGGTAGTCAGTCAACTGCAAAGCAACACTTATTTAATCAACGATACCCGCTTAGCCCATCTTATTCTATGGACTTAACTATGACTTCTCGAGCTTCGAATTCTATGTTTCTAACGAAAAGTTCTAGATTTTCAGAAAGGCAGTTACCGTATCCACACTCTCCCAAAACTAAGCAATTGTAGTTAGTGTAGTCAATTGTAACCCCTCAAAAGCATCAACGTAGACAAGGTCTAGACACATTGACAAGTCACAACAATATATTATTCAACGCATAATTGGTATTAGCTCTGTCAGTTGCAACAGAGGGACATTATAACACTGTAAAAACGTCTTCTACCTACGAGACTCCAGTTCGATTCGAACAAAAGTTCACAGGGTAAACGAAGACATCCAAACAAACCGTAGATCGTGTACTCAGAATGGCAATAGTCTTAGGTGACTATAGCAAGCGTGACAGGAGAGTGTGAGCGACCCAGGTGGAGTCACGCGGCCTTAGACCGTCACCATTAGCAGCATTCGGTACTATAATAAAGGACGAAGGATAGTGGTCTCAAAGTCATGGTTCCACTCAGGCATCAAATAGAGAGGTTCAAGAATGGATATTTTACACGTACGATGCTGCAAAGAAAGTCAGGCATGCTACCAATAACGCCTGGTTCCTTAAGCAAGCCAATGCTGGCCAACACCTTAAGGGAGTCTGATAGGTCGGTTTGGTGGACAAAGACCACGGAGAACCCCAGAGAGACCCAGACGATGTACTTGAGGATCCAAGATTGTATGTTAGGTATTTGCCAGCACCTTTTTTCCTGCCTGGACTATTGTAAAATGTATGAAATACAGATATTCACCACAACTCTTTTTAATATAAATATTCCTCGAATAGGGCACATGGTACTTTAATTCTCCGAATAACAAATGACGAGAAACCAAACTTGATTTGCAACACGTGAAAATCGAGATCGCGCGACCCCTTAAAAAGGACAGGGCCCATAAAACCCTTACGCACAGACAGATATCCCTTGCTCTAGAGCCAGCATTTAGTCCAATCAAGTATCATTCTACGAAAATCCCTCCACTTCTTTGCCAGTTATCGCCAGTTATCGTCATCACCGCCCATTACCAATCGCGTGAACCCATTTGTCGACCTGGGGTCAGTAAATAATAGAAAAAAAAGAGTCGCACACCACCACCACCGTCACAGCCCGGTAAACTTGTTTCTTCCCACAAACCGGTCAACGTGTTTTATTTTTTCCATCTATTCTTCTCGCCTACGACATATCAACAATCAGCTCTCATATCACCCGAAACCGTCTTCACCTCTACCTTGTCATTTGCCACCGTCGGACTGCTCAGCTTAGCGTATCACTCTTTGCTCTCTCAAAATAGTTTTCTTTTAGGGGTCTAGCGGTGACCCGATTCTCTCAGCGAAAACGAGCTTTGTTCTTTCCCACTGCAATATTCGCTTTTTCGCGACATAGCTTCGGTGTCGCACCATAGTGTACCTTTTGCTATCTCGAGAAGGCTAGTCCTGTAAGAAAAATACATACGGTACAAATATCATCAGCCATGGACCGAGGTGGTGATTCCGCGTTACTGGACGCCTTGCAAGGTATGTCTACTTCTATTCACCGCGTTTCATGTTACAGCTCCAAACCTCCAAATAGCCTCATTTCCATCGTATTTTTCTATTTATCTCCAAATATTTCCTTTAAAAATACAATACTCCACATCTTCACCTCCTAGATACATAATATCTTTCATCCGAACAAACCAACTAACCCCTCCACTCCAGGCATTCTCCCCGAACAGACCCTCACCCTCATTCAAGCCCACATGCAGGACCCACAGACCGCCCTCCGAGCCATATGGCAACAAACGACCACACTCACACAAAAAGCTACCGCGAGTCTCTCGCCCGTCCTTGCCCCCCTCCTTCACCGAGGCATGCAAGCTCTGCATGACTCCCCCGACCTGATCGTGCTCGCTTTCGTGCTAGCTGCCCTCGTGCTCATCATCCAGGTCATATCCTTCGTCCATCGTACAATGATGTACGTGACGCGCCTCGCCTTCCGCCTCATGGGTTGGGCTCTCTTTGTCGCCCTGATAGCCGCCCTCTGGCGTCGGGGCCCCGAAGCCGCGATCCGGGATGTTGTCGTTCTCGTCAGCAAGTTAGCTGGCTATGCTGCCCTAGTCAAGGATATCTGGTGGTCCGAGTACCAGAAGTTCGACGCCCAGACCAAGCGTGGTGGAGCACCTGCTGGTACTCGCGGGGCTCCCTCAGGAGGCTATACCAGGTCGAGAAATGGTGCTTGGTGATGATTTGGAATTTGGGTTTGTTGTTTCGTGTGTGGTTAAAAAAACAAAAATGGGTTAAGGGCATTTCGTTGTTTAATGTCTTATCAGGGGTTTGGGAATGAGTTATGACTATCCATTACTTTTTTGCACAGAATGAATAAACAGCATGATAGTATCATGTGCCAAATGTACTCGATTTTTTTGGTATCTGTGAGTTGCCTCAAGCCAGTACGCCGTCGCTATGCAATTACATGTGTCCAATGGTACCCTTCGCGTTTAATCCTTATGCCATGCATTCCTTTTATGTTCTGCCTAGAGACACCCTGTTCGTTGTATCTAAACAATCACCCGTCTATTCCGTCCATATCGTCGAACTCTTCGTCCTTCAATTCCTTAGGCTCTTGGGCCTCGTGGTACTGGATGCAGTCGTCGATATAACTGAGGATGGCCCCGACGCTATCCTCATCTTGAACATCTAGCTTCAGGTAACTAACCATACTGAAATTCTCTATGAGGTTTGCGACTGCTCGGTTGAGTTGTCGAAAGCTTGAACCTCGCATAACGGCATCTTTGTCTTGAGGATTTGCCGCCTCGTCTTCTTCCTCCGTCACGCCCTCTGCTTTCCGACGAGCAATCTCGTCTGGATCATCATCAAGCAAACCAGTATCTGGCGTTAGGAATCGTTTGAGATCTTTCTTGCGAACCTGGTCCTTTACGAGATCCATCTTGGACAGGATATTGATATGGGGAACTTCCAGCATAATCATTGCGCTCATGGCACTCAGGGTACCCGCGAAGAATTTGGCTCTGTCCACTATGAAGGTAGCCTCCAGTAGATAAGCGGCACAGAGCCGGATGTCAAGAGAGCCAGATCGTGTTAAGAACCTGACCAGGGCGGGTAAGATAGGGACGTGTGTATAGAGCTCGATTTGACCGGGCATATCAAAAATGATCAAGTATTCTTCGGTGAGAGAATCCAAGGCCTCCGTAAGGAAATCAAGGTTTTCCATCAGAAATTCGAAGCAGTAAATTAAACCGCCATTTGGGCCGAGGCTCATCTCTTCCATTACATCCTGGAGGGATATAAGATCCTTGATATCTAGATCTGGCGTGTGCTCGAAGGACTCGGCGGCAGGATCGAGGTTGACGTAGAAACACGAGCGACGATTAAGCTGCAGGTGGGTTATGAGGGAGGCGCAAAAGGTAGACTTCAGAGAGAAATGTTAACGTTACTTTACCGCCCGAACCCCAGATTAACACGGAGCTTTAGAAGACATCGTCATCGCAACAAGCTAGACAAGCTTCGTGATAGTAAAGAAAGAGACCATCGCATACCTTGCCAGCCCCGGCGGGACCCATTACCATAACTCCGAACTTACTCATGATGTATCGCCAAACCCTTTTCAATATCTAGGTGAGACAATTACGTCGTAGCCTAGGCGGATTCGACGGTCGAATAAGGGAATGACGGAATAGGACGGGACTTAGTAATAGTAAGTATTCAGCCTCGTCTTGTTCGTGGCGTACATTGGATAGCAGGTCGTAAATTTTCCAGGATGGTGGGGTACACCTTCATGCCGATGTTGGAGGGGCAAGGATCGGGGATCAAAGGTTAAGCTTGGAACTGCTTTGAGAAATCCAAGGGTCCAAAAGACATGTGGGGCTAAGCTGACCAGACTATCTCGTAAGCATCCTCTCTTACTGCATAAAGAATGGGATGAATAGGTAGCTTTGCAAAGTACACAAAGTATCACAATTGGCTTCAAAAGAAACCTACCTATATCTTAGGTAGACATCTGATAGGCGTTATTGATACTACAGTACCTGACGCTACCTATTCGCTCACCGCCCTGACGGAATTTGACTCTGAAATTCTGCTAGTGGAATTTACCGCTTCCCGGCAAAATATTCTACCCTGTACCGTACTGAGATACCACGCTGGCTGAGAATGATACAAGAATACAAGGCGGTTATGCACATGCAATACATGTAGGCAGGCTTGTAGGCCGCCGGTTACGGACTTTATTTCTGAAGCATACCTAAGAACATTGAAATTATTTAAGCAAGGTACAAAAGATAAATCGAAGGAGGGCTGAGAATCCTTTGCTTAGTAAAATCGACAGTAGTGCTTTGCATAGCACGCAATAACCGCAAGGGCACACTCCATTGGATATATGTTGAGCCGGGCCGTAATTATCTCAGTCTCAGTATATAGCGACTATTAACCTTGCCGGCCGAACACCGAGAGTGTTCGACCGATCTTTTGTCGTATAGGCAGGAAACAGGTGCCGAAGTTGAAGCCCCTGTCAATCTGCGGATCTAGTGCACGTTCTCGAGAGGGGCAGACGTGGCATCCAAGGGTCCCGAATGGATCGACGACATTGGATAATTGAAGGTGAGCTTCGGTCCATGGAACCACCCCGCGTACCCATTAGATTCGTTAGATTATTAGAATGCGGTAAGCAGGACGGAGGTTGCGGAGCTCGGGAAAAGACCTGGATGGTTCTCTTACATGTCTTGTCTATTATCATATCTTATCAGTTGTCAGATACTTGTCTAAGAAGCCTAGGTACCTACATACGTGTAGGTAGTAACATCCTACGATACGAATATACTACTTGCTACTAGCTCGTCCACAAATGCTCTTAGTTTCTATCAAATTTAAAGGAATATTCCTTAGTTACTACGAAATCCAAGCATACGCTGACGGGATGCGAGTGAGCGGCGCAAAGACCTGAGGTATGTTCTAAAACTTACCTAGGTACCTATTGTATAACACTGCCGTCCTGTAATCGATGATCTACTCGGGTGAAGATCGTTGCTAAACCTTACGTAGATGCTGCATATGCTCGGGACCGCGAAAGAGTGCGAGTGTTGGGAGATAAGCGTATACGTTCGCAAAGGGGAAAATAAAAGTTACCTACATGTATTTGATCCCCCGATAAGATCCCCGATAAGATGGTTACTTTCATTCAATTGATGTTCTAGTGCAATTAACCATGCCCAATGGAGTTACTTTATGTGTCCTGGATAGGTAAGACTTATTAGTGAAGTTACTCCGAGTAAGTATAGACGTGATATAGAGGTATACTGGATATAATATCTGTGCCCCTCTTACTCCTTCTGAAAAATTCCTTCGGGTTGCCCCACTTTGTAGCAGTGTTTCCTTCCTACCAACAGTCAATCCAGACGCCACGATCCACGGCTCAGGGACGAGAGAGGAAGAAGAGCGAGCCGCTAGCGTTAGGTTTAGGTTACTCACTAGATCCATACATAGGTAGCTTACCCATAAGTAACCATAAACTACCTAATGCCTTAGTTACATAAATCTACATAGTCTGCACTGTCGGCATATAGTGCAAGCGACAAGCGAAAGAGATTGCGCCATTCAAGCTGTTATTTTCAGTTCCTGCCCCTCCGATTTTTTCCTCTCCCCAATAGAAAACCCAAAGGAAAAACTCCCGCTTTCGACTCTTCCCTTCATAAACCTTTCCTTCCCCCTCATTCAACCCAACTTTCTACTTCTTCCGAAGAGACAAACTCTTGGGCTACGCATTTTCTTTGGGTGCATAGAATTAGTCAATTCGTACTTTCTTATTTCACATTTCACAGTCACAATGCCTGCCACCAACGGCCATGCTAGCTCCTTGAGCACCCCTCGGAACCCCGGGGCTTTCCTCTTCACCGTAAGTATAGACGAGTTACACGATATTTCTATTCATCGGCGTTAGCAAGCTTGGGAATAGCAAACTAATCAATCATAGTCCGAGTCCGTCGGTGAAGGCCACCCCGACAAGATCTGCGATCAGGTTTCAGATGCTATCCTCGATGCCTGCCTGGCGCAAGACCCCCTCTCCAAGGTCGCCTGCGAGTCGGCCACTAAGACTGGTATGATCATGGTATTCGGTGAAATTACCACAAAGGCCAGCATCGACTACCAGTCCGTCATCCGAAATGCCATCAAGGATATCGGATATGACTCCTCCGAGAAGGGTTTCGACTACAAGACCTGCAACGTCCTCGTTGCCATTGAGCAGCAATCCCCCGATATCGCTCAGGGTCTTCACTACGAGAAGGCTCTCGAGGAATTGGGCGCTGGTGACCAAGGTCTCATGTTTGGCTATGCCACCAACGAGACCCCCGAACTACACCCTCTTTCCCACCTTCTCGCCCACAAGCTTAACAAGGCTATGTCTGACGCTCGCCGGGATGGAACTCTCCCCTGGCTCCGACCTGACACCAAGACCCAAATCACCATGGAGTACAAGCACGATGGCGGCGCTGTCGTTCCCCTAAGAGTCCACACCATTGTCATCTCTGCTCAACACAGTGGCGATGTCACCACGGAACAGGTCCGAAAGGAGCTGAAGTCCAAGATCATCGACTCGGTCATCCCCAAGCAGTACATTGACGATGAAACTATCCTTCACGTAAGTCTTCAACCTACAATTGGCACGTTCCTATATCATGTGTATTAAATGCTGACAACTATGTACAGCTCCAACCTAGCGGTCTCTTCATCATCGGTGGTCCTCAGGGTGATGCCGGTGTTACGGGCCGAAAGATTATTGTCGACACCTACGGTGGATGGGGTGCCCACGGTGGAGGTGCTTTCTCCGGCAAGGATTTCTCCAAGGTCGACCGATCCGCTGCCTACCTTGCTCGATGGGTTGCCAAGTCTCTCGTCGCTGCCGGCCTCGCTAAGCGAGCGCTGGTCCAACTCAGTTACGCTATTGGTGTAGCCGAGCCCTGCTCTATCTACGTCGACTCCTACGGCACCTCTGACAAGACTGCCGAGGAATTAGTTGACATCGTCAAGGCTAACTTTGACCTCCGACCTGGCGCTATCGCCAAGGAACTTAACCTGATCCGCCCCATCTACAACCAAACAGCCAAGTTCGGTCACTTCGGTACCAACCAGGAATTCACCTGGGAGCAGCCCAAGGCGCTCAAGTTCTAAGCTAATGAATTGCAGAGCTCCGCTGGGGGGATCTTGTCATATTTATAGTAGCGGAAGAATCAACTTCTTTCTGCATTGCGACTGGCGTTGTTGGGTGTGTTATCTAGAAGACATAGGATTCCCTCATCGGAAAATGTCATGAAAATTTTGGGCATGGCAGCATGGCGTACGGTTTCAACATACCTGGTTTGGGCAAAGGCACAGATAAAGTGGCATCTATGGGGTCACCGGTCTGGTAAAGGCGGATAAATACCACAAAACATCCGCATTGCATTTATTCAACACGGCAATACGTCCAAAAAGGGACAAAAAATAAAGATACCAATTTGTCGTAACTCTATCCATATCTGAACTTGGTGAACGAATACTATTTGGTGATTGTTCATCCCATGCTTGCTTATTTCAGTTAGGATATATGCTTAATCTTTCCAGCCCGACCAGTGCTTGACCACATTTTGGCCTAAATGACTTGTCTTCGCAAACCTAACGAGACGTAGGAGTAAGTCGTACGCTCGCCTAGAAGCAACGTAGATGTTGTCAGTGGCAAGCCCCTAACCTAGATCAATCTCATAATGACTCAGGTAATCAACAGTCCAATCCCTTATAAGGTATGTTTATTGGTAAGCCATAAACTTCCCATCCCACGCAACGTCCATAACTACATTCCATCTAGGACGAGCATCTATTATCCACTACTCGCTAACGGTATCATGACACCGTTTCTTCACTGGCGTCGTCGTTGTGAGAAGTAGTCGTATTTTTGCAACCATCATCTCCTCTCTCTGCATAACTTCCTTCGTGATTGAGGGTGTCCAAGGTCGAGTAAAAGGAGGTATCAAGCAGAGGAGGTTCTGGATGATACCGCTGCTCGGGAAGAAGTGTGAGTAGGGCTAGAAAGTCGTCTTTGAAGCTGCTGATGTATGGAAATGGGGAAGATGACAGAATGGGGTGGTTTTCCTCGTTGGTGGTAGTGGCTAGAGTATGCGTGGGGCCGTCGGTGTTGAACGAGGAGGGGAGTAGAAAGTGTTCGAGCCGCTGGCATAGGGCTGGGTCTAACATGCTTCCTGTCGTGACATCACTCGATCTGTTATGTTTGACGGGCACCTCGATGATGGCGTCGATGATACGGATTCTAAATATGGGGGAAGACGGCGTTGTCGATTTCTTGTCTTTCATGGTTTTGGTGTCCGCTTGGTTAGACAGGGTACGATGAGTTATCTTTGAAATTAAACTCTGTAGCTTGCATATAGTTTGTTTTATTCTTCGTGTACACAAGTGAAACGAGTTGATGGTTCGTAGTTTACGAAATGAAGTGTAGATAAAAGGGTGAACAGGCTAGATATTATATTACAGCAGGAGTATCAAGGTCACGGAAATATATACATACCATCGACATTACGCCTATATGAGATCCTTTGTGTTACCATAGATAGGCTTGATCTGTATATATGACCCAACATCTCGCCTTCTAAAGTCTAAGCTGGCCTAATGATCTACACGTGTAGCGCTAAGCAGCACTCAAGAGGTAGATCTGATCTAACCTTCCGCATAAGACATCGCGAGCTATACGGATACCATATGGACCTATAAGTACAATACTAACGAATAAGGGAATAATCTTAAAGCCAAGGCTTAGGGTCGACCTGTTAGCGTCCTATATAGGGTGAGGGTAGAGTCACTGAGAGAAATATTGCTGGAGGTTCGGCGACTTCATCATAGCTGTACATATGGACGGGAGATAAATACCTAATTCCAACTGACCAATAAGGTTCCTGAAAACGTAATGCCACCCATCGTCTACCTAAACATGCATACTGTGTTCTTGTTCGTGGCCCTATCGGGCTTAGGTTAAGCTGTGACGTCTACGGGCTTGATCAAAGGCGAGCAATACGAAATACGACGCAACCGACCGGCTGGGTCCACGATTGGCTGTATACAGCATCCCGGGAGCTTCTACCCTTTCCTAAAAGGATACAAGCCTTTACTTTAACGAGATCCAAAATCCACGTCGACTAGGATAGTGATCATAGAAGTTACATTTAACAAGCCAGAACGCAATATATGTATCCGATAAACATCCTTGTTATTTGAGACGAATTTAACATCACTTGTCCCGTAGCTGCAGGATACGCTCTTCATGCATACCTGAAGCTACCTAAGTCTTTCATAGTAATGGCCTAATTCCCCGTTCTATATACGTGCGTAGGCGCATACGTTTATACTTCTTCCTCGTACAATACCAAAACGCCGTTCTGTGTAGCCTAACCCGAGCGCGTAGCCATTATTTCCACAAATTTGAAGACCGGAGAGCACGACACGAGCCATATCCTGCGTAGCATATTTCTAGGGTAAGATGGGTGGACTAGTCGTCCTCTATATCATCGTCACTCAAAACCAATTTCTGTATGGAGGGTACTGCTGCAGTAGGAAGGGAGGGCGGGTCGATTTTCTGCCGTATGCCTATAGCGGCTCTCTTCTTTCGTGGTGACGATTCCTCGGTGGGCTTATCGGTTGCCCATGCTTCTCCCATCTGCTCCGCATTATCATCTCCATCGAGGGCATCCTCATCTGCTGCCTCCCCGATCCCAGAAAACGAGGTCACCTTCTCGATCTCTCTTAATCGAACATTGCTTACTGTGCTCCTACGCCCTCGTGCTATGTGTGCCATGTATGGTAGTCGCTCCAGCAGCAACTCTCTACGAGCCGAACTCCCAAGGAAGAGCAATGGCGCCGATTGCTCGTCTTGGGTTTGTTCAACTCTTTTAGTTTGTTGACTGCTATTCCGTTGTGTGGAAGCCTGGTGCTTACTGATCCAACCACTGCTACCACCTGCTGCTGACCTGGGCCGTCTAAATGCAGAAGCACCTTGAGTGAGGTCCTGGCCGGTCTCGTTGCCCTTTAGCAACCTCGATGCCCAATGGTCCACGACTCCCTCAAGCTCTTCCTTCTCTCGCCACAACTTGAGGCTCGTAGGGTAGAACATCTTATAAGCATCGCCGCCACCGCGTCCAAAGGTCTTCGCCGCTCGGTTTACTGGATTTGGCAAAGAGAATAATAATCCTCTAGTCGCGACCTGGAATGTAATCTCATCTTGCCTTAACACATGGCTCGCTGAATCTCCACCTGAGAATGTTGGTGTGCTAGATCCCCGCCCCCGGAAGAAGATGTCCCAGGAAGGGGAAAGTAAATCGCTCTCCGATAGAAATCCGATGCAATTATTAATATAGTCAAGTGACGAATTTGGATCAGAAGGCCCAGTAGATTCGCAAGAAAGGGCATAATTCTCATGAAGAGCTGAAATAAATGTGTGCGTATCAGTACCGGTCTCGTCAATGAGACTATCGATGGAAACTTCGGACCGCTTTGGTCTAGAATGATGAGTAATGAAGTTAGGTAATATCTCAGCCTGGCCCTCCGGAGTTTGGCGACTCATCGGGCGCTCATCTCTTTTATTGTACACTACCTTTCCCACGGCATGGAATATTCCTAGACTTGCTTCTCGTTGCGAGACAAGCTCCAGACTTTCTACTTCACCTTTAGTCAAGGAGACTTCGTTCTTAGATCCGCGTTTGGGTTTTGTGAAAGCCACTTTCGAGCCCCAGTCCGCGTCTCCATCGCCTTTGAGGCAAAGAAACTCGAGCGAAGAGATTGCGCTTCTAATATCTCCTATTTCGCCTAGTTTTTTAAGAACAAGTGGGCCGGGTGTCCGGCGCCGTCCAGATTTCCGGGCTTCCTTCTGCACAATCAAGCCGAGTGCGCTCGCAAGAAGAGTGGGTGCAATAGCATTAAACTCTATAATGCGAGAACCTGGATGGCGGGTAATTTCAGGCCCTAGCAGGCGATGAGCTGTGAAGCTATCCGCAGACGCGGAGGTAGTGGTTAGTAGAGTCTCTGATACGATCATAACGATAGGCGTAATAGGGTCTACAGAAGTCTGACGGCCGAAAGAAGCGAGAGACGGCGTGTTAGTAGCCAGATATTGTAAAATAGTATTTCGAAATGTCGTCAAAGCCGTTGACGAGCGTGTAAAAGTATTTGGGAATTCTTCAATGAGAATAAGTTTCCTCGTATTATCATTATTATCGTTCTTAGCAAGACTCGAAGGAGCCGGATCAAGATCAGTGTCTAATTGGCCGAATTTCCCACTCCTCCCCATGAATTCTTCAAACTGCGCCGAAGCCGACTGAAGCCCTTGATTTGTGCCCAGGGAGCCAACCGGGTTCCTCCACTCGAGTAGCTCACAATGCATATCCTTAGCAAGGAGTCGAATCGTAGTCGTCTTCCCCGTTCCGGCAGCACCCTTTAAGATTAGAAGCCGTTGTCGCATTCGGCCGGCCATAACATCTTCAAGCCACCGTCGGACATCTGCTACTTTCTTTTTGTGAACCGCAAGCTCTTCCAAGTTCGTGGGACCGAATCTTTCCGACCAGGGTCGTTGATCATCGCCTATGTTTGGGTCCTGTTGAGGACGGGGTAGCTTGAGGAATTTCTGGCTCGATATGATTGCCGGAGCGCTGGCTGGTTGAGATGTATCTCGAAATCGCTTACGGGCGTTCTGTCCGACTCGACTGGTATTTACTGCCCTATGTTCACCCACGTCATCATCGTCCGAAATTGGGTCGCTGCTAATATCGTCCCTCTTTGTCGGAGATGCCGTTGGTGCCCGTTGAGCTTGTCTAGAAAACATAGTGACAAGGTCTGCTGTCTTCTCTTTCTCCAATCGTTTCCCTTTCGTGAATGGCTGGGTCTTGGGCTTTCCGGGACTCGTACTAATGCCCCTAAATCCATTATTCCTTTGGTGAAGAGGCATAGAAGTCGAGTTCGGCGGTTGAGAGGCTAGCAAGCGAGACGACTTCCTCACAGGGCCTGGCGAAGGTGTTGAAGCCCGGGAAGCATCCGTGGTAGAGGCACCTTTTTGTGTAGGAGAGGAAACGAGGTAATTGGTAAGGGTGTTTGACTTCGACTTTGGCTCTTCTTCATCGTCTGAAGCATGAACGATGTTTCGTTTCCGACGTTTTGTAGGTGGCGCCATGGCGATAGGGCAGATGTGAGATGCGCGGCATCTACTAGCGGGCGTAATTGCTTACATTAGGTACCTCATAAAGAAAGACAAGTGAATGCCATAAATTTGTGATGAAACCTTTTTTGATTGAGCTCAACGAATTGAATTATGAAAGTTTAGGTAATACTTTAGGTACCTAAGGTACGCGCTTAGGAAAGATGAACGGTACGGCTAAGTTGAAATTTAGGTACCTTCCGTCATTCCCAACCTAATGGAACCTTTCGTCGCGGGCGGGTTTCCTATGGCGCGTCCCTTGGCGACTTAGCCTACAGTCACTTCGATGCGCCATCATGTGATCAATTAAACCTGCATCACACCCATAGGTATTAAGTTAACTCCCCCACCCCCGTGATTCTTTTCTCAGTACGATCCTAATCTGGATATCCGCGCTATACGGTTCAATAATGTTTCTATACTTTCATATACAATTACATTTTAATAAATATGATTTACAGTTATCTTATTTTGAATTGTTACATCCCCACAATAGTCTCATAATGGTGAGAAGTATAGGAAAATGAACCCGCCGGGAGATCAATTTGTCCAAGTCACCTCGTGATTCACGCCGTAACCAAATATCAAATAATCCAGTTTTATGAAAAGTCCAACCCTGGAAGTCATCCGCAAACCGTACGGCCGCAGCTAGATAACGTTCGTGTACGTCTCCCCAAGTTCGGGCAGCTTCCTTAATTGCGCGGACAACTGTACCGCAAGTTAGTACCTTGGCAATCCGTATTATAGCTGTTTGGAGGCGTCTTACCCTTAACAAAATGGGCGTCTGTGGCATACGGTCCGTTTAATGCCTTATCCTCCACATAATTCCATTGCTTCCCGGCCACGTCTTCTGGGTTGATGTAGTCAGGGTCGATTTTTGGACGGAGTTCCGCAATGTAGACGGCAAGGGCGAACAACCACCACTGCCTGACTAAATTGATGCGAAATTCTGGCGGGATGAATGGAAGCAGTATCCTAACAGCATGGCTCGTCGTGAGCACATGGCAAAGGAAAAAGTTATAAGAATGGGTTCCCGGTGGGACAGTTGCGATCACAATAGCAACCCCAGCCTCTTGAGATAGTTCGAAATCTTTCACCGGATCACCAAGCGTCCATGCGTTCCAATACTCTAGAACGATGTCCTCATACTTCTCGAACAACGGCCCAATGTTGTCAGGCCCTGATTCCTTGAACGCCGCATCAAGACGATTATCACTCTTCAGTTTAAGGAGTAGTTCCAACGGCGAAGACAGCTGGATCGAAGATGACTTTGAGTACGAAGTATCATCAATATACTTATGGAGGAAGTTGTATTGGGTAGCCGCCATGCCAAGGGCCTCCATGGCAACCTCGCGACTATCAATCTCATAAGCATATCCCAGATGAATTAGGGGATGGCCAACTGATATAGTTAGTTCACATCTACAATAGTTTTTATGGGTTGGACGTACGGCCTCCAATGAGACAGTTGATCAGCGGTTCCTTGCCTCCGTATATGTACTCCTCTACTACGCCTTTCCATTGGTAATTGTGCCTCAAGGCCAGAGAATCCTCGAAGAAATCAACATAGGCACGCTGGTATTCTGGCTCTCCAAGGAAGTCTCTCCAGTCATCCTGTGCTATCTCGGCTGGTGATTCTTTCCACGGCTCAAGTTCTTGGGCTTCCACGTCGTAGATCTTATGCAACTGCTGAACATCTGCTCCTAGGAGATAAGCAGAGCCGAGGATATGGGGCAGATGGTTATGAAACTCTAAATTGTGGTAGAGAATGGAATGATTAACGTGATTTGCCCTTAATAGGTGCTTGAGGGTTCTTGGTCGTTTCTCAGGTGCCGTCTCCACATTGTGAACCTCAACAGGTGGGATGTCAATGGTCCGAGTCCGACCCGGATTGGAGACGAGTCGGTTCACAATAGGAACGTAAGAGAGTACCGAGGCCATCTTTGATCTCAAATTAATGCATCACGAGAATTAACTGTATGGAGGTCGAGGTGGTTGAAGTTGAAGTGACGTAGCAATCGAAAGTGCCACCCGCGTGATCGAAGACGTTATTATATGTAAAGTAGGTATGTATGCATTTAAAAGAAGGGCCAAAGATCCAGATACTGCCATTATAGACCGTATAATGCAATTAAGCAGCATATTATTGAGGCTAAAAGGCCATCGTCTTAAAGCGTCTTCAATGTTGGTCTGTGCATCGCGCCGAAATACTACAAAATGTATCGCGTCTAACCAACCCGACTTGTCTCACCGGGTTTCAACTATTTCCCCATATACAAGATGAATGAATCGCGTCCGATTCTTATATACGCCGAACTTTTGTCGCGCATCCAAGGAGTTTCTGTTGCATGCGAACTGTATACACCAACCTCACCAAATACTAGAGCGACTGTCTCATCTGATGGCTGGCTATTTACAATTAATCATGATGGCGTAGAGACATCCGTACGTCTCCCAGGGCAGGTTGTTCCAATCGAACAACTCCCAATACAGAGCGTCGGCAAGAAACACCTTTCCTGTCGGTTACCTCTTGCCTCAAGTCTTGACCGCCATACCCTTTCCACGCCTGGGGATCAACCTGTTCCATGGTCCGCGACTGATCTTCTACCAGAGTCACCTATTGTGTGTCGAAGTTGTCGCACTATTATTGTCAAGCCCGGCCTCATTAAAGTATGGAAAGATCTGCCTAGCGAGAACTGGGCTGAGATGATGGAATTCTGGCATTGCCATAAACCGCATGATCACGGTCACGAGCACGCTAATGGCTCTACTTCTAAAGCTTATGGTGCGAACTCTAGAATATCGGCCCAAGCTGGTGTCGGGTTTGTGGATCTTTCTTCTTTTCTACTATCAGAGACCAATATATCTGCATCGGTCGTAAGTATCTCTCTCAACTGCTCGAGTCGGGTATATAGAAGGTGGCCAGGCCGGCATTTCAGCTCCTCAGTGGCATGGTTACCGATACTCATACCCCAGAATAACTTTTTTTTCCTAAACCGATATATAAGTGCCGAATCCTAGGTCTCGTCCTAGGGATTGGCATTTATGTACTGGTGGATTCCTCTGTCTTTCACTAAGAATTTTCTTGGATGTGGAAATTCTGGGATTAACCAGAGGCACATCTCCCATAGTCTTTTAACCAAGTTAAATTATTCCAGTTGAAGGTTTAGATGTGCTGCTAATGCGAACTTCTCTAGATAAGACAAGATGCAACCCGGTTAGAATCACACAGTGGATCAGAAGAGTGTGATGGTGCACCTGGAGATATAGAATCTCCCAGCATAGAGCCTAAAAATATACCCATCAGCTGTGCATCCTGTAAGAACCAGTTAGGAATACTGAACGACCAAGGATCCGCGGTTACTCTGTTCAAGTGGCAGGTCTACGTGAATGAGCAGATTCCGCACAGCCCCAATAACTCACCTAATCTGTTTCACTGGGTCAGCTCTATTCTCCTTGCGACAATAGCCCGCTCCGGCTGTTCAAAGTCCATCTTGCTACCCATGAAACTAAAACACGATCCAGCGCACGGTGTCCCCCAAGCAAATGGAACACACCAATCTCTATTACATATATGGGTTTTTAATGACATCTCTTTTTCATCCACAGGAGAGGGAAGATCACCTATCAAAGCCGCGAAGGTGTTTTACCGCATAGTTAGTCAAGGCGAAGCAGATAAATTACTTGACTCCATGGTATCAGACGTGCAAGATATCACTCTACCGGCTGACGCAATCGAGAAGGTAAAGGACATCCTAGACAGTAACAACCATTTGTTGCCTCAAAGTGATCGCCAGTTTAAAGACTGGAAAGTCAGCCTTCTAGAGAAATGGGAAGCAAGAGACGGGTAGAGACTACTTAGCAAGGACTAAGTTATGCAGATTACGGCCTCGTTACGCGACGTGTATCTTGCAAGATATTCACCATGGCCAAAGCCCCATAGTCATGAATCCAACGAGCTACGGAGAACGACCTACGAGTCTAAACATGGTGACTTATTCATGTATTGAGATTCGCCCTGGTCTCGTAGAAGAGAGTTATAAAAAAAAAACCTTGTGAGGCTTACATGAAAAGGAGTCTAGGACCCAGTGCTAGTTTTTAGATTAGATTAGGGGTAGGTTAGTGATAGGTCAATAACCAACTACTTTTACCAATTCATAGATGACAGTTGTGGCTCTTCCATTATCATAATCTATGTTCAAATATTTTCTAAGCTCCTACACTTTGCCAATATGCCGGACTACCATAAAAGGTGTCACAAGATGTTGCAAGGCTAGTATTGGAAATATAGTTTCTTTTGACTAATGCACAAGGTGTTTATAAACACAGGAGGGGACAAAAGAGATCTTTGTCTGCGCCATGGAGTATCTGTCTAAACTGACTTGTCTATTGAGCCTTGGAGGACACAATTCCTGGAAATTTGTTAACGCGTGTGATGACACTAGGTGGGACAACTCTTACTCTCTACGTCGGCAACGCTTTGTTGCAGGATTTGCTGGAGAGCCTTGGGGTTCTCTAACTCCTTCTTTACCTTAGCAATAATCGACTCGGCCAATTCCTTCTGCTGGCGCTGCTTGACCTGGCTTTCGTATCGCACCCACGAATCCAAAACCGACTTGGCCTCTGCCGCGAGAGCAGTGGTTTGCTCGAGCTCGTATGCTTGGGCCTCGAGCTTAGCAGTCTCCTTGGAAACCTCGAAAAGAGATTTGGTAATGTCGACAACACCCCCCATCTGCTGAACATTCTCGATGCGGTTCTTAACGGCCTGGGTGTGGTCGGCACGCGCGGCATTCAGAATGTTCTTGATCTTCTCGTTCTGCGCCTCGGCCCATTGCCTGTACATGGGTCCACCATACTTGATCAAAGCACCCCAAACGCTGAGCAGACAGAAAGCGACAACGGTTTCCTCGTTCACGACGTAGTACTCATTGCTAATGGCGTAGATGGACAGGCCGGCGGCGGAGGAGAGGATGGCGCTCTTGGAAATGAGAGAGTTGCCAGGCAGAGAGTCAATGATAGACTGTGCCTTCACCTTAGGTTCGGGAACGTTAGACGCCGGTCGGGTAGCGGTCAATGCGGTAGTGACTGCGGGAAGAGTTCGCGAAGGGACTGACGGCCGTAGACGGGCGGCTCCTAGAAATTCGCCATAAGTTCCACCTTGGCCTAATTAAAATAGTAACAGCAATGCGAAAACTTACCGAAGGCACGAGTAGCCAAGCGGGAGGCCATTTTGAGATTAATGACAAGAGGAAAACGGATTCGGGTGAGAGGAGATGGGAGTAATTATTGCTTGTCTGGAGCTTCGGGAATTGAAGTCGATGAGGTTTTAACGGAACTTGCACTTAACCCAGTTGAACCCTCAACCCAGTTCAACCGACTTCCGTGATTGGCCAATCAAGCACGTGATTCACCCATAATGCCCCCACTTCAGATCCGATTTTAGCACTATTTGGGGTCAGCCTTGCATTATTCTTCCCTCGAGGCTGTTAACAATTTAACTTTTTTTTTTTTTTTATAATCCCTACCTCTCTTCATTCCAACGCCTGCGACGTCGCTTAGTTATTTAGTTTGCCCACATAGGTAGCTACGCGACAATGTCGGAATCCGTTACTGAGGAATCCCTGAAGAGGAAGCGATCGAAAGTTTCCGAAAAGGCAAATAAACGAGCCAAACCAGAGGATAAGGATAGCGATAGCGACGAACGTGATCCCCAAGCTGAGATCTTGCGACTCGAAAATGAGATACTAGAGTCCAAGAAGAATTACAACAACATAACAACTCTTCTTTACCTTGCGCAAGAAGGCGACGATGATGATTCAACTCAGCTTGCAGTAGTCTCGCTATGTAGAGTATTTCTACGTCTGTTTGCGTCGGGAAACTTAGCAAGACGAAATGGGCAATCAGAAAAGGATATCGTAGTCGTGCAGTGGCTTAAGAAAAGGCTTGGGGATTATAAGGAGATTATACTCTCAGCATTGAGTCAAGAGGGTACTGCCTCTACTGCGCTGACTCTAGCTATGCGCATCTTGCAAGCTGAGGGCAAACACACAAACGACAAGGATGAATACAATTTCCCAAAAGGCTTCCTCAGAGACGTGGTGGAAGTGATTATCTTGAGCAAATCTGAAGACATTAGGGAAGAGTTTTGTGAGAAGTTTTTGGGCGAATATGCAGATATACGTTTCTATACGTTCAAAGCTCTGAAGTACGTGATTGCCTTCTCTTAGCAACGCGCTTATACTAACCCATATACAGAGATATACTTTCTGAAGAACCCTCAGTATCATCTAAAGAAGCCCTATTCGATAATGTGTTCGACCTACTATCATTCTTTGAGGACGTTCCGTCTTCTACTGCGGAGATGGGTGACTTTTATATTGACGCACCGAAAAAGAAATCCCATCCTGTCATATCCCTCAACCAACAGAAGAAGCAAGCCCAAGAAGCTTGGATAGCGTTGCTTGACCTAGGCCCCGACCGTGAACAAAGGAAAAAAGTACTTCAAATCATGGCCAGGTCTATTGCCCCGTGGTTCACCAAACCGGAGCTTCTGATGGACTTCCTAACAGATTCGTACAACTCCGGAGGCGCAATTTCTCTCCTAGCTCTATCGGGAGTCTTCTATCTCATACAGGAGCGGAACCTAGACTATCCCTCGTTCTATCGGAAGTTGTACTCATTGCTGGATGCAAATATCCTACATTCGAAACATCGGTCCAGGTTTTTCCGGCTGTTAGACACATTCCTCTCCTCCACGCATCTTCCCGCCGTCCTAGTCGCGAGTTTCATCAAGCGAATCACGAGGCTGTGCCTCAACGCCCCCCCTGCTGCCATCGTTGTAGTCATACCCTGGATTTATAATCTATTCAAAAAGCACCCGCTTTGCACGTTCATGATGCATCGCGTGCCTAGGTCACCGGAAGAGAAAGAGGCGTTGGAAAGTGAAGGGATGGCCGACCCGTTCATTGCGGACGAAGAAGACCCAATGGAGACTCGCGCCATTGATAGCTGCTTATGGGAGGTCGTTCAGCTGCAGTCACACTATCACCCGAACGTCGCGACTATCGCGAAAATAGTATCGGAGCAATTCACTAAGCAGTCCTACAACCTCGAGGATTTCCTAGACCATTCGTATAGCAGCGTAAGTAACATGTGCCACCGTCCCACACACTAGTTTTGCCCCTGCTTACGTATATCTAGCTACTTGATGCGGAACTATCCAAACAAGTCAAAAAGGCTCCTGTTGTGGAGTTTATGATACCCAAAAAAGTGTTCCTCCCTCAGGATCTAGACTCGGGGGTAGAGGACAATCTTCTGGCGAAACTCTGGGACTTTCAATGATCGCCGCTTTGACGTCTGAGATCGTCTCGGAGTGTGCGTCACGTAAACCTGGAATTATCGGCAGCTACCCTTCTATTATTGCTAGGTTCGATATTATTACGGATATCTATCCAGGGATCCTCACGCCATCGATTCGATGGAGAGCCAACCGCGGGTCGATGCCGAGGAGACGGATTCGATCTGACTACGGAGGCACTCACCGCCTCGACCAACTAAATATATGTTGCCACTGTCGCGCTCCATATTCTCCGCTCGGGATCGCGAGATTTTGTCAAGAATTTGCCATTGTACTTCGCGGTTTCTTGCGACTTCGTACTACCACAGCGGTACCACTCACGTACCTCAGCGCAAGGTACTGGATGACAGCCCGTTTGATCTTTGAATTTGCTTCGACGCGCAGCCTCAGAACTCCACTTTGCACTACGTAACGCGGAGTGGAGAAAAAAACGCTATTCCAGATGTTCGAGTTGGGCGAGAAGTTCGTTTCAGAACGCTGAAGTTTGAGGGAGATGAGTGGTCGAAATGCGTAGGAAGGATTCAACTATATATCGAATATATTACTATCAAAGAAACTTCCTGGTCTGAACTCCAAGCCTGCGTAGGCTTTCCCGAACTATCGGGGCTACACCGCCATGTTGGCTGAGTCCTAACATAGCATTCCTTAGAGCAAACGCAAACTTCAGATCAACTTGGCAGAATGAAATAGCATTTGCAAGGAGAGCAACGGAACATCAACGTCGCTTTGCCCTGGTGTGACAAATATTTTTTTTTTTTTTTTTTTAGACGTGACTCATGACACTCCCCTTTTAGGCATGCTACAAGCGATTATCGGGGTCCTGGTGGTTGAACGTAATGCCGCATGTGGCTAGTGGAGCCTGACGGTACCTTACTGACGAGTCGCGATGAAGCTGCAGGTCTCCGATGAAAAGTTAGATCTGAGAAACGGCTATGAAGTATGTAGGCCGCTTAATAGACCCGATGGCCATCGTATCTCTCCGAACACGTCCATATCAGCAGCATAAACAATCGCAACGAACAATTGAACACCTTGGACAGGTGCGCCCGATCATGCTTAGGATCATCTCAAAAATCGACATATTCATATCGATGGCTCCATGACGCCCTGGTTTTTCTTTCATCCCTTTGGGCAGGAATGGTGGTTTCGTATTTGACTATCTGCCATAGTACTCCATACTGGGATCGATGATTTTGAAGCTGGTTGGTTGGAAATGCCACTCACCGCTGCTTACGAACTATCCCTTTTCGGAATTGGGAGTCCCCGACTGGCGCACATGTCTTGCACAGTTAAACTTAGTGTTCTCCATCAACCCCAAATTCGTCCTCTCACCACCTTCAGATCGTACCAGAAGGGGATGTGATCCATCTTATGTGCGACTGGCCGCATGAAAGCCGGCCCGCTAGGTGTCACAGTAGCTGCATGTATGAAGTTCGTGCCTAACCAAGAGCTATTCCAATCTGAGCAAGTGCTCAAAAGCCTTGAGGTCTCGTCGGTATCCCGGAATAAGAACCACAGTCGGTGTAGATAGTACGATTCGATTGAGCTCCGGTCCAACCAAGACGGCCTGTTTCATCCACACCGCGTCGCGCCCGGGAGCAGTGGTGAGGTCGCTGGTGCGTCATTGAAGTAGAGAAGGCCTAAAAGCTGTCGGCGCTCCTTGTTTTGATCTAGAATCGTCCGGTTCATATTCAACCGGTTTGTACTCAGTATTGCGTATCGCGGATAGAGTAGAAACGCGCTGCGCCAAGCGTGGCCTGGCTCTCAGCCGACCCGCAAGAGCTTGCTTCATTCATAGCCAATCACTCAGACGAGGCGAACGCTTCAGCATGAAGTAGCAGCAGAATACACGTGCGTTGAAACTCTCCCTCGCGCTTCTTTCCCTCGGATTGAATCGACTAGAGCTGATTGATCATAAAGTTTTCACTCGTATCATTCAGGCGTCAATTGCATTACATTGCTGTCGCCAACGACTTATTCATCATTTCTCCGGTTGGCTGTCCCGGCTGCAAACACCCTGAGCCCATTACCACCAAACCTGGTTACGGTGGCTCGTAGAAAATACCTACTTGTACAGGTTCTTGGTGTTGAATGACTATAACCGAAACGTCGGCCATGCCTATACTCTTCTCAAACTGGCTCCTCCTAATCTTTGCCTATAACAGAATCTGGCAATCCCTCCGATCAACCGTTCTCGTGATGCTTGCTTTAGTAAAATCTCAAACGGAGCCTCCACAAGGCTTTCATTAATTAAGCTGGTCAGGATCTACACCTGTACGTCATCTAGGAGCGGACAATTTCCTGTTGGCTGCTCTGTGTTATTCCTTCTGCCGTATACGCGGTGGTGGCTGGGCGTGTTTTGATTGATTATTGCCGTTCCTAGTGTATTCGCGTCTCTCACGATACCGTTTAGTCGTTCAAGTTAGCATTCAAATCAGTACTGACTCCGAGAAGCTTGAATTCCAGAGAATTCTTCTAAAGTGCATTTTTTTTTCCCTACTAACATCTCTCCAATGCTCAATAGCGCATCTAGACCCTAGTTCCGGAAGACCCGCCGACCAACAGGGGGGAGCATGCCCCATCGTGTCAAATCCGTTAGGAGGAGAGCTCGAAGGTTTTAGAAGATAGACCCATCGTCCGTGCTCAGACTTCCACGGCTTAACCCTTCTTATTCTTGGCTATTTTTAACGTTATTTGACTAATATCGCCCTCACCGCAAGAATCCCGCGTGTAAACCTACCAACCAAGTCAAACTAGATATCTTTTCGGATTGGCTCATGATCGTGAAGAATAACTAACGGACGAGGGGAACTCATCTAGTGTAGCCGTCACCGAACGGAGAACATCAATATTCTCCCAGGTAAATGTAGGCGCGCCGAGAGGTCATAGCAGAGTTACTTCGGAGCATGGGTGAGGCAAGATCGGCCCCAGGCTCCCGGTCTCGCTCCAATCTGACACTTGATACTACCGCCGTCCCGTTCCGAGATCTGAGCATGGTACCGTAGAGGAAGGTGTAGAGAGTAACATAGAGGGGTTCTTCAATGCAACGATCAGGTCGTTGCACTGTATGTAGTCGTGCCTATCTCGTGATCTACTGACAAACTGGGTATGGTGAACAGCGCCGCATAGCTTCCTAGCGGTCCTAGGTACAACGCGGTTAGTGTTTGCTTCACATTGAGATGCAGCTGGCAGTCATGGCATGACTGCAAGCTGTGAGAGCCTCGGATGCACAGGTGTCTGGCTGCAATCTTTATGTTTCTGTACCGGCTTTCAGTCGCTTTACAGCTTCAAACGCAAACAACATCAGCAAGAACGGCGATGATCATGTGACACCAGTCGCACTAAACAGTTGAAAGAATTAGTATCCGAGCTCTTAGGTCTCCAGTAAGAACTCGGGGAAGCACGTCGCGCTTTTGTATGGCGCAGCCTCGTCTCTGCGTCTGTATTGTATCTGGACATTCGTCATCTCACAGCGCTCATCGCAGTGAACCGTATCTTGGTATTTTGGGCACGACCCATAGCTACTCCAAAAACTGCTTTGACTAATGTACGGCTCGGGAAGTAAACTTCGCCGTTCGAAAGCAGGATACTAACCGTTAGTCCATTGTATCGACAGATCCGGTGGACTCGTAAGTGCAATAATGCCTAGGCAAAAAAAAGATCTCTCGTCACCCCACCACAAGCTACTGAGCAATAGGATGCCCAAAACGAATTGAGCGTCTTGTTAGTGGGCGCCAGAAGCGTGCTCGTGGGTGCTGAGTGCATGTTCCCAGACCTTTAAGGTAGCAATTGCACCTAAGGCCATCGATGCCCAACCTGGCAGGGCTAACGACCGCTGGCCTATGAAATCCTTAGCTCACTCGTAAACGGTTACCGGTTCAAGCATCTAGCGCTGCCGCTTCTGGAAGACGATTGGTTTCGATGGACTCCAGAGCCGTCAGCATAGCAATCCATCTCGATTCTATTTGTCCGATCTATAACGCAGCCAGTCAGAGGTCGAGTAGCAAAGCTCCCACGGGCGTGTCCCTACTCATCTGTACGGGTTCTACAGTTATCCGTTGCCCTACCGTAACTAAAAAGTCCCTAGCTGCAAGAGCAGTGGCACCTATTCCCAGTGGCTAGAGGCATCGTACAAGATCCCTGACTAACAAGAAAGTATAGCTCCCGTCCCAGGACAAAATCCACCCAACCGTATAGCTGGACTATCTTCTCATGGCTCCAAGATGCAAATCTGCTGGTTTCACAGACATTTTGGAGTCAAAAACGGCCGTCTCTCGCCAGTAAGGAAAAAGACGGTGGGGAGATGCTTTCCTTGGCTGAGGATCAACCAGTGGCCCGGAACAGCATCCATCTCGCTACCACACCCCCGTACCGTTACCTACACAGCTACTATGTACAAGAGAACAAGGGACGATACCCACGTCCTCCCACACACCATCACTGCACCCGCGAACCCAAGCAGAAGAGATGCCGTTCGTCAGTTGGTAAGTCTCATGGGCTTTCCTCTTCCCCACTACAATGCTTGAGTGACTTGACCCCCGTCCCCTTAGCACAAGCAAATCCTGAGAGTCAAAGAAGGACCTGACCATTTCTTGTTTAAGTACCCAGGCCCTTCCTCCACCCCCCATCCATATCGCCCCGACCATAAGGAAATAACTTATAAGAAAACATCTTGATTGTTGCTGAAGTTTTGAATCACGCGATTCCTAGCAGCATCTATTACAACCACCTCGTCCCCCTCTTCTTTACATTCGTTCTGTTTTACATATCTCTTGTAAGACGGGATTCAGGCCGACAATACCTGTACGACACACGAAGAATCACAAGAATTCCTCCTTAGCCGAAGAAGTTGTTGTAAGTTGTGTAGTAACACACTCCCAATTTCTTATTTTTTTTTCCCTTTAAATTTTTTTTTTTTTTTTTTTCTTTTTAAAGTTGCCGGACCTCCTCTGCCCTCCTACCCTGCAAGTCTCTCCCGCCGCCACCATTGCAACCAAATATTACCACCATCTAGCTTACCACTTACACCTCCAAACCCGATCAACCTCTTATCGCTCCCATTAATCATTGCAACATCCCCTCCCCTCCTCCCATTGCATTGTCTCTCTCGCACATACTCCCGCATACATGCACACATACACAGACACATCTACAGACACACACATACACACACATATACTCTTAATCATCGTCTCGAAGCATCTCGTTGTTCCAATTTGAGACTCGATTTTGAAGAAAGAGGAGACAGAGAGTAGTCTATCAACGGCCCACCGCTACTAGTCATAATCATTCACCGCTCGATGCACTAACCATACATCCCTGCAGAACAGAGCCAACCTCTTCGACTATTCTATACACAACCTGCAGAGTTCCTAACTCTCGCTTCTCTTCCAAGACACACACCACATTCACACACACACACACACACACACAGACCAGCAATGGTCTCAACATTTCAGATGCCGGCTTTCTACCGGCAAAATCACCTATCCGTCGACACCAGCCATGCGCAAAAGTACTTTGATGAAGAGGACAGCAACATCCTCGACGAGAACATCCTAGACAACAACGCAATGGACTCGGGTCTGGATATGTCGCCGCCCATGGCTGGTAGCAGGAGGGATTCGTTCGCTGTACCCGGCTCGATATTCTCACCGAAGACGGAAGTGGGCGATTGGCAATCCGTCGACATGCAGTCGGTCCCGTCAAACAACCCCTTCTTAGAGCCTCAGAACAACAACCCGTTCACGAGAGCTGATCCGCAAGCTGTATACGGCTCGCAAAATCAGCAATGGCAAATGGGTCAAGGTTCCGGTACATGCACACCCTTACAGTACGACAGCCTTGAGAATGCCTTCGACAACAACCAATCTATCTTCCAGCAGCGACCTCTACAGATGCAAACACCCTTCAGCAATCCCGCGCACCAGGTACCGCTCTTCGCTACAGTTGGCCCCAACAACCCTCCTATGCCGAACTCGCCGCAGAAGGATTGGATGAGTCAGGACTTGAAGAACCCTTCGTTAGTCAAGCGCATGCGACCGGATACTCCAACCATCCGATCGCACAACGAGCTGCGTCGCGGCGATGGCATCCGCAAGAAGAATGCCAGGTTTGACATTCCCGCGGAGCGCAATCTCGGCAACATCGACCAGCTTATTGCGGCAACTACTGACGAGCAGGAAATCAAGGAGCTGAAGCAACAGAAGCGACTACTTCGCAACCGGCAAGCTGCGCTGGACTCGAGGCAAAGGAAAAAGATGCACACGGAGAGGTTAGAGGATGAGAAGAAGCACTTCACCAGCCTCATCAGCTCGATGGAAGAGGAGATGAGCGAGCTTCACATAAAGCTAGAGCAAGAGAGGCGCGAGAGGGAGTACTTGGTGGCCCACGTTGAGAACTTGACCTTGGAAAAGGAAGAGTTGATTCGAAATCACACCATCGAGACCGGCGACTTGCGCAAGAAGATCAGCGTCCTGACCGACCACGTCCAAAGGCTCGAGCACGCCGCTATCCCCAGCAATACCGGTTATTCCAATGGATATACCGATATGGACAGCCTTACTATGGATACATCTTGGGACAGCATGGGATTCATGAACGAGTTCCAGATGGAATCCGAAGTGAAGCAAGAACTCCAGATCGTTCCGCAGAAGAAGGCCGAAGTCCAGCTCTCATCCGACGGTGAGAAGTCTACCACTCAGGGCGGTTTCTTGTTCATGCTCTTCCTTGTTGGCGCTTTTGTCATTTCCAACAGGTCGGCCCCAACTATCCCCCGCGTATCGGAAGATGTTCGCGAAGCTTCGACGACGCTTCTCAACAACATCTTCAAGGATGCAGGCGTTGCCAACGCCGAGAACGCCATCGTACCCTCGGCTCCCCAGCCGTCCGGTGCGGACTGGACCTCTAGCGCTTCGGTGCCGATGGCCAGCGGCGCTATGGATGGCGTTGCGCCGTCTATGCTTGGTGATCTAGCGGATTCCCTTACCCAACCAACGCAAGAGCAGACGAACGAGCAAATCTTCTCACTCACACCGGCACAATATAACAGTGTGACGTCACAAGACTTCCTTCGAAACGCGCCGGCGCGATCAGCCGGTCAGGGCCGTCGGAGCCTCGCCGAGGCGCTAAGCAATATGCGCCACACAGAGAAGCATTCCGCGGCCGAAGTATACACGCGATCACTGCTGTGGGATCAGATTCCGGGCGACGTTGTGAGGAACTTTGCCAAGATGGTGGCCGAGTGCAACAACGCGAACGGAGGTCAGAACGGCAACGACGCAAACTCATGACGATTCACGACATAACGACACATTAACGAAAAGAACGAATTTTACTATACGGCTTCGAGTCAACAGCCTTTTATTTTTATTTTTTTCCTATCTACTTACAATTTGGATATTTTCGCTTGTTGGTACTTAAATATCGTTTTTCCAATTGCCTTGTTCATACAGTTTTTACACAGCGCTCCCGCGCATCAAAATCCAGATTCGACGGTGCTCACGCACACCGAAACGACCTACGACGTATCATCATTATCATCATCTACTACTACTACTACTACTACTACTACTACATCATCGTCATTATCATCTACTTTGTCTATCTCGAATCGATCTTCTCATCAAAGTCATCTTATTGTTTATTTTGTGTCGAAACTTAGCAAGCGAGCCAGCATTCTGATTTAATTTAACCTTCGTCTGTCCCATTATTGAAATAACTTGGTTATTGTTTATTTTTTGCACCAAATCCTCTCTCTCTATCTTTTTTCCGATACATTCATATCGGTAAAAAAAAAACCAGACAACGTGTTGCATGGCGAAAATGGGTCGGTCATTAGGGAGCGGGATTACCTTGGTATGTAAGCCCAGCTGTCGAGGCTACGTATTTTCTTGTACAACGTTCTAGGGGATCATTGGGAATCGGGGACAGGGTCAGAGAAACCCGAAACAGCGAGGTTCTTTCTTCACATTCGGGTCGCTGGCTTTTTCCTTACACTTCTCTTCGTTCTACCCTCTGACTCGCGGGGCGTAGTCTCATAGATGAGACGGGGACCTTACTGAATAGGTCCGCGCCCAGAGCGGGGTATTCTTTTTCGGGACTTTTTTTTTTTTTCAGGAGGGGAAATACGGTTGGGTCTCAAGTCTCACGACACGACATAATGGGGGTTGGTCTTAGTTGGGGGGCGGTACTGGGAGTGAGCTGACGAGAGCAATGAACGGGGACATTAGCTTTTTTCCTCCTTTTCTTTCCTACATATTTATTTCCTAGTATTATTTTTCCTATGGACAGGGCGGCATTTCAAGCCCAGAGGCGGTTTATTGGATGTGTGAGAAACTCATCATACGAGAATGACGAAGATATGTCACGGACAAACAGCACACAGGGGCGGCATGAAAGAACAAGCAGCTTACCAGTAGCTGAGACGGAGGGGGCATGTTCTTACAATATTTTTTTGGGACAGCATAGCAGAGCGAATTCGAGAGTGGAAATCTCACGAGTTGCGCGGCTGTTCGTCTTGTAGCTCATCAGTCAGTTTATTAGCGAAACACCAAGATGAACATGAAAAACCCCAGAACCAACCAACCAAAACAAGAAGTTTTTAATGTGCAAAAAACTCTGCAAATAATGTGACTGCAAATGTAATGATGCCATCCCTTCCCCTCGTGTCTAGTTTACGGATGGGTTCATACCTATAACTAAGTGGTTTGTACATACTTACATAATTCGTAGTTCTGGTAACGAATAGACAAGAGTAACCAAGAAAGCAGCAGTTATAGATTGGACCCACTAGCTACCATAACAGTAGACATAGCAGATACCTAACACATGCCGAGCATATGCACGATACGGGTACATTAGGTCAGAACATGTCAGATCAGATGGGGGGAGAAAGTGGTGGAGTGGAGGAGGTTGGGTGTGGATGCTTCCACTTTCCTAAAGCGGGTGGCTTAGCCAAGGGATTTATAAAGACGGTTCGGTTCTGGGTACACTCTCTCCTTGGGGTTGGTTGATTAATTGTTTATTTTTGCTTCTGTGGACTGCGATTGGGGGAAGCAAAACGAAGCATGATGAGCGTTTCGCTTTGGCTTTCCCCACGATGCAATGCGGCCGGTTCGCGGCGTAGCGGGCACCAAATGACATTTTTTTCTTTTCGAATCGCATGAGGGAATTCGTTATTCATTGAAAATGTATGGCTCTTTTCTATGGTATTCTATCGTAATGCTATATTTCCATTTCCTATCTAATATCTCACCCTTTGATAGGATATGTAAGGTAATATGTATAAGATATAGATCAGATATTCTCTTTCCCTTTCACCCCCGCGTCTCGGACGTGGAGCTAATAGGGATGAGTGGCCCGCTACTAGTCATTGTCCAGCTCAGCGTAGCCTTTCCCTTTTGATGCCAAGTCTGCTGCAGAAGCTCACATGCGCTGCTACTTTTGGGATTCCTATCCATTTTCTTTCGACCCATCGCCTATTATTCTCCTCTCTTGTCGCATGTTTCGCGGCTTTTCTCATTTCCGAGCATTGCCATACATACATGTGGGTGAGTTGGGTGCAAAAGGTTGGGCCTGGAAAGGCCCAGTGGGAGCGGCCATCACAGCGCATATATATGAGCAGTTCCAAGACAGGAACGCGCAGTAGGTAACGGCGAGCGGCCGGGTGTGTAGCAGTTGTCGGGCGCTAAGATATTACCAAGCGGCCGTGTGGGCGGCCCGTGTTTACTGTTGCGGTTATTACATAGTTGGCGTTATGATCTATATGTATGCAGAGCCTTGTATGTCATAATGTCATAGATGATGTATGTGTGTCTTACCCCATACTTACATACACGCACAGGATATAGAATTAGTGGTGTCGTCGCCGTTATTTTTCATTGCTCAATACGTCCGGGAGAAAAGCGAATAGTCGATTTCGCGCGGCGTGACCTTCACCCCTTACAACTAGTTAAGAGATATTTAATCCTTCTCCCTCATGGGCCGATCATAGGCACGGAAGCGCGTCTACAAATACCTACATAACGACGCCAACACGCCCACATGCTGTCCCAGGCACGGGACTTGGGGGAACCTGCAGGTTAGAGCGAGCTGTTCTAAGGAGGGGGCTCGGACTCGTCATAGAGAGGTGGGTTGGTGGTTGTTCACGCGAGACAGGCTGCGGCCCAGACGAGCACGGAGAGGGTGGGTAACCTATGAGGGCTGTCCTGGTCTCGTGGTTGACAGCTGGCTCTCTCCCCCCCATTAGCCATACTCCTTACAGTCCCCCCAGTACCTTACCTAACGAGGGCAGACCTATTCCTGTTGGTGGGCATTTGGAGGGAGACGAGCCTATAGGCTCTTTGCATGGGCAATTATTAGGATTTGAAAAACTTAGCTAATGCTCCGAGGGTTGGTTCGGTAGGTATAGGCAATGTAGGATGTAAGCAGGCTGGTGGGGATGTATGGGGACATATGTAAGATCACAAGTGAGATCGGAAGACGGATATTCACATCTTCTCCATCCGGCTGCCATTTTTAGTCGGCGAGCTTGTTTCTCTGCTTACTCCTTGGCCTACCTTACTCCCTCCCTTTCGTTGTAGTACGATCCACCATTACCAACACCAACAATCGTACTATATTATGTACGCATATTTACATTCCGTATTCTATGTATGTGTGCATGTATAAAACAAGACAAAGACAAAAACAGAAGTATCCAGGCACATGGCTTATAGTTGTCTCGCCCTGTGATCCGGGCCCCTTCCGAAACGGCCTGATGGCGTTTTTTGCTCAACGGCAGCAAACACAAGTACGACTAGTGCCCCTATTCAACGGCCGAAGTTTTTCGACGCATCCGTCGCCAACTACCAGGCAGCCGGGAATCTGAAGGATCGGAGCGCGCGCCGAGGGGAGCACAGAAGGGGGCGCGGCTACCTGCTTGTCTTGGTTCTTCTAGTTGCTTGCCTATCGTATCATCATATCATCGTCCGACCCATAGCGACCACCCATCGTCCAGTTATGACTCTTGATTGCTGTCGTGCTTGTCGGTGCTTCGTTTATTTTGCCTTTTCCCCACGGGGTAGAGATATGACTGTTAACTTACCAGTCTTGAGGTTCAAGGGCTTAGTATCACGTATATGAATGCGCGATTAGCAAAAGAGCGTAGATTGGCTGGCATCTATTATCCTGAGGCGATTGTCCACTAGTAAAGCTTGATTGATATGTTAGTGTAAATGCTTACGACCAGTCATCACGAATAGGGGCATGTGTATTCACCTAGATCTATACCTGATTTGCTTATGGGGAATATCAAACACATCCTTCAATCATATCTGATTATTCTCTTATAACGAACCAGTCTTAGATAAATAGCTCGCAAAAGCAAAAGAAAAAGGTGCTCTCATATCTCTTTCGTGTCACCAAGTATAGGCGACCTTTGTGACCTTTGTGTATACGTCGTATTTCCATTTCTACGATCGGCATACCTGACCTGTCATGTAATTCCCGATGCGCTCCAGGAAATCTATCACATAACCGCGAGCCTATCGTGCTTCATTCCTCTCAAGAAACCCAAGCATCTACTAACATACGTAGACGAATCGAAATACCGTCGCACAAACTATCCGAATCCAACAGATTCCTAGGTAGGTAAGGTAAGTTTTCCTCCACCCACCCATCTATCCATCCGTCCCAGCATCCGGTCAAGACGCACGGAACGTTATTAGCGTCTGCTACTGCTACTAATGATCTACAACGTACTACTACAGAAAGGAAACGGGCCTGATAAGATGGTGGACGGTGACGGGTCTGCGATAAGGGGCTTGTTACGTACTATAACATGCGTACGACAGCCAGAAACGTACATTGCGCGGAAGGGGCTTACCCGGATTGCGAGCAAAACTCAAGACGGGATACTTTAGGTAAGAATCTCGGCAGGCTATGTACGCAAACCCCTAGGGAAGGGAATATGTATATAAGGTAACGTAAGTAGGTAGGTAGGTATGTTCCTATGTATGCTACGTATGACAAGTAGAAAAGGTCACCCGGGGAAAAGAAACCTCCCCTGCGAGACGTTTCGCAACATAGTGCCACCCGGGGCACAATGCGGTAACCATCCGGTCCCGTATGCTAGGAATTGGCCCTTGACATAACCTATGGAAATGGTAACGTCAGCAGCAGCGAAAAGACGCTGGAGAAGAAGAATAAAAAGAGTCTACCGTTTATGCGCCCCCGTTACACTACCTCCGGCCACTG
The DNA here is from genome assembly GCA_902805475.1 of Entonaema liquescens. NCBI lineage: Eukaryota > Fungi > Ascomycota > Sordariomycetes > Xylariales > Xylariaceae > Entonaema > Entonaema liquescens. The sequence goes on from CADCSX010000006.1 coordinate 51,746, forward strand.
CTCTCAGCCCCTCGCGTCGCACGCCGTTGGGAAAATGGGACGATAAGACGAAAGGGGGGTATGCTATAGCAAGTAAGCTATTCCTGGCGATATCCCCCGGGGACGGATCGCATCGGGTACTCTACTAAGTTTAGTTCTGTTGATATTTTTTTATAAACCGGTTGGTTTTGATTTTAATTCTGGATTTAGTTCTGGTTCGTAAACAATAATGATGATGATGATGATGACGACGACGATATTCCCTCGATAAAAGAAACTTGGCTACTTAGGCTGTGCTGACTGTACCCCGCGCAAGGGAGCAGACAGCGAGGGGAGAATAACCAAAGCGAATATCTACGTAGGCTATCTCCTCGCCAATTAAGCCTGAGGCTCATTCATCACGGTTACGTAGACTACGATAGCTATGTATGGACCTGAACACAGGTAGTATGTAGGCCATCCAAGCCCAAGAGTCCATGTACAAGGGATGATTTACTACCGATATATCAAGATATATGAAACCAACTGCGAGCGGGCTCAGTCAGCCGCATGTCTTCTCCACGCGGGAGTGATACCCAAGGAGTCCATGTGGAAGAGGAAGAGATAGAACAAAAGGGATAGGGGACCGACACGAATTCTCCTGGTCTATCGGTTCAAGAACGGTCAAGTCAGCCTCGATAGATCACTACAAAAAGTCAACCTAGCCAACCAAGTGCTTCAATTAATTATCGACCCGCATATTTATCCCTATTGACAAATTCCAGCTCAGAAACGAACGAGAGGCTGCTGTCGAGGTACCCCAAAGTGCACAATTGACTATTGAATACCCAGGTAAAAGCCGTAAAGCCAAGGCCGATCTTACAACTGCGGTGTATGCAAGAATTAGAGGTATCTGACCATCTGCCCACCCCCTTTTCTCCTTGATCGCCCTCTCTCGGCACCCTCCTACCATATAGTACTATGTAAGACAAGAACAGAAGAATAATATGTATTCCCCACAATCGTCAGTGCATATGCAATAATGATGCACAGCATCTCTGGTTGCTATCGGCTCTAGCTAATCTGAAGAAACCCCGCGAATGAAGCAAAAGTAAGCAGAACAAATAAGAGCAATGTCTCCTCTTCCATCTCTCTCGCCGCCTAGGCAGATTCGCTCGTTCTATCGTCATGTTTGTGAGTACTTGTCTCGGTACCTACTGTCGAGGAACCCGTATTCATTGCGCCAGGATGCCGTGATAGGGGCTACACGGGCTGGGGGCGCTGCGTATCCAATTGGCGAATAGCCGTCTCCATCTCCATCTCCATCTCCATCTCTCTTGGCCTATAATACATAGCCATCGTCGCTCTAGGACGGGGATACTGCTTATTTCTTCTTGGAGTTCGTAGGATTGTACTTGTCCTTCCAAATCCTACATCCCGTGCGTCATTGGTTAGTAAAAATAATGTTGCACTGGTATGGAAACGGGTATATGCTAGATTCGGAGAAGCTCGGCAAAGCCAGACGGAGTGTAGGACAGCGCAGAGTTAGGTAGATCAGAGTAAACAAACCCGGACTACTCCGCTGCAACTGAGGCATTTACATTGGATATGGACGTGGGACGGTAGCAAGCGCCATAAGAGAGTAAGAATGGAAGTGAGGAAACGAAGAGCGACATTTCCCGGGTTCGGTGAAAGATGAGGCTCTGATTCGTTTAGACCCCAACTCCGCGACCCGTTTTCGCGGCCGTCTTTTAATGGAGACCAGCCCAAGAAGAGTAAAAAACGAAACCTTGTTCTAGACCCGCTCGGAGCCTTGCTGTCAAAGGGGAAGATAAAAAGACAGGGCGAACTTCTGCAAATACGTCCGGAAAGACGGACAGCCTATCGTCTACCCCGAAGACCACTCATCCGCAACGGCCGGGGTCTCGTAGCTTTTGCTGCGCCGCCGACGTACGGGACAGAACGACAAAAGAGAAAAGGTTTGCCAAGAGAAGACGACGACTAGTCATACGAGTAGCTTACGAGAAGGGCTAATAAATGTGACACTTACCATGTATTCCCCAGGGTTTTGTTACCGTTCTCTTCCGCCAGCCGATAGTACCTTGCTGCAGCATACTAAAGAGGAAGCATACGGTTAGTCTCATGTGATTTTCTCCCTTCCTTCCTTAGGCACGCATATGGGACGGGATGTTAGGGCGAGTTAGGTACTCGAGGAGCTGTCGCCCCTGATTATGCGCTTCTGATTTGCGGCTGGGACCAAGCCTCATTGCTGCCCAACGGGGACGGGATCGTGATTTAGGACCGAGCAGCAGGGCTGCTTAGCTTGCCGCTACTGCTTCGGAGACAAGACATCCTGATCTAACCCCGAAAGCTAAGCGAGAGAGCTGACCAGACAAGCCACAACGTAGGCCACATGAGGCTGACACTTCATCATGCCTAGTTGTCGCTCGCATGGTGTGGTGGTGGTGAGCTTTGGGCAGAGACGTGAGGCGCCGGATTTGGAAGTGATACGTAGCGAATAGAGGTAATAGATAGACAGCAACGAGGTTTGGCTTTACGCCTAACGTACCTTGTCTTTCTTACACCCGAAACCCTCCAGATAGCACCAGGCAACTTCGTTCATGGCATCTGCGTACACCGAGGAACATGCTTGTGTCAGCCTATCGCATCTCCAACTCCGTTCAAGTAACGGTATCGCCTGCTTTCGACGGGTCGAATCACTCACCAGTATCTCCAAGGTTGGCCGCTGTCTCGTAGTACTGCCCGACGGTAACCATTAGTCGCTTTGATCATCGAGGGGGAAAAAACAGCGGGACTTGAGACGAGGTCTGGCTGGTGGGTACAAGGTGTCGTCCCCTTCTTCTCAGCACTTGCCGCCCGCTCGAACTCCGTTATGCTTCAATAATGAAACGGTGATGTTGGTGACCCACCTGCTTGGCAGCGACTGGATCTCGCGGTATGCCCCAGCCGTGGCGGAAGCAATTCGCCAATTCGAATATGGCTAAGACGAGCTCTCCCTTTGCGGCACCTCCTTTCTTTAGGCCCGCCTGTAGCGCCATGCTCTCGACTGCTGCCGCGTTCGACGCCGCCGCCGATAGGTAGGTGATAGCTCGTTCAGGATCTGGATCGCAACCCCAGCCGTGCCTAAAGCTCCGCCAAAGCACAGAGGCAGGATGTTAGCTTCTCCGAACGTAACTCTTGTCTTCTTCCGTAGCGGTACTTCGTGTTTGTATGTAGGCAACTTTGCCACCATCGCTCCATTCGTCCTGTGTAATCTATCTGGCTACCCATAGCTACCCAGAAGCCGTGAATCTCTCTCGCTCTTCCTCCTTCGAGAAAACAGGAAAAAGAGATCAGGGACATCCTCTAGATGGGCCTAGACGTAGCCATGCGCCAGTGAGACACGCATAGGACGCGATGCGATGCGATGATTCCATAAATAGTAATAAAACGACGATGGTGGCGATCCAACTACTGACCTCAGAGCAAGACCGTAAAGAACCTGGCTCAGGGGGTTATTTGCGCCCTGGGGATCGGCCAGACGCCCAAACAGCCGCGTAGACTGGTCGAGTTGCCCCTCCTCATGCAATCGGATGGCTTCCTGGATGTTGTCATCTATCGCCTTTGAAGAGACCACGCCGTCCGTCTTATGCCCGTTTCCGTTTCCGCTTCCTCTTCCTCCGTCATCGCGCAGTCGCAGTCTAGCCAATTCTGCGGAGGGAGAAGGAGATGGCGACCGAGACGGCGACACGACACTTGTGATCTGCCCCGGAGCTGCCCTCTCTCATTTGCTTCGGCCAGTATCGTCGCTCTCTTCTCCCATTGTCCCTCGTATGCGTCCTTGTCTACGCCCGCCCCTCCGACTCCTCCCTGGCCGCTACCCGATCCATCTTCGGCCGAGACGTTGATTTGCGGTAGATTTTCGGGGACGTAATCGGATGTAGGCGGGGCCTTGGACAGATGCAAACGCTGTGATAGGCGGTGGTGACCACTTGGTTGATTGCGCGAGGAGCCGTCATTTTGGACCGAGGATGTACTGCTGCCCCGCGATCGCGGCCTGAAGACGTCGAGGCTCCGTCGCGTCTTCGTAGGGGACGATCCGGTGTCCTTGGCGGTCAGGTAATTGTTACTACCATTAGAGTCTCTCGGGTAACTCGGAGGATGGATAATTTCTTGAGTGGTCGTATCGGAACGTATGAAGGTAAACTCGGGTCCGGCGAGTCTATCTAAAGTTTCGCGATCTACGCCGCCGCCATGACCACCATCTAATTGATCTTTCTTTTTGATAAGATCGCGTATCCCCATAACTTACCTAATTCAATACTTTATATTTTCCTGTCTCTTTCTCTCTCTCTCTCTCTCTCTCTCTCTCTCTCTCTCAAGGGGTATATAAACCAAAGAAAATTGTTGTATATATAAATACAGTAGTTAATCTACGTAGGTAGTTGTAATCTTAGTAGTTAGTTGCAGGAGTTAGAAACAAATTAATGGAACCATATTTCCAATTGTAGGACGTTGTTTCCTTCTTTAATAGGCCTCCATTATTCAAGTTATTAGTCTATTCAATTCAGCCCCGGCTTACGCGCCGAGCTTTGAGCGACCCTAAAAAGGGGGGGCTGTGATTTCGGCTGTGGAATAAAACGAAAAAAAGCATTTTACTTCCCCTTGTTTGGCCCTATCTGGCACTTCGAGTAACAAAGAGAAACTACGCCTTTGTTTCAATCCTTCCAACATGGGGGAAAGGGGCTACCTTTCTACCCTATTTTCAAGCAACCCCATGTGCCATCCTTGCCGAGGTTTTGGTCGTACCAGTTTCAATGCTTTTATCAAGCTCATTTGCCTTGTAGCGTTAGGTTACCAGCGGGGTTGACTTCTAGGTACCATAGTGTAGGTAGTTATATAATTATAGAACATAAGGCCACAATTATGACCTACCTATTCAAGCCACATAACCAAGTCCTACAGGCTATCTTGAAGGTCTAGATTTTACATGTGACTGTATGCATTCAACCACTGTTCAAGAAAATCTCTACCAAAAGGCTTAACTAGATGATCTGTAATCACTCAATAACATAGTTATACAACATGTTTACTTTCTATTACAATTGGTCTACCTAAAGGTATCTTTCTGTCTGTAGGTACTTTTTTTTTGTTCTTTCCACTCGGGGTATCAACTCCTAACAGTCGCCTATGGCGAAACGCATCGCAATGGGTATCACGAACTGTTGTACGAATAAGGCAACCTTCAAACGCCGACCAACGGTCGTAATATGCACCGTCTAGATACTGGCTAAAGAGCCAGAAACTGTTTCTAGGACAAGCAGTATAATGCCTTGACAATATGGGCTTTGTCCAAACGAGCCTCTTCTTTAATGCCTAGATAGTTAGTAGGAAACCAAAGAGGATTGTTAAAAACCGATGTAATCCTTTTGCTGGACGAAATCAAGGTCTTCGTCGCCATCGTTCTTGACAAACTCCTCAACCTCGTCGGAGTCGATGTCATCACTGTCCGCTGCTGCGTCATCGTCGTCGCTAGATACGTCCGTCTCTTCAGAAGACGCGCGGTTGTTTGCTTTTCGAAGGACACTCGCCCTTTCGACGTGAAGCCTCTTACAACCCTTGAGCTTACAAACACCAGTGTTGCTGAAGTCAGGGCATTCGAATACGTGGCGGTCAGGACATTGCGCTCCTTTCTCGCAGTATCCATAAATTCCAAACGATCGGCATACGGGGTCTGCTGGGGAGTGCGTCGCATGAACATACGAGCACGAGGCGTTATGGCAATTGCCCTTGGCGAAATGCACGCAGAGGGGGGTTCTCTCTTCTGTAATGTCATGTGAAAGGTCACAAGCGTCACCTTGTAGACATTTACCCTTCAAAAGATAATCTCGGCAGACAGCCGTCTTGGAAGCATCGTGGATATACCGACATCCTGGGCCTTTCGGGCATGATCCTACAATCAAGTGTTAGTATCTCTCCCGGGGGTCTTACCACACCGCAGGTCTCCACGAGTCGCGAGATGGGCTTTTCCGTAGTTTGAAGGAAGACGATACCGGTCCATGAAAAGGTCTTGCACTGCTCGTTGACCTTCTTAACTCCCCCAGCAAACCTACCAACAGTGGTGCGTCAGCAAGACATTCGGATCTACTATGGGATACATACCGCTGGGCTTTTACGACGCCGTGCCTCACAAGGTTACCATGCTTGGTACGATGGAATTTGACACCACCGATGGATGCCACTTTGGGGGTAGCCGAAGGGGGGTTTACGTCGTCTAATAATTGGCTGTCAGCTATCAAACGCTTGCGACTACATGTCTGTATGCAAAAACGCTTACCAGGTGCTCTCACAAGCTTGCTGCCTTGCTGCACAACTCGAAAGCGAATGCCATCCACTACAACCTCGTATGGGGAAGCTGATGCGGGCGCGTTAGGAAGCCCAATGGGTTTACCATTAGCACTACTCTGAAGCATATTGTTCATAAAAGTGACCTTTTCGCGGCTGTTCCTTTGAAGCTGTTTCTGGCGATGAGTCTGCTCTATGGCGTTGGCACGTTGCTGTGATTCCTTCTCGTAAACAGAAGTGTTGATCAGCTGCAAATGGCGATCCGTCTTTGTGACCCACGACGGAGACGCGGGATCCGAAGCCTCGTTGGCTGAATCGCTAGTGTCGGCTGCAGGTCGAGATTGCCCATTGAGAACCAGTGTCTTGTTGCGATAGGCCGGAAGGGGTCTGCCACGTCCACCACGATAACCTCCACGAGGATACGGGGCAGCACGATAATGGGATGCTCGGGAAGGGGGGTTAGGATCTTTCACATATTAGTATCGCTAGTGATGATAAATAATTGGCGTAACCGAAGATATTTTCGTACCCGAATTCACGCCATCGCGTTGGGCTTTGTGGCGATTAATTTGACCTGGTTGTAAATGAGCAAGGCGCGTTCAGGAAAAGTAGATGTCATGATGAACGTACCAGCTAATTTGCTGATCTTGGCCATCAGCTCTTGCTCTTCAGATGTTGGCATGGTTGCGACTAAGTGATGGGACGTAAGTTAGGTACTAGAAGTTAGGGAAAATGCCTCGTCAAGCGCAAGGAAATCTGTTTTTTGGGGAAGAGGAAAAGTTGTCAGATTAAGCGAAGTGGTAATGTAGTGGAATAAAATGATTGCAATGGATATCAGGGGCGCGGCTTCCTTGCTGAGTGGCAAGAAGAAGAGGGGAATCGATTGGGGTGGAGTTCCGAAGTCACAATGAATAAAGGGAAGCGGAATGCGTGAACAACACTGGCAGTGATTCTAGTCAGGCGTGGTACTAGAATCACAGTCAATAATTCGGGAGGGTAACTGAGGGTGTCTACAGCTGTGTATGAATGCTTGTTCTGGAGAGAAGCAAACTTTGAACTGAACTCTTGTACCCTAACAAGATTATATCGTGATGTTTTGCGATTGTGTGATGTCTAAGACGTGAATTGCGGCGCAAGGAAGGTTTGGGGTGGTTTGGTGGAAAGCAACGGGCCAGGTGGGGGCATTGAACCTTATCTAATCGGTGCGTCGGGTCTAGAAGGCACACCTACGTAGGTGGTACATTAGGTACACAGTACCTAGTTCCCATTCAATAGAATGTCGAACTGCTATATGATTACCTAAGATCTTTAACGACCCACCTAATCACAACTGCTTGCAGCGGGTGGCTGATTTACATCACTACATCATTAAGCTTTCTTTAGTCCTTGCCTTGACACGAGCCGCGTGCTCGATCCTTTCAACATCAACATCCGAACTGTTCCACTGCATCTAGCCGCCACATCGTCGCAGCAATCTAAACCTAAATCACTACGACATACAACATTAATCGAGAGAGCTAAATTCTTTTTTTGACATCCTTCCTATTGGATACAACGGATACGGCCGTCAGCATGGCTGCACCCCGAGTCAAAGTTGAGCAAGGCATCAAGCCTGAGCCTGGCATTAAGCCCGAAGCTGACGATGCTGGCCCTTCCCCCGGAGCTATGTCGGAAGATGACATCTACGAAGATGCCGGAGATCTCGAATTCTACGATCCGAACGATGTGCATGATGGAGCTGTTTACTTGACCCACGTACCAAAATATCTTTACGACGCCTGGGCGAACATGGATGACAATGACGAAATCAGAATCGGTACTCTGCGCCAGTGGTCGGAAGTCGGACCAAATGGAGAACAAAAGGTGAATCAATACTCATCATTCCGAAACGCCTGTCAATCATAGCTAATCCCGCCATAGCCACGTATAGCTATCCTGTTGGACCATAAACTTGCGCCCCATCAGCAGATCCCCAAAGAATACAATCTGGAGGTTAAGGACATGAGCCTTACCAATACATTTCTATTCACTGAGCAGGATCTCCCTGGTTACAAATCGAAGGCTCAAGGTGCCAATAGCGATATTCCTTCGTACCTTCGTCCGAAGCCAGAACGCCCCCAGCAGAACGCGCAGCCAGAAGCTGAAAAGCGCGCCCGCAAAGGCCGATATCAACCCTATTACAGAAAGGCCATCCCCAGTCAGTGACGCATTTTCCTCCCCCTCCGCTTCTAGTATCCGCTTCAAAACACTAATTGGTCGCAGAGAAAACTGTTCTTGCTGGTCGATTCCGTCATGAACTGAACTGTCGGCCGGCTTGGACAGAGGAGACTAAGCACTGGCTCAGCATAAGAAACAACGACGCGATGAAACCGAAGGCCACCACTACGCTTACATCCACCCAAAGACCTAGCGGCGTTATCCAAGCTGGCGCGCATGTTTCCAATGACAAATTTAGCAACTTCGTTGTAAGTCTTCTCTTGACACTAATACCTAACCCCACCAGTGTGCTAACATCTCCAGCGCACTGGTCCTGATGCCAAGAAGGGCTCCAAGAAGCAGAAGGAGGAAAAGGCAGCACGTTTACCAAAGAGCGAACTGCGCGATCGTATCTTCAGCTGCTTCGAGCAATTCAACTATTGGTCCATGAAGGCTTTCAAACAGGTCCTAAACCAGCCTGAGGCTTGGCTGCGAGAGAACTTGGAGGAGGTGGCAATCCTGCACAAGACGGGACGTTTTGCCAACCATTGGGAGCTAAATTCAGACCACAAGGGAAAACTCAATGTCCTCGATGTCAACGGCGCTGCACCCGATACTGCTCCCGAGGAGGACGAATCGGAGTCTGACGCGGAGATGGAGGATGTTCTTCCATAGTCGGAACACGGAAGAGAATTCCATCGGGAAACACGGGTAGCTTAAAGACCGTACGGTAGGGAAAAGGAGTTGCGGCGTCTTTTACGGTTATGATACATATTCAGGGACCTTGTACCATAAATGATACCCTCGGCATCGCACAATTAGGACTGAGGTTTAGTGGACAATGTCTGCATGAGATCAGACTATATGAAATTCACTATTGCTGCGTAACAGGCTTTGCAGAGTTCATAGAGGAAGCGATTTGTCTTTACATTGAGCGATATGACAGGCGGCAATTCGTTTCTATTGTTTTTCATAGCTTGATTGCTAATGTCACTATGAGCCAGCTTTTGCGAATACTAACTCACTTGGCATATCTACACATTAAATGAATTACCGTATATTCTTAAGCATGTACTCAAAATAAGCAATCTTGGGTCGAATTAAATATGAGCCCCCTTTTTACACTTCCATGTACTTCCGTACTCCTCGTGAAGTATCTCCTATCTCCATAATTATATTACCTAAATTTCAACCAACCAAAGCTGAAATATCAACGACCCCCTTTTTCTCCTTTCCCCACTCTTCACCATCCACATTCATTCCCTTTTTCCACGTACCTTTGTATCACAATGAGTATCTTTCTGGACTTCGACGGAACCATCACGGTCAAAGACACCGTAGGCGAACTAGCCAACTTCGCGCTACGAATCAGGGCAGATGAGGGTCAAGACCTGCAGAAGGAGTGGGATGCTGTCGTGACCGCGTACGTCGACGACCACAGCGCACATGCCGATGAGTATCATCCGCAGCCGCATGCGCGTAGCTTACCAGCGCAAGAGGTAGAGTTTCTACGGCATATGAAGACCGTAGAGACACGCTCGCTTGGTCGCATTAATGACTGTCGCCTCTTTAGGGGATTAGCCCGTCGACCTTCCGCGAAGCCGGGCGAGATCTAGTCAAGAAGGGCACGATAACGCTACGGCCTGGGTTCAGCCGATTTGTTCAGGAGAGGTTAAAGGAGGGTTGGCGTGTGTGGGTGCTTTCTGTGAATTGGAGCTCTGCGTTTATTGAGGGCGCCTGTGGCGAGTTGCCCAGCGTCAAGGTTATTGCGAATGATGTGCGTGAAGATGGGTCGATTGCTGGACCGCCGATATTAAACTCAAAGAGCGACGATAGTAGCCATGGCGGAGAGCCGAGGAACTTGACAAACTCGCATGATAAGCTAGATGCTATGAAAACTGTACTCGAAGCCGAGGGGCTAGCCGGGAAACCGTCTGTCTACTTCGGCGACTCGACTACCGATCTAGAATGTCTGCTAGCCGTAGATATGGGGTTTGTTGTTTCAGATAAAGAAGATTCGTCATTGTTAAAGACACTTCGGAGGATAGGGAAAAGTGTGCCTCATGTTCGGGATCAGGGTACGACGAGTAGTCTTGCTTGGACTTCGAATTATGAAGACATACCAGACCACAAGTTTGTTCATAGATAGACCATCAATTGAATACCACCTTTCAATGTCAGCGATTGTATTATTAGAACAACTATTTTTGTTTGATTTATTAACCTTACAAACGAAAGGGCATCCTAAGTCCAATGTGCTTGCTACCTATTTCAAAGTTTAGCCTTAAGCTTTTGATGCTTCGTCGGTCGTGAATTTTGCTCCTCCTGGTCAACAACTTCCTCTTGCGTGTTCGATAAAGATGTGCCTCCCCCCTCAATACCATCTATTTCATTCGCTGTAGATACTGTATATTGCGTGGTGAGTTTTACTCCCCCCGAGCGCTTCCGAAAATCCCTTCTTTCTCATGGATTTCTTTATCAAGTCGCATTCCTCGTATTCCTGGAAACTCCAATGATGTCTGAAGCCATGAGCTTCAAAGTCTTGATATACCTCTTGTTACATAAACCGAACACTACTGCATTCCTTTACGGTAATGGAGTACGTGACGAGGTGGCTGACAGCTATTATCGCATCGGAATCGGTTGACCCCAGCACGGCCTTTGAGCCTTCTCCGATCTTTCGGATCAATTCTTCAGCCTTTAAATCGTCTTATACTTGCGGCTATTATCTAACCCAGCAAATCAAAACTCCTAAGCATTTCTACTTCATCAGGACCAAGTGTCCTTTCACAATCCTCAAAGTACCTTCTCGCGGTTTTCTTAACCTCGTCGAACTTTTCTACTACTATCAAATAATAGATGAATTCCGGTAAATCTGAGCTTTTAAGGCGTCGAGGTGAGCTACACCTATGGTCTGGCTGTATCCATTTAGAATATCGCAGTATAACCTTCCAGCTTCAAGATATTTCCCTTACCTTTCCAGACAAATCCCTAGATGTACTTTGCATAGCTTGATAATGCTATTATCCTCGTTCATGTACTTTTGGAACGCTTGCAAGTTGATTTAAGACTATCCTCAGCGTCTGAAAGACCTCCTACTTTCTTTGAAGTTCATATCCAGTTCAGCGGCGTGAGATATCGAGTAGATTAATAGTTCTATTTCGGGAGCTTTAGATAAGACTAAGGTAGAAACTACCGAAAGGAATTAATATTACCGTAGTTAATTAGCCATTAGAATTATTGGTGGTAAAAAACCTTGCCTAGCATTTTACACAATCTCATAGTCATATAAGAATAGCCTAGCAGTAATTTTCTCGGGCAATATTCAGGCTTTATAAGGCTTCAGAAAAAGCATGACTGTCCCCAGAGTTGGGATGTGCTCAAGGGGCGATTAGGTAAATACAAAGATGAAGAAAAGCCAAGGACCATGGATATCCTAATCCTTTTGGTCTGATATATGATCTAGCACATGAGTGGATTGATGACACGCAAAGGCTCATGTGGCATGAACTTAATTCACTCTAGATATCCGTGTACTTCAATGGTTGATAGGCTCTCTTGCCTCTCTGTTCAGAACTTGGCTACACTATTGCAGCCATACAACGGGGTCCTCTATTAGTTCGTAGTATTATCATGGTCGTAGTTTAATAACAGTATTACGCATGCGACCTCATTATCGGGGATTATTCACATACCTCGCACGAGCAATGTGTTTGATGATGACCGCTTTTTAAAACCTTTATCAATCCCTTCGTCAACCAAGAGCTCCCGACACCTCTTCTAGAATAGCTTGAGAAACCTACTAGGTAAGAAGCCAATATACATAAACATTCCAATGCCCTTTACCACATCTCTGCCAATCATATCCCAAAATCCTATTAGCAGCATTGTCTCGACAACTTCCCTATCTGGCGTAAAAACATCATGCCTTCTGATATCAGCGAGACGATCATATTTATCGAGCCTAGTCCAGAGGAGCTTCGCGAGAGGTTCGACAGACAAATCATGCACTCTGACCAACGCAGAACATTCCTCGGCGGATATCATACATCCTTTTCAACCAATATGCCACTTAGATCGCCTTCATCCCACTCTCCGCCCCTACGTACACTTACCTGCCGAACCGTACTCGGATGACACCACCACCTGGGTCTTATTATCCTAACATCGGCTTGAGCCGACAGACTTACTACTGTTCGTCTCCTTATTATAACAGTCATGGACTTTACCCGGCTCAGTCTCAACATGGAGCGTCTCCGCCGGGGGCGCCGAATGCTCCTCCGGCCGATCCATTTCAATTTTCCAGAATAACACCAACTCCTCATAACCCTAGCTATGGACACTCTAATCCATTCATGCACTATGCGAACTACTCTTCCATGAACGAATCCGCTAACTATCCGGCTAACTCGAGGACCGGCTACCAACACGCTACCAGCTACCAAAACTCTACCCCTGCCGGCCACCAACACAGGGAGCCTACGGCCCGGACGGACCTCGATGAGCGGCCCGAAGATGTGTCGTTCGGGACAGAGCAAGGGCTCTTCCAGTGGATGAGAAACATATTCAGGCCGCTCGTAGGAGTCGTGGGGCGCACTGTCCAAAAGGAATTACAGCTGCGGGAGCAGCCGAAGGTCAAATTCGAACTGTACCCTATGAGAGTCGACAAAACTACCGGCGAAGCTTCGATTGCCCCCCAGTCCATGTCGCGCGGACCCATGTTCCAGATCACGCTACCCGCTCCCGGTGGCACCAGAGATGACATTGAGAGGGTACGGGATGCACTACAGGACGAATTCGCGCTGTACCCTAATGCATGGTATCGACTGGCCGGGTTTGTGTTCCGTATTTCGCGGCGGGAAAGAGTTGGAATCACCGTAACGGCGAGGAGGTACTGGATTCCTCCTTCGTGTCTCTACCGGTTCTCCCGCACCGAGCAATACTACGTGGCGCAGCATATCTCGCCGGCCCCAGATAATGTTAATGAACTGGAAAGTACTTTTGAGCACGGCGATGATAGCGTTGACGATCAGGACGCGCTTGTGAATGACATGTGGAGCGACGTGCGGCGCTACAGCTACTTTGCACACACCCAAGGTAGTGTACATATGCTTTGATGCGAGAAACGGCTAAATAGGGAGTTAAGGAAGGTATATATGCCGAATATATCGAGCCTAAACCATTGAAGCTAGGATTTTGTTAGGGGATCTATCTGTAACATCATTGCCTTGAGCCCCTTTTTCTAGCCGGAACTGTCTGTGCGGTAACATATTACTAGTTTCGCGATTGTTTTTACAGCTGAGAGTACATACCACTTAAGAGTAGGACATCTTGGTATTGGCAATATATATTAAGTACTATGTCAATCAATCTTTCTTTCCCCTACTTATTGTCTTTAATGCCAGGTTATCTTTACTGGCTCAAAAATGATATTTTAAGTCGCAGTACATATACCTATTGGAAAAAAAGCGTATGGTAGATATAAACCCAAACGAATACATTTTAGGATACCTTTAGCTACGATACGTGAATAGTCTCCAAAACATATATTTACCTCATATTCCAGCTCCGTATATGAAGATATCTTTGTCTGACCTTGTACTAGAAGACCTTTTACGACAGGAGACGGATTAGAAGTTCCTACTGATGTAGGGGTTGAGGATAACACAAAGGGGTTTATTTTCCCACTAAACAACTACAACAGTCTTCTAATCTTTCTAGAGAAGAAAATGCAATATTGTCTTTTCCCGATACCTAAGTAGAATAAAGGGCACAATTTCCCTTGTCAAGGGACGATTGAGATGAAAGGAGAAATGGGTATTACAAACCGATTGTTAATTTAAACGTATATAATGCCTCTAAATCTCGCTGTACGCACACTAAGTAGCTGTTTCCTAAACCATTCGTTGATTATAACTTTGATAAGTCTTAGCCAATGACCACATACACAAGCAAATCCGCTCCTGATCGATTTTTCTGGGCAACATTTTCTAAAGTATGTGTCATTATCGTAAGACTATCTACCAATGCAACCACACTGTTGTTGACCCCTCGCCCCTACGGGCCTGCGAGGTAAGGCGGAACTACGAGTTGGGTTTGAGTCCAGACCCATGTGACGCCATGGAGACGCACGGATGGGGTAACATCAAGATTCCACGTCCTTGTCCCTATTGTCATGACAAGAAGGCTGGCCTTGATAAACAACTTGACATGGCAAAGTCACTGATAGCGGATCTCAAGAAGCAGTTGAGTGACAGTTACGGTCAATGCATATTGCATATGGATGAGGCTGGCCTAGAATCTGAGAAGCAAGGAAATATCCCGGTGGCATCAAAGGAGGCAACTATTGCGGAGTCGGGTAGTGCCAAAATCGCCCCTAAAGAACAGACGGAGAAACTAGACCCCGTCCAGGAGTTCCTACTAAAGAAGAAACAGGAGAACGACGCTCACTTAATGATGATATCAGATTACAAGTAAGTACCTGGGTGGGTTATGGTTAGGTATATTTCAACAGAACCCGCTTAGTTATAGATGGTTACCCCTATTCAGGTCAAAGAATATAGAATATCCCCATATATAAGCTAGGTATCTTCTTGTGATTTGAAAGCCTTAGGTCATCTTTATGAACTATATGTATGAGTTATGTGTTGTCTTTGTCCTAATCTCGTGGACCTAGAACAAAGGCCGCCGCATTTTGTTGTTTCTTCCAGCGGGTGAACACTTCAACAAAATGCAAGCAGACTAATACACGCACACCTTTACACACATAAATACGTACCTAACTCCTCTATCCTCCTCTGAAATGATTAGCCCCCTCTACTACGGCGTCACTGTCTATGAGCCTTCACTTGAGTAACACACCTGGCTAAAATCCCCAAAGCACTACCTGAGGTTCTTGGTTCTCACCATACTAGATATCACCAGTGACGTAATACGATGTCGCTCATACACGGTCATCTAGCTCCGGCGCAAGGAATTGATTCTATGCTTATACTGGCAATCGTCTTTGTAATCGCGGTCTTGGTTATATTGATGAATCCCCGTTGCCTCGTCTGCTCCGCCTATGAAGGTTCAAAATAAATGAAATGTCAAAAGCGGTATAGTAATAGATATGCCGGTATGGGAAGAGAGCTATTTTGCTGACGGATGGAAGATATCCATTGCTGAACGTGGTGACGCGTGTTGAATTGAATAATTACACTTTAATGTATCTATATCGTTGGTTTGCAATGTATAATTGTCTATTGATGTAACAGGCGAAGAGACACGAGTCTCCTTATTCTTGATAGCTTAGCCCAAAATAAAATCAATACTCATTTTATTTTAACCTTCTTTATCTCTCTACTGTCTCGTATCTTATAGTCATGTCTCGCATGTGTATTTCAAAAGTAAAGAAAACTATAAATGTATATTCCTCTTCCTATTAGGCCGATAGGACTTTGTATATATACAATCTAGTAGTACCCTGCATAAGAATCTCCTTGAAAGCTTGTCACTGTTGCCATTTCATGTCTACTAACACCCAAGCTATGAAACTAGACATCATACAAAGGCACAGAAGGGTATATTGTTGACTTGTCAATTGGTCGTGGTATTGTTCGTTAGCGTCGCGTACATTGGGATATGAGCTCACGTATCGTCGCGATGCTCTATGAAATCCTCTTCTAAACAATTTCTCTAAGCCTGAACCTTGAATGTTCTTCCGCTTGCTGTCTTCCTCTCCTTTTCTTCGTTCTCGGGTCGAGCTCTTCGGAGTACTACGATGATGGTGAGTATTAAAACTTCTCGTAATTATGAATGCAACCATACCTTGTAGGAAGTCCGCCGTTCGCCTTCTCATACGGGAGTGGATGTACGCCTAGCCATCTCGTTAGAATATCTTGGAAGTAATTGGAACCAGTATTCCCGTACCTTAGAAGCTTTGATGTGATAGTGGAAGTAGTCTCGGAAGGTCTGGATGTGAGAGATGACATCGGGCATTCGCTGGGGGGTTAAGTGTCGTGGGAATAAGACTGCCGAGGTCAGCAAGAAAGTCCAAAAGCCTTGCAATGCAGAGCATACCAAATGTAACATATCCAACTTCATTCCCTTCGGTGGCCTGCACGCCGGGAACCCCTTGCAATTCTAGAGGCGGGTCGTTCCTGAATAGAACCTGGGGCGCGTTTTGAATGGCTCTCCTACGGGCATCAACGAATTCTTGGATGAAGACCTTCCCAAATACCCTGTCTGTCTCCTCACGGAATATGGTGCTGAAAATAACGGTTACACGGTCGTGGCTCGCCTTGACGTAGATAGCTTCCTCGTCACGATAGTGGATGGCCATGATCTCACCGCCTTCTTGAACTCCCTGAGGTGCTTCTTCCGACGTGTACTTTGAGGCGGCTTCCTTTAACTTGTAATGCTCAGCGTATGCGTGCTCGAACGGGGCAGCCATTGCATTCCGCTTTAGTAAGGAGATCTTGCTGACCAACTCTTCTCGTGCCTCTGTAAACCCTGTTAATACGAAGGGGAGCCTTGTAAGGTCGTATTCACGATATAATTACCCTTTTCTTCAGGTAGATTTTCTAAGTCAACCTGAACTGAGAAGTCGTAGCCGGTCTCGGGAGCCACGACGTAGGGGCCGTATTCGCGCTGGAGTACCTGCTCGGCGCCATATTTAACGAGATCCCTAAAGCATCGGATTTTAATGGAGACTAGTATCTTATTCTTCTCCTTGTTTTCGGGGGTCGATATATGGAAGATTACGCCATCAAAGTCGGAAACGATCTGGTCGATGGAGACGGGAGGAGCTCTAAGTACATAATTGTAAGATTAGACCTAAGGGGGTGAGATGTAATAAACTTGGTTCTTGAACTTACCCGAAGAGTCTTTCTTTGAGAATGGACTCTATTAATACGTTTTGATAGTCTAGAAGCAGCATGGTGGCTGGAGATTGACTTGTTCAGCTTGCTTCTTGATAGTGGTTGTGCGGTATGGATTGGGACGCGGAGCTGAATGTACAGAAAGGTCCAACGAAGTTCGAGGTTCGAGGTTCGAGGTTCAATGCTTGCTGCCTTGGTGGGGCTTATAGTTTAGTATGCATTTACGCAGTTACGTAGCAAAGCGAAGGACCGTGCTTTTATCGTTATCGGTCTGTTCTTATCGAAGTGATTCGATAAGAGTTTATCGCGTATCTCCAAAGAAAAAAAGTTACCGCGATTGAATTTCTAGAGTGGTTAGTTAGAAGAAGTCAAAACTTCCAAATTCCAATCCGGTCGCAACCATGGTCAAGTCATACTTGTGAGTACCAAGCCATTGACGCATAGTCGCATAAAACCCACACTAATAACAATCCCATAATAGGAAGTATGAGTATTCAAAGTCGTTCGGTGTTGTAACCTCTAATACATCGAATATCCTCTGGACCCAACAGAACCGCTCTAGTACCGGCGCTGGCCAAGCCGTTGTCGCGGCGAACGAAGAGCTTCTATGCTGGGACATCAAAACTGGAGATGTTGTTGAAAGATGGAGGGACGAAAAATGCTCCGCTCAGGTGACTGCCATTGCCCAAAGTCAAACAAATGATGACTTGTTCGCTGCCGGCTACGAGGATGGCAGCATCAGATTATGGCGGAGCAAGGACCCGGGTCCTTTCATCACTTTCAATGGGCATCGTTCGGCCATAACAGTCCTAGCATTCGACCATTCTGGCGTCCGACTTGCGAGCGGTTCAAAAGACACCAACGTTATTATCTGGGACCTGGTGGCAGAGGTCGGCCAATTCAAACTCAGGGGGCACAAGGACCAAATAACAGGCTTGCGATTCGTTGAACCACAGGAAGAGGTGGCAGAAGAGGAAGATTCTGAAGCTATGGTTCTAGATGGTGGAGGTGACTCTTCGTCTGAGGGCTTCTTGCTTACTACTGGAAAGGATGCGCTGATTAAACTCTGGGATCTGGGGTCGAGGCATTGCATTGAAACACATATAGCACAAACCAACGGCGAGTGTTGGGCATTGGGGCTATCTCCTGATTACAGCGGATGTATAACAGCTGGCAATGCTGGCGAACTTAAAGTCTGGGCCCTCGACGCCGCTTTACTTGCCGCATCGAGACAGCAAGTCGACATTCCCGCCAACACGCAATACCTACGAGACCGTGGAACGTTGTTTCGACATGGAAAGGACAAAGCGACCGAAGTTGTGTTCCACCCCCGTCGAGACTACTTCGCCGTTCACGGCTCAGAAAAATCTGTTGAGATATGGAGGATACGTACCGAAGCTGAGATCAAGAAAAGCCTAGCAAGGAAGAAGAAGAGAAGAAGAGAAAAGCTTGCGCAAAAAAAGGGGGACAATACGAATGGCGATGTCCTAGTAGACGAGGAGGATGACCAGGATGAAGATATTAGCAATGCCGACATTAATGATGCTTTCGCCCAGCATCTCATTGTCCGCACGGGTGGAAAGGTGAAATCCGTCGACTGGGCTGATATTCACGGCAAGAAAAAGCTTCAATTATTAGTTGGGACAACAAATAACCAGCTGGAAATGTTCAATATGCCCCTGAAAGAGAAGAGTAAAAAGTCGAAGTCAGAGGATATTCCCGACTATGAGAGAGCTCTATCTATTGAGATTCCTGGTCATCGAGCTGATATACGGTCGTTAGCTCTGAGCTCTGATGACAAATGGCTTGCTTCGGCGTCCAATGGTAGCCTCAAGATCTGGTCAATACTGACGCAGAAGTGTGGTAAAACTTTAGAGTGCGGATATGCGCTATGTTGTTCATTCTTACCTGGAGATAAGCTTGTGGTCATTGGTACGAAAAGCGGCGACATCGAATTATTTGAAGTGGCTACGGGAACTTTGCTAGATAGCGTCGCTGCTCACGAAGGCGCAATTTGGTCCTTGCAAGTTCATCCAGATGGTAGGTCGATCGTATCCGGAAGCGCGGATAAGTCGGCCAAGTTTTGGAAAGTCCAAGTCATACAAGAAGAAGTTCTGGGGACAACTCGGACCACATCACGTCTAAAGCTATCACACTCGCGGACATTGAAAGTTTCGGATGATATCCTAAGCCTTAAGTTCTCGCCTGATGCGAGGCTTCTAGCTGTTGCACTATTGGATAGCACGGTGAAGGTATTTTTCGTGGACTCTCTCAAGCTGTATCTTAACCTTTACGGGCACAAGCTACCAGTTCTGGATATGGACATATCGTATGACAGCAAGCTGATTGTTACGTGCTCGGCGGACAAGAATATTAGGATATGGGGCCTTGATTTTGGCGATTGTCACAAAGCATTGCTAGGACATCAGGACAGTATTCTACAAGTCAAATTTCTTCCGAATAATCGCGAAGGGAATGGCCACCACTTTTTTAGTGCCAGCAAAGACCGAACGATAAAATACTGGGATGGAGACAAGTTTGAGCAAATCCAACGGCTTGATGGACATCATGGAGAAATATGGGCTTTGGCAGTCAGCCAAAGCAGCGAACCTCCCTTTATCGTTAGTTCTAGTCACGATAAGAGCATCCGAACCTGGGAGGAAACAGACGAGCAAATATTCCTCGAGGAGGAGAGGGAAAAGGAGATCGAAGAACTATACGAGAGCACATTAACGAACTCACTGGAGCAAGATCTAGATGCAGAAGAAGACAACGGAGAGATTGGCGCTGCGACAAAGCAAACTTCAGAAACACTGAATCATGGCGAACGAATCGCAGAGGCCTTAGAACTTGGCATGGCTGACTTACACGTCATGCGAGAATGGGAAGAGGCTAAAGCGTCAAACCCAAATGTTGCACCGCCGCAACGCGATCCGATGTTCATGGCCCATGGTGGAATTAGTGCTGAAGAATACGTTATGAAGGTGCTGCAGAGGCCGGCAGCATCTGCACTGAACGACGCTCTCCTCGTTCTTCCATTCGCCTCAGTCCCTATACTCTTCACGTTCCTAAACCTCTTCGCCATGAGGTCGATGAACATCCCCCTGACGTGCAGAATCTTGTTTTTCATGCTGAAGACACATCACCGCCAAATAGTAGCCAGCAGGACTATGCGGGTTATGCTGGACGGGATAAGATCGAACCTACGAAAGGCCCTCCAGAGGCAGAAAGACGAGATGGGTTACAATATAGCTGCGCTCAAGATAGCGGGGATGCAGATTCAGGATAGGGGAATTAAGGAGTACGTGGATGAGAACTGGGACGACGGGACCGGAGCCCAAACCGTAAAAAAGCGGGCTTTCGTACATGTATCATGATAGAGGTGAGCGGTGCATATCTATATATAGTGTCTAGTATACCTGTCATGTGACATTACATGTACTTATACTTTGCAGCTCCGCTGCAAAGCCTACCACTAGAACCTTTACATCTACAACAACAACGATAATAAACACAATGATGTGATAATACCTACTTTATAAAAATAGAAAGCACCAAACTTTGTTATCTGGGTTAAGCAGACATGTTCAATTTATTCCTCGTGCAAACTGGGAGTCTGGACCAATGATATCATCCCTTTTCAAGGTTTCCCGTATACGCTAGCTCGGCCGAAGGCGTCTTGGCAGGAGACTAGAACTCACTTGTGCTACCCAGCTACCCCTCCCCCGCAAGGTCCTCAGCAATTAGGAGGACGGGTTAAGTGGAGCTGCTAGTCACCGCCTACCGAGTTCGTAGCTTACCTCGGTATCTTTCCGCGACGTCGTTTCCTGCGTTTGCTTTTGTCGGGTTTGGATCTTAGCATCTCCATCTTCAATTGGTCACCTCCTAACTTGCTTTTACCTACCGGCTAGCAAGATGTAATGGTTTTGATTTATGAATAGAAAAAATAGTAAACCGTCTACTATTCCTCGTCCCTTCTCCTTAGCTAGGATCACAAATTAGGAGCTCGATATCTCTAAGATGGCGGGTCAAGTAAGGCATCCAATCGATACGGCGGCGTTAGAACGCTATATCACTCAGAATGTACCCGAGATCAAGCTTCCCTTGGATGTAAAGCAGGTTCGTTAATCCAGATGATCTCGGGATTGAAGCTATACATGTATAGCCAGCCCCTTTGTCAAATCTCCAACCTAATAATTATCAGTTCGGCTTCGGTCAATCCAACCCAACTTACCAACTCACCTCCCCCGACAAGCAACGATATGTTCTGCGTAAAAAGCCCGCTGGCAAGCTCCTTTCGCAAGCCGCGCACAAAGTCGAGCGGGAGCACCGCGTCATCGCCGCGCTACAACACACCCCTGTCCC
Organism: Entonaema liquescens; assembly: GCA_902805475.1. Taxonomy (NCBI): domain Eukaryota; kingdom Fungi; phylum Ascomycota; class Sordariomycetes; order Xylariales; family Xylariaceae; genus Entonaema; species Entonaema liquescens. The sequence continues at coordinate 73,471 of CADCSX010000006.1, forward strand.
CGTCCCCCGCGCCTACACCCTCTGCGAAGACGCTTCCGTTCTTGGTACCCCCTTCTATATCATGTCCTTCGTCGACGGCCGTATCATCCACGACCCCTCGATGCCCGCTCCCCACGTGACATCTCCTAGCGAGCGCGAAGCCCTCTGGCGCGCCGCTGTCGAGAGTCTCGCCGCGTTGCACAGCGTGGACCCGGACTCGGTGGGATTGGGCTCGTTCGGCAAGAAAGGGGGTTTCTACGCCCGCCAGTTGGCGACGTGGACGCATATCTGCGATGTCCAGGCTCGCACGCAGGACGTCGATACGAAGGAGCCCGTGGGCCCGATCCCCCATATGCAGGACCTAGTGGCATTTTTCGACGACGAGGCCTTGCGCCCGCGCGATAGGGCCACGCTCGTGCATGGCGATTATAAGATCGACAATGTAGTATTTGCGCGGGATGAGTCGCGTGTCGCGGGTATTCTCGACTGGGAGATGAGCACTATCGGACACCCGCTATCGGACCTAGCAAATCTATTAAATCCATTTTTCCTCGTTTCATTGTCCCAATCGCCATCTTTCGCTCCTTCATCGTCGGCAGTAGCGCCTTCGTCGAAAGACGGAGTCCCAAGCCAGAGCGAAGCCATTGCGGCTATAACGAACGCCGGGTTTCTCCCCGGCGCTACGCCCGGCCTTCCTACCCCTCTACGGTATTGTCCTGGTACGCCGCCACCGCAGGCTGGGATCCACGGCCCGATGAGGTAGCGTGGGCTTGCGCGTTCAGCGTGTTCCGACTTGCCGCTATCTGCCAGGGCATCGCCGCGCGGGTAGCCACGCGTCAGGCCAGTAGTGCCGATGCCCGTCGACATGCTGCTGCTGTGAAGCCGCTCGGCGAATTTGCATGGGAGTTGGTAAGAAAAGAAAAGGAAAGGAGAGCAGTCGGGTCTGGTACTGCGAAGTTATGATGAGTCTCTTATCATGTTGTCTTTCTACCCGTCCTATCCTACTACCAGATCTTAGAGCCTAAAGTAAAGTAAAGCACTTGACCAAAGAACTTATAGTGCTACGTTAATGGAGTCCTTGGATCGTAGTGCGACGAGTTGGGTCTGTATAAGAGATGAGTTACGACCACAAAATCAGCGTCCATCGCATTTATGTATAGTCTAGGCTGGATTAATATACTTACACTTGTTTTTCAATAAGTCATTATACGAAAGGTCAGTTTCAACAGGTGTCCAAGCTAGCCAGTGTGCCTTGAGACGCAATACTCGGATTAAACACGGTCTCATAAGCTCATGGGTTTAAATACCCCCTCCTAGGGATTCACTTTGAATACAACAATTCATTACTTAAGCACAACAAAACTTTACCAAGCTTCGGAAGTCATGAAAGCACTACGCTCAATTAGAGCCTACTAGGCTATCTGAATTAATGAGTATGGTTGGCCCATCACCGCAAAATCTGGTCCTGGGTGGGCATCAAATATATGCATTCATGAAAAAGCCATATCGCCTTGAGGCCGAAGAGAAATCCCTATCAAGTTTTTGTTTCGGGGGAGGAGACTTCCCAGTCTAATAACCGCCTCCTAGAAGTGAATCTCATGCCTGTTATCAAATCTGGCGACCGAGTGGAATCGAGGCCGTCCACAAAGAATGGAAATAAAATATCATGATGAACCTGATCTGCGTATCGTGCGTAAAACATATAGCCGCCCTATTCGGCCCCTAGAACCTCGACCCCCCTACCCTGTAACGCCTAGCAAAATATGTCTCTGGAGTTGAGTAGAAAAAAAGTACTAGTAAGATAACTGCCCTTGTGAAATCCTCAAATCAACCTGCGAGCCGTGCCAAACCATCGAAATGCCGTGTGCGGAAAATCAAGAAAGCCGATGCAGATCTCTATGCGGATTACCTGCTCCATAAGACTTCGCATGCACAAATGAAGAAAAAAAGGAAATGAAATCACCGCCTTGACAAGCTTCGGATCGTTGCTCTGCCTTCGTATCGTCTGGTACCGGAACGCGCATTTCGTTCCTGTCTATTATGCAGCGGCTCGTACCGTCTACTTTGTGCTGTTTGTGTTATACGCATAGGTATAGGTGTTATCATTGGATTGCTTAATCGGTGAATGGGTGGGTACTGCCGCGGATCCCAGCCTGGTTCACAATATTGGGGTCCAAAAGAAGGGTTTGAGTACGAATTTCCCAACGCGTGTCCCTATGACTGCTGGTGGGCAACAGCCCCTCCATAGATGGACTCGTCAGAATTAGACATATAGACTTCTGGGCCTGCATACGTTGGGGACAATGGCGAGACATGCTGGGAACGCATATGGGGTAGTGTAGGATAATCTTCCGCAGCACCGCCTGGACCTGTGATGTTTAATGGGTTCAAATAAGGCTCGGGCGGTGCTCCTCCCATTTGCTGCTGGAACTGAAAAGCATGAACATTAGCATCAAAAGCCGGTCGGGTAGTTGTGTTTGACGATGACGCAGAATGCTGGCGATTGTGTGAATGGTTCGCATTCGGCCTATTGAGCCACTGGTACTGCTACAGCGACTTGTTAGTGTTACCCTTTCCTACAAGGCTTCGAGGAATCCAAGCTAAGAATCACAGGGGTACTGGGGGGAACGAACCGGAGCTGGGACGGCACTAGTAGATGAAAAATGCGTTCGTCCAGAAGCAAATCCTCTAAGGCTTCCGTGACGAGGACGTACTCTACGTCTGTCACCAGTCTCGTTAAACGGTAGCGGAGAGTGACGATCTCCGAAACTACCATGCCAGGCTGGCGTCCGGGCATTGTATGCAGGCTGGCTGTCTTGTCTTCGAGCCGAAGCACCGTTTAGTGGAGCATGGTCGATTTCTGGAAATTGGCTATTTCGCGTATTAGTATAGGGATATCACATCATAGTTAAACACAAATACCTCGAAGCCAAAGCTGCTAGACCGCCTAGCATAGTGTCAGCAGGCCGCCCGAGAGAATCAGAGTCGCTACGCTCGTGTTCTCGAGTATTCCGCATCTGCATCTGCATTGTCACCTGATGGTGCTGACGTAGGAATCGATAGACGTTATGAGCACTCATCGCATTCCGATATTGAGGCTCCGAAGGAACCTTATCTCTACAGTAAGGACAGCTGTCTGATTCTTCAAACCATTTCTTAATGCAATGGTCTCCGAAGACGTGCTTGCACTTTGGCAGCCGCAGCGGGTTTTCACTGATGCCTTCTGGCGTCTCAACTCCATAGTCGTTATAGCAGATCACGCATGCTAAACACCCCTAGTCAGAATTACTCATCAAAAGATTTAACGGTAAAACTTACTTCTCTCATTTTCCGGTAAACTTGGGATTACCACACTCTCTAATGAGGTGATAGCCTTCTTAGAAGCGACCCTCTTATTTGACATGGCTCCCTGATTAGTTGCTGTGCTCTCGCACGTTCATCGGGTGCGTTTTCTAGGCCAGGCGCGCTGTTAACGGCGGCCTCTAAGAACGCAAATGCAGCTGCATCAGGTTCTGAGTCGTCGTCACTAGACCAGCCCGACTCAGATGGCAGCCGTTGGGTAGCCCGACTGCTTCGTGTTGCACTAACCCGGCGCGACTCGGAGTTTGTTGCCTCATTCGACATATCGCTGGTTCGAGGACCACCGGGTGCTCGGTGGGGGGGCGAAGACGAAGCTACGGCAGAATCATGGTTAGAATACTCATAATGCGGAAGGTAATCGCTATTAGTAAACATTAGTAGCGCACCTGAATTAGAAGAATTAGAGGATCCGTAGTCAGCCGATCCAGTCGAAGAAGCATTTACGTCGGAAGTTGTAAAAGGTGATGGAACACTATGGCGCGTGAAAGGAGGATTCTGTTGGCTCGAAGGTTGAGTGGGGTGTGAAGTTTGGGTAAATGTTGTTGTTTGCAAGCTTTGGCTTGTAGTTGTAGGTGGCATAGAGGTGAGTGATGGTAGGTTTGTCCTCGATGCATGCACTGAGGTGTTGGACCCTGTTTCGCTCGCAATTCCAGCCTGAGGTTGACCCTGATTAGAACCTGAGTAACCACCCTGACTGTGTTGAATAGGAGCCGTGCCACCAATCCGCTGCAAACTCAGCAACGGTGCCCGGTAACGGAATTGAGGTGGGCTACTGTGTGGGTTATATAAGCTGGGCCCATTTGATTGATACGGCGGCTGGTTCATTTGGCCAGTAGTCAGTGGTAAAATGGGCGGAGAAGGTTGGAAGGGAGGATCAGAGGTCCATCGGGCATGCGGTGGGGGTAATGTTTGCCAAAAGTGAGGATTGCTGTGCACCGGGTCGAAGTAGTAATTGGGAGGTCGAGACGGGAACATCGGTGGTGGATGTTGACCATGCTCAGCAGCAGCAGCAGCCCGTAAGGCCGGACATGCAGAGCGAGCTGCGTGATCCACGTTCGCCGACGATGAGGACTGGCTGGCATGCTCCGGGGGGTGCATCATGAAATCCATCGTCGAGGGATCCATGCTATTTGTTTTCCTTAGGAGAGTGGCGGCCTTGATTTTGAGAGACCGTCACTCCCGTTCTTATATCCTACGAGCACAGATGTATGGCTGCTTTGACGTCTTTTGGTGGGGAGAGTGGGACGGATGAGAACCGGAAGATAGACGGAGGGGTCGGTGAAATAGATAACCAGGTCTGATCCCCTCGGAATGCGGAATGCGGAATGCGGATATGAGATCACCAGGGATCAAGGTCGGCACAGTTGCAACAGTCGGCGATATTGAAATATTTTCTTTTCCTTTTCCACACCGTCCTGGGAACACTGGTACTGTGCCTACCAGAAGATCCTGCCTACTTGACACTTTTCGCAAGCTGCGCGGGCTATCGGCGATGACGGCATAGACGGGGACTAGTGGACTATGTGAAAAGTAAAGAGTATAGTGAGGGATATCGTGCCCGCAACGAGTTTGCCTTCTCGGACCATTCGATTATCAATCTGAGGTGAGGTCGGTAAAGGTAATACCGTCACTTAGTGATAAAAAGTTGAACTTGTGTTAGGCCCTCAAAGTCTTTATGACGTGCTATGAAGACTTAGGTCCGTCCGCTTCCCAAACGCTAACCGGTAGAGTGCTGTGTAATTAAGTATTGGACTTGTAAACGCTTGCCTTTGATGATACTTAAATATCGTAAATACTTTAGGTAGAGGAGGAGAAGAGAAGAAGTCGATCCTAGGTGTTGACGGCGATTTGGTAATATGATATAGATAGGTAGTAGGTAGTAGGTAGGATGTAGGATGTAGGTAGAAGAGATGGTGGGAAGATAGGTCGCCGATACGGCGAGATATGGTTTGAGGACGGAGATTGAAGGTATGGAGGGGGTTTGTTCAGGTGCTAAGAACCAACATCCGATCCGAAGCGTTCAGTGCCTACCTGGGATGTACTTGTTGTTCTATCTCCGGGGGAAGGTAGGTCGGGAAAACAACGAAGGAAGAAGGAAGGATAGGATAAGTAGGAAGGTAAGAGGGAGACAAAAAGAAAGGCTGGCGGATGACTGACTGTGTTCAAATTAAGAAATGGTAGTAAGTGCGATGCAGCAAATACGCACGCTCTTACCATACAAGTGCAAATACAGATACAGATACCGATACAGATACAGCCATACTTTTTTACAACGATAAACGATACAGCCGTGATGCACTGTACGTAGGCATGTATGTATGTAAGGTATGTACGTACGATACGACGAGGTATCTTTCATAAATGCACCAGTTGGATCCAATAGACCACAATGGATCCAGACCTAATGAGGGTACGAAGGTGGGTAGGTACTTAACGACGTACGTACCTCTATACAAATATACCTACATAAATCCACCTCACATCCATGACCACTTAAAGTACTTTTTCAAGGTTACAACCTGGTCAGGGCTGTCAGGTAGGTAGGTCTACCTTGCCTACCTTGCCTACTTACATCCTACTTACATACATAGGAGCATAAGCTAACGTGCGTGAGTGCAAGTTTTAGGTAGTTTGCGTTATCCAAGGGATTTCCATTGTCCACACAGGTTTTTGTCGATGGCACGGCTTTCCAAAAAAAAAATTTAAAAAGTTTTATAATAAAAAAATAAAAATAAAATAAAAATCCATTCATACATACACCCATGCACCCTTGGGTCTACCCATCCGGGTACTTAATTGTTACTTGGTTGGCATGATACTATTGGCACTATGAACTGAAGGAGCCATTATCGCAAATCGCAAATCGCAAACCGGCAACAAAGAGATAGAAAAGACAAAACTATCGCCGAACTGTGAACTGTGAACACGTTATTCACGGAGAGGCGGCCTAGGAACCAGCTACGCCCAAAATCCAACATCCAAAATCCAAGGTCGGAGGAAGACGGTCCAACGAAGACCCCGGACAGGTTCTGGGCTGGACTGGCTTGGCTTGCTCTAGGCGGACTCAGATGTTGACGGGTGCCTTTCATCCGTCAGAAAGTAGCAAGCTCTAGAGCCGAGCCTGCCTGTCTGGCGTCAAATGCTAGAAATAGTCGACGTGTTGCCGTACCCATATATGTAGGGATTGTGCAACTGGTGCAACTGTGCTCCTTTACTGCATTGATTCGGGGATTCGGAACTGCGGTTGTTGGCTGAGGGGGTGCTGGGATAGCGCTACTCTTTTGAATTCTGACAGGGAGATTTCGGAACTGGTTTCACATTGTGATTTTGGTTTGAGCAATTTGAACAAAGTGCGTTTTTCCTACCTATAGATACGGGAATGGGGAGGGCAATGATAAGATTACACGATAAGGCTTTATTAATATCAAGAATAAAAACTATCTACTTAATTACTAGTTAACTATATATATTTCACTGCTTCTTTTTACCGATCTATCCGTCATTATGATGGAATATAAATCAGATTGCAAACATAATATCTTATATTTTCATGATTGTAAGAAATGTAATCCGATCCTTATGTGGTATAATTACAAGTTAGTTAGCTCTAAGTCAGTTAGACTTCCATGTCTCTTTGGATCGTTTTTTCCTTATTCCTTATTCCTTATTCCTTAATTGGGTAATACCTGACTGAAGAGTGGACCTTCTTAGCTCGTGATAGCCCGTAATACGGTATAGCGGGCAGCCCTCCCCTACCTTTTGCACATAAAGCGAATAGGTACCTACCACTCAAAGTCGCTAACATCAAAGTCATCAATTCCAACATGATCACAATTCTAAAATCACGAATCGATTACCAAGTTGTCCATCCCGTTTTACATAGGTGGTACCCTACTGACTCGTTCCCCAGCCACATGACGGGATCACCGCCTTAACCAAGCCAAGCTCTTTTTCATTGATCACTCATCGCAGATATTCGTCGTATTGTCGTGGGACCCCCTCATATCTCCTCTCCCCCGTCCCATGCCCTGTAGCAATGGGCGCGAGAGACAGCCCCCAAGCCAGCGCCTCGCTGCAGCTAGGATGCTATTTTCACTTATAACCAACCAAAACTTACAGCACCGACAAGCAGCTCGTCACGGTATCAGCCAGTCGTGGAGGTGATCTTATGGTCCGGTAACAACACAATGATGCGACCTACTATTACATAGTTCATCTTACCTGGGACTTGATAAATCATCCTAGTCCTTCATGGATACCGATTTAGGTAGTCCCGGCCGCCAATACCGCAACTTGTAAAAAGGAAGCCTGCTCCCTTCCGTCTGCCTCAAGCATATGTTGACTTGATTTATCGTCTCTTACACCCTTGTCTGTAAGCAGACAGACTAACACGCACTAAGCATAAAATGCTTACAAGTCATACCCTTCTGTCGCAAAGATGTGTCGGTCTATGGACCAGTCTAGCACGGTCCAGGGAAGTTCTATATGACGAGAATAATATCGCTACACACAACGATACAGGACGTCCCACGACTATGAGAATGCGAGCAAAGCGGCGCGGCTCTATGCGCCGAAGTAGTAAGAGGTAGGTTTTCGGACCTAGAGCGTTCGAAGGTGGTAACATCATCATCATCATAACCACCACCAACGCCCAGTTTCAAGAGGGGTCCGTGTCCGAGAGACATGTACCATTTTACGGAGTATTCAACGCGGGTCCGGTGCGAGCTCCAAACCACGCAGATCACACGCTTGCATAGATGCTGCGGACACATACATATCGGTCCGCCGCCCACTGTTCACTGTCCACCCTAGAGCTACCCCACGGAACATTTACTACGTAGGCCACTAAATAGGTCAACGACGTTCTCCATATCGGCGACCTAAAAAAACGACTATGAATTACTACGTGCAGATAGACCACTGGTAGCAGTTTCGCTAATGATCTCCATAAAGCGTTGGGGCGTTTCTTCCTTTTTATCTTGTGCTCCGAAAACAGGCTCATTTGATCTCATTTGATAGCCCGAATTATATTACCCTGTTCTCATACCGCCTAGCCAAGTTCTTGTCTGCGACTGCTACAAGGAATTGCGAATCCGCCTAGCCGTTGAGACACCGCTCAGGTAACCTAGCCTGCATCGTCACATCATGCTGACTTTTAATGCCTATTTTGCGATCCGTTCGATATCATGACCCGCCTCTGACGCAGTCATGGTATGGAAACCTCATCGGCATTGCGCCTGCTCGTGATCTGGCAAATAGCTCAGTTTGACGGTATGCCGTCCTACCCAAGACTATCCAATAGTGATGCATTAACTCCTAGCTTACGAGAGGGCATTTTACTTGCAAAGTTTCAACGATTAAATTTGATATCACAGAAGAGAAGAAATAAAACAAAGCAAAGCAGTTGAAGAGATGATATCTTCAGATTCACGCAGAAGAAAATGTTGCAAGCCCCAATGGAGTGGTCAACCAGGGCCAACAAAAATCCAGCTCGAACCTTGAGGGGACAGCCGACAATCCGTCGTTGTGGACGATCCATATATTTTACAATTGGGAACTTTATGCTGGCCACCCTCTCACCAGACAGAAAAGATTTCAAGGCACTATCTGTGAGTAGTTTTTAGCTTGTGAAGACCTTTTCTTTTCTTATTCCCGAAGCACATATTAACTACTATACGCAGGCTAAAAGGTTGTTCAAATCACTTATTGAAAGTCGTGTTGTAAAATACCAAATCATTCTGTCAACTGGTAAGCACATGAATGTTGGGGTATTACTATAAGGTACCTTTACTTGAATTAACAATATCCTTTTATGCACTATTCGCCTTTTAAACGATTGCGAAATCAACCCCGCCAAAACCCTGTCATTCATAAACTGTACCCTATCCTTAGAAAAGTTTGTATGGGATCCTCAAGGGAATCAATTAATCAACATACCCTGCCACTCGCCGTATGAGAGAGGAGAAAAAAAAAAAAAAGACCCTTTCGTCGTTCCCGGTAGTAAATGGAGGATTTACGTCCTCTAATTGGCTATCTCGCAAAACGATCGACCCAGGGTTCTACTCGTCAACTTGGCAGCATCATAAGGGCCATGGGAAATTCCCATGGAAACATATCCAGCATCTTATTGTATATTTCTCAGTTTTCAAATGTCCCCCCGTTCGATGCGAATATGGTCGATGATCGGACATAACATGGAGACATTACATCGAGTCATTCATCGCATGGGGTTCATAGATTCAACCGTGCGTGGTCAGCTGGAACATGACCTCGAGGACATTTTTTCGGGCGTTTGCCCCGTCCTATCATGAATGTTGAACCAATACCTCAACGCCATCTATTCCTTTTAGTGTTCCAAAGGCCTGTCGCCGGTTCTACCACAGCGCAGCACAGCCTATTCTTTTCCCATCCGTTACTATTACCGTTACCCATGCTCATATGCCATTAGCTCCATTTTAACCGCCACCGAGCTTCTAGATCAAAGACAGTGCCTAAACAGAAACCGCTGATATATTATTATTATTATCTTAATTGGCGCCAAATTCCCTACCACCGATTTTGAGTCATATGATGAAGTTGGTCCTTTTCACCGCACATTCCGTCTGCGCATAAAACCCGCCGCCAGGACAAAAGCCCTTGCTCTCTCGGTATTCCAAGCTCAGCTAGACTTCCCGAGCTCTGTCTCACTGTCTTGAGCTCCCCTGTATTGTTTGAAGCGAGTTGACGATCCGCGGCATCAACGCCTATCCGGTATTTCCTGTAACACGTTTTACAACGCTAAGCCGCCATTCTTCTATTCAAAATACCGAACTTTCGCAATACCATTCTCTAGCCTCGATAGCGCAAGTTGAGTCGAACCTATACGGCTGCGTTACATCGATTGGCTCTCAACTCGGCCTTTATCAAGCCCACTAACCCCCTCTTGTATTTGCTTTGCCTCTAGTGTCTCCAACACTTCCCAAGTGATAGCAGGGTATGTCGCTGCCGCCTCATGCATACCCGCGGTAATGCCATTTGTCGCTTACATTGAGGGGATATCGCGGAGTACATGCGCTTTTCAGACTGGAGGATAAGGCGCAGTGGTATAGGATCAACTGGTACCAACCACATCCAATTCGGAATACAACGTATACCCAACGACCAAGTTCGCCCAGTCTTGTTCTCAACATCAGACACATGGGTCCAGATTGCCAGTATCAGCCAAGCGCCCTCGACGACCGGCGCATACTAAGGGGAACCTTTTAATGCTGCTCCCAACCCCGTCAATATAAACGCAAGCCTGATGCTAAAGCACTAAATTTAATGTTTGTCCCCTAAATGCTCTTTGTCTCTGTAAAGGAAAGATCAAGATATGAAAACAGCTTCCTAGGGAATGCGATCCGGGGACTCCGGCAGGAAACGAGAAGAGGTTCGCCGACAACCGCGTTTACATCTGCCATTAACCTTGGTTTCATTGGGTAGCTAACCCCTAGGGATTTAATAGTAAACCCAGCCGACAGATTTGGACAGTTGCACATTATACAGTGCCGCATCTAGGGTGTTCGACCGACTTAGTAAAAAGTCTGAAATGTCACTTGAGGCATACGATTACGACTATTATTCGTATCGCAGAACTGGCTCATAAAAATATCAAACTGGAGAAGTTCACACGACGTTCCTATATACCCATTGTGCCGACGCAGCCAGCCGTATTACGACCGGATCTTGGATTTACACATGTAGCGACCCCCTTAAGAAACGTAAATGACTTCTTTTAGCACTTTTCTTTAACAGATCCTACAACTAATCTCATCTTTACACAACATGGTGAAAAAAGTTTTGACATAACCTCGTCTGACACTGAGTTAGCCTCGGCTCTCAGGTCCTAAAGCCGCTCATATTGGAATTCGAAATCACTTTTCTCGTCATGTTTATTTTCGCCACCAGCCTCACTTAAACCAAGACCGGTGTCGCCGACTCTGAAAATCCCAATTTATGCTTATGGTCTTACCCGGGCTTTCCGAGAATATTATTGGATTAGAGTTGACAGTCTCGAAATTGAGTATCGAGTCGTCCTGGGCTACTCGTGTGCTAGTGATTATCACAGTTGGCAATACCTAGGGGAGTGTTATATTCGGAATTTGGCTTGCCACCCACCATGATGTATACATGGACTAAAACCAGTTACCCTGAGGAGCAGCGTGTCAATGCCCGGGGGTTCTTTGATTAAGGTACCTAGTACTATGAAATACTTTTTCTTTCTGGTTCTAGCGGGGTGCGATCATCGAGAGCCTCCAGGAGTATCGCCGAGCCGTGAACAAGTTGATACGGGGACATACTCGACTGGCCCACCATGCCTGAGTACACTATACCTTAGTGTGACTCATAGAGCTAGGTAGACGTGTCCTTTTAATACGTGGTAAGTCCGGCATCACGGCGATCAGTATTGCAGTTCCTTCGAGTACGTCAACTTTAAGTTGATGTAGGGATCAGATGGTAATGTAAAACTTCTGTCTCTCATGACGGGGTTCTAGACATCCACGCCTTAGACATCAATTGAAAGGCGTATCATATCAATGCCCTTTTATACCCATATGATATCTTTCATCATACGGGTACACATTAGTTTGTAAGTACATTAATTACTAGTCAACCAGGTATGTCTCCTATAGAGAAACAGAAGTGAGATTGGCGGAGTTGTCTTCACCTTAAGATGTAAGTTACTAGATAGATAATAAAACTTAGTACCATAATTCATGATATCTTTTTTCATTTATTTGTGACTCAGGTGATACTTTGGCTTCAGAATCTCTTTAAGCTCTGCTAATTCAAATCCATTTTTAGTCCAGGTGTAGTCCTTCTGAGATGTTAAGACTTCATAATTATGGTAGGTTTAAGCAGGAATGAGGGCTCTATTTTTTATGCTTATGTCCATACCATATCTTCATAGATTACCTGGCTACCAGCAATATGGTGACAGGTAGGTTGATAAAAAGGAGAGGCATGTTCAGATACTCTTTATCTGAACAGGAATATCCTCCCCGCCGTAAGAGCTACTAGCTATAGTAGCCTTCTTAAATATAACTCCTCAGCACTTAAGGTCGTATTGTTAATTATTTATACGGGTTTAGGATACTTATATAATGGTGGTTGAGTACGTTCATAAGCTAGGTGACAGGTTAGTACTTGTGTGGCTTACCTCCCGCCTCCTAATATACTCTTATCATAGGTCTACCTATATCATATATATCGAATATCGGCTGAGAATAGCATAGTCTACCTGTACATAAAGCAACTTCTTTGCTACTAGCTAGTTTCTTAACCCAATCAAGAGTTGCACACCTAGAGATACGTGACATATGGGGGGTTGAAGGAGTCAAGGAGATGTTTGATGAAATCACCTCTAGAACACTCTCTTATATATAAGGGTTTGGATTGGATAATGCGTAAGTGACACCACTGAGAAAGACATCAAAGAAGAAGATAAGAGTAAGTACGGACTAATGATATATTAGATGAGTGTCGGCCGTAGCTGGAACGTAAAGACTACTCTTGCTTCTCATACAGGATCGGCTATCCATCGCCGAGTGTATCATCCCCTAGTACTATAAACAGCACGAGACAGCCAATAGACGCGCTCGTCAAACAAAGCCGGGCACACGAGTTAATATGATATTTTTGACGGTTATCTGGCTGCTTACACCAAGCCCGGATAGCTCCGAGGAAGGCTCGGGTCCTCTTTTGAAACTCTCATCTACTGACGGCTTGTCGAATAAGTTTAAGTCCCGTTTCGAGCTCGGCGCCTGGAGGTAGGAAACGAACGAGGATATGGGTTGAAGTAGATCGCTAGCATCACGATGGCTCAGGAGAGTTGTTCGAATAAGTGATCAGGCAGAAACCTATCCAGTATATAGGCTGAGAAAGTCAAACAGCTCAAGGCTTCATGATAGAGCGAGTGTGGTTTCCAAAAGAAGCAATAATATTCAAACTCTCGGAAGGGTGTTATCCGGACGTGGAGTCGACTTGCCGTCATATCAGGGAACCATTTCGGCCTACTCGGGTTCGAATTCAACAGTAAGCGCATCTATTCCCTTCTACCACGGACTATACGTGGCTCGACAAAAAGGAGTACATTCATCTAGAGCCGATTCAGAACGGTACTTTGACTTTGTGACTACAGCTACCTGATACTCGAATAGACGGCCGCGTTAACCTCATTTCATAGTTCCATAATCGTAGAAAGTATGCAGTAGGCACCCGTCCGCTGTTACCACACTCGGCCGAATCCGGGCCCGATACGGCCACGGGAAAGGTTCCGATCCGGTGAAGAGAGAGGTACATCGTACGGGTCCCTGAAGAACCGGACCGGGAGGTAAGCATACGGGTAGCTACTTGAGTCCTACATATGCAGGACTCTTGTGCAATCAATATAAAGGCTCATATACGCATAGTCCCAGCCTTGCCCCTCGTAACCGAATCTAACCAACATGCTCAACAAGAATTTCCTTATGTACACCGATGCAGTAGTCACCAACACACGGTCCGCCTTATTGATCTCGTCACATTACTGATCGTAGCGCATCACATTATCACATTGCACTAACTCAGCCTTTTCACTTTAGTCTCTTCCCCCCCCTTCCGCCTTCCCCCTTCCCCCTTCCACACTTTGGCACATACACCACAATTATCCTAACCCATCAGCCCAGCCTAGCCCAGGCCAGGCCAGTCTGACGTAGCCTAGCCTGTCTTGCGCTTAGGGCGTCGCACAAACTGCCGTGCATGAAGAATCACGGGAAGGAACCGAAGCCCACGTTTCGAAACTTGTTTGTCCTTGTGAGCCCTCCTCTAGCAGCAGTAGTGGTATTATGATATCAACAATTGGCTAGCCATCTTACTCTGCCTTAGGTGCATATTGTGAAAGAAGGGTCGCACAGACGTGTAAGCGGCTACTCACTGACCTGCCAAGAGCCTACCCGACTGACCCCCGTCTACGTAGGTCCAGACTCGCTCGGTTCCCCGCCGGGTTCCTGCAATAAATGTCATCTAGCATAATGCCTTACCTTACGTAGGCACGTACGTACTTCCATACATTAAGTGTGCATAGATACATGTATTGTATTGGAAATACATACTCTGACCCGTTCAAGTCTAAGTCAGCAAGTCAGAAAGCCAAAAGATCCGCCGTCATGCGGCAGGCAATATATATCTATCAGGCATGTTATTATATGTAGTTATATATGAGGTACATATATCGTATGTGAGAGTCAACGAAAATTGAAATAAAAAAGACAAAGCGGCGCGAGACCCCGAAAGCGGATATAAGCCGCGAGCCGAACCTAAGCATTGAATGGTTGGGCGGGGGGAAGAGAAGATAACACCCCCTTGTTGAGAGAAAATACGCTACATCTATACCTCATACGTCCACTGAACCAAAACTAGTCCCATACGAAGGAGAAAATAGAGAGAGAAAAGAGCCCCGGCCACGTGCGAGCGGGCAATGGCCACTCATAATCGAGGGAAAGACCTACGTATTACGGTAGATGGATATTGTATTGTGCGGAATATTTCCTATGCTTTCCTATTTAGGTACCCCAGATGGACCGACAGGTACATACATACAACAATAATTACTGGTTGCACGCAGTCGACGGAAGATCCCATAAGGCGTCGAGGTATTTTCTCGATTCGAGGAAACCTCTCTTCTTCTTTTTTTTTTTTTCTTCCTTACAGGGCACATTCGTATGATCCATACGAAGTACACCGAAGTACTCTCCTCTACTCTAAGAAATGTCTTGCATGTAAGACACGGCGCAACCACTTCTGTCATACAAGTCGTATTGCCCCGCGAGCAGAGGCGCACTGTCTACCTCTACCTCCACCCACGAACCCAGCTAGTTCTCTTTACAAGGCGACTGATATCATAGCGTATGTTAGGAACATGGCCCCCTATCGTGATTCGCGCAAGTATGTTGCTCCTACCGAGATAAGCTCGTGGAGTCAACGTAGAAGACCCCTGTCAGCCCGCTCGCTCACTCCTTAACGACCAGTTGTTGTCTTTCAACTCATCTGACCGCCGCCCACCAGCATCCAATGTCGTTTCTTATTACTTTTCCGGTCGGTTCTCCGTACGCTATCCTCACACGCATCTCGCAACCACGGTTGCTCGACTACGCTAAGGGGGATACATTACTGAGATACATTGCTGAGCGGACTAACCGAGCTGACGGGCGACACGAGTAGCGGGATGGCGTCAATTTTTATTCGAGGCACACTCATCCGATCGTTCATCTGGTGTTCCCATGACAGATTACACTGTGATGAGGCTCGGTAGGCAATGTACTAACTAATCGCCCTTGTAATTGCAATCGTGAAGATCGTCGCTAGCAGATGTTTCATAACAAGCTGACGCCAGCGAGCTGTCCAAGCCATACCCTTGGCTGAGATTTAGCGTCCGGCGGAAAGCCACCGGGCCATCTAAAGCAAAGCCAGGGCTGAGATGACGGAATTTGAGTTATCACTTCTTGATGAGCTTATATTTACCCCCCACAATTTCTAGCTCGCCATCACCTATCTTCTCCCCAAGGAATTCTTGCAGCTCTTCGTTGCTCCATGGAAACCCGTCTGCGATCAACATCTTCATCATCATGGAAATCTGTCCGAGAGGCATGGCTGGACTGGAGTTCGTCAGCATACCCACAATGAATTGCCAGTATACTTGACGCTTTTCCTTCTCCTTTTCGCTCATCCCGGGCTTGGCTTTGCGGGGCGTCGCTGGTCCTACATCAACGACACCGGGATTTAGAGCATGTGCTGCCTGACGTGATGAAGGTTGCTCTGCATCTGAAAGACGTTCGATAACAACGTATGAGTTGTCGCAGAGTCTACGGATTACTTTCTTTTTCTCCCAGAAGTTTAGTGCTGCTGTGAGAAGGTCTTCATCCATCTCAAGTTTCATCCATAGGTCGTCAAAAGTCCAGCTAGAGGAGTTCTCCTCACTAAAGGCGTTGATAACGGCTGCTTTGTACGTATGAACTTTCTCCGATACTGTTCGGTCTTCGAGCTCTAGCTCCACTGTCGCCTGACCGAGATGATTAAGCCACTTAATCTTACGCGATGGTTTTAGACGTTCAAAAATAGTTTCGTACATCTTTTGCATTTCCGCCACACTTGAAGGTAACACAAAGCGCTCTTCTCCTACTTCTGGCCAGTAAAGCCGCGATAAGATCCGTGCATGGATTGTCCAGTCTCGAGTCACCTTGTCCGGATGGTTGACCGCTCCCCGGTGGATGACACCATCAAGTCGTGCTGAGTCTTGAATATCCTTGATCATAACATCACAAGCTTGTAACGAGGATTCTCCGAAGCGTTTTTTAGTAAATCAAGCACGCCGACCTCTTGCTTGAATCCAGTTTGTTCCGATAGTAGCCGCTCGCCTATTATACTTTGGAACTCTTTGATGAACACTTCCGGCGAGCCAAGAGCGCCGATAAGCGTACCGATGACATCCTCTGATTTCTGCCTCCTATAATTGGATCCCGCATCTACTGGAGCAGGGGTCCAGTCTAAGTCATCCCACTCTTCAGTTTGGCGTTCAGTGCGGTACCGGTCAGAATCCTGCAGTAGCAATTCCACAAGCTCGACAAGTTTAGTTTTGCGAGCCTCAGAGTTGACTTCTTCTTGATTAGCCAACAAACCGGTGACGACAATGCGTACGGCGTCTTCTCGGGTGCATAAATATAGCTGCAGAGAGTACGCTACTCGATCTAGGAGTACTCTTGAATGATCTAATTTATGAAATGTTCGAATCATGGCAATGTACGTTCGAAGTATATCTAATGTCGAACGTCCAGCGTGTAGAAGGCGCTTTTGTAAGGTGGATGAGAACGCATCCGTAAGCTGCAATCGCCGTTGAGGCGTCGTAATCGCGTAGCGAAGGTCATCGATCCCGCCTTCGCTATCCGGCCAGTTGATAACAATGTCGAAGAGCTCGTCAATTCGAAGCGCAGCGAGCCGGCCAATAGCAATCTCTTTCCATTTCTCTACATCCGACCAGTTGATTTGTATGCCGCTACCGAGCCGGCTTGTGACTTCCACAGCCAGCCTCGCATATTGATTCTCGACCCAGTCAAGTAGCTCCTTGATACACTTAGGTTGAATTCTAATGCGGGTTGGAAGTCGTGCTCCCGTCTTCAAGTCGTCATTGGCCCCCCATACGCCCGCAAATGTCTCCCGAATATAGGCGATCATCATCCCGTCCAGAAGCTCCGCGAACAGAATTTGAAACTTTTCTCCGGCAAAGCCAACGTGGCATAGTGATTCTACTAGTTGATGTAGCTCCTTTCGTGCCGCATCTACCTTGTTAGGGTCTATCATGACCCCCTTCCCCCGGCCAGGGGTATGGGAAGATGCTCCCACACCAAGTAGCGTCTTCATCAGCTGGCCCAGGGTTGATCTTAGAGCATTTATCATGGCATTAGACATCGAGTTCCCCACAATCGCATGGAGATCACGTTGAAATTTCATAAGCGCAAGTTCTGCAGGCTCTTCTTCCATGGCCCGAAGAATCAGGGACAGTCCGAAGAGATACTGCCTATTTGCAGCTTCCAAAGTCCGTATACTACCCAGTAGGACCTGCGTCTGGTCCGCGTAGCCATCGCAGACGGACAACAGTGGGAGGACATGGCTCACAAAATGCAAACGAACCTGCTGGGTGTGCCAAGCAAGGATATCATCGGTGCGACTGGCCAGTGGGAGATGTATAGATGGATTTAGGACATCATGGAGTGCGTTCCGAAACGCGCCGTCGTCGGCATCCTGCGAGTTCGGTAGAGCCCCGAACGAGTCCTCGGCAGTGACGGAAGGCGGGAGCGTAATGCGGGACGTGACCACGTGCCATGACCGGTCAAAGCGGGTCTGCTGCTGGGCATGGGATTTCTCCTCGGGCGAAGTCGGCAAGAATTGGGAATCTGTGGCTTTCTGGGGCGTCTGGGTTAAAGGGCCCCCAAAAGTCTGACTTTGATTCTGACTCTGACTGTGACTCTGACCAGGAAATCGCAGCGACGAAGTAGAATACGGTGTGGGCTGAGACACATTAGTCTGAAAGACGGATTGGATGGCGTGTCTTCTTCGCGCGTTCCACTTGGTATCAATGTCCGCACTCATCTCGTTGCTATTGTCGTAAGTAGCAACTTTAGATGAGAATTTAGCTGATACATCGATGTACGATGTATTGTACCATGACCAAAAAAAAACACTTGGTATGGAGCTTGTAAGAATTATTTTTAGCGGTTGAGAGCGTTACCTCCTAGTCGTCGCGTCGTTTAAGGCAGCTAGTCTCGTATGGAGTAGGTAATTTCGAGTTAAGGGCTGACAAGGGCTCAAAGGTATGTAGCTTAGGCAAAATCGCGTTTTGTTATGGAATCTTGGGGCGATTTAGGTAGGCGGTGAAATGGCATTGCTCGTTGCCCGCGGCTAACGCTAACACTAACACTAACACTAACACTAATATTAACACTAACAACCTATGGTAGGTACGATCATCTAAATGGTCCGTGCATACCTACAAGTCTTGTAAGATACGTACTGGGACTAGTACCTTCAAGTTTGTACCTACCTAGGTATGTACTTATATACATAGGTACTTACCTTAATTGTTATCAGCTCGTACTATGTACAGAATGCCTCGCGCGGCTGAAGCGTTTATCGCAACATCCTCTTGCAATATCCATTCTCACCCCCAACCGTGAGTTTATAATTACCTACTTACTCTCTACTATGTACCCTAGGCCGTCTTAGCGTACTGTAATTTCCTTCGCCGATACGGATGTCGCATTAGTATATGCCAGGTATGTATGCAGAACATTGGCGAGGGTATTGAACGTATGTAATACCTAACCTATCTTACCTATGTAAAGCCCGTCTAACCAGGATGTAAATAACATTAGATGCATTAGAGATAAAGCCCTTGCGATCGACATTCCGGTTTTGCTCGTTAATCTTAATCTGAGAACTTAAAAATACCTAGTTAACGAAATTATACCTAATGCCTACTCTCTCTCTCTATACTCTCCTCTTTCCTTGGGCTTTCTGACACCATCTATAATACCAAATTTATAACTTATAAGGTATTATAGATATTTGATGCATATCGGGACTGCGGAGAATTCTGGGTGTAATTAAACTCATCCAAAGTTTCTACACGCACACGGGGTTCGAAGAGGGGAAACCATACACTTTCAACCCCCCCTTGTCCTCCCCTCTTCTCCAACTATGGTGTTATGGTGGGCGAAGAGGAGCCCATTCTGGTTGACTGCGGCGTTGACGAATAACGAGCCCGTCCTACCCTGCATGCAAGTCGCATTGTGGGCAAGAAACGTGCTGCGGGGGCACACGAATAGAAACCACGCATCGAGTCGGCCGGTCAGAGCGGCCACGCATTACTTCTAGCGTTGCTGCCGCGCGACGGCGCCTCAAATGTACTCTCAAGTATTTCCCAGCTACGTACGTCGACTCCCCTCACTCCCCCCTCTCTCCCACCCGCAACATGAAACGAGGTACGACGGCGCAGATCTGTCAGACGCAAGCCATACGGCCTTACAGCGTAAAAAGCTAAGCGTGAGGACGGCTGAGGCGAGTAAGATGGTTTAGGGCTGACATAGGTGGTTGGACGGAAAGTCAATCTGTCCCGCCTTTGAAAACAGCTACATAATAACAAGTCGGACATCGTTTAGTGATACCACCAATTTTGGGTAAACAAGACGATTGGTGTTCGTATGGACGTAACTACGTAGTACCTCACCATACGACGCCTCTCTCTATATTCGTCGCCGCATATATGCGTGTGCGTGAATTATCCCTTTCCCGTTTGGGAATCGTTTGATATATCGTACCAAGTTTACACCAAGTCTAAATCATGAAGTTCATGACAGCTGCCCGGATTCTAGGCCGGGTGTTCAGTACACTTGATCAGCAGCTGCTCGCCTCCTTTAAGGGACGGATATGTATAGTAAGCGCAGAAGACGCAGGAGAATGTTCTTTTGGTTGCATTCGAAGCCAAGCTAGCACTCGCCTCCCACGTTCAGCCTGCAGCTTTCACACGTGTAGGTCAGGTGGTTTGGGGCACGTTGGACCGGGGCCGTCTGCGAGCTTTAAAACTTGACAAGGCCTTGCAGTGTAGTAATCACCACCCATCTAGAACTGTTTCATGAGCTGCACTGTAACCAAAGCAGTTCTTGGTGGTGTCGTTCGCGTTCGCAAGACCGCGTGGTTGGTCTCTAGCGGCCACGCCGTAAACCCGGTATTTTGTACCTTTTAGTTGGTGCGTGTCGGCTTCGTTTTCCGCCGCACGTCCCGAGGAACCCGATCGTACCTAGCTTTCTCCGTCAAGCGATGCGGCGCGGGAGCATGTTAGTACGCAATCAGTGCACGGGTTAGTCGCGTGCTAAGGTCAATCGAACAATAATTCCAAAAATGGCTTTGAAATTAGCTCGCAAAACTAACCCTTTATCCATCCGAATCGGCGATACACTACGTGCTGTAGGTATACGGCGCAGCAGAGCTGTTATGGTTTACAGCTCACGACATAATAGGTGAGATCGACGCCGGCTTAAGATTGCTCGATGTATCGGTAACATCGTCTTGCCGACCATTGTAGCGCTCGCAGCTGTTGATCAAGTTCCTATTCTTGGCATGTATAATAGCAATGGCTTCAGTCGGTCCCGAAGCATTATATTAAAAACTTTGTAAATGTTCCTTGCAGTTGAGGAGTTGTGTTAAACCCATCCAAATGTCTATGTAGTATCGCAGAGTTGTAGATTAAGAAAATATACTTTAATGGATATGGATGTTTTTCTAGTCTGTGAGGGATTTCTTCGTGGGGGTGGTGGGAGATGTGAATAACCTGTCAGTAGCCGTTAACGCAATCTGTATCAATCCATCATCTTGCGATAAGCACACTATCCTAGCCATCGATTGGGTTACGCACGGGCAATATCTGTTGAGGCTCGTAAGTCCATACATACGGAGATAATCGCGTACCCCACGGCCCCCAATGCTTCGTGAAACCGCCCGCAGTCTGTGGTGTTGCGGAGTGTCCGACGCTGTGAGATGGTGACACGGCTTGTCAAACTGGTCGTTTTGGTGGCCACCTACCCTTTAACTCTTAGATCTATCTGCTGTTTTTATTACCCGCCCCATTTGCGCAAAGTTGTACCTACATAGTATATTTCCCGCCGTCCGCTAAGGCAGCTGGGACGCTTGTCTCTTTGACGATTTCGCAAACTCATAAAGGAGATAAAGAACACTTAACTATAACGAGCCGAGACTCGCCCCCCCAACATCGTCCTTGTTATGGTTGCACGCACTTAGGACTTACACCGAGCAGAAGTAATATAGGTGCGGGACAATTTAGACTGGCGGTGATTCGGAATTTAGGAAAATACCTTTCTCCATTCGCGGAATTTCGTCCTCGCTTAGACCCTGACATCATCTTTTGTACTATGTAGTTGAGAGATGTCCTCGCTTAGTCAAAATTATGAATCGGTTGAGATCGGTGACAGCTATACCTTGGCCTGCGAAAGCTCCTCGCACACCGTTTACCGGATTAGGACTTTAAGCACCCGATTCGCGTCCACTTGTTATCCGTAAACCAATGAAATTAAGCTCATTTGCACGGACATAGCTCCTGTATTATTGACGTGCTTCATAGCACGTCCGTCCAGGGTTCCGGCGCGGAGTCCCGACAATTGTACTCGGCGTTAAGACAAGGGTTTGTATATATACACGTACGAGATGTTCGATAACGCAATACCAAGCGGAGACAATAAGACCGAATTGTTGGTTAGAATCAAACATTCGTGATGTTTGGATTGGAGTTCAAACCTCGGGGTTTGATTGTGGATAACGGCTTAAGATATTGATTGTTGCTTATAACAGAAAGAATAAGTTAAGTACATTAACTAGTTACCTAGGGACCTAACTGTAAGAATCTACCTACTTAAACGGCTGATCAGTCAGATCCACAAGTGCATGTAATGTGACTGGTCGAAATGACTATTTATATGGGTCTTTCTTATGCTGTGCCCGTCTTCTTATCAACTAAACCGGAGTTAACCTAAGCTGTATCTTATTCCGAGCGATTTGTCGGGTCATGTTGTTGGGTTAGTTTCTAAACATGAATTCATTTGTTTGACTTTCGACTTTATCTTACATGTTAGTTAGATTATTTTCGGATATGGATACCGAGCAAGAGAGTTGGCAGACCATGCTGATAGTCAATGCAAACACCCGCCCGGCTTTCCGGTCGTTCTAAACAATATCTGCTGATGTATACTATTGAAGTAGGCTATAAGTTTGGTTTGGGCTTTTGTGTTGTGGGGATATAAGCTATATCGAGTTCGATATTAGTTACTTCTCTTTTGTCACGTTAAGTATGTAAGGTACGCATCCTTGGGCCTTCTTACGTACGTAAACTTACTAAACCCAACCGGTATGCCCTGTTCTAATAGAAGCAGGGACTTAATTTATTTATACATACAACGTTATCCACGATGGATTCAAGCTTGAACTTAAACCAGGGTGATCCACATGGCATTTCCTTCACGGAAGGAGCCTTTAGGTTAGGCACTAAGCCCTGCATGTCGACGTTGTGGATTATGTAAGGGCTAGAAGCTAGCTCCGTACCGAGGTACCCGATGATGCAACTCGTCTCCACTTTATTAATGGTCGCCGTCCTCGAAATCCCCACGATCGTAATAAAAAAAAAAACATGTACTTTATACGTTCGTCGTAAAGAGAAGAAAAATAGTACCCTGGGATCTACAGTATAGAACAAGAACAAGACAAAACAACTTCCATAATCTGGTAAAACCAAGGAACCATCCATACAATCAGTGCACATGGTCTCTCAAAAACGTAGCAACGATCGTCCCCTCAATCAATCTGAAGACCAATGCCGTAGCTCGCAGCCTGCTTCTATTTCTGGCAGCATTGCACACAGACAATTCATGGCACATGGCTTTTTCCCCTGCACCCCTGGTTCCCCGGTCAAGGCTGTGCTCGCATCGCTTTTTTCTCCAACACAGTCTCTCCAGGTTCCAACAGACGGTCGGGTAGTACTGTATCCGAGCGTCTTTTTCGAGGGGATCCATTGGGGATTCATTGGGGATCATTGGGGATCATTGGCCCCACGACCCTTTTGTTTTATCTATCAAAAATCCAAAATGGTACTTCACGTAGCCGTAAGCAACCCTGCTTACTTGACGATATCTTAGAGGTACGATATCTTAAGAGGTTAGGCACCTAGGTAGTTATGTAATTTCGTATAGAACACGGCATTGCGATTCGGCCGATCCCACCGCCCGTCAGAAAGCCATGCATCAAAGATCTGGGGCCCCTGTTTGGTGTATCTGACGCTGCAGAACGAAGCTACATTGTTTGTATCACACACGTTTACGTATAGTTGAACCATCAAACCACCACCGCTCCTTTGCTCCTAGTGCGCTACACCAGAAAGCCTCTCGGCTCGCCATTTCTGAACTGCCCGTCTACTGGCCATTCGTCGAATATACGAAACGGCATACGTATGATGGCATCAGGTAATTGGCGGGAGTCCACCGAGGAGCCTTGCTTTATTAAACGGGCGCGCGATAGGAGTGATGCGAATACCGAGAGGGGAGACACGCACGAATTAAACCTTTAGGGACCCAGCTGAACCCCTCACGTGGGAAAACCCTTGTTTCGGCCGAATGGTGTCAGAATAATAAGAAGGGGATTTCGAAAGCAAGAGAAGGGCGGAATATTCCACCGTTCCATTGTGGTCTTGGCTTTGGTAACGGTCGTTCTTCGTTGCGACATGACGACTTTCTAGATGAATGCACTATAACTGGACCTAATAGCACGCAGGGTATAGTGGGTATGGTGGGTATAATACGATGAGACTATTCTACTACTATAAGCAGGCACTTCCATACGGAATAGGTTATCGACCAAAGTAGCGTATCTCCTAATATGGAAGCTGATTACAGACTGCACTATGTAGTTCTCATGTGATGTAACACTATCCCCCTGCTCGCCACCTGGCTACGGCCTGCACCTGTTGCATCTTTTGCTATACCTAATCTATACTGGCTATGGTAGGTCTGTAAGTCTCCTGCAGCTGTAGTCCTCCCTGATAGGGAGATTGTCCATACCTCCCCATGCTTCCCCATGTCTCCCCAGTAACCATGGCTTCGAGATCATCTGTGAATCTTTTCCATGCTGCACCTATTGGCTTATAGTGGCATCGCACAGAGCAAGCGGCCATCACTTCTCCTGAACTTAGCCCGATCAGTTCGCGATATACGTTTGGCCACGGGCAATGCTACATAACCAACCAAAACTAACCCCACGTCATCCGTACCGTACCTACTTACATAGAGTATGCACACTCATACGAGTAGTATTGATTGTATGCTTGCGGGGACTACCCATGTGCGACATGTTTTACTGGCTATAGTGACGATATCCTCTCGGTCCCGATCACGTTTGTCAGCTAGTCTATGTCTAGCAGGTAAGTAGCAGCAAAGAAACGGCGCCAATACGCTAAGATAATATTCATCAACATGTTATCATTAGAATGTCACAAACGTAAAAATGACCATAAGTGTTTAGAGAAAGAGTATTCCAATTCCGTTAATGTCCAAAATATACAAGGTCAAAATGATCAGAGATCGAAGCTCGAACTAAGTAAGACACGATATTGAAAAGTAAAGGGGGTATATGCTTAATCTTCCGCGCCATATCCAGAGCTCGTGAATCCCCAAAAATCATAATCCCATATAGACTCCGTGTAAAAGATATGTCCGATTGTTTTGCATGCCAGTCGAGCCGTCGTCTAAACCTATCCCGCTCCAGATAAATCTCGTAGCAATATTTCTCAGCCTCAGAATCTTCAACAATCGTCCGTCCATCCATCATTTAAATCGTACAGAATGCAGTCTGAATTTTAATTTTGATTTTCTTTTAAGTGTTCCGCCTTTGCTTGCACTTGTCGTGAAGCAGATGTCCATTGCGAGCCTTCGTTATCAGTTAGCTATTAGATCGAGGATAATATACGATTGTAAACTCACAGTGGTCCTTGTGAACTCAGCACCGCAGTTAGGGCACGTTGCCTTAGCAGCCTGTCCCGACTTCTCACGTTGATGTCTTAACAGGTTGCTGAATGTGGAGAACTGTCGTCCGTTGCAGCCATGTTCCCAGCATTGTGGTTTGGGTCGGCTCTGGACGACACGAACGTGGCCGGCCTCCTGTCCAGTACCGCTACCGGAAGAGAGAACCTGAGGGGCTTGAACAGGGTACATCATTCCAGGTTCGGGCATCGGGGGCGATGGGCGACTATTACAACTATTAGGATTGGTATTTCATATATATGCTCATCACCGTACGAACCTGTATTGTGAGGATAGGCTATGGGCAGAAGGAGGCGGTGGGGGGTAGCCCGGAGAATAGTTCAAGCCCAAGTAATCAGCGGGTGGTCTATTGAACTGATTGTTAGCGCGGTGAAATGTAGGTTGTGCTATGTCGCAACTTACAAGGAGGAAAAGTGAGATGTGAACATTGGCGAACCGTGGTCGGGAAGAGGCGATGTTGAATAAGATGACATATAGGATCCCGCCATGGTCGTCGCCGGTTCTGCAAGAAGGGATATTTGCGACGGTGCTGTAGAGTACACTGGCACAGGCGACGCAGAAGAAAACTCATGCATTGAAAGCGTAGGAGACTGAGAGGCAGAGGAGTATGTGCTCATAGCCCGACGCACTCGAACTGATGACTTCGAATCCCGTCTAGCTTGGTCTCGCTGCCTCTTCAGTTCACGCTGCTCTGGCGTTAATGTGAACCGTGGTGGGCTGGAGGTCAAAGATCGGGACCCGCTCGGGGAGTCATGCTGGCATCTGAACCGTGGCCAACGGAACTTAGGTCGTGTCCTAATAGATCAGGGCCCGACTCAAGGCCTGGCCAGGTGTAAGAGGAGCGGGGATTCCCATCTCCAATCGGGGATCGAAAGCTACTGCTACGGTACTGTTCATTGTGAGCTCCAGTCCTATACCGACGGGTTCTTACAAGGGAAGCTCACCTCATTGCGGATGTTGCTGGGGGTGGTAAAGAAGATGTAGAAGGGAAGAATCCCGGACTGGATCGACCCTTAATAAAGGTGTGCCTTGAGATTGAGATTGCCTCTCGTTCCACTCGGCATCCAAAGCGCCCTGAGGGGTAGAGCTGGATAAGATGTGTGGTCTGGTATAAATGGCGCAGAGCGATGAGGGTACTGGTATAAGGCGGTTGGGTTCCTCGTGAAGATGCTGGTCGGCTACGATGCGAATCGATAAGATCCAAGTTACGAAACCCTTCTGTCGTCGAGACTGTGCTGCTAGCTCTTGACCTAGGTAGGTGTGAGTAAGAATTTTGGGAATTTCGTTCTGATCGAGAGTAATGATCCATTATGGTAAAGGAAAACGTCTTGTCGAGAACCGAAGATAGTAGAAAAAGCACACGTACAATATCACTGCGTTTGTAGCCGGGGTGAGTTGGTGTATATAGTTGAGTTGTCGTCGGCTGAAGTTGAGATGGGAAAGCGATCCTTATGACTTATAAGAACGATAAAGGCCAAGCTGTTTCGTAAAGACGAATATGAGAATAGCTCGTGTAGGAAGACTTTAAACGGCTAGGTTTGGGTAAGCGTTTTGTATCTGAGAATCTCAGCCTCAGTAGTCGCGATGGCAGGACAGCAGGAACATCGAGTGCTTATAAATTTATCGAAGGCAGTACCCTGGTGGAGCACTTCTGGCTTCGACTTTACGTATTGTATGGTGCTGTGTGGGAGAGGAGATGGGGACCCTGTCCAGAGAGATGTGTACAGGAGAGTACATTTCGCAGTCCACGCCGTGGAGCTAGTACCTAGCTACATGGGTGGTCTAGTCAAAAAGGCGGGTACGACGTAAATACTATGTAGGGCAGGGTGAAGAAGAAGTGGGTGTGGGGTGCGACGAGGAGGACCCTGCTACATACATAGCAGAAGTACCTCGCCTGTCCTGTGGATCATTTCTTCACCACCTGGTCTGTCCTGGATCGACCGGGGCTGATACTTACATATGTAGGCACACACATGGTACATAAACGGGAGACGGGGAGAAGACCGGGGTGGTGAGAGAAGAGCGGGGGTCAGAAGAGAGGATAGAATCGAGGAGACAGATGATAGCAGGCTGGGCAGACTAAGTGAATACGTGTAAGGGTATGGTACTGGCATACCCTAGCGATCTGCTGCTGCTTGATATCAATGTTCGCTTCGACGAGACACCTACATAGCAATTGATCCCAGGCACACACATATTGTTACCTCGTCAGGGCTGTGACGGTTGCTCTGATGACAGGGGAGATGTTTAGGTGCTTGGTTCCTGGCAGCTATAACGTAAGTAACATACATACGTACATACATACATACATAGAGGGGGTAGGGTCAGCGATGCGAAAGTTGCGTCAAGGACGTATACCATAGTAGAGCTACAGAGTTCCGAGATGGAGATAGATCCACGACCAGAGGGTGTAGCTAAGCCGAGCGCGGCAAGGCCTAGCACGGGGTAGGGTGGCTTTGGCGTTTCTTCGCGGAGAACATAAGCAAGCAGGCAGTGTTCTTGGTTGACCTGCCTCATCCATGCCTATCAAACCCCCGTCTAACCCATCTCGCTCAGGATACCGTGTGGTCCGTACTGTACCGCGCGTGTTTCTACGGCACGGCAAGCCTGCAAGCGTACGACTGCAAGGGTCTTCTTGCGCAAGAAACGATGTGGTTAGGAAAGCTACGAGCGTGTTATGAGCGATTGATCAGTCGGCCATTAGGAAATTACCATTGTCCGACTGCCATGGGTTAGAGTGTGATCGTGGGAAAAGGCCTAACAAAAAAAGATCATGTTCAAGCGACCAGGGAATATGACGACGCCTAGCCCGAGGTAGGCGAGACTCCTCGATTTCCAGTTCCGCCGTCTAAGACCGCACGGCTCCGGGACCGACGTCAATGGAGATTTCTGTTCTATTCACAGCGGAGAAGGATGCTCGTCTCATAGTTTTACTCGACCTCGGCCGTGACATGCGGCCGACGCGCATGGCAGGCAAGGGCCAGACATGGGCAAAGCATGGCAATGGAGTCTTTTAGCTGCCAGGGCGCGAATCTCAGTGGATCATAGATCCGCAATATATCAACTGTTTAGTGTATTAGTGTATTAGTTTGTCGTGTTATACATTGTTAGTATGTAGGAATCGCGAATGAAACAGCATGCATGAGAAGCCTGACTGTGTTACAGATTTGGAGATGAAAGAAGGATAGAAGAAATGTTCGATAGAGGTAGGTGAGAGAGAGCAATGGGGATTAGTCGCCAAATGGTAAAGTTGCGAAGAGCCAATTTCCTTCTCTAATCGCACGAGGTGTACTTAGGATTCGAATCCTTGCAAGCGCGGTCTTAAGTATTTGTGTATCGACCTTTCCTTATTAGTGGAGTGACGCAGCGGCAAATGCACACGAACCCTCCTTGGGCAATTTGGTACTTCTGAACCTCCGCCATGTTGCTATCAAAATAGCTGTACTACTTTCTTAGCTCGTGCGTTAGGTAAGCAGGGGTAAAACAACAAGCGCTCGCGTCTAATTAGTCGCTTACCTTAGCTTCTACTAGGCACACACCATGGACCTTAAGGTGTGATGATAATGAAATAAGTACCTAACCTAACCTCACTTAATTGCAGGGGCACCTTTCAACCATACATACGCTGAAGTACCTGTAGCAGCAATGATTAGTATGTGGCGCACCAAGTATTCTTCGTACCGAAACAATGTCTATTACTATTATTATTCTTGCATTAGACTCGAGGCCAAGTAACCGACCCATATTCATATTTTTATTTTCGTAAATTCCAGATCCAGGCAACCATGAAAAGAAAATAGAATGCTAGTCAATATTCAAGGGTTTGTATGTTGTATGTTATATGTATAGACTAACTATGAGGTCAATAATTTACCTGTAACGGGAATTTACATCGGACGATTTGTAGTCGTTGCCACGGTCCCGTCGATAGGTTTAGGTAGATTAGGTCCTGTGGATGGTTTCGATTGTGGTACAGTAGCATCTCGTCATTTGCGACTAGCGTCGAGTAAGAAGTTTAGTTATCAGAGATCAAATCATGTCGACATATTTTTACCCTTTTTAGATTGCTCGAACCAATATCTAACAATGTAAGGATCCAACTGTCTACCCCGAACGACATACATGCGTATAGCTTACAGAGTTAGGTTAGGTCAAGGTACTTAGCAGTGTGAACAACGTGCTCATGCTCCTGCTCATGCTCGTGCTCTCAAGCATTATCTAACTACCGTATTAGGCCCTAAAGCCACGGCGAGCAGGGCGAGGAAGTACGAGGTTTAAGCAGCGTGCCCCGTATATTTTGCGAGACTATCTGTCCGTGCCTCTCAAATCTCCCATGAGAACTTACAAAAAAAGAAATCAATTAAACAAAACTATCGCGCTAACAAGGTATTCATGGAAAGGCTAATACGGTTAAAACAGCTGACAGTCTAAAAGTATGCCTCGTTACCTTGTTCAATCGTCCAATGTTACCTTAGACCTCCTGCATTTGCTGCATCTACTGCATCTGCTGCATTTGCCCTGCTCTTCAACGAGGTCACCAATTTCGCCTACCCCATCCCATCCGAAACACGCTTCTTCAAGCCCTAGCAGTGGCTAATGCCTTATCCGAAGCCCACTTTGAAAGCCGCTGTCGAAATCAAAAAAGACTCGTCTTCTATTTTCGGACTCAGATGTGGGTAACTCACAACCCTCGTCGCTCAACATAACGACGCCACCCTTCAAGGAACTTCACTCGGCCGGCCGACGGACTTTGAGCAGTCCAGGAAGCCACGTCGCCTCCGGGATCTTCTGATTTGCCGACGTAGAAAGATCGCCGACTAACCCCGTTGCAGGTTACTATATTCGAAACCAACTTAACCTACCTGGATAACTTACCTGGATCGTTAATGAAGTCGAATTGTGAATTGGGTGTTATAAGTTAGTATCTAGTTATTAGTCATCTAACTATAGAATAATGCCAACCGTAGACGAAAGGAGGCTATCATGCATGATCGTTATAATCACAGCGCCCACAAGCATGAATTTCAATTGCAGCCACTGGGCTATCATTAGATATCAGCGTTCTGTACGCCTCGGGTTTTGTGAATCCTTTCACGACAGCCAGCTCAAAGCGATTGTACCGCATTTACATGTAGGAGAGGCCTATAAGGCCACTACCACCTCCCCACCACCCCGGTGATCACCGCCGAAGCGCTAATGCTTGTGTGGCAGAAAACAAGGAAGAGTGGAAAACTTTTAGTATGCTACTAAAGTTGTACCCTTAAGGAATACCATATTTAGCTTGGCTGGTATGAGCTTCGGATGAAATAAATGTCGCTCTCATTGGCGCCTTATTTAGTATCTAAATAGGTGTTTTTGGTGTATTTTACCCCCCAAGGATCAGCTAAGGCTGAAGTCATCATTAGCATCAACACCTTGTAAGGGACATAGAGTGTGGCTATTCCGATCATGAATAGTATTGGGTTTGCGGTTAAAATTATTCGATACTACGCCTCCTGTGATTGACAAACCGGCTTCAGGTACATCAGAAAACCTCCGGTTGTCTCACTGTGTCCTAGTTGGTAAGACACTAACAACTCGTGTGAGTGCTTCCACTTCGCTCCCAAGTTGTTGGCGTTCAACAAGCATGTAGCTTGCCTTTGAGATCCCAAACCGGAAACTGGACCGAAAAACGAGATCATCCGAATATGCCGTTCCTTAGAATTAACAGCTGTTGGTCGATGAAAGCAATAGGAAGTCCGGGTCAATAAGGCAGCGTCTAGCCAGTCCAATCCGGGTCGTAGCATATGGCTAGTGGTCAAGTAGGCTATGACACAATGCAAAGACGAACATGAAGCGCGCCTACAGGTGCTCTAACATTGGTCATAATCTTTCCCCCGCTATCCTCATCCTGAGCGACCCCGTTGCCTTCGTAGGATGGGTCACTCCCTACGGAGGCTTTGAGACACACCTTTGGATACAATCATTAACGCGCTTTGACGATTATGATATAAGTCCAAACGATCCGCTATCCCAACCATATAAATTCGTCGCCAGTTACCGGAATACGTGATTTTTCGGTTAGTATGTCCTGGTTGTTAAAGATATTTTAGTTGATGTTGGGAGCGAAGACGTTGGTATCCTATGGCCGTTGGGGCTAAACATTTCCGAATGGTTGGAAAGGGATGCACTTCTAGTGTTCCAAAATTCCAGAAGGGCGGCATGGAAAACTATGACCAGCACTCCGGTGACATAGTTGATTGGAGAAGAACCGCTTGAGTGTGACCCAGAGTCAACCATTTGGACCATTTGGCCTCCAAATCCTTCCCGATTGGATTCGGGAAATTTTATTTCTTATAGCTAGAGCCAATCCGATGCTTCCAAAGCCACGAGGTATCCATGAGAACTTACGTAATCACATTGCCAATTAGAAATGATCTGGAAGAATGCTGTACGCTTCAAGCCCCACAATTCATGTGTACCTATCTACCTATGCATTATTACCTAATGCCCACCAATGCCTACATATGTACAAAAGTACCTACATAACAACACGGGCAGCATGGGTATTGGATCTACCTCTGAAACAAACCTTATTGATCATCCAATCACAAATCGACCAAGGATAGATCATGATAATTCTTCTCTCATGTTCTCACCTAAGGTTACTTAAGGTAACTTCTAGTTACAGTACCTACCTACCTACAGAGGTAGTCACATTAATTTCTCTTTTTTTTTTTCTCTCTCTCTCAGTCTCTCAGCTCTATTTTCTTTTTACATGCTTTTCGCCTCACACACAAGCCACCCCTTTAATGTTGCAAAAGAAGCCTTCTTCCTACTGCGACATCAGACACTACAAAGCAACGTCGAGATTACCTAAGTATTAGGTGTAAGTAGCACTCAATCCTCCCCTATGCGTATGATCTATGTATGATCTCTATATGTATAATTGAGGGTGCATACATACGTGGATCCTACTGGTAGGTGATCTAAACATCCCCTCCAGCTCAATCTAACCTGCATATGGACGAATGCAGCTGCTTGTTTCAGCTAGGCAGCTGATAGGGCTGGAATCGCTGAAAGCCGAGTATTGTGAGACCTTATTGGCGAGATTCACAGGTGGCAACTTGAGCGACGCAATTAGCTACCAGTTAGGCACGCCGACGATTTCCTCCTCTTGTATATTAACTTAGGTACCTGACATATACAACTCGTAATCGTCGGTCATGCCTTGATGTTACTCAAAGCATGTGCCAAACGCAGAGAACGTCCGGTAGCCTTATTCGGTCAAATCAGATTCAATAGATGAGCACGAGCCATTCGGCAAGGCGGGATCAAATTATCCAGTGCCTCCGTACCTTCGTGGATCGATCTATCGCATCTACAGTTAATCTCGTATGTTATTTAGCATCGGATCCCTGCGAGCAATCAAGGGATCCTTGTAGGAAAACATGCCCTTATCTGGAGTAAGGTGCGAACAATAATTCATCGCGACAATAAACAAGTACAAGCGACGGGAATTTCATAAGACAACCAGCCTCGAATTTGCATTGGGCCTTTCGCGAAGCCGCAGGCTTAGGCGAATTAAACTCATCGTACTACACTTCGGTGTGCTCGATGGTTGGACGAATGTTTTCTGCGTACATAAACCATAAACACGCTCGGGCAACACGTTTGATGGATAAACACCTCGTATATAAGCACTCCCGAGTTTTAATATGCCAGAGAGTATAGTTATCCCTGAGTGGTCAATTAGACGCCGTATTAAACACGTGAGTATTCTTCCGTTGACACCCTAATGTCACATCAACCCCCCTGGAGGCCCCGATTCAAAAAATCATATGCACACCGACTTTCTACTTAGCTATCAGAGACATTGTCTTCTTGAACTGTCGGAGTTCCCAAACACCTCTCAAATCGACTTCGATACTCGCCGATCTCACCACACAGAGTAACAACCACGGCCGCCATAATTGTGTTGCTGGGCTTTACCTCTCATCAGAAACCGGCGGACAACCCTTCTACCCTCACCTCGTACAAAGTTACAAAGTTTCACCGTGAGAAGCACCGTCCTGCAGAATACTCTGCCGTTACCTCAGGAGCTACGGGACCAATAGCACTCGAGTTTAGACGACTCGAGTCTCAAGAAGCTTTACTTTGCAGAGAAACCCCGTCTTTAGCAGTCATCAACTACGACGTCGGCCGCATCTTCATTCAGGTTGTGTCCACCCAGGTCCTGATGCGTCGTACATGAAATGTATCTATTCCCTGGAGGTAGGCCAATTAATCTCATTATCATACGCATGTCTATTCGGAACCTCGGGACCTCGGAACCCCATGCGGCTTGTAAGCAGAATCGAATCTAAGATGGTTGAGCAGATCAACATTCCTGCACCGTGCGACCAGCAAGAGTCCAAACCATGATGAGAGAAGCCAAGGCTCGCAATCTAGGTTCTTACATGAGGGTCTCGTTGACTCTGGTCGTTCTGGTCCTTTCACTTCGCACCTAAACGGCTCTCAGCGCCCCACCCGTTGTTGATGTATTTGTTCCGTTTCGGAAACTTATCTACAAATCCGCTGAGGCGCATTGCGTCTAGTATTGAGATAAATCGTTTCCGGTTGCACACTGTATTACGCAGTTGTGTACACCGATCACTCGTTCGCCTCAGGTGACTGCTTGCGATAAACTGCAATATGTCTCAAGCTTCCGGAATCAGCAACAACCAGTAGCTGTCTCAACTC
The DNA here is from genome assembly GCA_902805475.1 of Entonaema liquescens. NCBI lineage: Eukaryota > Fungi > Ascomycota > Sordariomycetes > Xylariales > Xylariaceae > Entonaema > Entonaema liquescens. The sequence continues at coordinate 107,676 of CADCSX010000006.1, forward strand.
AGCCCTGCAACTTACTACTTGGTATGGAGTATAATCAACAGTCCTCCAAGCTAAGGATTAAGACGGGCTAGATGTGTTCTACTAAACATAGTTCAGGCCCCATAATTTTCTCAAAATCCATGCCATATCGTTGTTATGAGAGCGCCAAGCAGTTAGTCGCGCAAGTTCCTTACGAGAACCGCCAAACCGATAAAAGAGACGGGTAGAACCCACATCAATTAACCCCGTCCTCATTCGGAACTACATACATAGTATTACATATATCCGTGTCGACAATGAGATAGGGAAAATAATGGTCCCTAGGACTTAGAAGAGAAGCCAGCAAGCTATTTTCCGCCGTCATTTCCACTGATATGTTGTTGACCCTAGCAACACACAACCCCAGCAGCTTACCCTCTATCGCTTCCGCATCGGGATTTGACCACCAAGTACACATGTTGAGATTTGAATACTTGCCTGCCGACAGTACCTACACACAGCCGGAGATTGCCCCACAAACGCTTCAGTTCGCAGTCCTCGCCGTCCACCTACTGTCGAGGCCAAGCCAAGTAACTCAACTCAACCATGATGGCCCACACCGAACTCCGCTATTCGCGTCGCGAAAGGCCAAGCTCAATTAGCTTGGACGCTTTGAACTGTCGGTACATACCGCTACCCCAGGCCGCGTGGGTCAACTTTGTTGGTCATGTTAAGCGGGAGGTGTCAATTTATGATATACCCCTGATCGGGACCCTAGTCGGTGCCTTGTGGACCTACTAACACTAAGATAAGCCCCCATAGTCAAAGAATATGGCCTGTTCACTACATTAGCTGAAAGGGACCATGGTACTTGGGAAAGTACCGGTCTTGTCGCCGCAAATCATATCACCAAAGAACTAATGAGTCTCCCCATATCATGTACAATTTCAACTTCGCAAAGCCCTAACTTGTTATCAACTATGTACTATATCACAACCCAGTTCATAACACAGGCAGGACTTAAGACGACGGGGACCTGGGTAATAGCAACCCCACAGAGGGCCAGATCAACAGAGCATGACAAATATCGTCATATTGTCCAACCTACCCTGCTAGCCAGCCCTACTCAGTCCTTTAGCACGGACTTTAATCAGCTTATCGAAATTAGCTGTAAGATGGCAAGACATGCAAAAACTCAAATACAATGGTTTGGGAAGAATTCTACTCGACCATGTTCCCTAGCCAAAGACTAACGAAGACAGAATATGGTATCACGGAGCTCCAGAGTTGGGGGCCTCTTCTACAACCGTAAGCGCTCCTATCATCTACTTGGCAGAGCGCAACCTAGTAAGACAATGTGCTTGATCAAGAAGTATTCATTGAACAATACTGCCTTGCCACAGTTTTATTCATCGCGGCCACCTTCGGCTGAGCCCCATTCCTGCTTGAGCGGTAAAATAGAGCAACGCTTATGTAGTTTTTGTAAGCACTACTGCTAGTAACCCCTATTATACAGCAAATGCTATGACGACTAGTAAATGAGCCATGGCCTATGTTTACGTAGATTTCATTTTAGTATGGTCTTGAATAGGGCTGGTTCTGTAAAATTTCGCCTGCATGGAATGGTTCGAGCGGGATGATACGCATGAATCGGTGTTGGCGGTGGCTAATTCTGGCTGGTAAAGATATCATCATACCTCCAACGTTGGCTTTTTCAGACGCGGCAGAAATTTCTGCGCCCTTCCTATCGAGGCGAGCACGTCTTAGTATTAAGTGACGCTAACCGGCCTTAACTCTACTAACCACCCTCCGTCCTAGCCAACCATTTGGCTTCCTAAGCCGTATGACCATCCTATCTCCCACGTCCCTCTCACCTCTATACAGCTTAGTATGCGTTATGCCGGCAGACCAATAAAGAGCTCCTATGATCTAGACATGGATGGCATCAAATTTATCAGTCCCAGCATTACGAAGCCAGTGGTTACACCGCGGGACCTTTGACGGCTCGTGAATGATTTTGATATGTAAGTAGATACCTAGACTATCCACTTAGCAAACTCAAATTACGATCTGTACTCGCACCTTAGACATATTCTGACCAGACTATACGGAACCCTTTAGCAGCTACTCACCACCGACGACACAAACTTCAAGGGGGATCCCGTTTATCCTCTAGGAAATTTCAATGAAGAAACAGTATTATACAATATCCACAAATACCACGAAATGCCAATTGAAGTGGGTACTTTAACGCTCTAATATATGTAGTCTGTAGTTGTTGTCAACATCAAAACATATGGAGGGAAACGAGCCCTATAGTAGGAGAGTTGCTAGTGATAGAGCACCTGTGAACCCCCTTTAGCACATACCTACAGTGTTCCATCTCTTGAATAGCATATATCGAAGGACTGGGTGGTAGCTTGCCACCCCCTATGCTCACAATCAGATGACACTAAAGCTGTGGTGTGGATGCAATCAATGATCTAGGAGGCCGTCTAGCCTCCGATCGACTGTCTAATATACGACCACTATACAGTTGTCGGTAGACAAAATATAGATCATCCACCAGTCAGGCCAACGCCCTCCTAGGCCATATGCCGGTTCCCCTCCTGGACTTATGGCTGGTGGCAACACCACACGTTTGGATGCCGTGCCGCTCTGATTTCTACACCATTAAGCTCACACGTATTGATGCGTAGGGGTTCATTGGATTCCTCCCATTGGCTTATTTGGAAACCTTTGACGCTACCAAAAGTCCCGGGATTTGCTTCTATAAATCTGATCATACTGAGTAATGGAGCGAACTATAGCCCGTTTAAGAATAGCATACGACGCTACTGTCGTCATTCTCAGCTTGATCTCCGATCATGAATGAGATGTATACAAATTCTAACCCCATAACGGTCACTAATGGGCCCTGTAGTCACTCGAACACAACCCCCGACCGCTCCCTACTATGTCAGCTGTATGTACAGTAACTCGAGGCGTGTCAGTAAACAAGGGGTTGTCAGATCATGAACAGAGGCCACACCTACGAAGACGCATAATAATCCCTTAAGCAGATATAAAACATTACACACACTCTCAGGAGGCCCAATGGGAGCCGTGTTCGACGGATAATTGCTTCTATCAGACTTGATCCCACCAAAAATACGTCGTATTCTCTAAACTGTCAGGTACATGACGCCTCGTGGCTGGACGTCAACTCATATCAGAACTTAAAATGGCCAACCCTGCAACCCTCCCACCCAGATCTCGAACTTGAAACATGAAACGTGGATGACAAGTTGAGATTTTCACCGGGGTTGTTTCAATCTGACAGAGCGGCGGCGCATGAACATACTCGTCTTGTATACAGTCGCGTACCCAGCCGGCCGGACATCGCGGAGGCGGCGTGCGCGTACATACCTACCTGTTCAAGAAAATGAAATAGAGCGTCCGTTTTTAGTTGCAGCAAGTATAGATAGCAACCTTGTCGACAAACACGCTTCCGCAAGTTCCCCAGCGACCAAACTGACACGCGGATATGCTTGCTGCGTGACAACGATACCTAGTTCGGCACACAGGGTTCAAGGATTCCTGGATGCCGCGGGCAGACAAGCGAGGACGATACATTCCATCAAGATAGTAAACATGTTTCGAAACTCCATTCCCTCATCGGAAAATTGACGATGGAGATTGTATTGTACAGGTATGTAGTCGTCAAGGCCCCTCCCGTGGACCTTGTCGAGTCCCCAAAAAGATTCAAGGCCGGGGTAGCACTGCCTCAACGTTGCCACCCGCATACAGCTCTGTTCTATATTTGGCCTCATTTTTCCACACAGGGCAAGAATCGGCGCGGGCAACAGTCGAAACAACATCATCGCGAGGATACAATGTTGTACTTTGGCGAGCCTTGTCATGTTTTCTCTCTACATGCCTTACATTAGCAGCGTACGCTATGAATTACCCTCTTAGTTCGTATCGCATCGTGAGATTCGTTATGTTAGGTAATTCTGTAACCGAGGAGAACACCCCGGTTAGCTTCAACCAATCGCTTGTGCTTGTTCCGCGCTTGTTTCGTGTGCTTCAAGCTGACGATGGGTACTACTATTTCCATCACTTCGCTTTACTCATATTGTATCTCACCACATATATCGCGTATGGAGAACCCAGACTAATATGGTAAAGCGAGAGCGAAAAAGAGCTCTGGGTGTATCGGGTGTAAGTTTAGAGACTAACCACTCTACCGCAACTGTTGGTAAGTTCTCACACCTTTACGATGCCCGTGCTCCTACTTCCCCACGGTAATGCCTGTGAATCCATCGAAAAATGTAATGGGAAAGACGGCTCCATTCCGCTCTTTTTGTCATGATGCTTGCGTCATAGTTCGGACGTGACACTCGCTGCTCGCTGTATTACTGTTCGTTTGTTATCAAGTCCGAGTTGCCCGAGGAGACCCGGAATAGATCAGGTTCGGCTTCGGTTCGAACTTCGGTTACGTGACCTTGCGCGCCGAGACAACGATACGGCTGGCCCACCCCCAGCCACAGCATTGTAGATCGATCGCTTGTAGCTTGTCGCCCCGTTACTAGTCATGTCAGCAACGTGGTCTTCCACTGCAACAGCTGATTCCTGTGGACTTGGTCCTATCTATCCGATGTCAAATCATGGTGCCTTGAATATTGATGCCTAGACTGATTCCATATCGTTAACAGGGTGATGATAATGATGATGATGCTATCCGCTTCTTCCAGCCGCACCCGCTGTCGCACGAGTCTTTCTAAAACTCGTCCTCCATTACCCCAATCATTACATGGCGGGAGGATCATGGACCCATACCTATCATTATACGTATATAGTAACCTAGGCAGTCAGCCCTACACCTATTACACATATACGGATACTGCATCGTCGCCGTGCCACGTGCTGCTAACGTAAGACCGCCTCGGACTAAGCACTGCGTCCCCGTCAGCTTTGGCACGCGGCAGTTGGGCCTGGCTAAGCTTCACTTAGTCATCCGCGACGACCAGCACAAAGCAAGGGAACAAAAGGCGGGACGGGCGTAAAGAAGTATGCCTCGCAAACGTTGCCGCTCTAGTGCTTACGATAGGTAACTCGTCCTAAACTCCGTTCGCCGGGGCCGAGGAACGCACCAATTTTTACGATGACGGCGATGCAAGGGACCCGGCCGCGTCGTGTTTGTATCGTGTAAGTGGATTTACCTTAACCTAACCTGACTTATCACCTTTCGAATATTAAAACAACTGCGGTCACCCTTTTTTACTGCTTACTCACGGCTATGCAAAAGAGATTTCGCATTGCTGTCCGCGCCGCCCCTGGATAAAGGCGGGATTAGATTGGATTTGCGAATTTTACGGCAGTTGAATCGTAGACACAGTAGTAACAATAATAAATCATGATGGTAATAATAATGATTCGTGAGCTCGCTAGCTACCTACCAGGTACTTGGATACGATTTGTACTTGAACACAACTTGGGGGTGGCTATTTCGAGATCGGGCGCTAATAACACTATGCGCCTCATCAACGACACCACATTTATCAGGCAGCGTAATTTGAGAAACCATTATTCGTTATGGCCTAACCCCAGGTATATTCTAGTTTGCGGCTAATTGGGCCATTCTTATTTTATTTTATTTTTCGCTGACGCCGCGCGGGGCCCTTGGTGGTGTGGCTTTTCATATTTGGATTTCCGGGTCCTGGTAGATAATGGGGCGCTTGGGGACGAATGCCAGGGACGTCATGATGATGATGATGATGATGATGATGATGGCCTCGTTTAACGGTGAGATGGGGTTGTTAATTACGGCTTGGTCGTCTTGGGAGGCGGTGTTTAGTAAGTATTTTGAGTAAGTGTAAGAAGGGCTGGTTATTAACAATTAAGACGTTCATGCGTAAGGTACTTGGCTCTTGGCTAGAACCCCCCAGGGCGTCGTCTGAGGAACAAATGCGCGGAACGCCTAACCCAGGCATCTAGATGGTACATTTGGAATCATTATATCTATTTTCCAAATTTAGAATACCAGATAGATATGATGCTACGATGGCTCGTGGTTTGGGTTACCTGCGTCGGCTTTCTCCTGAGACTTCCCTTGGTGATCCCCGATGACATTGGTGTCTATCATCTACATAGTAAGCATATCAACGGATCATACATGAGCGATAGATGGTGAAGTTTCAATAGATGATGATGGTACCTCTAAACCCTGGAATAGGGATTGCTGAAGTATTTGCTTGTCATAGTAGTGACATGTATACAGGAGCATCTCGTAGCGTGGGGCTAGAACCTACTACGTGAGCCATCTATCAATGCGCCTTGAGGCGGTATCATATCCTTTTAAAGCTGAAGATAATTCATGTGTAGATTATAGGAGTTCTACTAGAGAAGCATGTTACTTGGAAATCTCAAGCCACAATAAATGTGCATATTAGTATCTAGGTCAACTTTGTTGAATACTCTCTGATGGCCCAAGTAGCATTGCATGATACGAGTGTTCTTGTCTTGGAGCTTTGGGGCGAGTAAGATCATGAATTAAAGTAGCAAGATATATCATGCTTAGAAATATTAGAGAAGTACCCGTTATGAAGAAGCATATCCAAAGATCTGCCCAGGTTCCACGTAACTATCTCAAATGTAAAAGGGATGGTATCCTGTCCATACTATGCTATTATAGATATGTCTCTCGTGATTCTTGCGAGTTTCGTGGCCTAGAAAGAAAGTTTGAGGCTACTCTTTGTTAAGGGTTTAAGATATACTCACCTATGTGCCCAAGTAACTAGGTATTTGCAAAGAGTTCATCCCAGAATGTCTTATCGTATGTTGGTAGCTTTTCGTCTATGGTAAGCCGTAATACTTCGTAAACCCGTAGTAAAGACAGAGTTTCGATTTTGATATAGGTTGGAGGCTGTCTTTATTGACTATAGCACACAGCATGCCGTCGACCTCTTGACTAGGAATAGTAGCAACTGCCCCCCATTGGAACTCTAAGTGAGTGGAACACTACCACTCAAGTGGTTCTTTCTACGACGCGTTACAATAATAAGAGAATAGGATCCCAGGAATCATGTTTTCCCATCCCCTATCGGAGAAGGAGGGAAAAGGCTTAAAGTAAAAGTCGAATCTAGGTATATTAGTAAGTAGATAACACTATATGGGTTCAAGCTGTAACACTTAGTCGACGTGACGTGTGTTTGGGAACAATCTTTTACTGGATCTAGACGTGTAGGGAAAGCTCTGTTAAATTGAGAGGTTCTATGATATATAATATCAAGACGTTGCACCATGTAATTCAAGCAATGTATGCTGCAGTTGGCTAGGCTAGCTAGGTACTTATACCATTGGACGAGCAGAATACCATTCTGAAAACATTGCACATCGTCGACACGTAGTTCCTTAAATATACATACCCAGCAACAGAAACTTAAAGACTCCTGGGAGCAAGATAATACCTGTAAGAGCTCGCCTCATTCAGCCCTCGGGGGTAGAAGTCCACACTACTTCAGTTTAAGGGTGAGAGGAACCCATCACAATAGGTAGCGAAAGGCAGAAATTTCCTCTGAAACACGGGGACCCCTAGATATACTCGAAGCACTTCTAAAAGGAGAAATAAATCTTCGTATATGAGAACGATAACTATGAAGGGTGTGTCTAAAGGTGGCCTAGCAAAATGAATGCCTATCTGGCTGATTGAACACGTATTAAGTTAATTATCTAGCCAAATTCCTCTAATAGAAGTCACATAAGCAACTATGTAACGTAACTAGGGGAATGAAGAAAGCTTTTCGACGTTGTGGTGGCTCAGGTTTAACTCTAGCCCACGATGTGGCTCATTTGAGTAGTTTCAATGTCATGGATCTCGAATATTATAATGTAGAAGGAGCCTATTACGCCGACTAGGGAGCTAGGATACCGAGCGGAAAGCGATGTGGTGTATAGTTGGGAAAGGATCGCATTATCTACTTCTTAGCATGTAGTGTATCCAAAGAGAATAATGCTGTAATGAGCAAGGGAATGTGGATAGATCAGGAAAAGTACATATTTTGAGAGGATCTACGTATTAATATAACTGGTATGAATAAATAGGAAACAAGAACTTTTAGAGTAGCATGTAGCCATTGCCGGATGCCAGGGTTGCGTCGTCTGTCTAAAGAAAAGTCCTACACGTCGTTCATAGGATATAATTACAGTATCTAATACTTCACTATAAAATACATGCACAGAGGCGTAGATGAAGCGCACCGGAGGTATTAATATGAACTTATTTTTCATGATCGATTGACTCGGCTAGACTAGTCATAAACGCGATAGAGCATATCTCTAGCAAGTATCATATCCGTCCTGAACGCCAAAGCAAAACAAACCTGATATGCCATTGAAAAACAACTATGTACAGACCGGGGGTAGTTGAAAAGCATTTCTTAACGGTGAGACGCCTTGCCCATGGTTCGTTTGCCGGCGAACTATTGTTCATATTAGTATAAGACCGTATAATGAGTATGAAGTAAAGTAAACTTACCAAGTGCTTAGGCAGCGACGCGCCAATGTGTCTATCGGCCTCACCCTGCCTGGCCATGCGGTTCATCTTCCTCTGGCTTAGCTTAGCCTGTCTCTCTGCCTTCGTTCTCGTTTCTTCATCCTGAACACCATCCTCACGTCTGTTCGTTGCCGGCTGGCTTCGCGCTCGGCTCGTAGCCCGGCTCTTGGAGCGCAGTCTATCTCTAGGCGTCTCGTCGATATCCATAGCGTTAGAATCTTCAGTACCGAGGCGACTCCTGGTAAGAGAACGACCACGGGTCACTGTTTGCGACCTCGCCCTGAGTTGCAGGTCTTGGGTGTCAACGCCCATCTCGTCAAGAGTGTCCTCAAGTTGAGATAGGGGTTTCTTGATAGCCTTGCGAGGTAAGGCCGCACGGTTCTTGACTCTACGCATTCTTGACTCATTTCGAATCAGGGCCTGTTTCTCTCGGATAATTTCTGCCTTCACCCTGATATCTGCTTCCTCGGCGTCATCAATCTCCTCGTCCGAGTCGTAGTATCCTTCGGCCTCGAGTCTCTCTTCCTCCTCCTCTAGTGCTTGCAACTTGGCATCAATTTCAGGGTCAATGTAGTCGTAGACATTCTTGCCGTCGTAAATCTCGGGTATTCTATCATGCTTCCATTCGGGGTTTGCAAGAATGTAATCGGCCTTCAAGTCCACGTTGTATACACCAGCACCGCCATTTTCAGCTTCGACGTCACGGGCTAACTTGCGACGTTCGGGGTCCTCCTTGCTGTATTTCTTGAGGTTCTTCACAGCATCGGGGATGAAAGTCTCCTGCGCAGCACCGCCCATAGGTTGCGCAACGTGAATTCTTGCCATGACATCTGCCAGTCTGCCGCCGATAGAACCGCTATTCGACGTACCCGCCTTTAACTTCTGGGCAACTCTGTCCGCGAGCAGTCGCTCACAGGCGGCGTTCTTGACTTCCTGTACGCCTTCTTGCGTATTGCAGGAGAGCTGGAGCAGCTCTACCTCACCAGAGGAGACCAATGACTGGAGCTCACCGCTCGTCTTTTCATCCAACTCTTCGGGCCTTAGGATATCAATCTTGTTGATGACAATGAAGACCAGCTTATTTGAAAATAGGGGCTTGATGCTCTTGAATAGCTGCATTTGCGCGGCAACCGAGTAGCCACACTGTTCCGAAAGATCCATAAAGTAGAGGATAGCAGACCTCAAATGGGCAATAGCAGTAATAGACTGCATCTCGATTGTGTTCATCTCTTCGAGAGGGTGATCCAGGATACCGGGGCTATTTTATGTTAGCATTGGTCACTTTCGCTCCATTTTCAGACGATGATAAAGATTAAGTCGTAAATGGTAATGTGAAGATAACTTACGTATCAATGGCCTGGAAGCGGAGGTACTTGTAGTCGAAGTGGCCAACAAACAGACTCTTGGTGGTGAAGGCATAAGGCTGGACGTCTACATCGGCTCTAGTTACGCTGCGCAGGAAACTCGACTTGCCAACGTTGGGATATCCGCAGATCAGGAGGGTGCGCGTGGTGGGATCAATGGAGGGAAGTCGACCAAGATGTTGGCGAACCTGATCGAGATAGAGTAGAGGGTCCTTTAATCGCTTGGTGATGGTTGCCATTCGACCAAGCGCGGCTCTCTTGAGTTGCTTGCATTGGAACAAACTCTGAGCGTACTTGAGTAGTCGCACATAATCTCTCGAGATAGTTTCGATGAGATGCTTTGCGGTTGAAAGATGGCCGAGCGCAATCTTGAAATGGTCGGCATCGTAAAGGGTGTTTAATAGATCCTTGTGAAATGGGTGAATGTCTTGGAGTCGGGGAAAGCTCTCGAGGATTTGAGCGAACTTTTCTGAGAAGGTTTCTTGAGTAAACTTGACTTTTCGAGTATAGAATCCTGTAATAATGAATTAGTACTGTACATAAATTGTATGCGACCAATGCTGGATAATATACGAACCTCTGATACGACTAATCTTGAATCCAGATCTAATCTGAGTTGGTAGACGTCGCTGAGTTCTCGATAGAACAATATCGAGAAACTCCTGCGACGTCGGAACTGGTGGGATATCTTTCCAGGTAGTCTTCATCTTGGGCGACAATGAAGTTGTACTGTTGTGAGATTGTTGATTTAAAACAGTCGCGTCAGGTCCAGCTGTTCTTCAGCCTATCGACCTTTTTGGTTGTATTTTGAAAAAAAAAGGCGGAGTGGAGGGACGGTGGGAGTTGCACTCTTGCGAAATCTTGGCGCAGAAAAAATCCTTATCGATTGCATTATCTTATCAATGATAACTTTATCTTAGTGATTAAGGTTAACTAAACTGCCATGATTGCTCTAGAACGCGATGAGACATGTGAAAATTGTAAAATTGTAAAATTGTATCAATTCTCTACCTAATAAACCAAGCCAAATCCAAGAAATACAAAGTCGTGAATTTCTAAAAATTTCAGGCAAGAATATATACTGTTCCTCAGTTAATTTACTGATAATCAAATAAAAAGTCCTCAACTTGTAAGTCAGTTAGTTACTCACGATGTATTCTTTTTTCAGCTTCTCGTTACCCCGCCATGGGACTTATATCCCACCTTCTACATTTTCTGCACCTTTCCCACTTCCATACTTTCAATTTCTCATCGTACGTATCAGTAGATACTACGCCTTTAGACTCTACTGCTTAACTTGCATAACACGTATGGAACAGTTCAAGATTCACTTCCTACTAAAACCGCTCGGCCCATCAGGGTATAATAACTAATTCCAGCTTAGAGACATATCCTACAACTAGAATGAGTCTCCCGCAGTATAAAAAGGACTTCCTTCGGGCCGCTGTTGAGGGTGGCGCCTTGCGGTTCGGGTCCTTCGAGCTAAAATCGAAGCGGATATCACCTTACTTCTTCAATGCAGGTGATTTCTATACCGGCGAGCTGCATGAGCCTATCATGGATGCATACGCCCAAACTATCGCCACAAGCGAACTCGCTGACGGCTTCGATGTGATCTTCGGCCCGGCTTACAAGGGTATCCCGCTTGCCGCCACCGTCTTTTACGCCCTTATCAAGCTGGACCGCGCCAAATACCGCCATGCCGCTTATAGCTTCGATCGCAAGGAGGCCAAGGATCATGGAGAGGGCGGCAGCATTGTCGGATCGCCGCTGAAAGGTAAACGCGTCCTCATCATCGATGATGTTGTATCTGCCGGCACTGCCAAGCGTCAGGCCATCGACATGATTCGAGCTGCTGGCGGCACCGTCGTGGGTATCATCGTCGCACTAGATCGTCAAGAAACCCTACCGGAGGGCGACGGTAAGACCAGTGCCATCGGCCAGCTGAAGAGGGAGTACCAAATTCCCATCATCCCCATCGTAAAGCTTGACGACATTATCGATGGCATAAAGGGAGTCATCTCAGAAACCGATATCAAGAACATCGAGGAGTACCGTGCCAAATACGGAGCCAGCGACTGATTGATTCGTGTCACGAAAAATGCGCCGCTCGAGTCGTTGTCATTAAGACGGTTATTATTAGACCCGGATAGGTTCCGATGATCGATGCAAGATCGAGACGGACCGTTCAGAAAAGTCATAGATTAAATTAAAATAAAACAGGTAAATAAAAAAGTAAAATATTTCATGCAGTGAGCTGCCTGTTGTCGGAAGTCGACAGGTGCAGACGCAGAAGCAGACGCAAAAAACATTGTCCAATAGGATTTTACATGAGTATACGATACCCCTTTTCTCCTTTCCGGCGGAAAATAAACAAGGTTGTTTAAGCGCAAGATCTTCATTTTTTAAAGTATGTATTTAAACAGTATATTCTCAAACATGGCTTACGGAACAAGCGAGTGGCGCCCTTTTTTTTTTTCTGTTCAACTTCAAATCCCGAATTTTTGAGAGAAAAAAAAAATAATCATGTCGTATGACCGCAAATGACGGCACAACCAACGATCTGCATATAACAGTTACAGGCAAATGCGGAACTTGTGAGATCCAAGAATAAAAAAGATCCTGTCATCCGAAGTTGTACTGTACAAGAAACGCGAGGCGAAAAGGCAGGTGAATAATAATAATTAAAAATTAAAAATTAAAAAATTATCGAAACACAAAAAATCTAATCTCAGACTCACCGCCTTCTGCCCGCCAGACCACACAAACTACACAAACACGATACAGCAACGCTAGCTTACGTTATCGAAACGTCTCGGAGGCTTGTTCGCTCCTCTCGCTCAGCGGCACACACGACACATAACCGTACTCAGAAAGGGGATCGGTGAGGGAAAAGAGAAGAGAAATTCATACGGTACTGGAAGCATGTCGCTGTTACAGTAAGTAAAGAGAAAAAAAGAAAAAAAAAAAAAAACCTTGTGTTTACATGCTCATGCCTATAACACCTCACACCTACATACACATTACATTACCTATACAACACATACTCGCATACATACATACTACACTTACACATACACATTACATGACATTACATGACATTATGGGCCTTGAAATGTGACCAACCAACCAGAGACCCCAATCCAACCGAACTAACCACTCACGCTTCACCGTCTCTCACCGTCTCACCTCTCGGGCGTCACCGACTTCACTTCCCACTCCCACTTCACCCTTTTAACTCGTTGTCACTTACTTATCTTTCCCTATCTATCTACAATTAAAAAATTAAAAATAAAATAAAACCCAATTTATCATATAATTCATTCTCATAATAAAAGAGAACGAAAGCCAAGAATTGAAACGTTAACATAGCCGTTGTTACCCACAACCCACAGGTCCTTTCGCAACCTCTCGCCTCGCGCCCGCATAGGCGTCGGCCTGGGTCTGCTGGCCTGGGGCGCCATCGGTCTGCAGCTGTCTGATCGGGCCGAGGAGCGGTACGGCTTCACGCCCACCGACGAAGACAAGGCTGCCCTCGCCAAGGTCCTGCCGAGCATTACCGCCGTCGACAGGAACGACGAGAACGGTAGTGGCGGCGCCAGCAATGGCAGTGGCAAGCAGCGGTGAATGGTGTTCGTGAGAACAAGGGAGAGGGGGAGGGGGGAGGTGAGAAAGCTTGTGATAGCCCATTCGACCGGAGGCAAAGCAGGCTGGCTGACTAGGAGAGGAAGGGAGAAGAAAACTGCGTATATGAATATGTAAGTATGTAGGTAGGCAAGCAAAATACATACTGATGGCGTCGGCTGCTGTCACTGCTGCTGCTGCTGCTGCTGCTGCTGCTGCTAATGATGCCGAACTAGGCTGGACTAGGCGATGGCCGGTGCGTCCTATCGGATGCCGAGCCAGCTGGCGGAACTGAGCTTTGGGGTTAGCTGGTCTGGTTAGGCGCATACATATATAATACAGGCTGGTCAGTGCCGCCATGCAGAAGAAGGAGAAGGAGGAGGGGATTCGCCACCCGGAGAGGGATGAACGAGCGGGCTTTCCTAGCTGGTTCGAGTGTACGGTAGTTGCAATGGCAATGCTATTCTAAATCTGGCTATGGCTCTAGCACTTGGGACGTCTCGGTGCCTAACTTGGGCGATCTATCTATCTTGGAGCTAGAGCGGGGGCGGGAAACGAAGGGGTACAGGGGATAGGTAGGTAGGCAAAAGTCTCGTCGAGGTCAGAGTTAGGTTGGGTTTGCTAGTATACCGGACAGACAGACGTGGCTGATCTGAAGTGACTCCGGCTAGCTGTAACGAGCCTGGTCGACTCGGTGCCACGTAGGATAAAACGCGTGATGATGGCAGATCGACCGGGCAGGAGAGGGGTAGCAACATGGTATGTATCGACGTTCGTTCGTTTCGTGTTAAGAAAGAACGTATGTAATGTATGTACGTAGCGGCGTTCCCACAGCCAGCAACAGCAATGCCAACTAGCGGACGTACACACATCCCTGGAGAAACCGTCAGACGTCATACACGTCGTTCGTAGGCCGTGGACGAGTAATAGCGTGCCTATGTAGGCCGACTCTGCGCTCCTGGAACGTGGTGGATGGACGATGCTTCTTGTAGCGAATATCGCCCGTGCGGGATAGATAGAAACCTGTACGTATGTGTGCATACATACAAACATACACATACATACATGCCCCTGTTCTGGGATAGCCTCTCTCGAAACGACACACACGGATCCGCAACTTTCCAGCCTTCCCTTCTCGGCCGCGTACCTAACCCAACCTGACAACAAACCCAATGCCGATAGACCCATGGATGTTAGGCACGGTACCTACCTTTACCCGGACGAGCAAGGGGAACGGTTCGAACCGCCCCTGCAAAGCCCTACGTGCATACATACACATGTATGTCTAGACAACGCAGACCCAGCAAAAAAAAAAAACCACACACAAAAAAAAAAAAGAAGACCAAAACCGCCACAAGCGTTCCCTTCTCTATCCGTATCCCATATACCTCGTAGTGCAACATAACCCCTAGTCCAGTATGGCCAACCTTACATACCTAGCTAACGAGCGAGAAAGCCCATGTGAACTTTGGGATAAAGGGCCGCTACCCACGTGGCTGGTCTCCACGGGCGTTGAAGGCCGCGGCCAAAAAAAGGCCACTACCCAAGGTCGACCCCCAGTCCGCAGGAAGCTATACTCGACGACGTGTATAACATGCGCACGTACCGGACACAAGCCGAGCTATTCTATAGACAAATTAGGTAGGTGATCTAGGGAGGCGAAAAACGATACTTACGACTACTTTCGAGGTACGTGATCGTCTTTCCCATGTCGACGATACTCGAAAAGGGTACATAGATAAGAAAATAAAATAAAACATTTCTTTTAAAAAAAAAATTAATAAACTTGGAGGCTTTATTCCGGGTGGGCGAGACCCGGGATGTGCATACATACAGAAATATGTCGCCGCCTTGCCTATACCCGTGATCTGGACGATTGGGTTGGCCAGGGGTGGTTCCACTTGTATATGACAGGTCATTTTTCTATACCCAGTTCCTATACTCAGTCCACTACCTTAATTGAACTGCTTTGGTTCCCTGTGCTCATGGAACATTCCAAATTTTAGCGTACGGAAGACTATGCGGGGTGAGGTTACGGTATTCTTTCTACCTTCTATTGCTCTATACATTGTTTAGCATTAACAAAGGGAAATTCTAAGTAAGAGCAACAGGGTTTTCTAACAAGTAACTAGACGATACCTATGATATGAATTCCAAAAGATGTTGGGCCTATCTTGATTAATAGACGGACAAGTAGTCCAATATCCACTTCACATATGAATTTATGGGCATAATTTAGTAGTACCAATGGATATAGCTGAGAACACTCTAATCTCACACGAATATACAGAACAGAGATAGAGCCTTCTGAGTTTTATTAATCAAGTTTATTACTGAACATCAGATTTCACTTTACACACAGGCTACTGGGGAGAATAATGATGGAAACCATATACTTTAATTGTTCTGATCTGTAATCTATCTCATCCCGTAAACATCAGTGAAGAAAAAACATGCTGCAATGAGTCCGCCTCCTACCCTCTCTTTGCTCGAATGCCACCCCTATGAAATAATGCGTACCACAAGAAACGAGACCACTCCAGGAATTGTTAACCGGTCAGTGTAGACGTAAACATCATCATCACCTCCCTAGGGGGGTTTGTGGGACCTGCTTTTTGAGCTGGCCTGAATCTAATCATCGAGTCTAAATGCAGACGCCACAGCCAGTCTAGTTTGTTGCGAGCCAACCCGGAAAATGCAGAGAAATTGCCGCCGTCAACCCGATCCGATGCAGAGAGAAGAATCGAAACTTTTTATGAGGCCATGAATAAGGAAAAGGGAAATTAAGGAAATGAAAACAAGAACAAAACGCCGCATTTATGCTTTTATATGTTGATTGTTGGTCGATTAATAGTCGCCTTTTTTTTCTCAAACTTCCGTTTTAACAGCAGGCATACCAGGAGACTCCACGACTGACGGTAAGGGTTTAAAAAGTTGCGTCATGTCCAGAGTAAGATTGGTAACGGCAAAGTCGTTATCAATATCGCTCACGGACCCAAGTTCTTCGCCCCTTGAAGCCCCGTCCGTCATAACCCACGACTTCACATTTTTAAGTAGTTGTATGACCTGCCTAAATCGACTGTCCGGAGCCAGTTGCAAGTCCGCCACCGAAGTGTTCTTGAGCATCCATTTCGCAAGCCAGAAAAAGTGTATTCCATCACGACAGAAACCATACCGCCTAGGATTCGAAACCGAAGGAGGAAATTGAATTGCCATGTCCATATCCCAATACGATTTAAACTTATCGAGTGCAGTGCAAAGAGTCTTATACGTCTGAGCCGAAAACCCGGCAACCGGCGTACTGGTTGCACTGTTAGCCGCGCTCGCGTTGCCACTCCCCGTATCCGTTCCGCTCGTGATTACCCAGTCATTCTGTGAAAGAGGTGTAGCAGCACCGTCTAACGCAGCAATACGTCCTTCGATTTGAGCGCGCCTGATCTGGGAAATGATAGCGTGAACCAAAATGAATTTGCCATACAGATTCGTGCTCCCGGGGTGTATTTGATAGGATCCGTGGAATAGAGCAGCGAGTGTTAGGTTCAACTCGGGTTGCTTACTGCGCTGCGATCCATCCGGATTTTGTCTCCTTGCCGCGTCGGATCCGTACAGGTTAAGTCCCTGCGCGCAGTCAACTGCGGATTGCGCCTCCCAGACAGCATCATCGGCAGGTAGCGGAACTCGAATCTCGAAACTATCAAATTGAGGTTCGCAGTTAAAATAAAGAGTACGCGCAACGTCAAGAAGATATATCATATGCATCACTCGGATGCGCGACTCTTGTTCTACCCACGCTGCCCAATCAAATTGTCCGGGATTCAGGTCTTCCAGTGAGATTTTCGGTTGATGAAAGATGCTGTATAAGGATGAGTCGTTTCTGACTTGCAGCAAATCAAATCTTCGGCTGATATCCACCACCAGAGGAAAGATTCTCCTAGCACTTTCGCGCTGAATAGGTGTGCCGTTCCATATAAGAAGTGACGACATTAGAATAAGTGCCTGTAACCGCTCAATATCTCTTCTGTCTCGACCGTTACCAAATTTAAGACCGGCTGGCGCCTCGCTGCTATCGAATAGATCGCAATCGCGCTCGAGTGCTATCTTTAGAAAATTCGTTATCTCTCGAACAT
The DNA here is from genome assembly GCA_902805475.1 of Entonaema liquescens. Lineage (NCBI taxonomy): Eukaryota > Fungi > Ascomycota > Sordariomycetes > Xylariales > Xylariaceae > Entonaema > Entonaema liquescens. The sequence goes on from CADCSX010000006.1 coordinate 125,285, forward strand.
TGGAAGACGCGGCATTGTTAGAGTAGCAAGCGCCGATGCAGCACATTGAAGCTATGAGACCTGTATATGCTTCCATAATACGGAAGGTGGGGATATGGAGGAACGAAAAATGGAAGTGGAAATGGATGTATGAATCAAGAAAGTCTCTAATGTTGACAGGAGAAAAGAAGTCGTTGAGGCCGGCGGTGTGGCTAGAGGGTACCGTGCCGGGGGGGTGGAAGAAGTTGAGGATTTGCGAAGAGAGTCGTAGGTAAGGATCTTGCGTCGACGGTTGCATGTCCCAATTCGAGAAAAAAAGCGATCGGTCGTTCACATCGTTCGGGGCCATGCCTGGCATGCCACTGGTTCTTTCGGAAGTGAGGTTAGGCTCGGTTTTGATTGCGGTCTGATTCTGTCCAATATTAGGAGGGAACTGATTGACGTAGGCATGGTGCGCACCAGACTGTGGAAACATCTGGGACCAGTCAAGGCCAGATTGTTGGTTTGAGCCAGAAGCTCCATACATAGGCATGCCATTTTGGCCCGGAGGCATGTTAAAGTTGGCCAGCTGAGGGTTGATATTCGAAGGTATCGAATTCGACACATCGCCGTTGTAACCGCCGGTCATGCTTCTTCGGTCCCGGTTACCGTTCTCGTCCATCCGACTCATACTGCTTGATCTAGAAAGCTGGTTCTGGTCGTTGGCCATGTTTCCCATACCATCTTGGATCTGGACCATACCGAAAGGGTGGACGACATTATCACCTGGCATGTTAGTCATGCCATTCATGTGAGCCAAATCACCCTCGTTAGCCTTCTGCGCATTTTGCTGCTGCTTCTTAACGTGTGCTTGGGGATGAGACAAATGGCTCACCCCAGTGGGGTTTCCTCGTCGGATCGAACACTTTTGGAAGTGACGTTTCAAAATATCACTTCGCGAAAACGTATCACGGCACAACACGCACATGTATGGGCGGTCGCCGGTGTCTATAAATTAAGGTTAGTAAAGTGGAGAATACCGTTGTGGACCGGTGAGACTCACGGCGGAGAAGGTGGCGCTTAAGGTGCTTTGCGTGGAGGTAAGTCTTTGTACAGTGGGGACAAGGGAATTTCCCATCCGCATCTTTCTGCGGGATTACCGTGTTCTTAGACGCACCACTGCCGGTAGGGGCGGCGGGTCTTCCCGGAGCGCTAGGCAATATACCACGGCGTCCTTGCGAGCCGACTACGTGTGTAGGCTGCTCATTGTCCTGAAGTAGAGACTGTTGGTGCGGCATCATGGGGCTTCCACTATAAGGCGATGGTAACCCAGTCTGCGGCATGACTCCGCCAGCGGGCATGGGACGAAGGACAGGGGGTCGCGCCGCCGCAGGGGCTGGGGCGATGGGCTGGGGGTGAGAAGCCGCGACAGAAGTTTGCGGCATCATCGAAGACGATGTAGGGTAGCCCTGCTGAGGTTGCTGATACTGATTAGGCATCATACCATAAGAACCACGCGTAGGGCCTGAATTAGGCGGAGGGTATTGGCTCATGTTAGGCGGTTGGGGAGTATTAGGAGTGCCAGGGGTCCTTGGGGTGTGAGGATGGCTACCGTAGATGGATTGCATAGCAGAGGCGTTGTGCTGCAAAGGCGGCAATGTGTGCTGAATGGACGCGTGTTGTAATTGGTTAGGGGAGATCGCCGCTGGCGAAGGGTAAGTAGAACCTGAGGTGTTTATGCCGTTAGACGAGTACGGGTTTTGGTTTGAGCCACTGTCCATATCCTTGTTCAAATGGCAATTGCAAATGAGGCCACGATTGCTCGAAATGAAGCAATCCTAGGTCTCGTAAGTGCTAACAATTGTTTCTGATTTCCACCTCTTCCTTTCTTTGTCCGAGGCTCAATCGAAAGCGACTAAAACCCTGCACGTAGCGAACGTGGTGATGTTGATGCGCGACGGCGGGGTGGATTTATTAGCGAGCGAACGCGTTGGCGTTGGCGTTGGATGCTATGATGACAGGTGTCGCAGGTCAGAAAAATTGAATGCAGTGATCTAAGGATCCTGAAAATTCCTCCACGCCTATTACCCGACCTGTGGATGAAGATGTTGACGCCAGTGCGGATGTTTAGATTATCGCGCAAGGTGCAAGGCCGACGATAGTGATGCCGCAAGGCAGTTAAAAAAAGGAAAATAAAATAAAAATTAAGCGGCGATGAGGGGAAGTGTGTTTTGGGGTAGAATTGGGGATTGAATGGAGCAGGTGGACGAAAGTAGTTCGTGAGGCTCCAAACCCAGCAGCAGAAGATGGGACTGATGGGGTCCAAATGGTGTTTCTAAAGTGGAGAATTTGGGTCCACGTTCCTCGAGGTGAGAGGTGTGGTGGTCGTGACTTCTTATTTCAACCGAATCAACTAATTTACCCCCTTCTTAACAGGGAAAAGGAACCGTGGTAAATTTTTTTTTTTGTTTCGGTCGGTTTTATTATTTTGGTTCGCCTGAGTACTAGCCCTTGTCAGAAATCAAACTCGCGTGTCTCGCCTGGTAGACCAGAGCAAGTCCAGGTACAAGGTACAAAAATACGCCTGAAAAGGAAAAGTGGGTTTGAGTGCCGAAAAGAACCGTTTAGTCGGTTGGTGGGTAGTGGATGTAGTGAATTGGCGGCGGACAAGTGGATGCCGTGATGAATGGATGACGGTGACTCGTCGAGATGTTGATGCATGCAAACTGCAAGTCAAATTTCAAAGTGGGTGGGTGGTGTCAAGTCTGGGTTTGGGGTCTTTTGGTGTGGGAAAAGGGTAAAAAAAGGGTAAAAAGAAAAATAAGTAAATAAAAAAATAAGAATCAAACAGGAAAATGGTGGATGCGACAGGTTGCAGGAGCGGGTATTGTAGTAGTAGATGGGATGGGGGTACCTTAAGCTGACACTGCTGATGTATGGTAATGATAGGTTTCAAGGCTTTAAAAGCGTAGCAAGAATAGATTTTTCCTTCCTCGTTCTTAAGGGAATTTCTTTTCTCTTTGATCAGAAAAGGGGCGTGCGTTCCCTTAACGCGTCGGACAATGATAAGTGAGGAAAAAATAAAAATAATAAAAATAAGAAGGCGGGAAAAAAAAATATGAACAGGATAAGAGACACACACACTTACAACAAGCTTAAGATCCACCTCAAGGTACTAAATTCAGAGTTGCTTTGCCCCTCTTACGACCTTTTTGCACGTGGACACGAGTTGGTTTATAAATTTTTTTTCCTTTCCTTTCCTACAAGCGGTCAAGAGAGATGAAGGATGAGATCGCGGAGATTCTTGTCAATGGACAGGAAGCCAACTACGAATCGAGTATGGCGTCTTTTTTTTTGTTCGTCAGTAAGGACGGGGGGAGAGTTACACACGGGTAGAAATAGATGAGGGTAAAGAGAAGACAGGAAAAGGGGAGAAAAGAGAAATGTTCGAGAGACTAAGGGCGAGGTTGGAAAGTAAATACCAAGTTTAGAAGAGCGGGAGGAGGAAAGAAATTCAACGATCAAATCATTTCATCAATTCCTAGGAAATCAGTAGGTAAAATCGTTCGTCGCGACATGAGCGAGTCGCTTCCTTGAAGACGCAGGAGTCAGGGCATGTATGTATGTAAGTAGAAAGAAGGAGGTACATGTACAAACTGTACAAACGGCGGCTATGCTTCAACTGAAGAAAATACGTAGCGAGTTGTTACAAGTATGCGTATAAACAGTATATCTCAGGAGACCAGGGTCTGGCGGTGCCTAGGGTATTAGTACCGCAACGGGTTAGACACATCCGCTAGATACGCGTGCTACGTAGCTGTTGGCTAGCGGCTGGCTGCTAGCCACCAAGGGTTCAACTATGCAGTAACTACAGCACGGACCTTGCCAGGGCACGCGAATGATTTGTGGCAGGCGAGAAACAATCCCAAGTCACAGTATGTACCCACCTAGGCTACGTATGTACCTTAGGTATTAACCAAGCTGCACGTCTACCTTACGGATCTAGGGTAATGAACTTTTCTAGACTTGGATCTTCGACGTGTACATACTATGTTCGTACGAGACTTACCTACCGGACCTAACAATACCTGCATTTAAACATACCGCGTACATACCCGCATACTATATGCATTTGAAGAGAGAAAAAAAATGTTCGTGCGTACATAGAAGGAAGGTCAAGATGTATGTAGGTCCAGTAGTAGGTGTATGTAGGTCAGGTAGTACATGGTGGATGAATGTAGTTAGGTTAGGTACTATGTAGCTAAGGTAAGAGCAGGTAAAAAATGGGTGGTTAGAGGTATGGAAATGAGGAGACGTGAAGAAAGTACGATATAGAGAAAATGTATTGGATGCGCTTAATTAGGTTTGAGTCTACTTAGTACTTAGATAGCTTATTGGCGTCTCCTATGCAACTTTCTTACATGTTCCTCTCTTTTACATACTTGCACCACCTCGCAGCGAACATCGTCAACTAGGACGCTGTACCCTCTATTCGGAAGTCTGGCCAATTGGTTCCCTTTTCAGCCAGGCAGAATATCCAGCTCCCATAGGACCGCTTCTCGTTGCCGCCTTAAGCCACATCACACCTAGCATGCCTCAATTATTGCTTTGATCATTGATCGCCTCTGCCTACTTGGGATAATCAGATGCGAGAGAATCGCTCGTGTTGAGAAAGGGCGTACAGTTGCACGACACGACACGTCGTGTTTGCTACCGTACGCAGTTAAGGGGTGGGAGTGTGTATGGCATGGTATAGTAAGGTATAAGTGAGGTAGATAGATAATGAACGCATTTGGTTGGATACCTACGAGTTAGAATATACTATGTAGCTTCGTTCTAGTCGACTTCGAACAACGCCTCCGGTAACGTGCGACATGTATGTGTATGATTTGACTTTTCATTTTTCACTTTTTTTTTTTCTTCTTCTTCTTTTCTTACTCTCCTCTTCTTTATTTACACCTATGGGTAATACGGACGTACATATTTTAGATATCATGAGGTATTTGACATGTAGTAAGTATGTAGTAGATGGTAAGAGATAGTATAATAATAAATGGTAGTACATAATAATAAATATCCTAATTCCCTTTCCCCTCATTGGTAAACTAATCCATGAACCTCGAACCATGGGAAGCGTGAACACCATTACATTACTACCGTAGCAGTACCATATTATCCCATCGTAGGACATTTCTCCCGTGCATTCGTGCATGATAGACTCTAGAGACCGATAAAAAAAAATAATTAGAATAGAAGTATGTAAATGTAATCACACCTGATGCGCAATCCATGCATGCTTCTTGGAACACAAGACGGTTAGTTCCGATAGCATCATTGCCCTTTCGCCCTATCCATCTGTTGTCACTTTATGGTCACTTGATGGATTCTATCGCGACGATTTGTTAGCTTCTCTTCCCTACGTCCATACCTTCCTATCTTCCCTCAAAACAAATCATACGATGAAATATCGTAATTCAAACTACGATACGTATTATCTACTATGTAATACTATGTAACAGTCCAATTGGACACGAGCCTCAAAAACTCAGCCGTCAATGCGTCTACTGATTTGTTGGCATACATGCGCCTAGTCCAGGATCGTACCTATCCATTGGGCGATCATCTGTGGCCGCCGACGGGAATAGCCAATCCAAGAGAAACGGTACTGTTATCCCGGCTGGGATACGTGAGCTTCCCCGATGATCCATTCTACCGTTGCTCGTATAAAAAAAAAAAAAAAAAAAGGTACGATACCTTTTCGATTACTTAAAAGAATTAAAATATCTATCTAGTTACTCGGATCCTATATAGTTTGGATTTATTTCATTTTATTTCTCGTCGTTATTCGATTCTGTAAGAACTCCTATTCTTCCCAAGGGATGGTTGTATCGAAGGGAGAAAAAACAATTTTCACAGCTTCGAGAACGAAGAACGAAAAAGGCATTCCGATCTTAATAATAGTATCATTTTCACATGCACTTCATATGCTACTGCAACTTTACCCCCAACGCATATACAAATACATATATACAAATATATATATATGTGTGCCGTGCTATATCCGATATGCGCGACTCAAGCGAACTACATAAGACTACAACTGAATCAGGCGAAGCTGCCCAGGGAGTTGGGCTTCAAACTGTAATGCATGATTGCGTCGAACAGCTTGATGCATGAAAACGTGCAGACACCGCGTTCTTCCCTATAGGATACCAGTTTGTCAAAATCAAAGTATTCGTGCGAAATGTTCCTAAGATGTAGTATCGTGAGATTAGTCGAGTCGAATCGAACCAGAATACACAAGCGAGTGGTGTTCGATGCATCCTCGTTTTCCGAAGTCGTAGTGTTCGAATATAAGTTCTAAGCTATTGGAAGCTCTGATCTTCGAAGCCATGAAATCTTCTTAAGTCTAGACTTTTGACAACGATATAGCCGCCGTAACACATTTATCGCCCTGCTCAAAGTCTAGCAATAGCACTGGACACGGATGTTGGGGCTTTCTCGATTCTTCGTCATGACAATGCCTCAAAGGGGAAAAATAGGGCTTTACTAGACCGTTCTTCATTGCCGAACGCTAACTGGAATGACGAGACAGTGGGGTCTCTTCTCTCGACCTTGCTCACACGCGACTAGGATCTAAGATGTAATAGACAGTGTTGATCAATGGACGATTGCAAACTTATGAGTCTCTGAAAAATAAACATGTATATGACCGTAGTAAACACTGTGATGGCATAAGGGTTATCATTATCGCGAGAAGGACTTGGTAATTAATCTACAAACGTTACGACAATCTTTGGTAGGCTTTGATCGAGAGCTAGATCTATCCATTGATCATGGCGTCAAAAACCATATCGAGCACTATGAAATATGGGCTAAGACCGATTCGTGAACGAGATACGCGAGGAAGAAGTAGCTAGCCTACCGAGTCAAGCGAAACGGGTCTAAGACCATTCGATGGCTTCTTAGTCTGATCCATGATGAGCCCCCAGTCTCGCCAAGCCAGTTCGGTAATTGTTGATTGACTCTAGGAAGTCGATATGAAGAGATGCCGAGATCACCGCCGTAAAGGATACAATTACCTACTGTAACCCGGATGGACTGGATTCATTTACCAGACTGGCCCTCAGCGCGAAGTGTAGACTTTGGCACTGTTTGTATCCCTTAAACTAAGACTAAATATCTCTCATCTTTCCTCCCTACTCGGCAACTATGATATAAAGTAAGTAGTTAGATAATATCACAAACAAGCCTAGGCAGAACCGTCGGTCTAGGTTACGGGAATATATGCACGCCGAACTCGCAGTGACAGGTTTGTCGAGATTCTTTTCCCTCGGGTAATACAACAGTATCCATTAATAGCAATTACATTATAAAAAAAGAGTTTTCACTCAGCTTGCTAGACAATAAGCACGGGGTTTTTCAAACTACATAAGCAAGCAAGCAACACAAGTAGTCCATCATCATTGGCGCTGTCGCGTTCCGAGGACAGAGATTTGGAACATAGGAGATCGGTTAATGTTGGTGCTGAGTGGATAACGATGCCTTGAACTGCTGAACTCCCATCCATGGCGAAGATGCAAAGCTAGGAAGGGTGGAGCTTCGTGGGAGTCTGATGTAGTATGTAGTTGGGTCCTTGGAGACGATCCTGGGAAATCTCCAGGAAAGCCCCATACAAAACCGCACAAATCCCATCCACCACATCCTCCGTCAACCATTGCTGCGGGTTTTGTGCAACGTAGAGTGGACACCTCAGCTTCAGCCTCCAAAAGGTGGGCAGATCTGAATATGCGCGACATGGCCCCGAATCTCTGTCGAATTAATCAAGACAGCACGCGTACGGGGACCCAGCTTGTGTAACTACATAGCTCCAATTTAAAAGGGCCATTATGTCTCCAGTCCTTCCATAACCCTTCTACGACGGTGTAGACTTGGTGTCCTTTTTTTTTTCTTTTGAAGGAGGGGGGAAGTTGTGGTAAGGGGCACTAACACACCATGTCAGCAAGGTCAAGGCACTGAACGACTTATCTTCATCAAGATGCCGTAAGTTTTCCTCTAGATGGCGGGAGTCCCACCTCCCACATGGCATTTTGTCATCTGGCATCACTTTTGCTTTGGGTGTGTATGCTTTAACTTGCACTAATGAGTTAATATTGAAGTCAAGCGTCTATATAGTATCTCAGTAGTTCAAAGCCAGATGAGGACATAACGCGTAGCCTCGTTTCTCCCCGAAAGAGTAATCATTTGTTTATTAAGCATCAACAGCTTCCAAGTTTTAAATCGTTTATCACGGTTTAGATGAGGGCTTTTATAAGCTTGGCGACCGGTTTTGGAACCCTGCCATACATAGTGCAGGATCGAAAAAGGACATTCCGATTCTGTGGCAGGGATAGGCGGCTGAGAGCGTTTTCTGTTGATAATGAATCGCATCTCGTAGGAAGCACGTAAACAAGATAGACATCGTGGACTGCTAGCCTAGCATCATGGATTTCTCTTATTGCTTCCAGCCGATTCCATACAACCTTACCTCAGACTACTTTGCGTCGGTAGGTGTGTACAATACAATGCTGTGCGCACATGTATGTATTGATCGTAGCACATACACACATACACACGTACACAAGCCTCCTAAACCGCACACGCACAGTATCTGCTCTAGAACAACAACAGCCGGGATAGTCGAGTACGGACGGTGTAGCAAACGATTAGGGGCGTCATCATTACATATTTGGGTATCTTCTAAGCTCGATAGTTCGTCTACGCGCCCCAGCAGACTGTGATCGAAACTAGATGAAAACACGAGAAGCTGTTGGGGGAATGACTTGCCTCGGAGACGTAACGTTCGAGTGCAGATGATATCAACGTCAACAGATCATTCGCGGACCCTTTTATGTCTTCAATGGCAACTGGCACATCTCTCTGTACATTTACATAGTATCTGTATAAGAGTAGTAAGATATGTACTATACTCGCTCACCAGGGGGTGTTACATACAAATATAGGGTAGGTACTACTACAAGATACGCATTCATCTCCGCCTGTTCGCCATTGGTGGACTTAGATGCACCATGTTGCAAGGAGGTCCCTGCACACAACCGGGTATCCGCCGGACCACTCAAGCCGCAAAGAGTGACGAGTCGACACTCCCGAAGAAGAAAAACTCGAGACGGGCCGTGAGGACTTCAAAACCGTCTCTTTCGGTCAGCAAGCATTACGCGGTCAAAAAGAGACAAAATTCGGCCGGAAGAAAAAGTAAAGGGAGGCGGGTTATGTAGGTTTTCGCTACGTCCTACGTAGACCGGGAAAGGGGGCTCTGTTGAATCGGATATTATTCATTAGTGTTCATCAGCGTCCTGCTGACCTCACATACATATTACCAGGTAGGTAGGTAGTTCTTATTCAGATTCTCATCATCATCATTCTCATTCATCATCCAACACTAGCCAATCCTTATCAACCCGTGGTGCTTTCGGTGCTTCGTTATTATGTACCATCGAATGTGAGAAAAAAGGACATGTACATTTGAATTTCGTATCTACCTCATATTTACATTTTATGTAGATATGTAGATATGTAGACACATCGGTCTGGTCAAGTACCCTGATACTTTGACGATCATCTCCTGGGATTATTTTGCAATTATCCGGGATATAGCTATGCAGCAATCCAGGCTGCGGTCAAGGAAAGCCGTGGCTCGTAGACCGGGGGGTTGTGTTAAGGGTATGCTACCCCTTTTGGTTTAACGTCCTCCTGTCCGACCTTTGTATGTCGTCCAACCATTCCCAATTCCCCAATTCCTTGCCTCTCCTGTTTGGCGGTCAGTGTTTATTAGCATGATTCTTGCATCATCGCCAACCGCCCTGGCCGAGCTTGCACCGAAATGCTATCCTAGTTATCCTATCATACCGAATTCAGGAACCCTTTGCCCCCCATCTTCGCATGCGAGGTTTTTCATGGCCGTGTGACTATGCATCGTGTCTTCAATAAATGTGGTAATCATGTCAAGACGAGACGATATTTCAAGTGCCGATACCGCCGCTGTTACGCATGGCAATTTTTCCAAGTTCGACCGCAACATCGTGACCCCCATTCAGAAGAGGGAGGTTGAAGCGACAAGGGACCATGAAAGCCTTCCCAAGCTCCCAGATCAAAAAGAAAATTAAAAATTAAAGTATTTATATAAAAAAAAAAAAAAAATCAAACCAAAATAACTCCCCGCGACGCATAGACAAGAAGGACTTTAGGAAAACCCTTATGGGTATTATTTTTTTTAGGAGACTTGTCTCATCGCGAATTCTACAATACGTACATACTAATTCCTAATTTCCTAGTGACGCGGTTGCAAGTTATTTCAAAAACCGCTTAACCGGCAGGGCTGGCACGAACCATGACGAATACGCGGTATCGTATATATATATATATTTATATGTACTTACATGTGTATGTGTGTATACGTGGGAGCGTGGGATAACTACCCTAAGTAAAACGTTCACTACGTACGACATGCTACGGTATATGTGATATATATGGTATGGGATGTAATGTAGGTAGGCTTATGCCGCCGGCAATGATTCCCCCACCGCCACACCCAACGATCATTATATAAAGTTGCTGGATGGCGCGCTTGCGAGCGAGGCGCGCATCTACTGCTTCCGAAATTATGTAGACACTGATTATTCATAGTGATTATTCATAGAACAGGATCCAGATGCCAGTTCCCCCGGTCCTATCATGCGAAGACCGCCCATGAGATCCTCGTTCCGTAGCGACTCAGATCAAAGGGACCAAAGGACCAAAGATGTTCATACATTAAACATAACAGCATAGTTAGCTAATCCAGCATTTGCGGACAACAGGAACTCTGAAGCACTGACGATTTCACGCATGGTCCTGCCACAGATTCCCCCAACGTGGACGGTTACACCAGTTGCGACAACAAGGGCAAGCATCAGCTGGTTTCGCCCTAGGGTCTGACGGTTCTTGTTCGGGGATGGCCTCCTGAAGAAAACGACCGGGCTTCCGATAAAGGCAATCCGCAGGGAATAACTGATGAAGATCTTATGAGCTGCGATCCTGATAGGCTTCTATCAGCCAAGTCCCAAACTAGGCAAGGGTTTATCTGAAATATTGTGCATTAAAAACAAAAAAAAAAAAAAAAGTTATGCATTCAGCATGGAAACGATCAACGCCTAGAATAACGGTCTTGACGCAATTCATTCAACACACAAAAGTATCACTCACGATGCTTTGCAATCCACGTAAATACGACTCTTCTAAAAACTTATGGCCTAAACTTTGGACAACTTCAAGCCAATATTATTCCATCATGTATTAGTTAAGTGTCGCCTTATTTTTGCATTCAAATTACTTATCAAATTTTATACCTTTATGACTTGGACTAGCTGCGCCTTAGAGGATTCCGGGTTACGGTTTTGCTTTCCATACTTGTTTATTTCGAGATCGTCTAGCGCTCAAAAGCATTGCCTTTCCCCGCAGCTTCGTTGGGTAGGGCGCATGAAGCATTGGCGCTCGTTGGCACGCAGTGCAATCAGAAGTTGTATAGAAATGAACAAGAAGAGGCCAATCTTAGGTTGCAGGAGTGAATCCCGAAAACTCCGGGATTTGTTCGAGTCATGTTACTCGTTGTTACTGCGAATAAGAGAAAGGGTAGTGCCGGCAGAACAAAGTCGTCTCCTGCATCTAGACCTGCCTAGACTCGGTGATGCACGCTGACCGTCTATACATATATTTACCATTCGATATGACGAGTGAAGACATTCTGCGTTCTGTATAACTACTTGATATTACTAACCTTGGTTTTAATGGTATGTACCTACGGTAGGTAATTACGAAATGATCGTCTATCGTCTATCGTCTATCAATTAAGAGCAGTGAGAAACCCCGCCGGCTGAAGCAAGTCATCACGATCGTCCCGAACATAGCTAGTTCATAACACAGGAAACATACAACCGTTGGAATCTATCTGACGAAGCACTTGGATAGTTTGACGATAGCTTCCGTCAACTCCGGCGGAGGAAATCAGTATACACTGCGTGCAGGTTCCAAACTTAGAGATACACCGTCCGGACGGTAAATGCCGTCTAGATGGTATACATCATCGTTCTAAGTAAACTTTTTTATTAGGGTAGCTTAATAACATAATATATTCTTAGCATACCAAAGCCTTTCTTTTTCCCAATCTAAATAAGCCTCCCGTTAGCTTCAGCATTGTTACTTCGACACCTCTATCATTCTGTTGAATCGAGCGTCACAATTTTCGTGGAAGTAATTGCACCCAACGAAAACAGTAAGACCGCAGGGTTAATATAGAATAAGACCTACAAAATATAATGATGATATATCCGCATAGTAAACTTAGGATCGTGTGGAATCAATATTCCCACGTAAACAAGAACTAGAAAACAACCCCTATCACTCCTTGTAGATTAGAATACGACTTATTTGATCATAATGATAGTATATGTCCTAAAAGGGTGTTTTGGCTTGACGCCCTATCAATACTTCATTTTACATGATACATGATACATGAATATTTACAACCCGGGAAAGGAGACCAAGGCAGGCCAGAGGATCTACATACGAGAATGCTAAGCTACCGCTACGGCTACCCAAGAACAAGAAGGAAGCGCGATATCCAGATCCTTGTTTTTCGTTAGCCATAATAGCGTCGCCTATTCCGACCCCAAATCTCGGCAGCAGCCAGTATGACCTGCAGGTTCTGCGCTACCACGTAGCATTACGATACGATGTAGAGTGAGGCGTCGCGACCAGGCTAATCGCTAACCGAAATCGCCAAGCTAACCATGCCTTAAGGTAGGTTATATTGGATTTTTTTTTTCTCTTCTTAACAGAGGAGCGCTTAGTCCGTCCTAGTGCCGGCGCTTCTAACGTAGTCTGGATTCGGGATGTTAATAGTATTTACTTTCCACTGTGTCCAGCTTACGTACCAGATGAAATATCGAGGGTAGTTATTGGGTGGTACTACTTTACCGCCATCGAATAGCTCAATTTGTTTTACGAGAATTTTTTGAAGCTGGAAACTACGGCTGGACTATTCGCCATTACACCGAGCCTACAGTAGGACGGGTTGTAAACTCGGTGAAGACTAGGAGCTTAGGAGATTTCAGAAGTTCGTGGTGGGTCTTTTCCTGCTTGAACTCTTTGCGGCGAATGTACATGGGACATCCTCGTTACGAAATATGGACTACTGTTTCTAGTATGCTGGCCTCCTTTTCTAAGTCTACAGTCTACAAGTCTACAGTTACACAGATATGTGTAGTCGATTCGATATAGACTGTAGGGCAAACTTACGATTATAGAACCATCACTATTATGTCTTTTGCGCGTTGTATGTAGAAGTGATAGGAATCATATCTTGTATCTAGCATCAGTGGGAGCGCTATCCGAGTTAAGAAAGGCGTCCCGGCATAAGCACGTCCGCGCTATTTGCAAGTTCAGGGGTTCCCTCTTTACAAACCTATATGGGAAAATTCATTGCGAAGAAAATACAATAGTAAGGGGTCCAGGCGAGGCTCGAGAATTGAACCATCAGAGCATTCCGAGTAAAGGCTTTGATGGCCGTGATGACTTGTCTTCGATGTCCCCTATCCTTTCTCTAGCCAAACGACTGTTGTAGTGTAGGTCTTCATCCGCTTTCAAAGTCCCCCCACACGAAGCCCCATGAATATGGAGTCATGCCAATTCCATTCCCCAGAAGCTGGTTATAGCCATGGTCGTAGCATGTCTCCAGTGCTCCATATACCCGCCGTGAGCTTGACTTTTGGAGAAAGCGGGATCTAACGACAGAGCCTCAACTCGCTGCCGAGATCGTATCCACCACTGCCCAGAGCCTATCATCAGCAGAACTTCATTTCTAGCCGCGTCGACTTTCGCCGGTTCAACTTTTCGACAACGATAAAACGCCATTCTGGATTTATTATCGTCGATACATCCGCCTCCCTCCCTAGACACGTAGACGGTGATAAGATGGTTTTCATCTCCCACAGCAGTTTCGGTTAATCACTCCCAGTTTATCGACAAGAACATTCCAAATCAGTATCCTACTGTCCCTGAGGTTTCCTGTAAAATTGATAGAGGTTGAATATTACAGAAATATGGCTTCTTTCTCACACTGATGAGTTTCTCTTCGTCGAGAAAAAGATGGACTCTTTCCATAACGACTCACGAAAACATAGACTTCGACAACTATCCTAGAACCGACCGCTAGCTAGAACGACGCATAGTTCTTCGCAACGATTCACACCCGAAGTACTTATACCTACTATAATAAAATTTGACAAGCATATACTCCACGCCGAAAAGCAAAACACTATATCGTAGAGGTCGGCCTCATTGATTGGACGAACGATTTCCCAAGAATAAAAATATATAAAACACCGGGTAACCCTAGGGGCGTACGCGTAGAATAGGCTTAAACGTTAGAGTATACGATTGTAATATGTCTACATAGGTATACTATTTGACCACGGTACAAGGATAGATAGTCTCGAATACTGGTATAGTAGGGGAACCGGACTTAGATCCTACCCCAGCGGCCCAACCCAACTCTGCCCAATTTACCTCATTAGGTATTATAACCAAGTATTAAATACGACAGGGAAAAAAGCTTAAGCAAACCTACAACATTACCTTTCTATCTAGTCACAGATCGGATCGACAGTGTCCCAAGATATGATGGAAAGGTTTGCTAACAGCTCAACAATGTCAAGCACCCCCCTTATACCTACTATATACCTAACAATCAGACAAAAAATTGGTAGATGCTGCATAATTACGAGCAAACATCAGAGTATTCTATTCTCGACGCGTCTGAGCTGGACTGGTTACTCGTATAATGAACTTGTCACCTCGACTTGCATATTTGAATTTACATAATAACGCGTTATATACAGTAATCCATAATAGAATTTGTTAAGCCACAAGAGCTGATGGGCCTTATGTAACAAATTACCTAAGAAAGGAAGTACCTAAGTACATACTATCGATAGCTTATCGGATTAATCTCGACAATTCGGATTAACCCAAAAATTCAATCCCGTCACAAGTCAAGGATCATATTTACGCATTTCGCATACTTATTGGGGCATCCCACCTGTACGGCGTTCCTGAGGTAGTAAACTCATGGCGACGACTACCCCCGTCCGGCCTGCAATTGGACGGATAATAAGCGCTGCTGGAGCTCAGCATGTCGCGAACCCGTCCTTTCTGGGCGTACTCTTGATAAGAGCCGCGACTCAGAGCTGCCCGTTCTCCTCGACCTCAGAACGAAGCAATCGCCGACCGCGCCGCGACAACAACCGACTGCGTGGTCTCAGTAGCATATACCGGTCCGGACCCCGGTTCCGTATGAATATTGAAAAGGAGCAACTGCCGAAACCGGTAGATTACAAGCCGGAGATCAAGGTCGATCCGAATCACGGGCTGTGGGACTTCTTCTACTCCAAGGAGAAGCTATTGCTTACTCCCGACGAGGATGCCGAGCACGGGCGCGGGTGGTCCGTAGAGGAGCTAAGACATAAGAGCTGGGAGGACCTACACAAGCTCTGGTGGGTTTGCATCAAGGAACAAAATCGCATTGCTACAGCGCGGAAGGAGAGGGTTCGGCTGAAGCTTAGGGACGGCGTAGAAACTGCCGAGCTGAGGCTGTTAGAGGTAAGAAGTTATGATCATGACCATTGAACCCAGCCGGCGCTAACTTGTGTACGTAACACATAGGTTCGCAAGACCATGAAGTCGATCAAGCACACGCTGACGGAACGATTCTACTTATGGGAGGATGCGAGGAAGCTAGCCGAGACGGATCCGGAAATCGACCTGGCCAACACGAGACGTCCCTATACCCCGAGTTCGTATTTTGACGAGGAGGTACAGAGCGCAGAGCCGGTAGAAGAGCAAAAGGAGCAAAAGGAGCAAAAGGAGGAGGCACAGCAAGAGGCATCAGAACCACAGCAAGAAGCAGAAAAGGAAAAGCCGGCGACCGAAAATGTTGATCCGTCTACGCTCCCACCTAGTGCCGCAGAGCCTCAACAGCCCTCGACGAGAGTATAAAGCTATGGGTATATATACCTAGGTATGTATTGATACCTAGTATAAGCTCCAGCGATGGGGTATGTAAATATGAAATATGTTGCATTAAGCCAAAAGGGATACCGGAAGATACGATTTGTGAACCTATTTGGGTGCATAAGTTACAATGACTTATCACTCACTCATAACGGGTGATTTAATATCATTGCTGAGCTTTGCGAAATGAAAATTAGGTACTCATTTTAGGTATTGTGCTCTTGCTTTAATGAGGTGGTAACAGCGGTGATTATAGTGATTATAGGCAGTCAATAGTGCGTAATACCTTGTAGCTCATTAAGAAAAGGGGGGAGAGTAATTGGTAAGGTTAGTCAAAAAAGGGGGGGTTACTTAGCCAAGCGCGGGGTCAGTGCTGGTTAGATCTGATTGGTGGTAGCTCTCTTTAGAGGGGTTCAGTGTATCCAGTTTGGTTCCAGTGGTCCAGTGGTCCAGTGGTGGTCCAGTTGGTTTAGTGGTCAAACGGTCCCAGTGGTTCAGTTCCATTGATACTCGAGCTTCAGAACCATAAACGAACCAGTTAACCTTTGTATCCACCATAACAACCTTCCTTCACCGATACTTTCTTCTTCTTCTTTTACTTTAACTCCTTCTCCTGAAAAAGAAAAAAAACATCCTTCCTCGTTTGGCCTGGAGTCAATAATCTATCTCCCCTTCTGCTTTTTTGACGATAAAAGACTCGGATCTCTTGCTTAATATACACACTAAGATATATCGCACCAAGGAACAAACACCATGGACGAGATCGCAAAGGAGTACGATGTCATCGTCTTGGGCACCGGTAAGTTTCCTTTGGGCCCCGCATTCCTAAGCTTAGCACTTTTTATTTTTATTTTATTTTATTTTATTTTTTTGCCTACCTACTTACAGCCTTGGTGGGGTTGGGTTGAGTTTTCGTGATGTTGAGATAGCTAACATATAATTCTCTCTCTTCTCGCGCAGGTTTAACCGAGTGTATCCTCTCTGGGTATGGATTACATCATAGCGGTTCGCTGATATAACGACGATCCGAACTGAACTAACAATAATCAAAAGTGTACTGAGTGTTAAGGGTAAGAAGGTCTTACACATTGATCGCAACGACCACTACGGAGGGTAAGTAATAACCAAGCAACTACATATTCCCCTTATAAGTAAATACTGGACATATTGCTAACAGCTCTATTCATCACAGAGAGGCTGCATCCGTAAACCTCGAGACGGTACATATCCCCCCCTTCCCTATTCGTTTAGTTTTACCGATAAACTCGATAAACTCGATAAATTAATTCCATCCTTTCCTTATAATAGCTATTCAAGAAGTATGGCAACTTCGCGAAAGGCGAGGAACCATGGAAGAAGTACGGTCGACCTAACGATTGGAACATCGACCTGGTTCCCAAGTTCCTCATGTCTTCCGGCGAGCTGACCAACATTCTCGTCTCCACCGATGTCACTCGCTACCTCGAGTTTAAGCAGGTCGCAGGCAGCTTCGTCCAGCAGGGCGCTGGAGCAAAGGCCACCGTTGCTAAGGTCCCTCCGATGCCGCTGAGGCCTTACGCTCTCCCTGATGGGCATCTTTGAGAAGCGACGGATGAAGAGCTTCATAGAATGGATCGGCACCTTCGACTTGAAGGATCCTGCCACACATAAGGGTAAGTAGCGGGAGTAACGAAGATGATACTTAGTAGCTAACGGCGCACCCCCGGGCTAGGTCTTGACATAAGCAAGTGCACGATGAAGGATGTCTATGACAAGTTCGGTCTAGAGCCTGGCACTCGCGACTTCGTCGGCCACGCTATGGCCCTCTACCTTAACGACGAGTACAGTGATGAAGCCGGCAAGGCCCCCGAGGCTATCGAGCGTATTAGGATGTACGGTAACTCGGTAGCAAGGTATGGCAAGTCGCCTTACATCTACCCCCTATACGGTCTCGGCGAGCTTCCCCAGGGTTTCGCGCGGTTATCTGCCATCTACGGTGGTACCTACATGCTCAACACCTCGGTCAACGAGGTTACATATGAGGGTGGTAAGGCAACGGGCATCAAGGCTACCATGACCGGTATCGAGCCCGAGATGAAGTTCGAGACCAAGGCCAAGCTAATCCTCGGTGACCCGTCATACTTCCCTGAGAAGGTCAAGGTTGTGGGACACGTGCTGAAGGCTATCTGCGTCCTGAAGCACCCATTAGCTGGTACCAGCGACTGTGACTCCTGCCAACTGATCATTCCCCAGTCTCAGGTTGGCCGCAAGAATGGTAAGTTCCAACTTTACATGCACAATAAGTGGACGTAGGCCAACAACTTAACGGAATTAGATATCTACATTGCCTGCGTCTCGTCGGCACATAACGTGTGCCCTAAGGGTTACTACATCGCCATTGTTTCCACGATTGCTGAGACTTCTTCCAACCACCACCTCGAGCTGCAACCCGGTCTGGAACGCCTCGGCCAGATCGAGGAGCAATTTATGGTAAGTAACAAATCCAATAGCATACGTCCCCTGTTCGTTATGGAAATTTATGCTCATAATTCATCAAGGGCCCCCCTATTCCGCTGTACGAGCCTCTTGAGGACGGCACCAAGGACAACGTCTTCATCTCCAAGAGCTACGACGCGACGTCTCACTTTGAGACGACCACAGACGACGTCAAGGACATCTACGCGCGCGCCACAGGCGAGGAGCTCAAGGTGGAAGGCCTTAGGGACCTGCAGGTCACGGAGGAGTAGAGACGCGATTGTAGTTAGGTAACTAATTAGGGAGGGGGGCAAGGAGCGCTTCGATTGGTAATACTTGACGAAGAAAGAAAAGCTGGCTAGTAGGTAGCAAAGCATGCGCGTGTATCCAGAGCTGTTGCTAGATTACCGACCAGATGAGGGATTATTCTACATGACACATACACACAAACATACAAACTTAAATGCGTAGGAGGCTCTGTGTACTGGGCTTGACGGTAAATGTGTAGCTTATTGCTGTTTTTGTCTGATTTCAAGATTTCTAAAAGATAGGGGGAGATAGTGTAGTTGTCGATGCTGATTTTATAGACGTACAACTTTGTAATATTTGTTTCTTTATATTGCATTTTTTCGTTGGTGTTATCCTGTGACTATGCGTAGTTTTGTAGAGGTAAAGGGTTAGGGTAGATGGTGAGAGAAGTAGTAGGCTTTATTTGTAAGTTCGCTTGATTACTTGTCACAGATGGCTAGCCGAGATACATGGGGATCCTATTCCTTCAGTCAAATATTTAGGTGTAGATATATTGCGTAAGGCTCTATGTGTTTAGTAGATGTAGCTTTCGATGCCTTGTATAGCATTATACACTTAGGTAAGTACTTATCTGGTCGAGAATATGAGACGCTACTGGACATTTACTCGTACTCGTGGTTGACTACTGATATTTATGATTACGGGTAGTTATATGATATCTGGATGCCAATGATAGCAACGAGAGAAACATCGTTTTGGGTTGCTTTTGTAGTAGCTCTTAAACACCTAGCTGCTTGGGCATATGACCAGATTCGGATATTCTACGACTGACGTTGATGTAGGGCAGCTCTTGTATCCTACAATGTGAGTATTACTCATTCCCCTTTATGGCATGCTTCATAACAGTATGTTATAATTCATTCAAGGTTCCCTGATGGGCTTTGGGGGTGATACTGAAAGCGTGGTGGTATAAAGTAGGGGATAGATAGATATAAGCAAACTAAGAAGAGTCAATACTATTTGTTTCGTCAAATGTCGACATGCTGTGTTCTTATAAATGTACCTGGCGACTTACAAGATTAAAGAAAACAGCCAAAACTACCACGGTAGCCACAGACTGTACCGTACGAGTTTGGTTTTATGTCACATTGCAAGTAGCTCTTCTGCCCGAGAAGAGACTCTGGGTAAATTTCCTCGACAGTTGGTAATTCGGCATACGTCAAGTGGCATTACGATCTCATCTTATAATCGAAAAAGGGGAAGAAAAAGTAAGCCAAAGATTAGGGGCTTAAGTATCAGTTAGTAGGTTTCAATAGGAAAATACTTATTATACCCCGTAATGCCTTGATTAAATCCACATAGTTGAACTGAATCTAACTCACCATAGATCACGTTCTGACTTCCACTAAGCTGAATACTAACTTGAACCTATTTACTTTTCTTATACTCACTCTAAGCGCCAAACTCCCAGAATAGCACCCCGTCTCACACATATATGTTTGTTTCTATCCTAGTTGGATATCGCACAGAACGAAGCATATCCAAAAACAGCCTATCTACATCGATTCATGGCGAGGCAATTATCTTGTTAGTGATATATTCAATATCCTGAAGGGGTTGCATGATCAACTCTTGTCATCCAAAACCACCGGTTACACGGCTTATAACTCGAATAGTTTTGGTCTTTAATACCGTTATCAAGACTCTATTCAGTTCTATTGCACCGGTACGGCCTTGAGCGGATTCGACTATGCGACAGAACTAAAGTAAGTAAAGAAATATCCTCATAGCATCCCCTACGTTCCTAACATTCACCCGCATTCTCATATATATACAGCATTCCTTTCTATGACCCCATTTTCTGGTAGGCAAAACATAACGCCCAAGTCCCTATTTATGTAGATACCTACCTATATATGAACCCAACGAACCTACCTATACACTACCTACCTAAGGTAATGTATGTATATATACCTACGTTCGACACCCCCAAACATACGACGCACCACTACCCCCCATCCGGTATCCCACGTCTCTCGTCAGCAGCACGATCTCCCTTGCGTTATCTCACCTTACCCTGTTCGCTTACCAGGGCATATATTCTAGACCAGGATCGAATGGGGGCTAATGAATACTTTTATCACTTTATCTACGTACGTTAGGTATCTTACTCACTTGTAATATTTTTCATCTTTGAGCTGTAGTGCTACATGTCGCTCTACATACAGCACATACATCACATACATCACATACATATGCTTATATGCAACAATAAATCTACTTCTAAAGGTATGTACATCCCCTTCTGTACGGCGTATCCAATCAGTCGCCTTCTCACGGATCACTTATCTCGGGTAATTCTTATTTCCTTCTCTCCCTTACTCTTATGTTCGTCTAAGACCCGTAAGCAAACCTGCGTTGTTACTACGCTCCGCAGCTTTGTGACATTGGGAATTATATAAAAAGGGGCCGGTTATAAAATCTAAGCGTATCACGTATCAATAGAAAAATGGACGAATTATAATGACGATCGAGTGATGAATTCGTCAACGGCAAACGCACGTCGCGCAATGTCTAGCTACCTCCTAGCTAGCAGTCTATGTGCCACTCTATATGCTCACTCCTAGTCCTAGCTTCCATCACCATTGATGCAAATGCCGAAAAGTCTTCTTTCCGTAAGGGTCATATGAACAAACTGCATAAAATCATCGCAATTGGACAGCAGTAGTCTCGTGTTCTGTCCGTCCACCGAGCTCGTATGTGTAAATGCCAACCCTTTTTTAACCGGTAGGTCTCCTCCGTGATTGGGTATCGGAACTCGCAAATTGTTGCTTGTGCGAGCTCAACGCGAATCTCACCTCACCTCACCTCACTCCGATTCACCACTAGGCCTGGCCTAAATATCACGAGTAAAAATCAAAATTTCGATCAGCGTCGCGATGGAGGCTTCCCGAATAAGAAGGTATTCCCGTGATACTGAGCGACATATCGGTCCAACCTCCACCGCCGAATTCTGCCAAACTTACCCCACAATCTACGAAGCCGAATCGCTCGTAGAATGAAACCAGGTACTACAGCCGGCAGGTGTTAGCCCCGACAGATCATGACCGTATTCAAAGGGCCAGGATAAAGACAGAGATAAAAAAAATACTTACATCCTGGCAGATAAGCGAGCAGCGCGATCCGCACTCCGAATTTCTAAGCTGTTGAAGATACGACTTCATAAGGACCTTACCGAGGCCGCAGCCCTGGAGTTTGGGATGTACGGCGAACGAGTGGATGCAGACGGTGCTTCCGGCTTCCTGATGACCTAGGCGGGTAGTATTGCGCTTATTGGTACGGAAGTCACGGGGATAGTCCATAGCGCTATCAGTCACAACGACGTCGTGCGATCGCGTTGACACGATGTGTGCCATCAGAACACTTCTGGCGCCATTTTCGCGGCCCGTCTCGACAGGATGCGCCGAGGGGAATGTATCGATCTCGAAGCCCTCAGTTTTGTCAGGGGGTATGGTGCAGAAGAGACCGAGGCACAGCTCCGGACACGCCGAGAGACGGTATTCAAACTAGTTATGAGTTAGCAAACCCCCCCGGTTCTGGAGTATATTATGATAATATCTAATGTAAGCTCGACACAGATCATATATAAATAATATAGCAGTAGTCACTTCTGATTCAAAAGCGAGCGGCGAATATGACATATCAGATCGAGATATAATCTTGAAATCTAGAAAATCCTATAACTAAACATTAACTTAAATGAAAGGAAAAAACGCACCTTCTCTCTTGTACACCGATGTGCCGGGTTTGCGAACGCAGCATCCTCCAGCGCGACGCAGCTCTCAAGATCTGAGATGGTCAGCGGGCGAACATTCGGCAGGAACGGAAACGGCACAAGCTCCTGGGCTCTGCCGAGTCCGCCGAGGGGTCTGTTGTTGTGATGTCGTTGGGTATAGTTTTTGGTCTGGGTGGCCTCTTTGAAATCATCATCCGGTAGGTCCTCGGAATCGTCGACGGCGTTCTCGGCAACATCCTCTCTCAGCAGAGGGGCCGGCACTTTGATGCTTACGCTTGCACTTGCGCTTGCGCTTGTGCCTGTGCATGTGCTCTTATCGGCAACGGCGACAGCGATAGTGGGGTCGTCGCCGCTGTCTCCGGGTCTGGTGGGAGATTCCGACATGCTTGTTTGTCTGTCGAACCCTTGTGTGGCCTCCGATTGGCTAGAAATGATTTGGGATGTCTAAGACGAATAGGAAAAAAAAAAAAGGGTCGTACTTATTGGACGAGGGGTTAATGAGGGACCGCAAGGAAGAGGATCAGGTAGTATTGGAGGCGTTGGGTACGAGGCGGGGTGCAGATGATAGACGGCACAACACAGCACAAATTTTATCAACCTAAAAGATTGCGTCGTGATTAAAGAATGCTACTGTGGCGTCGAATTTGAAATATTATAGGTGATTGAATGCGTAGTACATAATCTGTGCTGTGCTGTTAGGTTAAGGCTCGAGCGTCCCGTCCGTGTTGGCGTTGTGTGACATTCGGCGACGATGATGATATCAGTGGTTAAGGTAGGTATCGATTAAGGTAGGTATCGATTAAGGTAGGTATCAGTCAATACATGTATGTAGAAAGTCAAGCTCTAGTACTTGGATACTTGATGTTTTTAAGGGACAATAAAAAAAAGGATAAGTAGAAGGAACCAATGGAATGTAACGGATCTGGAACAAGCAATTACATGTACTTGCAGGTAAGGGGGAAGAAGGAAAGAGCAAGATGAGGGAATAAAATACAAATACATTAAGGTAGGGAAAGCACAATTGCCATCACTTATAACTGCTTAGGTATTTGCGAGCACGTATACACCTATATATACCTAACCCTTCACCTTTAACACATACCTAACCTAACGTATATACCTATATGCCTAATCTGGTTTTAATGTTACTTCCAATACGTATCTTGTATACCTAGGTATGCAGTTGCTGCAGTTGCTTTGCAAGAACAGTCACTCATGTCCTCTTTCCATTTACTTCCCCTGTCCGCGTGACTTTCCACTTAAACAACTAAGGCAGAGATTTGCGTATATCCAATCATATTTTACCTGGCCGGACCTACCTCCTGTCTGTCTCAGTCATCTTCACGCTACTACTTCACTAACTGAACCCGACGTTTTATTTAACGTCTTATTCGACTCCTCTTGTCACATCTTAGTCCACGGACCATCTACTACATCCACACAGATGGTTGTCAATAGCTCTACTGCAGAAAAAGGGGGAAAAAGAAATAAAAAATGTTCAGAACCAGAGGGTATCATTGCCTATCATCTCTGTGGTATCGTACAGCCGTAGCCTGTTAGCCACGCCATCAAATCATCCAGTGGTATCCGCCTGTCCATCCTCCAAGTCCATGTCGCAGTCTACCTCCCAACCCCCCGACCCCCCCTTTCTCCCTTCCAGTCCTTCCTGTCCGCAAACATGGCTGTGGTTATCATGATAGCAATTTGTCTTTCCATGTCCCTTCGTCTTGAAATCGGATGGTAAGGATGTTTGGGATATCCGACGGGCGCCCCCAGAGTAGGCTTAAACCCTATAAAAAAGAGAACCAACGCCATCTTATCGAGTGCAAACGCAACAACTTATGGTATTTTCGCCAAAGCTGTATCAAATTTTCTGTGCTTTTCTGTGGTATCATCCGACGGCGTCCTTCCGCTCCAATCTGCAACGCCGTATTCCGCCTCGCGCAGCTCGTGGTATCATGTCCAGATGTACTCGTGGATATAAGCGTCAAGTAAAATCGTTCACAGCCTTCGCCTGACTGCCGTCGAGGAAAAAGAGAAAAAAAAAAAAAAAAAAAAACCGTAACCCTGCAAGCCTAAAATAGAAATAAAGATGAAACAAAACTTTGAAAGCATAGGAGTTGAGAAAATCGACCGAAAAAACGCAGAGCCGACCGATGCATGATCATAGGATCG
The DNA here is from genome assembly GCA_902805475.1 of Entonaema liquescens. Taxonomy (NCBI): domain Eukaryota; kingdom Fungi; phylum Ascomycota; class Sordariomycetes; order Xylariales; family Xylariaceae; genus Entonaema; species Entonaema liquescens. The sequence continues at coordinate 150,021 of CADCSX010000006.1, forward strand.
GGTATTTGTACGCCAGGGTATATCCAGCCGGGGGGTATTGCACGTAGAGCATCTAAAAGACGGAATCTAACGGTATGGTCCAATCGGACCGGGGTATCCTGAATTTGTAGAATGAGAAGTCGACGGTCGACCACTGTCGCCAGATGCACGCGTGCTGTGGCGTGGTGTCATGTCACCGCCGTGGGGAATGCTGTTAGGGGTTAGTTTGTTCTCGTAGCCGTTACTGAAGTGACGGCTCGACCAAGGGTTACTGTCATCATCTGGAAGATTGACACCGCTATCGTTCCAGGGGTTCCGATCAGCATTAAAGCTACGGGTCGACTCTATCGAGATGAGAGACGACTTGGACACATTGCTCGATCCCTTGAAAAATGTATTCATGGAATGAGAGCTGTTCTTTCTGCGGTCAAGAGAAGACAAGAGCTGAGACGGCTTCCGGAGCTTGTCAAAGATGGTGGTGGTCCGCTGTTGGGTCATGTCCTCGCCAAACGCTGGTTTCGTAGGCGAGTCTGTCCCGATGGGAGTGGGGGCATGTTGGAGCAATTTTGAATCAAAGTACTGGAGTGAGTCCTCGAATGAGTCCGACTTCGGACGCGGGATCGCACCCTTGACAATGGTAGCATCGACACTAGCAGCTGCAAACTGTTGCATAAGGAAGTCAATGGCGTCGCGGAGACCACCAGTGTTGTTGCGAGTAAGCTTCCAAAGTAAAGTCACAGTACGTTCACCGTCATCGGTCTTCTCTTCGGGGTTCTCGTGTACTTCAAGAGATACCTCATGCTGAGTCTTGAGCTTCGAAATAAGCTCGTTAACAAATTCGGGAGACTCGAGGAATTTGACAATGGATGCGGTCCGAGTCAAGACCAATTCGTGAGTTTCAGGGACCATACCCTTTCAGTAAGTGTTAGATTTCTACTCCTAAATCGTAGTCTGGGCTTTGCAAAACTTACCAGAAATTCATCGGCGCAAAGGGGCACCTGCCATTCTGGACCGGTGACAGTCACCTCATCACTGGCCTGTTCAGTGCTGGGGAAGACAATCTTGCAATTCCATTTCTTCTCCAGTTCTTCGATCTCTTGCAGACGAGCAATCAGTTGTCGGTGGTAAAGACGATCAACGTGCACAATCTGAGAAGTAAACTCGGAATGCTACGTTTAGAAACGTTAGCGGCTTGAGTAAATTGCATCAGTTCGATAGGTTTATGACTTACTGCTCTATCTACCATGTCCAAAATCTCGGTCTTGACCAGTTCAAGATTCTGAGCGTTTCGAGCGGGGGTACGGCAGATAACATTGTCAACTTTGACATCGTCATCTTCACGACCCATGCCTCCTAGTACGCCTGTTAATAAGCCCGAGCCTTGGCCGCGCTGGCGGGGGAGGTTCATACCACGATCCATAGCGTTCGAGAACTTGACAAAAACAGAGTGTTTTTTCATGATCCGCTGGATGTGTTGACCGCCGATGCCGATGATTCGCTTGTGGTATTGGTCAGGAACATGGAATGAGATAGAAGCAGGCATTTCCTGCTCTACCAACGTCATCCCCTGTTTCATAGAATCGTACGATGGAGCGATCACGTCAATATCAAAGTTGTACTCTCTGAAACTATCAAAGATGATTTGAACATTGCCTATATTCTGTTAGTTAAATTCAACAATTACGCTCATGGGACCTACTCTGTGTCATGATCTTGTTGATCTTGCCATTCTTCTTGCCCGAGACGAACTCTTTATGTTCATTGGCGAGCTCAATCTTAACCCGAATCTGATGCTGAGTTTGGTTGACGAACTTAATCTGAGAAAGTACGCCAAGGGCTTGCTTCACAGCATCATCAGAGCCGTTGATTGTGAATGTCATCTTATCAAACGAGATGTCTGCGTCGGAACTGGCGGAGATATCACCAAGCATGGCTCGGATTTCGTGAGGACCCGGAAGCTGAGAAATGCCAGCTTGTTGGATCCACCATGACGCAAAGTAAAACTGGCCGGCCTACGCTATGGATTAGTATCTCATTACGCATTGTGCATTTTGGAACATACGAGGGACATGATTTCTTTCATGGTGCGTTCAATATGGAGCCCTTCGACACCTTGAACACGAATCATGTTGCGCTGAGAGGCAAGCGGAGGGAACATGATATAAGTCCCGTTGGTTTCCATAATCTTTCGAACCTTGTCCATTCGCCCAAGTAAGATACTATCAATCTTGGGAGGTGAAACTACAGCGTCCTTGATAAAGAGCTTTGTCCTGTTCACCAGCTCGTGGATCTTGCGCTTGGCTAATTCAATACCTTGAGGATTCTCTCCAGTGATGAATATCTCTTCCGGGTTACGGCGACTTGCATTCGGCGGGCAATATCGGTGCAATTGAGCGAATGGAGGAAAGTAGATAGCCGTATTCGTGACCGATTCAATCAGCTTGATATTCTTTCGAGAACGGCCGCACACGATAGGATGTAACGTGCTCTCAAAACGCATGATATCCAGTTGACGTCCAAGCTACATTCCACATTAGTTCCGTTTTGGCTATTCGTTACGAATTCGAGGCTCGGAATATACCAATTTGTCAATGAAGATAAGAACCTGGGTCTTGGCATGTTCCGTAGACTCGATATCTCCATAGATAGCAACTCTCCACCTTTGATCTCGGATAACCTCGACGTCACCGTTTAGACCGTCGACCGTGGGGGTGAGTTTCGGGCCGAGGATAAAAATATCAACTCCACAGAACACGGCGAAAGTATCTAGAGCATCGGTGACATTCTTCTGTAGCGCGCCAGCTTGAGCGTCGACGATCAATCCATAATCTACATCAACAGTAGTACATCTCTACAATTCTTAGTTTAGCGGCACGAATCATCTATCACATTGCAAGAAGAGCCAAGATGTGCATACCAATGCCAAGGGGGTATCGCTTAAGATGGTCTCACGGCTCTTGTGAACGAGTTCCGGAGAGCCGGAAAGGCACACTGTCGTAACTTGCGACTTGAAACCTTTTGGTACGCTCGAAATAACGTGGGCTTCGATCGGTAAGGGTCCTTTTGTAAGTTCTCTACACAGGTTCTGCAGATTGGCTAGATTCTGAGCGTGGACTGGTAACTCGTAAACGGGAATGTCGTCGGGTGCATCTCCTGGGTGCGTCCACCTAAAAACCGCCTCTCCAGTCGCATGCAGGATCTCCTCTGTGTTTGGACCGGCGAGATCGGACGCGAACGGAACGTTAAAGGCGAAGTGAATAGTACTATCGGCGGCAGGCGAGGGACTTAGCGAAGCTCCCGGAGCTCCAGCCTTCTGGTGGGGATTTATGGCGGTCATGTTCATATTTGGTCTTGATGACGCGCCAAAGTTCGGGCTCATCCTCTCGGGCCAGTGACGCATATTGGCGAGCTTTTGCATGGTGAAACCGGGGAAGGAAAGGGCCTTGGGGTGAGCGTTAATAGGTAGGAGTAAGGGTAAGGGTAGGTGAGGAGTTGGAAAATGGGGTATCTCGTGCGGGAAGATCAAAGAAGGAAGAATGAGAAAGGAATTAAAAAGAAAAAAAAAGAAAAGGAAAGTGAGTAAGGAAGAAGAGGAAACCGGAAGGTGTCGTAGACGGTTTCTTCTTCTAAACCTTTCTCTTATTTTATTTTTCTTCAAAGATGGGCAACCTCTACAACTGGCTGGCGGGGAGGTTGAGAGAATGAATAATGAGGAGAAAGTGGAATTGACGGGATGGATGGACGGATGGATTTTGGGACATGAGATGTGGTGGACTGGAAGAATCGATGGAACGAGCCAAAAGCCCGAAGTGTCGGGTGTGTCGAAGCTGCAGTCAGCAGCTTGTGGCTGTCCAATCAGCTTGATGGATTCTGGGGAACTGAGTGAGAAAAGCCCTGGGGAGCCCTGAGAAGTGTGATACGTACCGCAATTAGCTTGGCCGAATGCCCTGTAATTGTGTGGGCTTAGCGCGGTTGGTGAACGGTCCAAACTCATTCCAGTTGTAGTGGGGGCTGGCGGACCACTGATGCGCCGTTTGGAACAGTTACCTCAGAGCTACGGCAAGCTCTACCGTTAGATTAGTACTTTTCATTAGCAAGCACAGTGGGCGAATTGAGTTAGCCCGAGCTAATTAGGTACATGCGCAAAGATAGACAAGCAAGTACCAAATGTCTCCCTAAAAGCATAGGTGGTTTCTTTCTGGCGTCATCATTAGCTGTGAGATTCACGTACAATCTACTTCTTTCTATATTGCAATCTAATAAATTGACGATATTGATTTATTTCTATTTACTTGAATGCCTATCTACTTACACAATGGTGCGATTGATTCCAATCAGCGATGAAAACTCAGAAAAAGAACCAAAGACATATTTAGAAATGAACCCTGCCTTGGCTTTTATGCTTGCAACATTTTTTTGATCTCGATTGTAAGTCTAATTTTGCATTACACAGATGGGTAGGTACAAATGCTTTAACTGCAACTGCGACTACAACTGCAACTGCAAATGGGCTGGTGGTTAATAAGGTGAGACTGCCCAGGTTATAGTACGTTAGGTACATGTGATGGTACATGATACATATACCACCTAAAAGGTATAAAAAAAAAAAAAAAAAAAAAAGGTACTTACAGGATTTATTTCAGCCGTCTTCCTCGTCTTCCCTCTATCTTAAGGTTTGCACACTTACTCGAATCCATCCATCTCTCCCTCCCCCTCGTATGAGATGAGATAGTGTAACTGTAACATAACACATCTACTTTTTTGACGTATGTAAGTCACTTCACATGTCTCGTTTCTTTTAAAATACTACTCTACTACTACTCTACGGTCTACCTAGGTTCTACCTAACTCACTCACTCAAATAACTCAAACACACGAGTGCGTATATATATTTGAACGGCTATTAGAAAGTGGCTATTAAAAAAAGTGTGGCCCGTGGTTGGTTTCGTCTGTGCGTTCAAATGTGGGCAACACGAACTGGACTCAAGGAATAAGGTACTAAACTATCCTGTGTAAGGACTAGTTGTGGAATACAGGGATGTTGAATTATTAAATTTCATCTCTTTCCTGGTCGAGTCCTGGCCTTGCCCGGCCTACCTGATTTGAGATGCATTCCAAACAGACATAGCCACGGTGCACAAGACCATAGTTAACCAAGTACGGTACTCTCTCACACACTTTTCATACCACCCGCCTTCTCTTTCACTTACAATAGTTAGATCCGTACGTCTTTCTCTCTCATCCCTACATTGTTCAGCTCGACCTTTGTTCGACCTTACGGATCGTGGCCGGGCATGGACATAAACATGGACATGAACATGGACATGGTCCTGGAAGCTCGAGCCGACCTAGAATCAGATGGATCGCGGCACGGACACAACTGATAATTACATACATATAACGTACATAATCTACTTTGCATATCTGAGTTGGCAGATCTCCCGCGTATTCTTCATCCCTTTAATCATCCCTCCGGGTCTTATGAAAAGTAAAAGCAAAAGCAAAAGCAAAAGCAAAAGTAAAAGATAAAAGATAAAGCCAGAAACCACAACACGTAGCGTAGGTAGAGCAATAATATCAACTAGGTTCAGGTTCTGTGGAGAGATACTGTTTACCCTTTAAACGTTCCGCGAAGGTTGGCTAACTAACTACGCTACTTCCCTTTCCCTTTCTCTTCCCCTTCCCCTTAAGATTCCAATATCTCACCTAAGCTTAAAAGGAGTAGAGCATTAGACTCGATCCCTTCGATTTTCTTAGTTTTAGACGTCTAAGAAGCGCCACACATACATGCTAAAAAAGCACAGACGCTGTGTTGTACATCAGCAACGTTCGATCGGTGGGTAATGGGCCACGGGGCGTCCTATATATTTGGAATATTGACTCGTATATCTCGGACTGCTACTATTTATTCTCTCCAGCCAGCTTACGGTCCTTCCTAGCGGTACTCTATAGGGGGAGGCACCGGGGTCATCCGGGGCCGCGCGTCTTTACCTTCATAATCACTGCCGAAGCCCCGGTGGTGGGCGGCTTACATACACGTGTAGGGCTTCCAGGCCCCATCGTAAAATCATTGATTCCGATTTCCGAGCCGTTGTGGAAAGGAGACTGTCCTAAAGCATGCCTCTGATCTTCTATGTGCTGCTAGCTACTATTGTAAATCGACAACTAGGGAACCAAAGAAATGGGGAAAAGCAAGTGTTAGACATTCGTCAATAAAGGCGAATCCTACAATACATTACAAATATTGGCTATGGAAAACCCGTATTCTTAGGCAAAATATTCCCCAACCCTGACATATGGTGTCCGTGTAGTGACCGGCCTACAATAGGAGAATGTACTACCGAGCGTAACTCGGCTAACACTCCATAGCCGTATTGAGAGTGACGGGAATAGGTATACGGTTGCAGCACTATATGCACTTCTCTTCCTCGCTTATGCAAATCAGAGCTCCTGCCACCTAAAGTGGAGGATACCTAAACATGCACCACCACATTACCGAACTAACAGGACACAAAGTGCTTTGGGTCTTTTGGTAAAAGCCATCTGGTATTATATACAGTCCATGCAGATAAGCAAGCACTTGACTACATAGAGCCTGGTCTCGTGGAGGAACTCTGCATGCCACCACCCATGTCAAGCCACGGCTCTAAGCCAACTCCTACACCCGTAAAACATCCTCGATGCCAACGCCGAGCAGACCTCTGTACTGATACTATAGTGTGATGCCAAGAACTATAACAAGCTCAACCTTAATTCCCTTTATGGTCAATCATAGACCCATTTAGAACACGAAGGGGTATCGTCTTTCACTAACCCTCCTCAATTTTAGTTACAATACCGACTCCGTTGGTGTATCATCTTTAGCGTCTAGGATGTAATTATTGGTAGACTTGCCTTCGACTATTGTCGGCATAAATGATATCCTGCTGGGCTGCCCGGGGCCGCTCAATATATGTGACTTCTTCCTCTGGGTGAGGTGGTCTATCATAATACCGCTCTACCGGTTGAATACTAAACTCGCGCCTGGGCAAATCACGTTCCACCGGCCTTGCGCCGAATTCGCGAACTGCGGGCGCCGCATCCCTTCTTACCTCAGGGTGAACGCTCGCAGCATATCGCCTAGATGGTACCTCAGGTCGTACAGCCTCGACTCTGTTGTAATACGGCACAGCCTCCGGCGGTCGGACGCTCGTAGCTCTAGGTAAATAGTCCCTTGATATATCCTCAGGAGCTCGCCCTGCTGGTGCTCCTCGAGCTGAAATAAACTCTTGGTTCGGTGCTCCCATAGGTTGTGTAGAGTAGTCGCGCTCTCGATAGCTCCTGTAGTCAATTCCATACTCTGGCTGCGTGATGACACGTCGGGGAGCATATGTAGGCGATGCACGCCGGTAAATGATTCCATCCTCTTCAAAGGCCTCTCCAGCCATACGAGATGGAGCACGCAGCGGCACTCTTTCGTAGACCAACTCACGCTCGCTCGATCTTGGAGGTGGTACGATTGAATGGCGAGTGACGGCACTGGCACGGGGAGGATCAAAATACTCGCGGCCATACTGGTCAACTAAGATACGAGGTGGGGGAGCAGGAGGTGCCATCGTAGGGGAACGCCTCTCCACAAGGACGGGCGAACGTGATCTAGCACGATCAGCATAAGGCCGTACACTCATTCGTCCATCACGTTGGTAAGTAGGAACATCCCGATAGGGAGGGTTTACTGAGTAACTCGCCGAGCGTAGAGGACGTGACTCCACGGCACCGTAAGGAGCCGGGTAGCCATAGGGGGACTGGACTCGCTGGATGTACTGTACGATCGTCCCGTCCGGTCGCCGTTCTTCGTATACACCGCGATCTAATCTTTGGCCTGCTGGGGCGACAGATTGGCGCAGCTGTCTTGCATAAGGGTCATCCGGCCTTTCGAACCCATATGGGGGTCTCTCGGGCGGTATATGTGGAGTAGGGTACTGGTCGCGGTGTAGCACAGATACTGGTCGTTCGATTCGTGGCTCATCGTATACTAGCTCTTGTCCGGGTCTAGCCTCCGGCCGTATTCGCTTTTGAGGACGGACGAACTGAGGCGCGGATAGTGGTGAAGGTGATCGAGGTTCGGGTTTGATGTAAGGAGATCCCGGGGCGTCTGGCGCTCTCGCTTCAGCCTTTCTCTTGTTCTTCTTTTTATTCTTTTTCTTGCCTCCTTTTTCTCCTTGAGGGGAGCTTTCCGGACTTGTAATGACGCCATGCTCCTGCCGTAGAGCTGTTACTTGGGCTGGTGCGCCTGGTAAAATGCTAATATCCGGCTCAGGTATAGGGGCTCGTCGAGCTACTGCCAATGGCGAGACATGAGCAGGCTGGGGCGCGAAGGGCGAAAGATCATGAGCGCGAACCACGGGTGACGCTTGCTGTCTGAAGTGAGCACTAGGAAGCAACTGGTGAGGGTTCTGGATATGGCTGAAGTCAGCAGGCTGGTCCGAATCTGTATTGCCAGAGTTATCGGATCTACTGGCAGCACCGCTATCTGAACTGATGACCTGTGCATCTACCTGACGTGCCTGGCGTGAATGTGATATTATATCTCCTTCACGACTAGTTTTTGAGTTGCTATACATTGCGTGGTCTTGGACAGACGTGGCTAAGCCACCAACGTTCGGCTGGGGCTGGCGGGAACTACTCGCAGTTTGGATTGGCTGTGCGCTACGACTAAGATCTGTTTGGTAGGACGACGCCGGAGTATGGACGGGTTGAGGAGCAAATTGTTTTTGCTGTGGAGCAAACATAGCCTGTTGACCCGACGCATCTTGCATGTGTACATCCTGGCGTATTGGATTCTGAACTCGAGGCGAGGCACGAGAGTCGGGTGTTTCAAGTGGACTGGAATAGAATGTATTATCGTCGAAAGAGTCACTCGATTCGGAAAGGGTACCGGCATTAGGAGTATTGGAACTAGGCAGAGGAGCAGTAGCTTGTACGAGAGTTAGTGCCTTTGCCAAAATATCAGAGAGGTCTAAATCAACTGGCTGCTCAGAAGGCTGTAAAGGAGCCTTGGCCAGAGTCTTTCGATACTCGAACTCGTCTTTGAGTTCTTGTTCGATCTTTAACCTTCGCATTTGGAGCTCTGCCTTAGCGATATAATCGGTTGTTTGATGATGTAAAACGGAGTTGTTATCCGTCCTGGCAGGATCTAATGGTCTTGAGACACGTATGATGGATGCATTAGAACCTGTCGAAGCTACGGCAACAGCGGGCTGCTGCAGGTTTGTCTTGAAGGACTGCATATTGTCCACCTGGTAAGAATTGAGGTTAGGTGCATTTTGCAAAGGTAATGAAGATGACGAAGGCGCGACGCGATCTCTCGCGAGCGAAGTAGGCTGCTGAGGAGTAGCCGGCTTAGCCACTTTGATACGGGAATGCTTCCCAGATACTATCGTATCTCGAAAGTTGATAACCTTCTGATATTGGCTAATCTCATCGAGATCAGAAGATGTTAGGGATGTCAGAGCGCCGTTCTGAGCGCCTGGTTGATAGCCTAGGGCTATGGGTTCTCGTGAGATACTGGCTTGAGCCATGTTTTCTTGGTTGGAATCAACTTAACAAGAGAACCATCCATAGATCAAAGGTCTAACATCCAGAGAATATTTGACAATGCGGAAAATATACGATTACTATTTTGTGATGGGAGACAAGTATCACACGGAAGAGAAATCGGATTGATAACTTCTTCGATGCTTTTGCATGAAGTCGAAGAAGGGAGAATGGAAGACGTGTCGCACCACGGGTCGAGTTCTAGTTAGAACTTGAAATGATTTAATTTTTTTTTTTCCGACCAAATGCATTTTAGAACAATACCGGAACTGCACCGTGCATGGACCCACATGTACAGCTCAGGTAAGGTATATACCTAGGTACATACACTTAAGTAGATGTACGTAGTACACGTACATGCAAGGTATGACACTAATAAGGATTAGACAAGCAAGGCCTCGGCAACAATACGTCAATCTATCGAATTCTGATTACTTCATCGCTCATGTCGCTCTCGGCTAGGATATCTACAGTAAGGCTAGAAGTAGGACAACATGTACCTAACCTAACCTAACGTCTCGTTTTGCCGGTGACTCAAAAACAAAAATATAGAGTTATTGTTGAGCAGTCAAGAATAAGTTTAATCTAGAATATCTTCATAGTAATTAGTTATCATATTAAGAAGAGTAATGGAGTATAAGTACTTAATATTCGCCTTGAGTCTTATTAGGTCTTAAGTCGTGATGATGCCTTAACTCTCTCTACCTTACTTCTCTCTACCTTTACTTCCCTAGGTTAGATTATTCTACACATTCCCCCCCCCTCTCCCGTGTTAACCGCTTAAACGGATCAACATCTAACCTCTCAAGTCTCTCAACCGGCCTTTGATTTTTTTTTTTTTTTTAAATTTTTTTTTTTTTATATTAATACAACTACTTTTAAAATTATAGAATTCATCCTTACAATCATAATTCATATAGGTTTCCTATACTAGGTACATACGGCATTATGGCATCACATACGACACAACCCAATGGGGAAACATCCTCGAGGCCCGTATTATTCTTGTGAGATCGCCTTCGCCTTCTAATTAGATCGATAAATTGGAAACTAATTATATCAATAGCGACATAGACAACTGTCTCTACCCTAGAAGTATGCCTAGTTGAGCCCGCTATCAACTTGCAAAGAGGGGGTTATCCCATGCTGACCGCCAGAGTAGGCACAAAAGTCCATGATTTGATGGCAGACCTGATAGATAGATACTTCGCGATGCATTTGGGTCTCCCAGAAGAAGAAGCCATCAAACTCCACCAAGAATACTACAAGAATTACGGTCTCGCTATTGAGGGTCTAGTACGGCACCACCAAATCGACCCCCTAGACTACAATGCCAAGGTCGACGACGCCTTGCCTCTAGAGAACATTATCAAGCCGAACCCGCAACTACGGAAATTACTCGAGGATATCGACAAGTCCAAAGTGAAATTATGGCTTCTCACTAATGCATACATCACGCATGGTAAGAGAGTCGTTAAGCTGCTGGGCATAGAAGACCAGTTCGAGGGCCTCACGTACTGCGACTATTCGCAAATTCCTATTATCTGCAAACCCCACAGGGACATGTTTGTTAAGGCGATGAAGGAGGCTGGAGTAGAGCGAGTCGAGGATTGCTATTTTGTTGGTAAGTGCATATCCACGTAAATCATCTAGCGGCAGCTAACCTCGCCTAGACGACTCATACGCCAATGCAGTGGGTGCACAGAATCTAGGCTGGACATCGGTTCACATTGTTGAGGAAGGACTACCAGTCCCGACAACTCCGGCCTCCAAGTACCAGATTAGGCATCTAGAGGAGCTCCGAGGGATATTCCCTCAATTCTTCAAGTCGGAAAACCAATCATAGAAAGACAGCATAGAGACATAAAGCTCAGGTGTAGCATATAGCATAGGCCGAGGCGTTTTGGGTGCACCATCTGAAGATAAGAATAGAGTTCAATATTATAGAAAGTCATAGTTATAGTCTAAGTCCGAAGCCCTCTGGCTGCACTGATAGACTGAGAAATTCATAACGATATCCATAACGCCTAACCGGGGTATCAATGTTCTACCACTTCACTCCTCATAAGTGTTTATGGGCGTCTGATGCTGCGAATGACGGCGTCTAGCTTCGCCATGGTATCCTCTTTCTCCTTAATCGCCTCCTGTCGTTGCGCCTCGGCTACCTTAAGCTCTTCCTCTAATTCTTTGATATTGCGCTCCTGGTCCTGCTCACTGTTATCGAGGCCGGGTAGTAGCGATATGAGCAGTTCGATCTGCTGTTCTTTCGTGATGAGGTCCTGAGCGAGCTCGACTTGAGCTGCTTTGAAGACGTCGTCTGGGTGAGGGTCCACTGTTTGGGTGCGACGGGTTAGCATACATATTAAGTAGCTGGTTGGCTAGTAAGATCGGAATATAACTTGAGTTCAGGTTAACTTGCCCTCTTCTTGGCCTGGCTCCTGCTTTACATCTCTAATTTGGTCGGTAGGTCCCAGGGTCTCGAGGTTATGGTGTCGGTTGATGTAGTGAATGCATGCGACGAATTGCTGGGCTAGCTAAATCCTCGGAATGTTAGTTATTGTTAGATCAGCCCAGATATTTTCAAGGCTCTAACCTGGTCAACAGCATCTTGCAATTGAGTGAGTCTGTCCCCCATGATGGCATGCTCATAAGCTCAACGTATTGTATTGGTTTGCGGTTCGGAGCTTGCGCATAAGTTGAAATCGGCAAGGCGCGGAATACGAAGGTAAAGTAATCCACAGGGATGCTCATTACCTACTTGGTACCTAGTGTATGTATGGTGGGGCACGCTGTGTTCTAAAAACTGTTATCGATAAGAATATTCGAGACAGTACGTATCTATTTTGTACCTTTTCAACTGGAAGTAAATCGAATACCTAGCTTCTCACTGATCGATTCTCCCAACTGCACCTTGGTATAGGTATACCAGTACCAGCCAAGATTCTCGGGGCCAGTGATGGAATGAGGTCTATTACAACCTCTCGTTCGATATGGCGTCAGCGTTTCTCAACTGCTCCACTCATCAACACCGTTTTCTATAAGAGACCGTTCAACCTTCATGGACGACCCTTCTCAGACTCAACTCGCCCTCTAATCTACCCCGAGGCCATAAACAGCGAGCACTATGACTTGGATTCATATGCCGCTTACGCTGCTCGCACGGGCTTAGACGTCAAGTCCAAGATATACGTCGGCACACAGTACGAGTATGCCGTAGCCAATTCGCTCGGCGCCCTCGGGTTCGACCTTAAGCGCGTGGGTGGACGCTCTGACTGCGGTATCGACCTGCTAGGCACGTGGCACGTCCCATCCTCTCCTACCCCGGATCATTCTCTGCGTGTCCTCGTGCAGTGCAAGGCCTCCGCAGCGCAAAGCACCAAGATCAGTCCGCACCACGTACGTGAGCTGGAAGGCACTTTCGCGGGTGCGCCCCCTGGATGGCGGAGCGGCCCTGGCCTTTTGGCTTTCCTGGTATCACAGAAGCCGGCTACTCTCGGTGTCCGTAACGCGTTGGCCTCCAGCCGCTGGCCTATGGGCTATTTCATGTACTCGCAGAACGGCGGGCTGCAGCAGATGCTGTGGAACGGCAGGGCCGAAGAGGAGGGACTAGAAGGAATGGGTGTCAGTGTTGGGTATTCCGATAGCACTGCTGGAGAGGCCGAGAAACGACTGGTATTAACCTGGAAGGGCAAACCATACGTTTTTGGGCCGGTTATCGGCAAGCAGATCAATCAAGACGTTTAAAAATACGTTACTATTGAACTAACCGCTCGTCAGAAATAGGAGAGGAGCATCCCACTTATCGACAAAAATCTAGGGAAGTATAACCTCCCATGGAGTGATGGATTCGCCATTACACGGTGTGGGTGGGATTATCTACTAGTTAGAGATACGCATAAAGCATCCACGAGAATAAAAAAAAAACACTGCCTCTAGTTTTGGTGATACGGATATACGTTCTCATATATAAGCTTCCTAGATTGTTCTATTTAAAAAATTCCTAAGATATTATTATAGGAACATCAGAAAGAGCATACCCACTGTTTTCATTCCAGGTAGATATAAGGCATTAAAAACGTCATATTAATCGATACTCTCAACTCATATCCTACACGGGTAAAACTAAGAGCAAATTAACGTATGTGCTTATAACACAAGACAACCAGAGAACGAAACGCAAAGCACCGTCGCCTATCCAATATAATCCGATAGGTGCCTGCAAAAACGCTCTTTAGGCATTATACCTGGACAGGATTACCCTAACTAATCCATCCATTTTATCCCAACTACCCTCTCACACCCCAAACTTCAATCCTCCCAAATCGCCACCTTCGCCCTCTCCGCCTCCTCCTGCCTCCTCTTCTCCGCCTCTTTCTCTTCCTCCCTCCTCTTCCTCTCCTTCTCCCTTACTGCGCGATCATACGCACGCTGCTCCTCCGTCGGCCGCGGCGCCCGTACCCCCAGCGCACTGGCAATCATGCGCCGGGCCACCGCGTCCGTCTTCTCCGGCCTCTTGCCTTCTCCCCGGTCTTCTACCGCCCCCGGAATCGACTGCCACGGCGGCGTCCCGGCCCCCGGCGAGCTAGGCGTCGGCGGGGGCGCCGCGAAGCCGGAGGGGTCGACGGACGGGGATAGGGGGGAGGCGCTGGGGAGGGGGGATTGGGATTCCGTGTCGGAGGGGATGTCTTCGTCTTCCCAGGAGTCGGCGACTGGGGCGGTGACCTTCTTGCCTTTGGGTTTTCCTTTGGAGGTTGTGGTGGAGGGAGGGTTGAGGGATAGATCTGACATTCCTTGCGTGGCCATGGTGGGGGTAGGCGGTTTTGGATTGGGTTGCTTGTTGTTGTTGGTATTAAATCCTCTTAGAAAGATCTGATTATTCACAAGGCTGGATATTGTTGAGCCACAATATATCATCAACGCGTATCACGAGGTCATAAACGATAAGCTTAATAGAAATAGCTAGCGTCGTAGCAGTGTTAAAGTGAAGCTTATGTTACGTTAGAGATGTGTATATAGCAGGCCGGATTGCTACCGTACGAAAGGAAGCCGAGTATAAAGAATGGGTGATCTGCTTGGGAAGTCGATCGAGGGTAGCAATTGCAGATTACCTCACAGCAGGAAGGTTGGACTGACGTATGTACAAGCGGGCAAAATAATGCAAGTCTGGTCCTGCTGTGAGACGAAGGCTCGGGAACCGAACTTAGATCATAGAGGGGTGGGGCTAAGCTTGATCCACTTCCCCGCAAACCCAAATGTTGCACAGACTGGGCGCATAGACCTTCACTTTCATTGTTCAAGCATTGAAACATCATTGATATGTTGTCTTCCCTTACGATTTTAATGAAAACTTGTATTAGTAAATATTTGATATCTACCTTGGCTATCCAATTGAATAGTGAATGAAATTAGGGGACTTCTAAAGGAATGTTAATGCAATATAGTTAACTAACTACCTACCTAGGCAAGATATGTTAGTGAAATCACATTAGTGAAGTTGGATAATGAGGTAGTTATTCTTAGGTACTTATCTATTCACGGGTCAAACTATATTGGATGATTTACAAAATACCTGGTTGGCATTTAAAAGAAAAAAGAAACAACTCTCCATGGGAAGCGCTGTGGTATACTTTATATGAGCTCCGAAGATAGCCCAATGCCAAAATAATTGGAAGTAAGAGGAAGTTTATAAGTACCACTTTCCGCCTCGGTTGGAGTAGCTCGGCAAACGTTCCCGCTACCGGGATATCACGGCTTCACGGGTCACAAAAACAAGGACAAGTAGCTTTTTAGATATCTTCATATAGATCTACTCCTACGCCCTGTAGGGCATCCACCGCCCACTTTGGGTAATTAACTTGATCCGGGTATAAGTTCGCGAAAAACCTTCGCAAGAAAGCCGGATACCTGTCGGCAATAATCGCCTCCCTGACCTGCTTCATAAGGTCTAGTTGATACCAAACGTTATGCATAGTAAGTAAATGCGCAGCAACTGTTTCTTTAGCCGTGTTGTGATGTACGAATGCTCGGGTGATACCCATTCCATCCTTCCGGCAGCACATGCATCCACAACCATCTTCTATGGGCCCGAAGTCGTTTGCGTATTTGGCGTTGCGGAGGTTGAGGACGCCGTATTTCGTGATTGCGTTTCCGAACCGTGCTGTGCGCGTTGGCCATACGCAGTCGAACATGTCAGCCCCTAGAGCAACGCTGACAACTAAGTCCTCTGGGTACCCGATTCCCATCACGTATCGGGGTTTCAGCTCCGGCAAGAGCCCGGTGCAGGTAACGACTACTCGACAATAGTCTGCTTTTGCCTCACCACCGCTAAGGCCGCCAATGGCGATACCTGGCGTGTCCCGAGCAATCATCTCCTTACAGCACTCCCTTCGCATGTCGAGGTCTAAGCCGCCTTGGATAATGCAGAAAAGGTTTTGTGTGGACGGGTTTTTATGCGCGGCTATACACCGATCTAACCATCTAACGCTGCGCTCCATCGCTTCCCGCATCCGTGCGGCATCCGGAGAGGTAGTCACCAGTACGTCATCTAGCTGCATCATGATATCGCTACCGATGGTATTCTGAAGAGATATGGAGTGTTCAGGGGTAAGAAGCATTGGCGTGCCATCGTGGGGACTTAAGAATCTGACACCCTCTTCTGTGATATTGGCAAGTTTGAGCAAACTGACCATCTGAAATCTGTTCATGATTAGTCGCTATGTTTCCAGGTTGACTTGGACTCCCTGTGCCATAAAAAATGGTAGCATACCCTCCACTATCTGTGAGCAAGTTGTAGTTCCATCCTTGCAATTTATGTGCCCCTCCGACTGCAGCGAGCACTTCCTGGCCAGGCTTTAAGCCTAGATGGTAGGTGTTATTTAGACATAAACGACAACTAGTCTCTTCCAACTGTTCCGGAGTTAAGCCTTTTAGTGACGCCTGTGTTGCTACAGGCATGAAAACAGGAAGTTGAACTGGTCCATGAGGAAGGGTTAAGATTGAGGCTCGTGCTCGAGTTGTCTAAGATGACGGTGAGACTCAGTCCTAAGGTTAGGTTTTTGATTTTTATGCCAACTTACGGAACATCTTGCGACTAGATCAAATGTGAGAGCAGCCGAAGACGACGAAGCAATAACGTTAGCCATCCTTCTCAGCATCAACGCCAAATAAGATATTCACGAGTTTTCTTTTGATAGAGTTTCTACGTCATATGATGAGTAATAAAACAGGGTTTATCGGTTCCTGACTTGGTTGTAAGTGGGGTTAATTGTATGAGGCTGCATGCGGAAGTTATTAATTAAGCGGTCGAGTTTGTTTGAGGGGATTTAGGGATTTGCATTTTGGGAAATTTGTTTTTTATTTTTTTATCTATATCCACTTAATAAGAGGTAATAATATAGATCTTATAGCAATAGCGTATTAACCACTACCAAGCCTTAGCGCCCCACAATTAAGGTTTAAATAAAAACATTTCCATAACATTTTATAATCTTAATTTAATTAATAATTAATAATCATTATATATATTATAATTTATCGGATTTTAATTATTTTATAAATAATTAATATTTCGAATTATTATATAAATTAATTAAAAAGTATAAATAATTATTTACGTAAATAAAACGTTAATTACGTAAATAAAAATTAAAAAAAAAAATTTATTAAAAATAACATAAATTTCATTATTAATTATTATTAAAATATTTAAAAATAAAATTAAATAATTAAAATAATATAATAATTTATTTATATTAATTAATATATTTTAAAAAATAGTTAAAAATATTAATAATTATTTAAATTTAATAAGTAAAGTTATTTTGAAATTATTTAAAAAAAATAAAATAAATATAAAAAAATTTAAAAATAAATTAAATAATATTTTAATAATAATATAAATATAAATATTAAAAATATTATTTATTTTTATAAATTAAATTTTAATATTTATTTAAATGAATTAATTAGATTTAATTAATATATTAATATTATATATATTTAAAATATCGGTAATATTAAATAAATTTAAACCATTATTATTTATGAAATATTTATTTAATTTAATAAATAACAAACGTTTATTAAATAAGATTATTAATATTTATTATTTATATGTTAATATCGAAATTTGTATAAAATAAAAAAAATGGTAAAATTAATATAATTAAAAATAGTGTTTATGGTAAAAGTAAAAAAATTATTTAAATATAAAAATAAAAATAAAATAATTTTATTATTTAATTTTAAATTAATATAAATAAATAAAATAATGTTAAATAAATTAAATAAAATTTAATATTATTTTAAAATAACTTTAATTTTATATAAATTATAATTAATAAAAATTACGTTTAAATTATTAAGAAATTTTTAAAAAATAGTTAATTACGTAAAAAATTGGTAATTTAATTAAGTAAAATTTTTGGAAATAATATTTTAAATATTAATTAAATATTATGTTATTTAAAATTTAATAATAACGTTTTTAACGTTATTATTATATTAAAATAAAAGTTTATTTAATTTTATAAAACGAATATGCGAATTTTATTTTTATTTATATATGCGAACACGTAATATTTATTAAATTTACGAAATATTAATAAATATTTTTCATATATATATATTTTGAATTTGGTTTTTAATATAAGATAAATAAAAAAATTAAAATATAAACGATATAATAGAAAAAATAATTATTAAAGTAAAATTAATTATATAAATTATAATAAAAAATAAAATTTATAATATTTTAATAACAATTATTTAATTATAAAACATTAAAATCCCGTTTTATAATGTAAATATTTTAAAAATAATATTCGAAAAATTTAAAATAATAAAAATATAATAATAAAATATATAAAAAACAATATTAAATATTATTTAAAAATTAATAATTTTAAATTTAAAAAATAATGATTGTAATATTAATATAATAAAAAAATAAAGTTATATAATATAAATAATTAATAATGAATGTTTTAATTATAATAAAAAAAGTTATTAAGTTAAAAATTATAATAAAAAATTATAATTTTTATAAAAAATAACTTTAAATGGTAAAAAAATTATTATTAAAAAAACAATTTTTAAAAATAATAAATTAATTAAATTTAATAAATATATTTAAAAAGTTTTTAAAAAATAACGAAATAAATTTAAATAACAAATTTAATTTATTATTAATAAGAAAAAAAAAAGTAAAAAATGTAATTTTAAAAAAAACTTTAAAAATTTAAATATAAATTAAAAATTAATGGAAATATTTGATAATTTAATTTAAAATAATGATGATTAAGATAATTACGTTTATTAAATTAAAATAAACGACGGCGATAAACCATTATTTTATAAAAATAAATTTATTAAAAAAAATTATAAAAATAATTATAATATTTTTAATATTAAATTATAAAATGGTTGAAATATTATGGTATTTTTCAATTATAATTATATATTATATTATATTTTAAAATTATTTATAAAAATATTAATAATATATAAAATACGAAAATTATTTAATATAATTAAAATAAAAAAATTAAATTTACGAATAACGTGAAAAATAATAATTTACGTAAAATTTAAAATTAAAAACAGTTATAATATAATATTTGCCGTTTTAATAAAAATAATTCCAAATTATATATTTTTAAGAAAATTTACTTTTAGGAAAAGAATATTTTATAAATGGGGAATCATTTGTGAAAATTATATATACAATAAAATATTACATTTACGAAAATTCGAAAAAAAGTTTTTTATATAATTTTTTAAATAAAAAAATTTATATTAAATAACCGAAATAATAAAATTAATATTTAAAATTATTATTATAATAATATTAAATTTTAAATAATATAAAAATATATTAACAATAAATTTTTAAATTAATATATATTTTTAAAAATATATTAAAAAATTTTTAAAATTATTTAATAACATTAAATATTATATAAATATAAAAATGCAAATTTTACATTATATAAATATAAATAATAATTTCCCGGTAAAATTACCGTTATAAAAATATAATTTCCGTTAAAAATAAACGTTAAAAAAATTTATTAAAATTCACAAAAATAAAATAATTTAAAAATTTATAAACTTTTAAACGTTATTATTATTATTAATATTTAAAAAAACATTAAATTAAATGATTAAATTAAATAAAAATAACTTAAACATTATTTAACGTTTTTATTATAATTATAAAAAATTAAATAAATATATTAAAAAAAACATATATTTATTATTTAACGTATAAAACCAAATTTAACACGTAATAAACCATCATTAATACGTATTTATTAATTTAAAAAACAAATTTTAACATATATTAATTTATTTATTATATTATAAAAAAATAATATTTATAACATTTTTTAAAATATATAAATAAATAATTATATTTTTTAAGTTAATAAATGTATTAATTATTTTTTAAATATTTATTAATAAAATATTATATAAATTTTATAAATTTATTATAAGTTTTTTTAACGATATTTGTATTTAAGTAAATATTTTAAAATAATTTTATAAATAAATAATAATTGTATTTTAAAAATTTATTAAATACGGGATAATTATTAATATTAAAAAAAGTTAAATATTTGTTAAATAAAAAATATTTTTAAAATTTATTATTTTAAAACGAAATATTAAAACCGATTTAATAAAAGTAATAATAATATAAAATAAACCGATATTAAAAATAATTATTAATATTTAAACTTTTATTAACGTAATAAAATATTTTAAAAATTTAATAAAAGATTATTTAAAAATATTAAACTTTTTTATAACGTTGATTAATTAATAAAAAAATATATTAATAAAGTTTAATAAAATAATTAAAAAAACATAATTTAAAATATAAAAAATAATTACAATAATATTAATTATAATAAAATTTAATTAAAAATTATTTTTAATATTAAAGGTAAATGTAAATAAAAAATATGTTAATGTTATTTTATTACAACCACATATATACGGTAGTTAATAAGCTTTTTATCCAATAATTTATTTTTCGAAAAAATTAACCGATATTTAATAGCGTTATTTAATGCAAAAACGAGAATTATTAAAAATTATGTTAACATTCCAACATTGGAAACATTGGGTAAAAAGAAATGATGTTATAGTGATAACGGATTACAAATCTTTAAAAACTATTAATACGAAAGTTAAATAACCCGTAAAAATCCTTCGATTCTTCGATGTTATAAAGTATTATAACATTAAAATTATTTACCGTTTAAATAAAGTTAACGTTTTAATTAATTATTTATTTAAACTATTTAAATTAAAAATAACCGAATTTAATTTTTTATTTATTAAAAAACTTTATAAGCGAAACGTTATATATTTATATAAATTAAATAAATTTAATTTACAAATTATTTACGAATATTTTATATTTAAAAAAAAATTGTTTAATTTAATCGATAAAAATTAAATATATAAAAATTTCGTTATATATAAAAGTTATTTACATAAAATAATTACGTATAAAAAAACACCCGGAAACTTTTTATACGTAATAAAAATAAAAAACAAAATTGTTAACTTGTAAATAATATTTAAATTTAACGATTTAGTAGTTAAATTACGAAAAATACACTACGATTAAAATTATGTTATAATAAAAATTATACTTAAAAAAACATTAAAACAATATTAACATTTTAAAATTATATTAATAGCATAAAAAATAATAATCGAATGTCCCGTGTGTTAATTAATGAAAAAATTAAATTTAACGTTATTTAATTTACAATTTATACATTTATTAATGTTATTAACGTAATAAATAATTAATCACACGTTCATTAATAAATATAATATTTTTATAATAATTAAATACATTATAAAATAAATCGAAGCAATAATAATTATAATAACATTATTTATAAATTGTATATTTTTATTTAATAAAATAAACACCATTTTTAATTATTTAAAAAAATAAATTAATAATAATGTTAAATTATTTATAAATTACAAAATAAAAAAATAAATAAAACTTAACAAATTTACCGTTAAATTTATTACGCCATTTAAATTAAAAAATAATAATAAAATTAAAAAAATTAATAAAAATTTAAAAAAAATTATATTATATAAATATTAAATAAATTTTATATATATAAAATTACCATAATTATTATAAAAAACATTAATAATATATAATTATATTTTTAAACTTAGAAAATATAATAATTATTACTTTATATTTAATACGTAATTATTTTAAAACTAATAATTTACTAAATATAATAAATATATTTATAAATTAATAAAAAAAAAAAAATATTATTTGTAAAACAATTAATTAAATAACACGAAATACTATTAATTCGTAATTAATTTAATAATATTAAAACATCCAAAAACCAAATATATGCATATTTATAAAAAAAAAAAAATTTAATTAAAACATACGCATTTAAAAACTAAATATTAAAAATAAAATAACGTATTATAAAATATAAGTTTTATTACGATAAATTTTAAATTATAATAAATTACCATTTAAATAATACGTATAAAATTTAAAACTTTAATAATGTATAATTATAAAATAAATATAACGGTATTAACTTTTTTCCCATTTACGTTTATAACGGTTATTTAATACGTAATATATGGTATATTAATAAAATTATATTAAAATAAAATAAATAACGTTTATTAAAACAAATAAATTAAATATATAATTATTAAAAAAATTAATAATAATTAAAAATAATCATTTAAAAAAAAAAAAATAATATAAATTTTATAGTAATAACGTATTAATTATTATTAAACTTTAACGTTTTATAATTAAAATTTAAATAAAAATATTTTTATAATATTTTATAATTTTAATTTAATTAATAATTAATAATTATTATATATATTATAATTTATCGGATTTTAATTATTTTATAAGTAATTAATATCCCGGATTATCGTGTAAATTAATTAAAAAACATAATAAGGATTTGAAGCAAATGAAATTTTATTAAATGGTCTATGTGTCCTTCTGGACCTGCAATGGCTGACCTATCGTATTTCACCGATTTCACCAATTTCTTATATTACCTCATTAGGTATTTTAGCATGTATGGAAGCATGTTAAGTACAATACTTATATTTATACTGGGTAGGTACATTTATCTGTACTGCTTCTGCAGTCGTATAGCAAGTACGTCGGCATAATGTACCTAACCTAAGATAGGTAATGTATGACAAGAGATACGCGAATGTAGGTAGTATAATGATGATTGGCAAAGGAAAGAAAGTGTCCTCTGCAAGTTTTAAGTTTCGTACTAGTTAACTAAGTGTAAGACCTTGAGACTTCCCTTACTGACGTACATACGTATACTTTATCACAAGAAATCATTGGGCAAACTGGCAAGTCAGATCGGACCGCGGCAACATCCTTCTATTTCTGATGCCGGTAATAGGCTCTTTACCGTTTCTAGTAAGGATGTCCCCAGCAAAGTTTTCCCCCCAGCACTTTTTTTTTTCACCTGCTTCAGCCCTTTCCCACAAAGCCTCGTGGCCCCAGCAAAAAAAAAAAGCAGCAAAGCCCGCCCCCAGTCGCGGGAGAAAAAAAATAAATAGTGGGCTGTGGCCTGACAGACCCTGTAAGTAATTCCGAATTCGGGAACGATCGGGCATAAACTACCAACGACGCGGCTCCTCTGAATTGCACCTGGCTAAAGATGCTATGGTAAGAAGCAATTTTTGTCACCTCCTTCCTCGACCTGTCACCAAAATCATACGATCTTGACATTGCTGAACCATTGCTGGAAGGGGACTCGGCCAGTCCACCCGCATTTCCCACCTGTATCCTCCTTGTTTCCTCCTGTGTCCTCCTGTATTATCCATCTATTCTCCTGTCGAATGGAACGCTAGGGCGTAAAAAAAAGACGGTTCTAGCCTTTCTTTTCTACATTCCTGTCTCACTACCACAGTAGAAAACTTTTTCATTAACCTGGGCATTAGGTATTATTATGATTATTATGGATCTGTTAGACCTTGTGATAGTCATACAAAGTATTCAGTATCTACGTACTTTTCGCGTATCTTTTCTTAGGCGTCGACGACGTTTTGTGCGTCCTCTGGTCCTCTGGTCCTCTGGTCCCTACCTATGCTCCGAGATCCCCCTTCGTTTAAGCACTATTTTCAACCCGCAACCCGCAACCCGTAACCCGCAAAACCACGAGATTCGCCCCCGGCTATATCTCGTTATTCACCAAGATGCGTTCCCCCGTCCCCATCTGAGTCTCGGCAGATACAATAATTGCTTATAATTCTTGCGTCATCTCGACCCCAGAATCACCGAGCTTAAGTGAGCTGCAGTGAGTTGCAGTGAGTTGCCTCACTTGGTCTTCCGGTCGGTCTGTGTTCTATGTATGTGGTGTTACGGTAAAACCTGGTTGATAGGAGATTTATCGATCACCAGCTTGGCAATTCGTCGCGTCCAAGTGCCCGGACGATCTGCTTCCTTGGCACTTTTTGTGTGTGTACAAAGCTGTGCCCAATCCAGTGTCACAGGCCGCAGAATTTCCATCGCAGGACCTACGCCGACAGGGAACCCTTCTTTGTTCAGCGTACTTCGGTATTTTCCCTTTAGCTTGGGCCTTGGGCAAGTGTGGGTTTTTAATTTGAATTAAAACCCTTTCCATGTGGCTTGGCTTTCATTCCTCATATATACCTACCTTATATTCCTTAACCAGCCTGCTCGTAATTTGATTCTCCAGATATCGTAGCTTTTTGATCTTGTAGTCGTGTTGGTATTATCATCCCCAACCTACTCTACCCTCTACCTTATGAGCTTACAGGCGATGTCGGACGAGGCCTCTTTTACACCTTTCTCTCTGCTGCCTATCGAGTTAAGGCTCCAGATATGGCGGCACACCTGTCACCACAGGGTCGTCGAGGTCTTATACGATCGCCAAACAGACCGATGTATATCATCCACGGCGCCGCCTGCCACCCTCCACGTCTGCCGAGAGTCTCGCTTGGAAGCCTTAAGAATCTACAGGAGATCCTTCGGTACAAGGTCCCACGAGCCAAGGATATATTTTTGCCCCGACCTAGATATACTCTACCTTCCCCGGCCTCCCTTCATGGGATATGACGATGCCTTACGGTCCTTTACGGAGCTCGTTTCCGGCATAGACGATACCGTCAACCTGGCTCTCGACTATGTTAAGCCCGATATCCGACGGCCATGGGAAACTTACAACAAATACGCCTTAATGCAGAGTTTCCCCAAAGTAAAGGAAGTCGACTTGGTTCTAGGTACCGACTCACCGGTGGAAGAACACGGTCACGAAGATATAGGATTAGTGGATCCGACTGGTGACATATTAGCCCTATGCCGCTTACTTTCCGACATCAAGGAATCGTTCTTCTATGAAGTTGGCTCTAACTACACGATTGGCGACACAAAAGAGGAAATCTTCGAATATCCTGTTCTACCACCGTTGGTTTTGAAATCCAAGGTTACCTGCGCTCACGCCTAATTTTAAAATCCGGGTATAACTATACCAAAAAAGGCATCATTTATCTACCTATTTACCATGCATGCTACGGAGTACACCTAGAGGTCCGCATTCTGATACGAGTGCTTTACCCTGTTGCTGACCAGAGCTTCTTGTTAATGAGCATATATCTAATGAATATAAATTATCAACACTCTTATACCGATTGTCCACCGCCACTATCATACTCTGCTCCCTCATAGTTCTGATCATGAGAAGGCCAACCGATATAGCCACCTCCGTAAGTGTTTTCTTGGAGAGTTTCTATGGGATATTTTTCATCAGTACCGGGCGGGCCTGGTGTCGAAGAACGGTCAGAGATTGCGTCGGAGGGATCCTCATATTTGCTGATATCGATGAACGAATGCATACGGAAATCACGACACTCGCCAGGATATCCTCTTTGATTACTATATATTCGCCTATCCATCTTCTGCCAATAATAGTCGCAATTATAGTGCGTGCTGCCGAAAGCCCACAGCTTTACGTTTTCCGCGTTGACCCACGGATGCTTCCCGGTCAAGTTGGCCGCGTGCCGATACCTGAAGCCCTCATCGTCTGGCTTACGATTTGGTCCTATAGCCTGGGACCTTAGAGTCGGGCAATGGTGTGTAAGGATGATGACGGATCGTTCGGGATCTGTCATTGCGATCTTCTCAACTTCGTACGATAAATATGCCAATGTTTCGGCATGAGCATCAACATGTTGCCTGACGCCCCAGGAATTGATCTCTACTTCGTTTCGATAATACGTATCAATTTGAAACCGAGCATTAGGGGGTGGATTCGTGAACATGGTTGCGCCGAGGACGGTGACCTTTTCATCGGGTATGTTATACCGGCTGTTATCGAGGAAAACGAAGTCCCCCAATCGCACAGACGCCCTTTGCTTTTCTAGATTTTTGCAAAACTCTCTGATCAACTCTTTGGCCTCCTTCTAGGATGTTCCATTTACCTCCTCAGGGCCAAGTACGTAGAAAATGACTTTGAAAGCGGCGAGATGGCGCTCGATAAAGAGCTGGTATTTTTCGCCGTGGAAGGTCAAATTACCGATATTGCCTAGAAGTGCCAAATACGGGGCTAACGGGGTGATTCTGAAAGTCGTATAACTCTCGTCTTGCTCCAAATGGAGATCTGACATGATCTGTATTCGGACCATGGCGATGCTATGGTTTGGATTAAGCAGTGATGAACCAAGGGTATGATATCAACGATATAGACTTACTTCGTGACTGTTACGTCTCGAGAAAACAACCTCTGGCATGTGGTTTAAGTAGCTCTATGAGTAGACGTGGAACTTTGGACTACATAGGAAGGATTCACTAAAGGGCCAAGAAGATATTACGAAGTGTTCAGGTGCGAAGCACATAATACGAAGCACATAAAGAAACACGCTTTCCCTTCATCTTCACTCACCCATGATGTAACTTGCCAGAACTGAGTACACGAACTCGAGAGTAGCAATAGCATATATATCATGGAAAGTAACAGACGGCAGGCCAATAATAGAACAAGTAGGTACAGAAAATAACCTTACGTTAGGTAGCCTTAAAGAAGAAGACAAGCCTAGATTCGAGAGACCCCTGAATAGATGTACCTGCCATCAGGGTAAATGTGGGGCAATGATCCATGCGATTAGCCGCACTTGCAGATAAAGTTTGGTGGGAGGGGTCAGAGAGTGATAGCTGCGATATGCCCCGCGATTTGACTCACACCTACCTAACTTTAAGTAAAAAAAAGTTGATGATCGTAGCTACCTCTGTAGGTACCTATCTACCCTAATACATTAACTACCAGGTATAGCTTCTACCTTGCAACTACCTACATACACATTCTTCTTTTTCCTTTTCTCTTGCTTAACACCTCTTTTTCTTGTTTGACATTCAAGTTCGCACCATTGTAGTGCGTCTATATATGGTGACAATGGCAACTATCGGCATAGACGGGATACCCGTTCGCTTCAATCCGGACCTCGAGTCCTTCGAGTAAGCTCCCTCGCATCTTTCTCTCACTCTCTCTCTCCTCCGAGTCCATCTTCGTCACCATAAACGAGAACAATGAGTCTAACCTCCATTACTCACTGTTACTAGTATAGTTAGTACCTATGAGAAGCTCCTCGCCGATGACACGGACCTCACGATGCCGGTGGCGGCAATCGAGGCGCTAATCGAAGCGCTCAGCCAGTCGTCGGCCAAGACGGTCTTTGAGACTATGGATCTCATCAAGACCCAGTCGGCGAAGCTGCGCAAGGCCGTGCGCAACCCCATCGCCCTCACCCACGGCACCGACCTGTTCCAGCAGTACCTCGTCCTGTCGCTTAAGCAGCCCGGCCCGGACGGCAAGGAAACTAGTAGTCACGAGAACTTCGAGGTCGTGCGCCAGCACCTGATGAAGAACGGTCGCCTTTTCGCCCAGCGCGCGAAGCAGGCGCGCGAGCAGATTGCGTCCGTTGGGCGCGTGTATATCCGCGACGACTATACCATCTTGACGCACGGGGGCTCAAGGGTTGTCGGCACGTTGTTAGGACGAGCGACGGAGTCTTTCATGGGAGATGTTCCGAGACGATTTAGGGTTATCCACGTGGTGAACGAGGCCCGACGTACCGAGAGTCTGAGAGTGGTAGCCGCCCTACGAGCGAAGGGCGTCCAGGTTGCGACGATACCCGAGTCGGCGGCCGCTTACACAATGGCCAGGGTTCATATGATCATAGTCGGTGCCGAAGCGGTGACCGCCAACGGCGGAGTTATCTCGCGAATGGGGACATACCAACTTGCCTTAATAGCCAAGGCTCGCAGGAAGGACTTCTACGTCGCTGCCGAACAGCACAAGTTCGGCAGGACGTTTCCTGTGGATCAATTCGACCTTGGTTTCGAACAGGGCATACTGGATTTCCACGCGAGTAAAGATCAAGGAAGTGATGAGAAACATCCACAGACAAATCCTGACCCTGTGGATTACACAGTACGTTGAGCAATCCTATTTTCGACGATAACCTGCGTTTGCTAATAGGTATTTAACAATGTAGCCACCGGAGCTCATCACGGAGTTCTTCTCAGATTACGGCGTCCTCACACCAACAGCTGTGGCCAAGCAGGTAATAGATTTGTTGTATTGAGTTTCAGCCGATATCGTGGTATAGTATTTTACGAACTTAGGGTTTAGACTTACGCACACGCCGTATCGCAAGCATACGTGCCCCTATTATGAGATGGAATGCGGGCTTTTGGCAGCGGCATGTCTTATTGACTCCTTACCCGAGTCTAAAAGGACGCTAGGTTTAATACGGGCTATTCAGATGCATTCCCCAATATCTCTTGGAGACTAATCATTACCAGTTTTGCGACACTTGCCTTCGGAGGCATGTGGGTTTTATTAGAGCTACTGTCACGTCGGCATCGAGGATGATGAGCCACTACTGTTCACGATAGGGTAGATGTTATGTCATTGCCACGGATTACGAGCTTAAGTCATGTACGCATGGCTACGATGGAAAGCCACCATGTTGTATGAATCGCCTTACGCCCATAGCAGTATAAAAAAAAACAGACACGTTCATGATAACCACTAAATACGGCCGTGACTGCTATAGAAAATTCGTAAATTCAAGTGAGTGAATAGCTTTTTGCCACTTTACATACACCGGTCAAATGCAAGGCCTTTTTTGTTTTTGGAAACACTGGCAATGTCCATGCTGACCCCTCCTTTTTCTTCCTTAGTGAAAGGGTTCTTGTATTTTCTTTCCTATTGTGTTTCCAAAGTAGGACGGGATTCTGCTATATGGATACTGTACTGTACTACACCAAGTAGATAGCGAGCTGTAGATGGTTAGGTGGATGTTGAATCCGCCCTCGACACTGTAGTAAATAGATACACCATGCCAGTGTACGAGTGAGTGTACTCTAGCCGAATTGACTAGTTGTTGGAACTGAGCTTGTGTCCCGGTCCACTACTGGGACTGAAGTGAAGAAAGTTTGCTTTGCGTGGATTGGTAGTACAGATGATATCAATAGCTTATAAGTCGCGGACAAGCCTCGCGCCAACCCAAGCGTAGAGGTAGTTGCGCTGGTACCAGTTTACGCTTTATAAGAGAGGTTAGTTCGTAACTTCTTGTATAGTATTTCTAAGGCTATATTTGCGAAGACGAGTTTACGTAGTGATAGACACCAGGAAGTTTAGGAGAGTGACTTACAATGTCTTCCTTCCTGCAATACGAGGGTGTGTAGCCCAGGAGCCGCCGAGCACAATGTTATGCTTCCCATCGAAAAAGTCGGCTAGTTAAAACATTATGTTTAGTATGCTTACGACACGTAGAAGAACTGTGTAAGGGAACTTATCATACCGGTATACCCTGGATAGAGGTCAAGCGGCTGAAAGCCTTCATGTGGCCTGAGTGGGGAGCTGGTCCATTCCCATACGCCACCCATCTCAGCTTGGCCCGCTAGGCGGTTGCCGTGGGCAGTCACGGCTACAGGATGCCAATGGCGGAAGCCAACATTAGCATCACTAAGGTCGATGAACAGTTGATCATTTCCGGATGAACCGCCATCGACGTTTTGTGGCGTGCCTGACGGTGGAGTTTCCTCGACGCCATCATTGACTAAGTGTCTATATTCGTCATTGTTAGTTGGTGACCACCATTTCTTTGGCGTGGGGGGAAGACGTACGCATTGACTGCTGGGACTGTTCTGCCTAATTGGCGCTCAGCTTCCTTCCTCTTCATGCTGTCAACGTGAGAATAGATGCTTCGGGCCTCTTCGAATGTAGGGATCCGGCCTCCTAGCCAGGAAGCGCACCCTGCAAGTTCGTCGTAAGATGCAAATACTGGCCAGTCGAGCGCATATTTAAGTGGTACCGGCCCATAGACAGTGCGCACACTTTTTCCATCCAAGAATGATAAGGGGACAGCCTGCTGGCCATTGGCTCCATCAGTGTGGCTGTTTGTGTGGCCGTTGGTCTCCTTGGCTATATGGCTATCGCCCTGGCTTAAGCCTTCATCAATCCAAGAGGCAGGGGCTTTTGCCTTTTTAGTATTGTACATATATAGCGCGTACTAAGACGAGTTAGAACTATCTTTTCTTCGGCCACAATCGAACTCACCTCCTCGTTGGTGATGGGTCTTCCCTTGGCTTGGAAGCCGTGTACTTGTACGCGCCTAGGTGGTTTCTCATTATCCCTAACAGCTCATTAGTATCACATTACACTTATGCTATGCTGTTATCACCAACCATCCGAAGTGATTAGTTGAGTTTTGCACGTCGTCAGGATCGTCGAGTCCTATCGTGATCTCTTGCTCAGGTATGTCGAACCAATCGTTTCTGACTCTCGCATTGTGAGCATCTTGAGCTAGAGCCTCGAAATCAGGCCGCTTTGTGTGAGGTGGCGGAATTGTCTTGTCACTTTGTAGCATCATATAGAGCAATGTTTCCAAATGCATGATCTCATGCTCGAAACCCACCCATATAGCTCTTCCGACATTTCTAGGAATATTCTCCAGACCAACGGAGTAGATGCTCTTCAGCCTGTCCCGTACTCGTCCTTGGTACTCTATGATTTCTTCGACAGGAGGCCATTCGTCCGGAATTTCCGAGTGCTGGTGACAAATTTCCGGGTTATCCACGTCTGGGTCTATTCCTCTCTCGAAGATTGAAGAGTAGAAGGCTGGCTCCGTAAGAGGATTCTTGGTTGTCTTGGTCAATTGGATGTCAAGGAATGTTGGGGTGTGACCAAGGTAGAAAATGCAGGCATTCCGAAGCTTGATGGGTTTGTCTAACAGCTCCTCGTTAGGTAACATACGTCTAGTGACGATGTCCCACGTAGTCCAGAGACCCTCGAAGTCCTCCAAAGACGGGACGTGGGAACGTGCATATTCCGAAGGGTTGGGACTGAAAGTCATGTTCGGCTTGGTTAGAAGATGAAGGCCTAGCAAGCTATCAGTTAACCTGGTTTGACGTCCACTTGAGAACCCACGGGGTTAGGGCCGCCCCGCATTTAAAAAGCCACGACTGATGTACGCAAGGATATTACAGGGACGCCTCAAAGACGGCAAGGTCTCCTGACCGGCCTCACGTGGACTGCGTGTTGCTGCATGGCATCTTAAAACGTGTAGCGGGCCCTGTTTATTCGTAGGATGGAATGTGACGGAAGTAGGACAAATCCCCATACTCCCGGGGTTAGACAAGGAATTCGTGGTCCACTCACCGTAGTCTTCGTCTTCGGTCATCCAACGATCAGCTTCGATCATACCGGCCGACCGCCATAAGTTTCTGCAGCCCTCTTCCGAGTACTTTAGACTCTGCTCGACTTGAATACGTTCATGAGCCTTGACGGTTTCTCCCAAGACCACAGTGTCGTGCGGTGGCGAGTAGAATGCTTGGTGGCGTCCTCCTTCGATGTCATAGACGTATTCACCAATGACCTGCCAGTCATCCAGGTCAAATGCCTTATGTCCAAGAACTTCATTTGCATGAGAGAGCCCATTCAAGAGGAATCTTGGCCAGTCAGCACAAGGGGAAACCGGAAGGATGTGTGCATTGCGTCATTCTTAACTGACCTATGCGTGACACCGTATCTGTCTTCAGAGCAGCATATAGGGTTCAGTATAGCTCAATGCGGAGTTTCAATAATACTAACCGTTGTATGCGTGACTATTTGTTGGGCGTCAGAAGCCTGATAATTCTTTTAAGTGAGGATGGTATGGGACGTTCCATGACTTACTAGACCTTGGAGGGATCTGTGCAGGAGTCCAGTCCAATCAAAAAGCTATCCGCTGGCTGGAGAACATCGGCGAAACCTCTCAGGAACGAGGCTGCTTCGTCCCGGTGGAAGTTACCTAATTAGGCTGGTCAGTTACAAGGGATCTGATTTGGCGTCTATATGTATACGGAATATGCTCGAGTTCGTACCAATGCTAGATCCGAGAGATAAAACGCATTTTCGCTTGGAGGCGATCTGCGGCCTCCTTAACCATTCACGGCCGTCATCGTACGTTCCTAATAGACCGTGACACCGGACGTGACGAAAATTTGGGACTTGAGCCAGAGTTCTTGACAACTCATCTTCTGACAAATCAAGAGCATAATAGTCGATCTTCTTGCCAGCGTCCTCCAGTGCTTGAAGCAAAAGAGTTACCTTCCTCAAGTTGCTAGCCAAGGAGATCAATCAATTGCCACTAATATACGGAGACGGTCATAACTCACCCGCTACCTAACTCGAGCACTAGGGATCCAGACGGAATTGACTTGGCAATTGCGGTAGCCGAACGCCGCAGGACTTGGATCTCATAGTTTGTTAAGTAGTACTCTTCTAAATATGTGATCTAAAGTCCTGGTCAGCGTTTAATACAAAGTGTAACCATGTTCGGCTAACCTCTTCAAATAGTTGAAGACCTTTCTCGTCATAGAGTAGCAAGGTCGGTAATTTCCGGGGCCCCTCTTGAGGGCGTAGTAACTTATGGATTTCCTCTTTTAGGTTAATCTCAACGGCTGCTTGCCGTATGTCAATAATATCAATATCTGGACATCTTCCCGCGCTTAGACTGGCACCCTTTTCCAACTTGTACTGAGGGTTGGGCAGCTGAGGCTTATAGGGTGACCCGATAACAGATGGCATGGCTGCTGATGATAGAACTGCCTATTACACAAGAGATGGTGTTTGCTAAGCTTAGAGGGTAGCTTTTTTTCACGTTTCTGCAGGGGTGAGGATATCGTAGGTAATATATATAGGTATATATATATAAATTTCAATTGGGACGGTTGTAAAGTCTGAATGGTGTAACAGGAGAGTTACAATACAGGAATTATGTACCTACTTAGACCTAGTACAAAGCATATTGTGTGATGAGAAGCCGGACAAACCTAGCTCACAGACCACATGCTCTTCCCGCTAATAAGGGGAGTAAAGGAAGCAAGGGTAATAATGGTGATGTCAGTCGGGGACTAACCCCTTAGTCCCCAAGTATCCAGTCTAGATGTGGTTGGTTCAGCGAAGAAATTACCAGGTACGTCAGCCCTAAAGGCGTTCGAGCAAGCTGCATCCATAATGGCCATCCTGGATATACCATTTAACTATTCATAGTACATAAGTATGTAAGTAGGCTATGTAGTATACATAGTACGTGGGAAATCCGAGGAAAGGTGTAAAACATTTGCGAATGGGGCTCGTATCTATCCACGCTTCTACTGCGGTAGGATGGTACGGTAAGGTACGGTAGTTCGGATTGCCAAGAAGGGTCTGGAGAGGCGAGAGTGAGTGTCCCGGAACTTGGATAGTTGAGAATTGAGGAGTCAGAATTTATTTTGTCATAAAATGCTGCAAGTTGAAGCGGACTATAACTATGAGAGTGGGATGTTGAAGAAGGATAACAAATCACGGGGCAGAAAAGGGTCAACAATAAAGAGCCACGGCTGTTCCGGCCCCGCAATGAGAAAGTGGTCAGTGCATGTATCGTATGTATCGTATGTATTGTATGGTACACCCGCGCCGCCCGTTGATACGCTTTACTGGATTAGGCACCTTATGTACGATTGCGTTGCCGCTAAAGTTTTTAGTTCTTGTCCGACTTACATAGCTTACATAGTACCTACATATATGTACATACCGTATCCTGTTGTGCGACAAGAACGCTGCAGGCTTCCCCTCGCCGTCCCTTACCTACCCTTACCTACAGGTAAGCTACTACATATAGGTAGGCTCCCCACAGGCCACGGGTGTACCTTGGCTCGGTTCCGGTGCCCGGTAAAGTGGACGTTTCTTCTTACGGTGGGAACTTTATACGGAGTTTAGCTAATATGATCAAGTCAGATACACCCGCACATGTACCGGATGTTTGATACGGGAATATACAACACAATCATATTCGAGGTGCATTAGTATATTGGGCATCGGGCCTTTATTTTTTGAAAAGGCGTTTATAGTCCTTGTTCCTTAATGTATATTAATATTTTTCCCAGACATATATTATGTAAAACGGCAGAGTGATGACGCGCATTTAATCATTATTGCATTGGGGAAACGCAAACCGAAGCCTTCCCATCCTAATAGTATTATGCAGTACCACCGGGGAGAAAGTTGCTGCACGCAGACATTGGGCGTGACGGCGTGACTTACCTAATGTATACTTATATTTCTTATACTTAGCCTTATCGTTTGTTTGAGAAAAAAAAAAGAAAGTCCGTTTCGGTTTGTAGCATACTTTACACACGCAATGTAGGTACTTACCTATCGTTATTCTTCAATAGAAACACACCTCCGGGCCGAGAGATGGATTCCCTTTCTACCTTACGTCACTGATATGTGACCATGACCTGACGATCTTTACCGAACATCCCCCACTTTACCCCTCTGCCCCTCAACAACCGAAAGAGCCTCCCACACACGTGTAAGTCTATATTTGGCGATAAGCGACAAAGATTCACGGCGTCATTTGCGGCCGTCTCAGCGCCGCGGTGTCGCGGTGTCGCGGTGTCGCGCGAAATGCAGTATTATATTAGGGAGGTGTCATTGATAGACGGCTGGACAGCTGATCATGGGGTACAGCTCACATGATTTCTAAATTGGCCATTACCTAGTTTTTGCCTAACCCAGCGTCCTGCATTTTTTGTGTTGATTTTTGCGAACTTTCTATTGCATCTATTGCATCTTCTTCGTTACTAAATGGGTGGGACAGTGCCTGGATGCAACCCCCGACTGCACGTCAATTGTGGGGAAATCATCTTCCCCCGTGACACCCCCAGAGTACCCTAGAACCCTAGAACCCTAGAAGTCCCCTAAAGTCCCCTAAAGTTAGGTACTTAGCTACCTCCATATTCCTTTCCCCCTCTTACATCCACGTCGGGCACCCTTTTTTTTTTCTTCTATTATTTCGATAGTAAGCAACCTGAAGGTTGAAGTAAAAAGGGAGTGAACACCCTATTTGTTGTTCATGGAACGTCTCATTCTTATCTATCGCAATACCACTTCATCATCTTTTGACAGGCCTCAGTTTTTCCGCGGCACTCTCGGCCACCAACTCGAAATTTACTAGAACAACAGCGGTGAACCCTCCAGTCGAGTAAAACCTTCGGTCTAAACTTTATTGAACCACATGAGCGACTTTCACGGGTGGCAAATATACCTACGTGGAGATATATTGGAGGGGTTGATATATGCCTATGGTGGACCATCAGCTCTGGAAAGACGTTAGCTTCGATCTCGAAGAACATCAGCTAGCCCGGAATCAGATATCATGGAGACGGTAAGACATTGATCATGGGGTATCATTTTGCGACTTGTAATTCTTATCATTCATTTTCTTCTCGTCCTACTGGATGGTTACCTGGCATGGATTTTAATCTAACTTTGTCTGCTTTTAGGTTATTAGGGGTCAGCCTTGGGTTGGGTTAATAAAAACCTCAGCTTCGTCTGATTATGGTGGGATGACTTGTCAGTTCACGGGCTACTAATAGCCTTTTAGATCATATCTATCGCTCATAGCCTATTCATTTATGAAAAGACTATAGAACGGGTAAAGGATGACATAAAATATCCAAGTATTATGGTAAGCAGTGTAGTTATGAGTTAAACAAAATAGCACTATCCGAGTATATACAAGGTATCTGTTAAGTCTTACACATAAAGGGTCTGATAGTGGAGGATCATGAGTTTATTCAGTTGCGTGGGCTCTTCGGTGATAGAACTACTCGTGTTTGGTAATAAGACGAATATTTGGCCACATAAGCCTTTTATGAAGTTGAAGTAGGTGTATTAGGTGCAGTATAGAGCTATGGCACTTGGGTAGATGTTCACGCCTAGTAAAGATATATCCAATCGTTAAGAACTTAAATACAACACTCACTAAGGGATGAGTGTGAGTGAATAAGAATTTTATGACTGAACAGACTCCCAAGGAAAGTATAAGTTGACTGGCCTCGAACGAGTTGCTTCGACCGTTAGCTCTCTAAGTGCCTAACTAGGTACCTATACACTTCACCACTTTTCATCGTATCTCCGTATATCTGCCTTCCAATGTAAACGAATCATAGAGCATTATGATACAAAACAACAAGAGATAGGAACCAAGAAATTATGGCACGAAAGGACTTTCCTGGCTATGAAGTAAACTACGATCTCTCGAACTCCGAAATCTCATCCCGGGCACCGTCAAGGGGTGCTCCATGACTGAACGCGTTCAGAGCTTTACCGCCGGCCGTTCAGTCACACAAACACACTAGCGGACTTACATATTAGCTACACGTCAAAGACCTACTGAACGTATACGGAGTTTCATTTTAATATCAATCAGATATGCACCACGTGTTATACCCCTGCTTAAGTGCACGCTTGAGCCTGGCAATAACTATAGTAGCTTGGCAAATAAATAACAACAAGTGATATGCAATAGTCATCTGAGATATATGAGCTATGTAATAAAACATGCGGTTAGTTACAACTCGAGCACAAGTAAGGCTATGTTCATCGTTCAACCCCATAGGCATTGTAGTACGCTTATCATAAGCCTCCCTATACAATATTGCATTCTTCAATTACGGCTCTACTACCTTAATAATGATTATAGACTTATCCAGAGCCCTCTCCTGCGTTCTAAGGGCTTTACTCATTATGGATAACCATGATCATTGATGGAAATCTTAAATCGAAGAGTATACCAACACGAACTTAGTCTCAGAAGGTTGGTTCCGCGCTTGGTACTCTGTATCTAGTAGAAATACTGATAACTCAGGATATAAGCAGGACTGCAGCACTGTTGGATTGGCCGTTTAGAAGATGAAACGAGGACCAAAATCCTGGAAAGCTCCATGGCAAGGCATGTTTACCTATAGTCATTGGTGAACTACGTAGAACGATATATTAGAGATGAGTTTGGACGACTATTCCCCGACCAATCTCACCACTCGTAATTCAGCAGCGTCAGGGGCTACTTTTGTTGAACAAATAGTATGCATTATAATAGGTAGTCAAATTGCTCTTCACCGCAGTAATATTGGACGACAGCAAGGTTAGTGTACTATAAAAAGGCATGAAGGATAGTTACTAGTTGAATGGGTATTGATTAGTGGGATATGATTGGTAGAGTCAGTAGGATTTACATAGGCAACAGGACTAAAGCGAGTTTCCAAGGCAAGCTAATTCCTTTCACATAGGTAATAAATCTTCTGTAATAGACTCGCCGATTCTCAAAAGTTAATGAGAATTGCTAGTTGTACCTTCGTTTTCACACCGAAGTTTCGTTTTGCGGCGGTCTTTCAATATCGTAATATGACTACAAACCCATCATCTGCGTCCTGGGTGGATGGGCCCTTTCATCTGATTACGACCCCGCCAACATATATCAGTGTAAATTCTAACGAAAGTAAAGAAGTAACAAATGTAATCAGCCAACCAGCCCCTAGGATTCTCATTCTTACGTTCATGTTGCTTCTGATATGGCACATGCTCACAATGTTACTATACGGGGACTTAATGCTATCATCCAACAGGCTCCTCATGTACCCATATCGACGGACAAAGCATACAATGCGCAAGACGTGAAATATCTCCTCTTCTACGAACATTAATGGTGTAAGATGGTAGGGCATCACAATTGGGTTGAAGAGTCGTTCATAGGTATTCTCCGAGATTGAAAAGGTCGTAGGTAAGCCAGGGTTAATGGATAACCCTCATCATCAACACATATCATTCCATGATGATATGGAGAAGCTGCTGGTGTATTCACAAGCTACAAAACCTGAGGAATATCGGTGGAATGGACTTGGGGCATGAAAGAGATCATTGATTCATTTAGCTAAAATTTAACTAGGCATCTTTATGACGAGATAATCGCCTTCTTGGAACTAAAGAGTATGGATAGCGCAGCCCCGAAGAAGGGTTGGGACCAGAGCGAAGAAGTTGCTAAGCAGTCCGGGAATATTGGGATGTTGGTAAGTTCAACAATGCCTGCTGATGGTACCAAGCTAAGTCCTTCGCTTTAGTATGATGTATTTCCAGTTGTTCTTGGATGTGCCGATAAGACCTACGTGGGCGGGCATCCATTTTCCCCTTTACCATGCATTATGCCTTTTCTTTTTAAATACTGGTCCGGTGCTGGTAACGGCGCCTGGAGGTTCAACCCTTGTGACTGGTGGGGTCGGCCAAGGCCATTGGAGTTCGTTCGTCAAACGGAGTAGGGTGGTAAATCCCTTATATAGGCCTGAATAACGATGTACCGGGTATATTGGTGCTTCTATCTCTTTGTAATTCTAGGTACGCAAGGGGGTGTCATTTCGTATCGTGAGAAGGGGGTTCTAACGATCAATGGACCGACTTCATCTAGGCATGACTTGAGACGATATTTTCCGACACGGTCTACTGCTTTTCTAATACCATATTTAACGAACTCAAATTTATTTATATTTGCAAATGAATGTGTCTATTCAAACATCTAACCCTAGGCTAAACTTCTTCCTCATGACTTGACCATCTCTACACGGGGGGCTTGCGGTGACCGGAGTGACTTAAAGTGAGAGACTGGAGGAATCCCGGCTCACTTAAGCACTGGCCTCAGAAGGAGCAGGACTGCCACTCATGGAACCACTGGGAAATCCGCTGGGCATAGTTCCATTTCCACCGGGTCCGGTTCCGTTACCGCCACCAGGAGCACCGCCGCCGACGCTGTAGCCGGTCGAGTGGCCACCCTCAGCGTCAAGGTATGCAGCTAGAATTCATGAATCAGCTCTCACATTCTCATATTTCTTATTTGTTGCGATATAAACTTACCAACTCCATAGTACTCATCCTCAGTGTAATCAGCGGAGCCGTTGATGCCAATCTGGATCCAAGCAAATAGACCATCTTCAATGGAGTCGCCGAGGTAAACATATTGCGGGAAAGGATCGAAAGACTCATCAGCCTGGAGGACGGCCCACATGTCTTTGTCGTTAGTCGTTACTTCCACTGTGTTGGTGTTGTACGGGTACGTCGCCTCGACCTCGACGCGTAGATCCTCGGGCCAGAAAAGCTGTCCGATGTGGGTGACAGGCGCGTTCCTATCATTGAGGTTAATTAGAGTGCGTTGGAAAAATTAAGGCTTTAGACCTCGATTTATTACAACTTACCACACGGAGATGGTACCGTTGGGCATGACCTTAGCATTGGTGTGTGCCAACAAATGAGTGTGGACAGCACGTCCACTGTAGTGACCAGGGAAGATTGTCTCGAAGCTGGCGACACCATCAGAGTCTGTCAGCTGGATACCTCGGAGGTAAGTAGAGTTGTATCCGCCCTCAGCAACGTTTCCGTTGGTAGAGATACCGCTGTAGACACCCGTGGCATTGCAGTTCCAGATGTCAACCGCGACAGAGGGGATGGGGTCGCAGGTGTTAACGTCAATGTACTGGATCTCTAAGAATACATCGATACCATCACTCCACTTGGCCTCCTTGACGTTGGATCGCATCTTTTCACCGACAACGTAGTACGGTCCATCCGTAATTTCAGGGGCCAGAATGCAGCTTGTGTTTCCGCTGAAAACTTCCTCGAGCGAAGTGAACATGTTGTAGTCGTAAGTTCCCGTCATGTTGTGGTTGACATTCTCCCAAGCCTGGAGGTCTGCGAGTTCTCGCTTGTTCTTTCTCGCAGCTGTGAATGCCACATTAGCTGAATTCACCTCCTAATTTGATATCGACTACTTACCGGTCTGGATACCACGCTTCTGTCGGATTTTGTTAACGGTCTCGGCACGACGCTTGATCGAGCGTGTCTTGAGCGCTTGAGCGGAAGCTGAGTTTGAGCATGAAGCTAGGGATCGAGCACCAAGTTGAGCCGCATTGTCACGGGCTACGAGTTCACGCTTCATCTGCTGCGCATCGTGTTTCTCGCCAGGGTGAGCGGCGGCATAGCTAATAAGAGCCGCAAGGGCTAGGTTGGAGAAAGCGACCATAGTGATGAGTGAATAGGGGAACTTCGTAAACGACTGACTTCTGGGAACGACTGGATATATGGCAAGTTGCCTAGGGTTGATGATGAGTAAAGATGGTAGAGAGAACCAGCGGTGCGATGGTCTTTTAATCTTCTTCACAGAGACTCTACTCAGATGCGCGGCTCTTCTCTAGTCCCACCCAACAGCGATTAAGGAGACTTCTATTCATAATGCTTGTCGTGCATCCTGGCATTGTAATCGTCCTCGGTGACTTCATGGCATAGCGAAGGCTTGCTGGATTCTCCATCACGATCGTTACCATGGATTTCTCTAGTATGCTCTAGCCTTAGCCTCTAAGGATACCATTACGCGTCCCCTATGCAGAGGCAAAATACTGAGATATGATGAGAAGCTGAGCCTTGTTCAAGAGAATTATGTTCGCAAGGAACAGGGGAACCCTAGTTATTGCATCCGCCAATGAGAAATACAGGATTTTCAAATCTATCGGACGATTCGACGATTCAAGCATCGTCACATCTCTTAGAGCTGAAAGGCTTGAAACGGGATGTGGATGGTTGACGAATCCGACCCACATAGACTGACACCTATATCCGCATTTCGGTAGTTGTAATCCATAATAGGTATTTTTTTTATTCATCTGAATGAATCCCGTCTATTAAGATCTGTTTCCGTGTTTCAATGTTTCGTGGAGGAGCTATTTTTACTGTCCCTACTTTGATCGTGTTGAAGATGAACGCGTCAACGCATAATCTTCGAGAACTCTTGACGTCGTAGCTTTGGAATACCCGGGATTTAACTCGTCCGAACTTTAAGCCATCGTAAGGAGATATGTGATGGATCTGGATACGGGTGCTTGTAGCCAATGAACCTCAGATGCTCGGCGAAGATGACGAATGAAGGTATACGCATATGATTAGCTCGTCTAGAGAAATTGTAGCCCCTATTGTTGAAGTCAAAGCCTGCTACGAAGAGAGACATTCCGGTTAGTAGGTATTTTCGATAGAATTTTAATCAGATGTTGGAGTTCCATGAGTCGTGTAGTCTTGAGATACCTGTATCTCCCCTTTAATTGCGGCTAGCTAAGACTTTACGAAGTATCTTTTAATATGATTGGCTGGAATAACTCGCATAGTTCCGCAAAGGGTATATGTAAATATCTATTCGAAGTCTGATTGGCCACTCCTTGTACGCTGTGGCTTGGTTCTATGTCTTGTGTAAGTCGAGCTTGAGATGAAAACTTGACCTGCGAAATGTTACCAAAGAAGAGAAGTCTGAGGCATGCTAGGTGATTACACTTAGGGATATATGCTTCTATATTGTGTATTTGGACGCATACTCCATTCGAAATAGGATAATATGAAGCGTGAGGACCTATTTCTAAGGTAATATTTCGGAATACTTCTAAGCAGGCATTAGATGCTATGCTAACTCAAGGACCGCAGGAGAATTCTACAAGACATAATTACGAAACTGAGACGCCTACACTCTTCCACTTTCCAGTTCATACAAGACTCAAAACCTTGGTATTCCTAGCGCCTCTCTCCTTCCAGTACTCGCTGGGTCGAGATATGGCACTTCACCGGTCCCCGAAGCTCTTACGCCTGTTCGAATACCTTCTACTAGATGTGTGTCGGGCTGTGCATGATCCAGTTAGCATCAGAGGGAAATAATAGGTACCTAATAACTTAAGAGCATCATGATATATAATAAAAGAGATACTCACGGTAGCAGCATGCAAAGTACACACATTACTCCAGATCGCACAAGCCCCCTTCGTCCAATGCATCCTAGCCACGCAATCATGGTTCCTCGTAATAAGCCTCAGCACATAATCGCGAATCATCTGGTCCTCGTACGAATACACATCATTAATCCGACTGACGTGTAGCCCCACGCCCGCGAACAGCGACTTCCACCCGGTGACGGGGTGCGTGCGTATCACGGGGTGCGACGGCGAGAACTCGTAGTCCTTGTTCAGGGGCGAGCCGCGCGGCGACATGACGTCGTACCCGCCGGCCTTGCAGGCCGACTCGAAGACGGGCTGCGCGCACGTCGCCGTCAGGGTCTCGAGGAATTTCTGGTAGGGAGGGGAGAGCCGGTCGTAGAGCTCGTAGCCGGATACCCAGAGAGTGTCGCCGCCGGAGGGTGGGGTGTCTTGCATGCGGAGGAAGGAGAAGTCTGAGGGACAGTTCTCGAAGAGACCTAGTTATTGGTTTTAGCTATTGGGATGCTAAGTTGGTGGATAGGATGATTCCTCAACATACTGTCGCTGTGCCATTCCCGACCCAGATCTCGAGGCTCGCTGCCTGAGCCGGGTCGGTTCTTCATTGTGGCATATAGCTTCTTAGCCGCCTCGGAGTTGATGACATAGCTTAAGTCATGTCAGTCCTAGTAACATCTTGAAGACTAGTTTTTACTTAACCTACATTTGCTTGTCGGTGGTACCGTCTGCCATAGGGAGATTGTTGGGGTCATTATACAGGGGGTGCACGTGCAGTCCATTCTCGGGAGGTCGTCCCGTTAGCTTGCCAAGCAGGTCCGTGATGTATTTCTGCTCCTCAACGGAAAGATCATCTTGGGGGGCCCTGAAGAAAACAACACCGCGCTCACAAATAGTGATGGCAAGGTCTCGTAGCTGTTCTTCGGCATTGGGGGCTTTAAGTATATCCTTGAGTTTTGCGGTGGGATATTCCCGACCGATAATAGGGGTGCTATCGACGTATTCGAGATAATCGATAGACGATCCCTTCTTCAAAGGCTCTCGTTTGAGCTTGTTCATAGACAGAGAACCCATGCTGCGCAACGAGTAGTATAATATATGTTTTTGCCCTTTAAACCTGGTGAAGATTCTGGGGAACTGTTGAGCGACTGACAGGAGTATAGATTCCGGTAAGCGAAGGGGAACCGGCCACTTATATTAACAAGATTATAGCTTACCGTCTGATGAGACCGGGGGATTCCCAGGCTACCCCAATCTCGAGCAACCGTCCATCGCTTAGATGTCTGCCGTCTGGGGTATGCGGGGGTAGCCAAGGGGCTATGTCGATTCTGGATATCGGCAATGTGAATCTGGGGAAGTTTGGGGTTAGGATGCGGAGATCGCATACCAATAGTTTACAAAAGAACATCGTCAGGTGAAGACCCGAGGGTCGGGATATGTAGTAGCGCGTCTGGTGTGTTGGCACGGGCAATTGATCCTTCATGT
This sequence comes from Entonaema liquescens, assembly GCA_902805475.1. Classification (NCBI taxonomy): domain Eukaryota; kingdom Fungi; phylum Ascomycota; class Sordariomycetes; order Xylariales; family Xylariaceae; genus Entonaema; species Entonaema liquescens. The sequence goes on from CADCSX010000006.1 coordinate 193,243, forward strand.
ATTAAGGAGTAGTTCAAGAGGCAGCCCATCCGCTTGTCATCGTTGACAGGATCCTCTTCACCTTCATCTGTGTCTTCGCGTTAGGAAGACATATATCGCCACAATCATGGTGGCCGCCGTTATATCAGCGAATCCGCTACAGCTGGATATTCGCAGTCATGCTAAGTGTCTTGCAATCTGTTTCGTCGTTACAATTTCAAGCTTTCAATATGGCCTTGATTATGCCCTTGTCGGCGGCTTCATGGCTATGCCTGGCTTCTTGAAAGTCTTCGGCTACTACGATGAAGCAGCTCACAAGTGGGCTATCGACCCGACTGTCCAACAGCTTATTTCCTCCTTGATGACGATTGGAACGTTCGTGGGCTCGCTTTCGGTCGGCCCATTCAGCTCTAGGTTTGGACGACGACATGGGTTATGGACAGCATCTGTTTTGAACTATATTGCTACAGCAATAATGATCGGAACGACGAATCTCGGCGCGCTTTACTTCGCTCGTTTCCTTCTTGGTAAGTCTGCAATCTAAGACTAAGTTAAGCCGTAAAATCGTGTAGCTAATACTTGTATAGGAATTTCGGTCGGCTGGTTCCTCACTTTCGCGCAAGTTTACATCAACGAAGCAGCGCCCGCCCACCTTCGAGGAATCGCCTTCGCCGTGTATCAAAGCCAACTCTCAATAGGGTCCATCGTTGGGGCAGCCATAGACTATGGCACTCACACTATGCTCGGAAAAGAAGCCTATCGAATCCCACTTGCTATCTTCTTCGTTGCTCCGACCATCCAGACAATTGCCATGTTCTTCTTCCCCGAAAGTCCACGATGGCTCATGACGCAAGGAAAAGAAGCAGAAGCCGAGTCGGCGCTTCGAAGACTTCGCAATAAGAATATCAAAGAGAACGAGTTTCAAGCCGAGTTTGAAGAAATCCGAACCTCCACAGCAGCGCAGTCAGAGCAATTCCAAGGGAAACACCTCTGGGTAGAGATGTGGAAGGGTGTTAATCGGCGTCGGTCCCTCCTGTCCATAGCTGTTATCTGCTTCCACTGTGCTAATGGTAAGTGACGCTCTGTCAAGCAATGAGGCATCGTGCTAACCCTATATTTAGGCTCCTCTTGGGTAAATATCCCTATGTGTGATAATAGTGGAATGCCCTACTAATCTCTTTTGAATAGTTGAACATTTATACGACTTACTTTCTCACTGTTGCTGGTGTCCAGGAAGCCTTTTCATATTCCACCATGATAACCTGTATGGGACTTATCGGTGTCCTTGCCAGCTTCTTTGTCGTTCGCCATATTGACCGCCGTGTTATTCTTCTCATTGGAGTGGCAGCATGTGGTTTTTGTCAACTCGCATTTGCAGTCGCCTGGACTGTATCTCCAGGGACTGTGGTCACCGCGAAGGTAGTAATTGCTTTTATCGCATTGTTTACGTTCTTTTACGTCGCCTATGGTAAGTGACCCCCCCTTTATATACCAACTCATGCCAAGAATCGAGTCCCACTAACTTTAGAAGCTCCGTACGCTTGGCTCCTGGGAGGTGAATTGCCTAGTAACCATCTTCGAGCCCATACCTATGGTGTGGCCACCGCACTTAACTTCCTTGGTAACTGGCTCGGTGTCTTTACGGCGCCATACTTTATCAACCCGGCCAGTCTTGGATGGAGTGCTAAATACGGGTTAGTAAGAATCATCCTTCGAATAATCATTCGCTAATGATGTGATATGATAGGTATATCTGGTTTGGTTCTAACATGATCGTGTTTTTGTTTACTTGGGCATTCATGCCCGAGACGCGCGATCGAACACTAGAAGAAATCAACGAAATCTTCGAAGCTAAGGTCCCGGCCCGGAAGTTTAAGAGATACATCTGCACGGGGACAGAAGCTGTGAAGACAGCAGTCATCGAGGAAAAGAACAGAAGCACATCCCATGTAGAGGAAGTAACTCGGGAAGGGGCATGAAATCGCCGATGTTGATTGATGTTTTAATAAGGGCTTCGCTAGATAGGAAGTACGATCATGCGTATGTGACCTAGGTAGGCAGTATAGTCCATAAGAGACATACCATTCTCGCCGATAGGGCCTCAGAGGACTTGCTACGGAGCTCGTTGGGCGGCTGCCTGCGCGGGATAACCAATCGCCTTTCTGGATACGCCGTGTTCTGGTGTTCTGGTGTGTTGCACAGTATGGAAGTACCACGTTCTTTACTTCTCTCCCCTTAGCAGCTGACCCTCGCCTCGCGGAGGTTCTGTGAGGGGTAATGTTGTCGTGAAAGTCCCCTTTGTCGTTCTATCAACACATGTTATGTTCTCATACTATTTGCAATGCGTATCAGAATCGGCAACTCCACCATGGCTCAGCATTTCTATCGTGTGCAGAGTGATGATTCGTTTACTAACTATAATGATAACGAAGGATTTGAAGCCAACGGACATTACGATTGGGATAATCCTTCCTATTGGCTCAACCAGGAAAAGTTCGAACGCCATCTTGTTTGGAATGATAGATCTCTTGAGCCAACTCCGTTTATTTCCGTATTTGATAATTTAGGCAAGTGTATTCTCAAACAGGATTGATACGAGATAACTGACCAAGGAATCAGAAGACGCAGACCGGCGAGCCGAGTTTCTAGTCGACAGGGGCAAGCTAAACGTCTTTGTTGCGGAAATAACCTTATACCGCCCCGCCAATTCTACATGGACGATTACATTTGCCGACATTTCTATTGATTTGCCGATCCTACGGAATGTTCATGACCAGGCTGGCACTTCGATCTTCATTCCGGCCGTTGCTGTTGGAGGATACCTGAATGTGGGTTGGATTGAGAAAGCTGAATGGTTTGCCGTGGATGCTATCCCTCAACACTTGATCACTAGTATTACCGAATATTTTAAGGAATCCCCGTAATAAAAAAGAAAGAAAGAAACGCCTAGGTTCATGTTTGGATCGGGAGAGAAGGATTGAGTCAAACGATATATAAATAGGAGGCCATTTTACATTATGAACTTTGCCATATACATCCAATCCTAGATCGCTCGGTTACTAACGCTTAAGACCAGGTTAACATGGTCCATAGAAAGTGCCTCGTTCATCTCTTTAGCTATGATTCTGGCACTACTCAGTGTATTTTTAATCTAGGTTCTTGGTTAGAGATATTGTCTAGTGTATCATAACCACCTTTTGTTGGACTCACCTGTCTACCGTTGATCTCTATCTTTGCTAGTCGCGAGACATCATTTTCCGTAATATTAACAGAATTCTGCTGTGACTCCCTCAGCTTCCTGAGGAACATCGTCCAGACTTGCTGTCTCGAAGATTCGTCGAGTTCAGGGTACTGTACAGATATGTGGATTCTGCTCTCAAATGCCGTATCGCATTGTACGACTCGGTTGGTCGTAAGGATAAGGATTCCCTGGTAGTACTCCAGTTGCCTTAGAAAGATGCTGACGAGGGCGTTTCTCTGAATATCCTGTGCATCTCTTTGCTGAAGAAAGATGTCGGCTTCGTCGAGTAGAAGCACGGCGTTCCACTTATGTGCTATTTCCAAAGTCTCTCTTAGTTTTTTATCGACATCTTCTGGATCGATGCCTAGGTCACCGGCAGAGAAGTTGTACAAAGGACGCTTGGTAACCTCGGCCACGGCCTCAGCCGTCAATGTCTTGCCGCTGCCAGGGGGTCCGCTGAAGAGACCGATGATACCCTTTCCTTTTCCGGAGATAATGTCGTCGAACGAATCATCTTTCGAGGAATGGTTCTTGACCAGTGAATGAATAAGCGTTTTTGTTGGCTTATTCATGACCAGATCTTTGAAAGCTTGGTCGTTCCACTTGATATCAAGAAGACGTGACATGGCAAAAGCACCTGTAAAAGGACAAAGTTAGTTTTATTCCTAGCTTTCATCTAGACGCCATTCAATATCCCGATGACTACATACCCCATTTATTGTTACCGAAGCAGAAGCCGAACGCAACTGGCGTGCATATTATGAGTTCCTCTTCCGTCAAGTCTTCCCGAGAGAGTCCTTTATGTACCTCGGGCATGAAAGCGATATTAGGATTGAAGGATCGGAAGCTACCCGGGTCTATTATAGTTCTCCCGTGTGAATTGAACTTGTATGGATGAGGCATGCGAAGTATATCGCGCTTTTCGAACATAGTTGGTCCGCTTGTCTCCATTACGCAAGGTTCATGGAGCGCAGCGGATCGACGACCTCGGCTTAGAACGTCGTTTCGGATCTCATCTGCTTTGGTGTGGTATTTGAGAGGGAAAATACGCAAATCTGTAATCTTGCGCGCTCCGTCGAACTCGTAGATTCTCATAAGGAACGGTTCGTATGCTAAGCCGAACTTGACACCGTCATCCACGACGATATGACAATTCAGCTCCCAATATTTTTGCTTTCCTATGGGCTTTACTTGCTTTATGACACGCAACTTAAGAACCTGGTCTTGTTCAACGTATGGGTGATAGCGGTATACGAGAATATTAGGTGTGAGGAGGGCCCATATGAGGTCCCAGGTTATCTCCCCTGCGTCAAGTAAAGATTCCATATCGGCTGTAGTTGCAGCATATTCATCTTCGGTAAACTTTGTTGTTACCGTTAGATCTTCCACTAGGTTGTCGTCTCGCGGCCTAGCTTTCCTCGCCTCGTTTAGCTTCTCCTGAAGGGCTGCTTTATTGTGATAAAACATTTCGAGCGGAACCTTGAGATAATGAGAAAGGCATATTCGATCATCAAGCCATTAGCAGTCACGACTTACAACCGGTGGGTTCGTTTTGAGTGAGATATCCTCCACATCTGAATTGATTTCCCGTAGAACTTGGGCTACTGAACTGGATTTGATATCGACTTCCGTCTTAGTATGAAAACCTTTGTCGTCGATAAGCCTGCGGACTACTAAAACAGCCCTTCTGCCGCGCTGTTTCTTTACGTCGGACTTCACTGATTTGATAAGCCGAACTTGGCTTTTTGACTATTGGCGGAAGTAGGGTCAGTTTTCCATAGCTTTTATGCATTAAACACCCAGGCTAGGTATAATTATAGGCGTATCTAATACGTACGTATCGAATCTATTCATTTGTTAGTTAACATAAAGCAAGTAGGGTTTGTGAGCTAGGTAACTTGCACTTGATCATAGCGTAGGACTCTACTCCTTGTTGTCGAGTCCGGCTTTGCTGCGTCGTCTCTACTTGAGGTTTCCACAGCAGTATCGCTCATTATTTTTGATACCTGTGCTCGGTTTGTAGTGAAACGTTATAGGTAGTAGTCGAAAATAGTATGTACTGTCGAGCAGGCGCTTTGGAGTAACAGTTAACTAGAGGAAGCTTGGCGTTGATGACGAGTGTTAGGGGAGCACAGAGAAAACACGGCTTATCATAATTTTCTATCTTATGGGCGTTGCATGGTAGGACATAAGAACCATATATTGATAGCCTGACGTGGCGCAGCGGTATGAGGTTATCGCCGGCGCATCGAAAGGCGCATCAGAGCCTTGCGTCTCTTGTTACCTAGTCCCTAACCCCAGCCTGCATATAAGAGAATAGGCAGCTGGTTGCCTCATTGTCACATGGGAGCACGTATTAAAGGCGAATAAAGTAAGGCTCTGTAGCATTTTCATAAGCTTTCTAGGCAACATCTGCAGAAAGCTGACTTAGTAAAGAATTATTTGAGGGGTCCTACATTAGTCCCCCCCCCCTTTATCATGATCCATCCCGGCTGTGCTGTGAATCTGCGCCTCAAATGTCTAGGGGAGCATCCAATCAAAATCCACCAAGCAGTACAGCACCCCCAAGGCATTCTAACCAGCACATTCATGGTCCAGACGCTTATGTTGAGGACTTATCCCGGGAGGATGCGAAGCTTTATGTTTCGCGGTCCTTATTTGAGTTGCCTTGTTTTGCTCATCCCTGCCTAGATACCTACATTTGCCCTTAGTCCTATGAAGTCGTACTGCGCGAAGTATCTCTAAATTTATATGGAGGGCGAGCCCTGTCCAATTCCGAACTCATATTATAACGATGCATTCAGCATCTATCATCTATAAGAATGGATCCCTTTAGTGTTACCGTCGGGGTGTTGGGAATACTTCAGGCGATAACATCATGTCTCAAACTGGCCAAAAAACACGTAGGCCCCTCCGCCCTGTCATCTACAGAGACAGAGAGCCTGATGAAATCGCTCTACGAATTTCACGGGGCAATGAGAAATTTTCAAACACATCTAGAGCTACATGATGATGACGAGCAACGATTAGCATCGCTCGAATATCTCAAGCCCGTCGTTAGTCGGTCTCTTGAATCTTTGCAAACAGTCAAAGATTACATAAATAGTAAGCGCATGGAGAAGGCCTTTCGTGGGGTTAAGTTCGACAAGAAAGTAAAAGCATCGCTGAAGTCTCTCGACGATGCTAGTAAATTATTCAATATAGCTATTCTGGCTGACCAGCAGTAAGCATCCCAATTTACGCCTCCTAAACCCACTCGAGTGGTAGCTTATGATGCTTCATAGAACAATAATGCTGGGAGTTAATAATTACGTCCAGGATATAAACAAAGATATCAAGGATGTTCAGACAGTCCAGCTTGATAATCAACAAGGTACTAAACTCAATCTGATGGGCATGATTCGGACCCAACTAACGCACCTACATCAGATAGTCTATATCGTGATATCAGAGCATGGCTCGGTGCACAAGCCGATAATGACACTAACAGTCAACTTCACGAGCGAAATCTATCGAATAGACATATTGGTAGTGGCGAGTGGCTTTTAAGTCATGAAACTTTCCAAAATTGGTTAAACACAAGGGGAGCGGCGGTACGATCGGATCTATGGCTCAAAGGCTCACCTGGAACTGGGAAATCGTTCCTCTGCTCTACGGCTATCAAGTACTTATCAAACAAGCCAAAAGATGCCTGTCTATACTACTTCTACCGTTTTGACGACCAAACCGGGGCCAGCTCGGGAAATGATGATCTATCAGGCCGCGGAGTAAGGGCAGCCGCACTTCTTGTTGATCAATTATTTCGATGCCTCTGGAGGAGAGACCGGCTCGTTGCGAACTCCGTCAGTTCTTATATCAAGACAGTAGAGAAGACGGTAACATCGCTCATAGAGGTGACTCACCTACTTCTAAGGCACGAGCAGCAGCGTGTTCAACGGGAACACCGAACGTCGAATACGGAGCCAATCAACCTTTATCTCTTCCTCGATGGATTAGATGAGCATAAAGACTCACATGCAGCATACGAGATCTTGAGGCTATTTGACGGCCTCGAGGACGAACTCCTAGTAACACAAAAGATTTGGATAAGCTCTCGAGAAACAAATGTCTTAAAGCGACATCTAAGAAGATGGCCCATCATTAATGTAGACGACCACACAGAAGATGATGTCAAGAGTTTCTTAGCGAATACGATCCCAAAGTTCGATGAAAATGCGGAGGAAAATCAAGAAATCGAGGGGAAACCACGTAAGCCTCTACTGAAGCACGTCGCCTCCGCCGTGCAGACAAAACATGCTGACTACAAGTAGTTGATGAATGGGTACTCGAAAATTTGCAGATAAGGGCGAAGGGGAACTTCCTCTATGCCCGGCTAATGGTCGAGCGACTAGAAGATTCGGTATGCACTGTCGACGACGTCAAAACACTTGTCACTTCGAGTGTACCCAATAACTTTGCCGAGATGTATAAACGTATCTTCCGTCAGTACACAGAGGACCAGCATAAATACGTTAGGTATAGAACTATCCTATGCTATTAAAAATCACCTTAAGAGATTATTAACATTACAATAGCCTTCTTTTCTCCCTCATTGCATTTGCCCGCCGGCCCCTACATTTACACGAACTTCGAGAAGCAATGACATTAGCATTATCCGACCCAATAAAGGGGCTAGATCCACTCAAGGTTCCAATGAGTTTGCAACGACTCTTCGCACCGCTGATAGAGACGCAACCCGATCCTAAAGAGCCAGGAAACCCACTATGTCGCCTCTGCCACTCCACTGTACAGGAGTTTCTTGCTACTAATCCGGGGGTATTATATATGGGAACTCCAGGTCACACCTCTGTCGATTATGAGATTTCAGCTTCCAAAGTGGGAGACCTGTGTCTTCGCTATCTTTCTCAAACGAGATACTCGAAATTACTAGAATTGTCTCCTTTATACGATACTAAGCATCATGGTCTCCTACCCTACTGCGCGAAATATTGGGACAGACACCTGGAAGACCTGGAGCCCACATCGAAGTTATGCGAAGAATTCCGTGACTTTCTGGGATCTCCCAACTTTCAAACCTTGCTCCAGGCTCAGAGCCTATTTGTAGCTGCCCAGTTTGAACAGTTCACAGTAGTCGGCCTGAGAGTCTTCAACCGGCCAATGCACCGACGAGTTTTCCCGAAATGGTATGGACTGGACTGGAACTTCGGTGACCCTATATATCGTAACGAATGCCGCAAGATTCGTCTCGATTATCGACACTTTGTTAATGAATGGGGATATCTTCTGGAACGTAGTACCTGTACTACTTCCCATCAAGGAAATTTCCCTCTCGAACACTTCCGTGGAGAAATTGATAGATGCCTAACTGGGCTTCTTGGACCAACTCACTTCATGAATGGGATGAAGGAGAAGTATCCAAGTTTTATGCTAACTCGAGAGCCGTTCGAATACCATGGTTCGAAGCGATACGTGCTTGCTGAAGCATTCTCTGCCTCTACTTTCCAGTTTATGGTTATGTCGGCAGCTTCAAAGTAGGTCGAGTAGCTTCTCATAGAGCCTTTCCTAACTTTCCGAATATTTTATAACGGAATATCACTGACTTCAATTGCAGAGATTCTACAGAAGTAGTACTTGATACATGGGATCTGAACAGGCCAGATGGTGGTCAACTTGTCTCAACGCGTACCATTCCTACTGCAGACGTTAACTTCGAGTCGAGTGTCGCCCAATCCGTTACTTTCTCTCGGGATGCTGCCAGTTTCATATTTGGAAACCGGTTAGTCGACAAGCAAGGTCACGACGCTCCAATCTCTTTTGACGTAGAAACTATGTATGGTGACTTCGAACCGCTTTCAGTTGACTTTGATGGACGAGATGACATAGTCGTCATCGCAAGTCGCAATGTTCATAAAAAGTCTAGAGAGACTAGTAAAGGTGCAGCACAAAACAAAGAAGCCAGCTCAGAAGACTCGGATATATATTCGTCAGAAGATGAAAATGAGGATAGTTCGGACGACGGATACTCGTCCGCCTCATCCGAAGAAAACTCGGCGTACGAGACATGCAGCGAAGGGTCTACTGACTTCGACTCGGATGAAACGGAAAGCGAGACGTCTGAGGATGATTCCGAAGCCGATGACTTGTCCACAGAGGACTCTGAAGAAAGTGATGTGGATTCCGATGGATATGAAGAAGAAACCAGGCCAGAGAGCTATGGAAAAGATGCCCTAGTATTCAACACTCAGCCGCCAACGATAAGCAAACTACTACTAGAGGACGATGCTTCGCAGCATAGTGATAAGACTCAACAGCGTCCAACATACCCCGGCCTTTCCGGACACGTTAGAGACCCGGATGACCGCATCACAGCTACAGTCTCTGTTTACAGCATTAGCTCGGGTACGTCAGTGCGCATGTTCCATTATAAGCACAATATACCGTCGATGTTATATCATTCAGCTCCTGTTCTGCACCCACATAGACCGCTTCTCGTGTGGCCGCTAGGAGGCGGCGAAGTATTATTTGCAGATTACGACGAAAAGACATACTTCATTCGGGCAACCATGCCCACAACACGAGATAGTAAGTCTTTTCTATATCAAGCGATGCTCAATTGCCTACTAACCAACCCTTAAGCCCGACACATCTGCATGAAAGCTCGTTTCTCCCCCTGTGGTAATTATCTCCATATCGCCAGCGTCGAAGGGCAACTAGTCAACAGAAGGACCGTCACTATGGTATGCCGACATGGAAATAAAACAAAAAAGCAGGAAATAATACTTTCCTTGTTCCTTACCACCCACCGCCTCTCTTCGCGCAAGACAACTCGCAGTCCACCTCGACTTATCCACAAGGTCAAGCTCACCTTCGGTAAATTTACCGGACTGTCTCTTGCCAAGCTACCGTTTACCTTCACTTGGACACCAGAATATCTACATTTTACCCTCAGCGGCAATAGGCTCAACGTCTTCCGTATTAACCTTTTCAAGCCACCCGAGTCTTCTCCAACCTCTGTATCAATTCCCCAGCTTTCTGTCATGCTTCCTCTCTCCGCCTCAGGCAGACAGGTGCACTACCTACCACGAGCCGAAGGACGCAGTGTCATACTCCTAGGTACCTACGGAGCGCGCTCCCAACGTGTACAACTACAACATGGGTCCCTAGACGCCATGCACCGAGGCATCGGCGACTTTGCGGATAGAGAACTGCTGGACTACGCGTGTCCAGCGGTTGGACTCTTGGTGGATGAGGAGAAAGATTTGGGTGGTTGGACTGCCCTGAGCACCGAAGGACAAGGGAAGAATGGTGAAGTTGGCATAATGGAGACGACTGCTGGAGAGGAGCGATATAGAGACGGGAAACTGACGAGGAAGATGGAGATGTTTAGTTGGCGGGATGATGTCGACTTAGAGGGGATTTGTGATATTTGTAATGGGCCGCTGTTTTTTAGGGCAGGCGAATAGGGGTTATGTTGAAAAAAACCCCTTTTCGATCTCTAAAGCCATCATATGAAAGCAAAGAGTAATGGGTCGCGACGACCACCGTGACAGATTAGACGCTTAATAAACCTACGCTATAAAAGTTGTGTATTTTTTTTTTAGATAAAGCCACCTATGAAAAGCTCATGAACATGTTCTGATTTTTACAGACTCTAGAATTGGTGGGTATTCCGCCATACCTAACACCATACATGAATCCCCTTCTTTGAGAATGGTCTACCAGTTCATGAGAAAATTATGGATTCGAATGTCATTCCCTTACGTTTATCTAGACTTTGAGAAGGTTGTAGTTGTTTATGATGATACCTGTAGACTTAACTACCTAGGTACGACGGTCAATAACCTATGGACATCTTTGGACATTACAATCACTGGTTACTGAAAGAATCATAACACTGCACAAGATAAGAAAAAGCTCAAAGCTTAGGTAGATTTAATATTGGGTATTAGTCTTAAAATCTGGGTACAGTAAGATGTTGATCACAAAATGTACTACCTACTTGCTTTACTACACAGAGATCTTAAGTTAAGTACCTAGGTCCCTAGGTCCCTAGGTATGCACCTCGTCGTGAACTTCCTAATTACTCCTTTTACGCACTAAATGAAAAGATTTTTTTGAACAGGATAAAATTTTTCAAGGCGGTGAATTCAATAGAAGATGGTACGTACTTGTATCTGCTGTTGCGCTTTCCTGTTTTCCAAAAGATAAGGCGCGTACCTACCTATTACCCATCTACCTACATAGCAACGGCGATAGCAACAGTGACGATAGCAACGGCCATGGCAACAGGCAGCGAGCGGCAGAATCACACCGCTCCCACAGAAAACTATTTAAGCATGGCGCACCTCCGCGAGAATTAAGAAATCTTTTTCGGTTCACAATTTCAAACAACTATTCAAGCAATTATTCAAACAATTATTTCAAACAATTATTATCAAAACAACCCTTCAAATGACCCTGACAACATCAACTTATTCTGTCGGCGCAGTCTCGCTTACCAAAAAAAAGGGACTGCGCCGTCGCTTATACAATAATTTACTTATAACACTATCCTATCCTATTATTTATTCTCTATTCAAAAGAGACTCCTCAAAATAGCACTGAGCTATCGCCGCTGCAAACAGTAAGAGGCCCTAATACAACACAAAAGACGTATTAAATATTACAAGAGAGTTAACTAATATTGAAGAGAATCAGACCATCTTAGGTTATCGACCACTTCCAGGCTCAAGACAGAAGACTATAATCTAGGGCCGCGATTCATCAAACGGTATCCTATAACTTCTGTCGGCAACACTATTTGTATCCAATTTCCCCCTGGAGACTGGGTACCCACCCAGGATGACTGTTTGTCTCTTGGTTCCCCCGAGAGACCAGTTCGTTCGACGGATATGGGCCTTGTTAACGCCAGAGTACATCATTGACGGGACAACTATTCTCACCATCACAGTTCCCAATGCCACCTGTTGCCGCAAGATCCTCTAAGTTATTCATTACGCTCCTCCCCACCATATAAGTGGTCACCAAAAGTCCTCGCGCCGTCCATCAGACGTTTCGAGATTAAAGGTAAGTCAACCAGACGCAAAATGCAACCAACCACAAAGAGCTACTGAAGCTAACAAACACCTGAATCCTTAGAATATTCTATTTACCTATTCACGAATCTTATAAACGGCTATACTGGTCATCGCACTGGTTCTCTTGCAACTATACCGCAACACTATAAAGGTCCGCCCTCTTTATCGCCTATCATCTATTCTGGACTCACCATCTATAGCTCCTGCATACAAAGTCAGCAGCGAAGGCTATGTGTGTCGAGTCCACACGTAAGCAATAACACCGCTAAGAAATACGCGCACCACAACGCGGTAATCGCGTGTGGGAAGTTCCTTACCTACCTACCTACCTACCATATCTTTCAAGCCCTCTACCCAGAAGGGAACAGGCGCTTCCTCGGAATTTACGACTACTAGAGGAATTATTACTTCAACCTTACCTTGACCCCCTCCGCTGATGGAAAGCAACGAAGTGGTTGTCGAATTATATCCCAAGCACTGACCCGGGCACTGGGCTCTGCCGGCCTGCTGGAGCCTCTTCTCAGATCCAAGAAGAAGGAAGAAAAGGCCAGGTGGGCTGGTTGCGCTGGGTGCCCCCTCTAATATTGTGTCTACAATTTAATACCTGTTATCAACCTCAACAGAGCGGCAAACAAGTATTCATATTTCAGTCTTCAAAATAAGGACGCCTAAGAAAAGAATGGATAAATACAGACAACCTCGGGTTTGAAGTGGGTTGATCTGCCTGTGAATAAGATACCCTATTATTATTATTATTATTAGTTAGTTACACCATCAGACATGTTTCTCTGAAGTGGTAATGACTTGATTGTACCTCCCTATTCATACCTGTTTACTCTAGATGAGACAAAACTCATACAGCAACGACCAAGAAATGAATTCTATCACTCGAACAAACTTACTAAGTCTTTATCTTCTTGCAGTTTCTGTAATATTGGCTCTTGGTGCTTACCTGAAATCACCTTTCGTCCCCTAAGAATGATGCCATCCAAAGAACCTCCCTGAACCAGAAATTTCGATCGTCTTCTATGAGCGAATTTGTAATCCCCGAGATTCGTTGAATACTTTTCCTAGCATACCATCATTAACTACCTCACGGTGCGATCGCCAAGATAGGAAGCCTGAATAATTAGGTACCTAGGTAGACATATCGTGATTTCGTTGCTATGAAGTTAAACTTTTACTCATGTGCCGATACACTATCTCGCCTGGCTTGTAAGACACATATAACTGTCGATCCAGTCCATCGCTAATCACCTAAAGTGGTGATGCATGCCATTACACACCATACATGTTACCCAGTTATCCCAAATCCAATCCTATCACCTCTTTCGTCCTCTCTACTTCTTCTCCAGAGCCGCCTTCACTGCCTGAACCTCCTCATCGAGCGGCAAGATATCCGGAAGCGGGCCTAGCGGGGTAATCGAATGGGGATTGATCTGGGTATGGCTGCGCGTGTAGTGGTTCTTGATGTGCAGGAAGTTCGTCGTGTCCTTGAACGCGGGGTGCTTCCAGTATAAGTTGCGCGTGTAGTCGTGGAGCCGCGGGTATCCCGACCGGATGTCGCGTATGTTGCACTTGAAGTGCTGCACGTAGACCGGGTCGAATCGGATCAAGGTTGGGAATCTTAAGTTTGGGTTAGTTGTTAAGCTCTGATTGGGTGTCTTTTTGAAGCTATTGCATGTCTCGTGCTGAGACATATCGGCTGATATGATAGCAAAAAGATCTAGGGCAAAACTTACAATCTGACATCCACTTCCGTCAGCTTATCTCCAAAGAAATACGGTCCTCCTGTCTCGGCCAGATGCTTCTCCGCCCTATCCAGCGCATCGAATAGCACCTTGACATTCCTGTCGTACGCCTCCTGGGTAGTCGCAAAGCCGCTCTTATACACGCCGTTATTAATATGGTCATAAGTCCACTCGTGCGCCTCCTCGATCTGGCTCCGTAGCGCCTCGGGGTACAAGTCGACCTTGGCGAACTCAGGCGAGAGTTGGTCATTAAACACGGTGCCGAGCATGCGCAGGATCTCGCTGCTCTCATTGTTGACAATTGTGTTGGCTTTCTTGTCGAAGAGCACGGGGACCGTGAACCGTCCCTTGTAGTCCGGGTCTACTGCGAAGTATAGCTGTCGCAGATGAGTGTAACTTTCGTGTCCCGGGACAGGATCCGGGATCACGTTTTCTCCCTCCGCATCCTTATCTTCCAGAGTGGGAAATCGCCAACCTATTCCATTCTTAGTCCTTTAGTCCACACCCAAGATGTATGGTTTTCGAAGACACCTCCGGAATAGATAGCATATGTGAGAAGTAAACGTACCCTTCTCTCCCATGTTCCAGTGCACACTAGAGAAGGAGATGAAATCCTCCAATCCCTTGAGCTTCCTAGCAATTATGGTTCGTGTAGCCTGTCTATAGTTAGCTAATTGGTTCTTCGCGCTTCGATACGCAAGGTGGGAGGCAACATACCCATGGGCAGGCATAGCTAACGTAGAGGTGATACCGGCCTTTCTCGGGCGGGAACTGTGCGCCAGGCTCCGTAGAAATCCAGTTGCGGAATGAGCTGCTTGCACGCTTGAACTCACCACTGGTGTCGCCGGGTTTGACCCAGTCAGTAATCTTAGAAGCCTGTGTCCCAAGTTAGAAGCTATTTTGAATTCTTTCAAATCAAACTTATCTCACCATTCTAACTTGCTGTTGCTTATTTAAAGAATTTAATGATGAGTTCGCAAGTATCCCTTTACTCTGATGCTGTCTCTTTCCCCGAGTCGAAACGGTCCTTATATTTACAGCTAAGTAGCACCCTCTTAGTGATATTCTGGACTTCGATGCTGTAGCTAAGTATGACGATAACGGTAGCTTCGAAATACGAGGAACCGCGGAAGGGGGAGTAATTATATTCATAGATGCGGGGAATTTCTACTTGTACAACTCTCCAAACATTGGCTCGTTCTTATAGCTTTTAGTTTTGAAGTTCTCTCCACTAGCTGAAAAACCAGGGGTCTCCAAATCAGATGCTATGGAAATGACGTGCGCTCCGGACTTTTATTTGGCTTTGTCAGAACTCCTCTTACTCATGGATTATACTACGATTACGGATCGTGACGTAAACTTTTCAGTTATCCTAGCATGAGTAATCAAGTTCTCAGTACTTAATAGAAGTGGAGTTAGCTAGGAGCCATGTGTCTTAGATGTGGAGATGTCCGTATAACCCCAACCCATGCCAGGATACATCTTACAAATAGGGGACTACGTAAAGGTTATCGGGGTATTTTTAAATCCATCGTCACCTACCTAGTTAGAGAGAGGAACATCGCACAGCAGTTAGAACGTCCGGTAGAAAGATTTGGGTAAAACTTATAAGTCTATTTACGACTATAATTCCCTCCGGGCACTTTGCAAACAGAACCTGCAATTCAGCTCAGAGAGCAAATAGTGCACCAATAGTGCATGCTAATCCACCTACCATACAAGACATCTATCCTCATAATCCCTAGAACTGAATAAAATGCGTGAGTAGAGAGCACTAAAATAGTGCGTGGTATACTGCCCGGTCAATTACACACCCATTTAACGGATCGTAACCTTAATGTACGGCACCTCCACATCCTCCTCATCCAAGTCCTCAGCTACCATCTCAAAGATGAGCTCCTTCTGGTGTTCCGGGATGGGCTTCTTGGAAACAGTCTCTACAAGCTGGC
Organism: Entonaema liquescens; assembly: GCA_902805475.1. Classification (NCBI taxonomy): domain Eukaryota; kingdom Fungi; phylum Ascomycota; class Sordariomycetes; order Xylariales; family Xylariaceae; genus Entonaema; species Entonaema liquescens. Next base: position 209,240 of record CADCSX010000006.1, read on the forward strand.
TCAGTTTGAGCGGGTATCGTTCCTTTAACTTCGGAGGGGGGAAGAAACTGGCGTAAAGCAAGCTCACCCCCGAGCTAAGCATGCTAATGTTAAGACCACGCTTCTCGAAGTGGGCCAGTAGCTCCTTCAATGTTATATCCTCAACCTCGAACCGATCCCAAATCTTGTCTAGCGTGACTTTGCCGTCTGGACCCTTGTATTCAACCTTGGGGCTGGCAATGGGTTCGCTGAAGCCAAAGAACGGAAGTGCAAGGTTGACAAACCCGTTCTTGTACTGCTCAATGTCATTCTTTCCGTCGATGATCTTGTACAACTCCAGCACAACAAGACCCGTAACCAACGCGGTCGTAGTGGCGATGGCCGGAATGATCTTTCCGGCAATAAACTTCGTCTTGTGCTTGTCAGCCTTCTCGATCTTGTAGTTGTCAGCCCGCAAGTTGCTCGCTGCTGTGATGAAATCGATATGATGATTGGTGTCGTCGTCCTTCTCAAATTCAACAGGTGTCAACTTAAATCCAGCTAACTCGCTAGGCGCCGGAAGGCTGTCAATGAGCTTCTCTATCTCAGTGTTATCGTCAAAGGTAGAGGCGTTGTTGTTAGAGTTCGGATCCTGATAGAATTAGTCAGCTGCTGCTCTAGAGATAATAGTCAAGAGATGATCTACACCTACAGGGTCGTTATCGTTAGCCTGGATCTTGACACCCGGGTCGGGTGAGAAGTCAGGAACGATCATGTTATCCAACACCTTCAAATATAGATCCTTATCTACGCCCTTAGTCTTGATGCCATAGTTGAATGCGTGGAGGTTGGCGGCCGCCACGATGAATTCAAAATGAGTAGGGTTCTTAGGGTCGAACTTCAATGGATCCGGGGCACGTTTGGGGCCGGACCAAAAGGGGGTTCCACTAGAGGACACAGCATCCTTGGGGAAGTTGAAAAGGAGCTGTTGGATTGCGTTGTTATACTGCTTCTCAAATAGCATTCGTGCCCAGATGATACAGTCTTCAAAGCTGAGAGGCTTATCTGTTACAAGATAATCACGAATAGTCTCTAACGTCGGCTTCTCGTTACCGCCTTGCTTCAGAGTTGTCTCAAGATAATTAGGCTGGGACAGATACAGATTGACAGTTTCAGCAGACTTCACGAAGGATGTCTCGAAAAGCTCCCGGGCCCAAGCGATCGTGTGTTCAATCCTGTTCGGGAAGCTTCTCAAAGTGCACATAGGGAACGACACCTCAGGCGGGTCCTGAGAGGACGAGTAAGATTCAGTCAGCATGGGGAGAACAACCTGTGTGTTTCCTTTAGTGCCGAGAGTACCACTTTCGAGAAGAGGTTTGCGGAAAAAGACACATCGTCGATCAACATAAGTTCGTGCCTCTACATTATCTAGAGCATTTGTGACTCCATCCAAGGATTCCCAGAACTCCTTGTTGAAGATGTTCTCCGTCTCGGGGCTAACACGGTCTTTTAGGCATTCGATATGACCCTCGAGTTCCGGGTTCATGGCCTGTACAGCCTTAGCGGCGCAGTCACTCTTCATCTGGCCAACGTCCTTAGGTCGGAATAAGAATTGACGGTTCAGATTGCTTTTCTCGATCGAGTCCATATCGGTAACAGTAATCTTGCCCTTGGGGCCTACACCCAGACCGATCATAGCCCAATTTTTGAGCATTTCACAGCCGATTGCACCAGCACCAACAAGGAATTGTTTGACATTTGCGATCTTGTCTTGGAATTCCTTACCAAAGACCGCGATTTGACCATCGTATCGAGATCCAATAGGTTTGCATAGTTCCTCGGTTCGAGCAACACTAGTAGGAAGAGACTCTAGGGAGTCAAAGTAGAACCACTGCTTGATGGGATGGAACTTGCCAGAAACAGCCTTTAGGACCTCCTGTGCGGTGAGGCCACCAAACAGAGCAGCCATAGGGTTAAGATCTCCTTGGGCCTGATAACTTAATTCCTTAATGAGCTTCTCATCGATCTCGAGGTCTAGCTTCTCCTTTTCGATGAAGGCCTTGACGGATGCAACAACAATTGCAGCATCCTCCTCGTTCTTGGGCCGGGGTAGACGACCCTGGGATTGAGCAAAAGCATGAAGTGCTTCAAATCCAACATGTAGCTGTTGTGGCCGGTCGAACTTGGCGAAGTCGGAAATAACAAACTCAGGATCACGTATGGCCTCAGAGATCGTCTTAAATTCGAGGAACTTAGGCATCTTGACCTGCTGGAACAGTCCTCCACTCTGATATTGACCAAGTCCGGAGACATCACCAATAGAAAAGGTATACGGTCCCTTAACCGTAACTTTTCTCGGCTCGGCACCGTTCAAAGCCTCCATGCCCTTGATTTCAGAGAACGTGACATAGTCGCCGTCTTCTAGGCCGTGTCGAGTTTCATCTAATGCGGAAACTAAACCTTCCTCGTCGATGCCAGCTACTATTCCGTTCACTGGGTTTCGCCGGTCGCGTCGAGGCAGGTAAATTTGCTACCGAAATCGCAGAAGATCGAACCAAACAGACCAAAGGTATCTGCAACCACAAAGTAAATGCCCTTGGAGTGACAGTAGTCGCCAATGGCCAGCTGAAGGTGGAGAGGAGTGTTGGTTAAGACGACAACTTGGTACTTATCGAATTGGGAGAAGTTGTCGCCGAGGCTATTCAAACCATAGTTAGCGCATAGAATTATCAGTAGGATAGTCGTTCCACATACCTAGGCGACTGATGAATGCCGACGGGTGTATAGGCATTCAACTCAGCGACACGCGGAGCCGTGACAGCATCACGCGGCTTTCCAACGTCCTCTGGATGGAGGAAGAACTGAGAAGATAGATCGGCGATAGCGACAGGTGTAGGGTCGTAGAGAGTTAAACTCTTGACACCGGCAAGAGCTATATTCTTGGAGATCTCAACACCGAGACCCTTCAAGCCAACAACTAGCACGTTAGATGCGCCCATACGCTTCATGGCCTCATGACCAAGAACATAAAGCTGTCGGCTGTAGAGGGACTCGTCGATCTCGCTTTGGCCAACGACGGAGTTGTCGACCTGGACTCGGGTGACCAGGTCGACCTCGGGAATTCCCGAGGCCATTTTGGTATCCTACATATAGGTTACACGTTAGCATCCAAACAAGGTATCAGCCTAAGGCGAACGGATATTTGAGCCAATGAGCGACGCTCGTCAAATTAAGCAAGGCAGTGGTACCGCAAGAGGATGGCGGGTGTGAAAAAGATAATACATAGGGGTTTACTTACGGTCATAGTTCTCTTGGGGGAGAAAGGCAAATCTCCGTTCTCGTGTTTGCGCTTCCCCAGTTTGGCGATATTTGCTCAACTGGAGCTTGCTTCTATGGTACTTATGAGATGCGACGACGCTGGATATGGGAGTGAGGGGTGGAGGAAGATAGGTGAAGTTGGACGAGGCGGCGATGAGAGAGGATAAGAAGGATCAAAATGTACCCAAATGGAAGAAACCAACAACCCCACCACCAAATACCAACCAGACTAGACTGGCGGATCAATCAGGTAAGTAGATACGAAATGACGTAGTTCGTAACCGTGCCAAAAACACAAGTCGGCGATAATAGTGTGGGAGAAGAAAAGACCAGCTTTAAAGGAAGGCAGTTAAATTTTTAAAAAGGTCTTTTCGGAAAGGTTCGAGTTCCTACGGCGACTGCAGTTTGATGTGAAAGGTTGCAAGGATGAAGTAGAAAGCTCTTGCAGGTTTACAAGAGCTAGCAGTTTGCCCGCCGGGTGCCTGCCTTGAAGTCTTGGGGCATGATTTCTCAGCAAATCATGCGCCGTCATGGTGGGGTTAAAACGTGGCTTAGCAACTACCTATCCCATTCAGGTACGGAAATACCTACATCTCACAGGTACACCGGGTGTGGCGCATTACTAACTGAAGTCTTCTTCGAGCTTCCATCCATAAGTACAAATGTCACCGTATCAATTATCAACTTTACCTTAGTAACATACAATAGTAGCAACATCATTATATTTGTGGTTGTCACCAATTTCAACCCTACCAGATCTTTTGCTTAACTAGGGTTTCAAAGAAAGACTAAAATCAGAAATTAGTAACTACAATAAACCCCATCATTCTACGTGTTTAATGACAGCAAGACAATTTGTAAGAGTGTGAAGATGTCTTTCTGCAAAACATCATGACTCAATGTTATTCAAATATACTATTAAGTCCTTATTAGAATCAATATGATTTTTATAAATCTTCACTACCTAAGTTAGGTACTTTGTTGGAAGCGAATAACAGTCTTGTCACATCCTACATAGGCATCAACGGATATTAGACTGAAACTGTTTTGTTTGAATTTACTCCATTTGCCTCAGACTAAGAAGCTAGAATGACAACAATCCCATTCCCCTTAGTCAACCTCTTCGACGTATAAAAACGCTTGGTATACGCAGTCCGTCCCAGAACCCCAGATCATTATATACCTCAACCTGTATGTATAACTGGCTGCTCCCTGTCTCAATCCAATATGCATCGAGAGAAACCCCATTACATCCCATGAGGCAAAGCCACCAACTCATTATATGCTCCTTAAATCATCATTCGTGCGCGGTCGTAACAGGCGTCGTGTAATGAGCGTGAAAAAAACCCAGGTTTCGAATAAATGTCTCCTATACCATGCCAATGCTAAACCCCTTCGTAGAACTGTTATTCCTATACCCTGGTAATGAGCGTGAGAATGAGTAAACCTGTTTGCGCGCCGTCCCACGAATCTACCAATACCATACCCATGCTACCAACCACACAGTTATTAAGACACTAGGTACAATATTACGGCCGAAGAATCTAAATGGCCTGAAGGATGGATGTGAATCGAATATTTGTGGTTCTTTTCTTCTTTTTTCATTGTGTAATAGGTTCAAACATTAATTATGTCTCTGAGTGTGTCAGAGGAAGAATAATAATATGAGGGCGAGGATGGAGCCAGACGTAGCCCCGCCGTTCAAAACTGTGGGTGCTCCGGCTGTGGAGACCGGATTCGGCGCCGTCGTGTTGCCGGGGACCGTAGCGGGTGACGTTACCGTAGGCGCCTCAGTAGACGTGACGCTGATACTCGCCGACGAAGTAGGAGCAGGTGCTGGGGCCGAGTTAGATTCTTCACTCTTGCTGCTGCTGGCGCTCGTTATGCTCGACGTCTCAGTAGAGGTGCTAACCCCTGAAGACGATGAAATGGCATTTTCTGAAGAACTTCGAGAAGAAAAGGTGCTGTCCGAAAAGCTGGAAGAGGTGCTTCCCGAAGAGCTAGAAGTAGAAGAAGTTGTGCTCCCAGAAGAGCTGGTAGGAGCAACTGTTTCTGAAGAGCTAGAAGAAGATGTGGTGCTCGACGAGCTTAGAGTAGAAGAGGCGCTCCTTGAGGAGCTAGAAGTAGGAGAAGGCGAAGACGTGCCTTCAGAAGAGCTGGAAAAGACGTACTCTTTGAAGTAGAAGACGAGCTTTCAGATGTAGAAGACGACGTGGTCGCGAAAGTTGGAGAGTTTGAAACTACACCTGTCGAGGTATTTGGTGCAGTTCCAGTACCCGTAGAGCCTCTAGGGGTGCTTGTGACCTCTCCCGCAGGGGAACTGGGGCTTGTAGTGGGAGAAGTAGTATTCAAGGTATCACAGTAATCCAACCATTGGGACTCTGACGGTTGTAAGTACTCCTTACTAGCGGTTTCCCAGTCCTTTCCATGTTTTGTGATACAACTCCGACACGATGTATGATAATCCATGAATGCAGAGTCTGGCTTGCAAAGGGCGGGTATTTTTCCTATAGTTTGAGCCTCTATGATGGCACTATGACAAAAGACATAGCATGGTGACGGTAATGTTTCCGCACGCTTATTTAAAGGCAAGTATTTCCTTACTATCGCTGTCGGATAACCCGGCTCTGGCGTGCTCGAAGTCGGAAACTCCGTAATGCCTGTTTGCGATTCATAATTGCCTGTAGAGATCCAAGTCGTGACGGTCTTACCCGAGGTGGTTGTTACGATCTCCTTGAGTTCTGGGAGCTTGAATATATCGTAGCTTAATCCGAAAGCCGGAGGTGCCAGATAAAAGAGATCTTTTACAAGAGGAATGTATCCTGTTCCGTTCTCGGGCCATTCTACCGGGGTATAAACGGGTGCCGGCTTACAGTAAGCCTGCCTTTCGCAGACGTATGCTTTGTCTGGAAGGTCAGGCCAAACATTACATCCATTTGGTTGCGGAGGAGAGCAAACGGTCCCAGGAGGGCATCCCCAAGTTAAGTCGGATGAGGCATTATAAGCTGGCACATTAAAACCCGGGGAGTTGGTCAGCGTAGGACAGACGGACACTTCAGAAGTGACCGTTGTTGCTACTGTTGCGGTAGTAACTTGCGTCGTAGTGAATGTTGTAACACTTACTGAACCGGTCACTGAGATCTCAGAAACGGTAATAAATGTTGTAGTAGATATGACAGTAACAAACGACGTAGTCTCTTCAGTCGCAGTCACTGTGGCGGTATCCGTAGTCGCTGAGGCCGAAACAGACACAGCAGTTGTTGTTAGAATATCTGTAAGTGTAGACAAGATAGTTGTTATATACGTCGAGACAGTCACGTAGACTGACGTGCTATATTCAGTCGTGGTTAATGTTCTGTCGGATATAACCGTGGTTGGGATCTCAGTTGTGAAGGTGAGAGTAGCCGTAGTAGTAGTAGGGACTAGAGATGTGTAAATAGTAGTTGTCGTCTCTGTATCAGTCAATGTAGCGGTTGTTGTCTCCTCGTCGGTGAAAGTAGTTAAAGAGGTAAAAGTCTGGTTATTCGTACGCGTAACAGAAGTGGTGATGGTCTCCGAATCGGTAACGGTCTCCGTCTCCGTCTCCGTCTTCGTTTCGGTTTCGGTTTCGGTTTCGGTTTCTGTATCTGTCACGGTATCCGTCACCGTGTAGCCGTGACTGACAGTAGTAACGCCGCTTTACCAGATGTTAGCTATATAGCTTCGGGTATAACCAGGATTACTCACTAAACTGTAGTAGTTTCAGTTTTCGTTTTGTAACAGATCTCCGTAGTCGTAGCTGTAGCCGTCTCGGTGATCGTTTCGTAACAAGTTTTTGTAGTTGTTTTTGGTATGCAATAAGACCAATGCGCCTCAGAGAGAGAAGCTTGCACTCTTGTGAGCCAAGCTAGAGTGATAGCCGACAAGGCCCCAAAGCGGCGAATCGAAACCATTATAGTGCGGGTAGGAGTTTTAGAATGGCTTGCTTGCGCCTCGAAGTGTTATACGACCCCAATGTTAGAATATATCTTCGTAGCGAGTGACCGTCCGTCTTTAGCGAGCGACTCTTGTACCAAGAGCTTGACAGCAGACTGGAAAGGACCGATGAAGGGGATGCTCTGGAGCTCTCAGCTCATATCTATACGTAAATGGAAAACTACCTATGTAAGCGAGGCTTCGAATTTCCTTCGGCTGAACCCAACCAACGAACTGGGTGATATTTTTATGAGCTGACTAGCGTAGGACCTAGTAGGCTATCCTGGACGATTCTCATATAGCTGAACTTCAACGAACGTCGTCAGCTCGGTAACAAGCAACTAGTATACCCTTCCTAGCTCAAGGCCAAGTTGTGTTCCAATTGCTTGTGTATAGAGCTGCTATCTACGAAGGAACAGAAGGGGAAACATGGTTCCATGGAAAAGAAAGCTGCCAGGTAGCTCTAAAAGGGAACAGCAACACGAATAAGGCTGAAAACGAGAGTGGACAGGATCAGGAATGTCAACACGAGCCATTTGGAGCGACAGGTACCAAGCATGGTTGCATATCAAGTACAGAATACGCGGACCGGGTCTGCATGAGTCAAATCCCCACGGAAGTCGTGTACAACCTAGTATCCCTGCGAAGAAAAAAAGCCCGTCAGCTCGCCAGTTGCATCCCGGGACATGATTGTGCGGAGTAGGGTGACGGTGTATTGTACATTGGTGTTTGTACTACTCCCCCGGACCGCCATATTCAAGTTCTCAGCTGACCCCTGATAACAAGAAGAAATAATTTAGAACTAATGAGTACTGGTATTAGCAATCCAGCTTAGAATATCACAGGCTACAGAAGACGATACAGGGCTCGAAGTTAGTAGAGCAAATTGCAAGGTTACATACGATATTGGATGAGAAACTAGGGCGGTAGAAAAAGGCGGGCAACCATAAAAAAAAGTATGTGACCGAGGCCGCAATAAGCGAAGTGGAAGCTGGAGCAAGGTATGAGAAAGGTATGAGAGACGAGGCTCTTCTGCAACCAACAGAGAGCAGCCGCACAACTCAGAGGACCCGGGCAGGGGACGATAACGGGTCGGAGATACTAGACAAGACATGGGTCAGGATACGAAGGCGGGGCATGTGGTGTATACCATCGTGCATTGCGCATCGTACACTATACAACATAACAATCTCTAGAGTCTCTAAAGTCTCTTATTGAGGTGATTGCCAAGCCCGAGATCGTGCGTGAGGCGGGTCTCTTGGGACGGGACTGCAGGGGTCCTCGAAGGATGAGTGGACGAAGTCGATGTTCACTGCATCTTTGTCACGTCTTCCGCGGCCAACAGCAACGTACCCTAAGGTGAAGGACGAGAGCAGAGAGCGCGCAGTGCCATCGCTCGTGTATGTTAGGTAGGATTGCCACTTGTTGATACCTAATAAGAGAATTGCGAAAGCGGTACTTGCAGGACCGAAAGAAGACCGACTATTGAATCTGGCCAATAGAGTAAGAATGTCATCATCTTTGCGGAAATATTAACAAATTTGACAGACGTGCCGCTCGTTACACAAATCGGCCATATCGAAGACTCTTCTACCCAAGGCCAATATGTAGGTCGCCGAGAGATGGGCGTACTTCGGTTTTTTTTTCTTTTAATTTGTCAAGTACGACGACTTCTTGCTGGGAGTCAGTATTCCGACCATAATGAGGAATGACTGTATCAATCTCTTTCAAATCCTTAACTCACCTATACCTCGGCGAGGTGGTGAGCAGGTGGTGAGCAGAAATCACCTCACATTTACATCTATGCAGATGGCGAGATCTGCTCGGAGACCAGGAAAGACACCTGGAAAGACACCCGGGAAATCCATATACGGGAGGAGCTAAATCTCGAAGGAAGTCGGGCGGGGTAGGTTGAAATCTCGTCACTTACATGTGGGTGTGTAGTACCCGTTGTACTGTTCCAGCCATATGGGATGGATCAGACGTTGGGAGGCGCAGATAAAAAAAGTGTACTATGGTAAGCTTACCATGGGACTGGACTTGGACTTGGACTTGGGTCGAAGAAATCATGTGTAATGTGTAAGTTTGTAAATGTATGTAAGTGTGTTCATGGATCTGTGGAGACAGAGGATTACCTGAGCAGGAAAAAAGAAAATAAAACAAAAATTGATACGTAAAAAGTTTAGCGTTGTAGTACAAAGAACTTTTCCATGAGAACTGCTTAACTAATTAAGGTTAAGGATTACGTCTATCCCGATAGTTTAGTCTAGGATTGTCATCCGAAAGTTGCGGTCAGCTACTGATTGGATGACTAGATTAGATAATAGATCCATAACGGGCACTACCTAAGGAACCTAACAGCCCTAAGGATATCAGGCCTCAAGTGGAGAAAAAGAAAAAGTCGGGGATCGGACAATGTCTAGACTAGATTTTAGAAAGCCATTTTCTCTACCTCCACCACCTCCACCACCTTCACCTTCAACTATCCTTCTCTTTTAAGTAATATACATCAGCAAAAGCAGAATCTTCGCCAAGGTTACAAGCTACTTTATTTATATTAGTTATCCCAATACAAGGGTAATTTTAAGATCCAGAGAGTTGGTAAAACCAGTGAACGATTCTCATATGGTCATACGAGTAAGACTCGAAAACTTGTTCCTAGTCCCACATCTAGAGTGGCTTGCAACGTAACAACGTCCCTCTTCTCTTCTTGGTTGGCGACATGAGGTTTGAGTCAAGAGATGACGGTATCATTTCTATCAAAATCGGAAGTCTATACTATACCTACCGAGAAGTTCGTCATGAAAAAGGCTAGGTAGTTGGGTTATAAGAAATCCGGATTGTTCAACTCTAAATATGCGCGGGCGAGTATTCAGAGATCCCCTCATTATGATTCTACAGTAGTATTGACAACTCACACCACCCTGGGGCTAAACCAATATGGTCCTACCCACCATGAAGCCTGCCTGCAGCAGGGATACGACTGTGTCCAATAATAATACAGTAAGGACATTCTCACGTTATTTACATTCCAATGGAAAGAAGTCACCATGTATCTTGCAAGGATCATTCTTACATGTGTGTCTCTTAATATATGTCTTTGATCTTCCATTGGGAGCCGCCCTGGTCGTCTTATCCAGCGTTGGAACTATCACGCATATTATTGACTCTTGCGTACAGATTCTTTGCCGGGTTCGTACTCGATATTCTCAGCTCCAATTCTTGCATTTTCTCTTCGGCTTAGCATAATTGCCGTATTCCCATGTGTGACTAGTAGTCACTGACTACTACCGTCCAGTTGTATGTCGTGTTACACGACAACTTAGGACAAGAAGAGACATGCTAATTTTGATAGTTCCTATTGCGCTTAGTCTTGTTAATGGACGAGTGGGTGCTGTATTATATCAATCTAGTAGCATCAGCGACCACGACCAAAGACAAGGCTGAGTACTCGAGTGAGCTGACCCAGCCGGTCTAGTCTACCCGGCCACCCTCCACTAGCGGCCATGTGAATGCGGGAAAGTCATTCTCGAGCCTCGATCTATGGGAGGGAGGCAAATCCTTAAGATTCTTTGTCCTCTTAGCTATCTATTTAGATTGATGGGTAACTATTAGTCCTCCAATCACTACAGGCAGGACGCTCGGAGAGATTACTTCTGCTTAGTATCACTTGACTACCAAGATTTCAAGAACCTGCCGCAAACCCGAACAACTTTAAAGAGATCTTTTTGTTTCGTTACGTCCTACCACGTTTTTGTGCCCGTGGCCGCCGTATGAGCCTCCTTTGTTGACCGGCTATACACAAAGAACGGTTCTCCTCAACTTTCCAAATTCGTCTTGATCTTTATTTCGTGGGCCATCATCTCACGCGGCAAATCCCTTGGCGCTGATATCTCAGCAAATCAAACCCAAAGCTTTTATTGATTCTTGGTTTTATATTGTACTAAGTATTTCATTGTTATGGTGGCTTTGCCTCGATCTCGTCTGGCGGGCCTCTAACCTGCACATTCAATCCCTGCCACGAAATGAGCCTCACTCATATTTCCAATTACCTCCTCAACTAAATCCTTCGCCGTATTTCTTGTAATCGGCAAACACTTCAACAAGACCCACGATGTATCGGTCTAGGATATCTTGGCTGGCCTTTGCCGCTGGGTGGCTCGCTGTATCTATCCATGGTCAACTTTCAGGATGGATGGATGGCCAGAGGAATGCTACTATGTGTACATGGGAGAAGTTTCGAGGTATATTTCTAAAACATCAACTCCATCATCATAGCTAGATAGATCGTGGGAAACTGATGTTTTACTAGTTACTACACTGGAAGATACTGTCTATATAGATGGTGGTCGAATATTTTGGATTGCAGGTTTTACCAACGATACATACTCGATGGCGTATCAAGACGGTAAGTCGTATCTTCATAAATTCCACCGGATCACGCCGCATTTCGACTGATCATATCTAGTCAACCCTCTTGGCCAAATCTACACATTCAACTTCGGTACTCCTTTCAACGCGAGTACAAATTTCTCAGCAATACTTACACATAACACTATATCAAAGGGGCCTGACGGTGGTGCTGCTAACAACTTAGCACCAAATTATGTTAGCGGAGCATTGCTAGGCAACGATCACGAATTCTTCACCTATGGTGGTTTACTAAGACGAACTGACGGTGACCCCCCGCCAGACGGCGATCGCGGAGTCGAATATGTGGTATCTCTCTACGGGGAGGAGAAGCCTAACTACCAGACGGGAATCCACTATAATCAGCTTTCCGAGAATGTGACTCGATATGTCACCAACGGAGGCGCGGCCAGCGCTCCGTCTGAGAATAAGGCATGGTATTTCGGCGGATATCGCTCAGAATCTGGAGGTGAAATTTACGAGGCAACCTCTAATGAAAACTTTCTAGCATCAAATGCCTCGAATTATCTTATCACTTTAGATATGGCCACCCAAACACAAGAGGTCTGGAGTAACAACACCCTCGGGTCGGGGATCCAAAGCCGTGCCGATCCTTCTGTGGTCTGGGTTCCTGTAGGTAAGGAGGGTATTCTGGTAGTACTAGGAGGTGTTACATACCCCAGCTATCTAGGCAGCGACGGGACGTCAGCGAACGAAGCGCAGAGTGTAAGCACGACCAGTTAATTGCCTGAATGTACCGAAATTAACGTGCTAGCAGAAAAAGGATAGCCCAAATTTCATGAAGAATATTGACATCTATGATGTTGCAAGCAAGACATGGTATCAGCAGCCCGCTGAAGGTGTTCCTCCTCCCCAATCCGCAATGGGATGTGCGGTTGTTGCTCCTGCTCAAGATTATTCAAGCTTCAACATCTACTATTATGGTGGTTATGATGGACTTGATGATTCTTCAGACTTTAGCGATGATGTATGGATTTTATCCCTGCCGTCTTTCATGTGGATGAAAGTAAGCTCTGGCCCGACTGCGCATGCTCGAGCTGGTCATCAATGCGTCATGCCATATCCGGACCAAATGGTAGTTATCGGAGGCCATCGGGGAAATAAAGAAAATATATTATGCCTCGAGGGCGAGCCTCCAGGAATGCTCCAAGTTTATAATCTAACAGAAACCCGCTGGATGGATGGATACGACCCGAATAGTTGGAATTACTACGGGGTTCCTGATATGATTCACGCTATGATAGGGGGTAATGCCTCTGGAGGCGCAACGGTGACTGCTCCAAGCCCCTCAGGCTGGTCGAAACCAGAACTCGGTAGTGTCTTTGCAACTCCATATCCGACATCAAAATTGATAACACATTACCCTTACAGCTCTATGGGTCCTGGCAATGATACTAGGGGTATATACAAAGCTGACGGGGGCGGAGGTACCCCTTCTTGGGTAGCACCTGTAGTGGGAGTAATCGGCGGCCTCATAGTTGTTACGGCATTAGCTGTTGGTATTATCCTTTTCAGGAGACGAAAGTACTTAAAGAAGACCGGCAGCGAACCGTCAACCGACGACAACGGCACCAGGATCTTATCCTGGATGCGTGGTCAACCCGAAGGGAAGGCGCCAACAATCACTACTGATGACACTCGCACGCAGTGTGACGAGTTGGAGAGCCGAGGCGTCACTCCGGCACGTTTTCAGGGCCAGCCAGAAATGGGAACAGTACCTGAGATGCCGGATACGCACCTTGTAGAGCTATGGGGTATGTTGCAACGTCTACTACAATGAACGGCTTGTCCTAGATACTAACTACATTTACAGATACTTCACCCAGAGTTGAATTAGTAGGAGACACGCGTGCGAATCTGGGCATGATACCTCCTCATATTGATACTAAGCAATCACCTTTTACCTCAAATCCACAAACCCCTCATAGTTTCAACCATATCTCCACGCCAACCAGCCAGACTGCACTCAACTCATCCCACGACTACTCACGTACCAACTCTCCACCCCCCGTTTACACCGACGAACGACCAGACTCTCCGGCCCTAGGCAACAACGATGCCCGCTTTAACTCCATTGCTAATGCCATGACCACCGATATCCCTACGAATGCGCCTGCGAATACCGGTTCTCCCCCAAGCCGCAAAGCAGTTGTCAGCGGCTTAAGCGGCATCAGCGACCGTGAGTTGACGCACCTACGACAGATTAGCGATGCATCGACAGATACCCAAGCTACGGCATTGGCACCAGCACCAGCGCCACCGCAAGCATCATCGCACCACGTCATCGAATCAAATCCAGAACCAAGCCCTCCACTACCCGTCAGCTCGCCAAGCGTCACAGGTGCAGACGGGTCCCAAGAAGCATCCGACTACGTCAGCGTGCCTCAGATCGCAACGACTTTGGGCGCGAACAACACGGGCAGTCCGCTGCGGCGAAGCGTGTTCCGAGAGAACGAAGACGACCTGGATGAGGGCGAGAAGCGGTGATGATTATCCCGGTGGCGCGTGGAAAGAAGGTAAACTGTCTACCTTCGGCGAGAATTGTGCCCGGAATACACGGCCTAGATGTGGACATAATACGTTTAGGGACAAGGAGTAATATCACAAAACACGCATATGAGCGAGGGAAGGGAAGTAGAAGGCGGAAAACGTATGTGTCTTTTGGATGGAGTTTTAACTACATTGCTCGGCTATAGACACCACGGAGGGAAAGGATGGGATATGCTGGATTAGGTTTGGAGGCTTCTTGAGCCGTTTCCTCGTATATAACTGCCAAACCTGCTGGATTCAAATCAAAAAGAGAGAGGGGAATTTGCGCATATCATATTTGGATATGGGATGATGGGATGACGGGTGGGAGAGTGAAGGCATACCGGTTGGTTTCATTTGAAATTCACGGGATGATGCATGACATGAATTTTTACAGTACAGTACAAGTATAGTGGTTGACGGGTCCATCAATCTCTCAATCGATATTTCTAATGATAAACGTTAATTCATTTGAATAATTACTTGATTTAAATCATGGCAATTAATGAGCTTGCAAAAGCTTCATTTCTGGTATCACTATAGCTATAGAGCTAGTATTAGATCCTGGAGGGAAGTGTGTAGTCCAAATAAACACTATACTATACATAAGTAGCGGTTTAACACGTCCCCAGGTTATACGCACACTTAATCGAACAAGGGTTCATGTCTAGGCTGAGAAACACTGCCACTAGAAGGGCAGACGAGATCACCCCATGCTGGGTATCCAACAGAGCCTTACCGGAATCACCTTCCTCTAAGCCGGTAGGACTTGCTTTCAGCTTGCTTGTTTAGAACCACTTGACCAGCTGGACAGCCATGGCATACCTTGGCTTTTCATGCAGGACTTCGGCCAAATGCGAATAACTAAGAGCCGCGGCCCTTTACCGCACGCTTGGCCCCATCATAACAAAGGCACATCCAATTGGCCTTTTACTTTTCCATTAGTTCGTATTCGCCGCGTTCCCTTCTATGATCCCAACATTAGAGCTGGGCGCTTTGTGTTCGCTTGTTATTGCGTAAACCGTAGCGAATAATTTCTCAGCCCTTCTTTCGTCCTGGTTTCCCTCGACCTCGTCCACGGGATGCCCGACCTCTGGAAGCAGCACCTCCTCTACTTGATCGAGTGGTCGGAGCAGCGTCGGCTTCTTCTTTCTCACTTTCTTCTTCGTCTACCTCTTCCTCGCTCTCATTGTCTTCAGCCTCCTCCTCGTCTTCTTCGGGTTCTTCCTCGACGTCTGGCTCTACGCTCTCCGCCTTTGCTTTTGCGGCAGCCCGCTTCTGACTCCTAGCACCTCTCGCCGTCGGCCGACCCACAGGACTACTGGGGAACGGTGTTTCCTGATCGGTATCGTCGATGGTGCTGGACCTTCGTGTTTTCGTCGTGGTGCTACCAGCGACGCTCGCTGCATCGGCCGCAGCGTCATGACCACCTCTTGTACTACCACGCTTGCGTTTCCTCGTGGGCTTTTCGTGGACCTCTGTTTCTGCATCCGATGGGGCCGACTCTTCCCCGGGTCCGGCCGCCGCGCGGTTCCACATAAGATCGTGAAACTCATCCGCAGGTAAGTCAAAATAGTTGTATTTTTGCTCGGGGGGCTCCTCGTCTTGGCCTTCGCTCTCGCTCTTAACGTAGTCGAAGGCGTTGTCGCGCTCGTCTATGGCATCCATATTATAGAAAAGCCGTAGTTTGTCCCATATGCATGGTATGCGCGTGTGTGTCTCGACGTCCGGATCGAATCCATGGTTACGGAGATGTTCCGAGATGGAGATCATGCGGAAGTGTTTATGTATTCCTGCAAGTTTATTGGATCATAGTATTAGATTAAGATTCGCAATTATGCCGCGCGCAACACGGTGAATAGAGACACGTACCTGATGGTTTCCAGCGAATAACAGCTTTAAACAGAGAAGATTCTTGATCGTCGGTCCAAAGGTTGTTAAGGATCTCGGATGCCGGAGGCAAACTAGGCTTAGAAGCTGTGGGAGTATCGGCGGCGCGAGGGGTATCTGCAGCTTGCGGGGTGTCTACATCCATGGCATCGTCGTCGCGCGCAGGTGTCGACGATGCTTTTGGTGTAGACACCTCCGCCAAACTGCCTGCTTTGGACTTCCTTTTCGGTGGCATATTGATTCCCTTAGGAGGAATTGAACACAAAAATTCTCTCAATGTAGTCCTGTTTTCATTTACTCGAGACTAAAATATGAGATTGAATATGTCGAGAAAGAAAAAAATTGAAAGGAGCGAAGCAATTCAGACATGATGATAAGAGCTAAGTACAAATTAAAACAGAGCTTCACTTTAGAGATGGAGCTTTTGATAAGAACCAGGGTCCAAGCTGTACATTAGGTACATGTAGGTATGTACTTGAGTACCTAGGTACTTAGCACATCTTGGGCTGCTAAAACAATGTGTGGCTGAGTACGGATTAAGTACTTAGATCGCGGGGCAGTCGCGTTTGTTAAATGTAGTGGCTGAGTGGCTTGTGTTGGATGACATTTTGATGCCATTTACGCGTTTAGCACTCACGAATAGGTACCTAACCTTCATAATACATCGTCTTTATTCAACTTTCTCATAATCCTCGGTGGCTAATATATTAGATAAGATTTCATGGGGATGTTCTGAACCAAATCCCCCAAATGAATTCTATAATCCCCAAGCCGATAAAATGGCGAATGAAGACTTTGCCGATGTATTCGCCTTTCCAGATTACAGCCTATCTTCAAAGCTGTTGACCCTTTCGTCGGGATCGGATAGTCAATTTTTCAATACAAACATCCTAGATTCCAATAAGCCAGATGAAGGTCATCTTACTGTCAAGCCCGCCAACGCAGACATCGATGGGTTCTTCAAGCTGCCTGATTCACTGCTTCCTGTAGATCTCAATGAGATTAATGAGAGTCACCAGATTGCCTCAGTTCCCGAAACACTTCATGATGTAAATCTGCACGATCTTGATGTGTTAGATGACTCGTGGCTTTTGAAAGATAAACCAACAGAAGCTAAAGCCGAGTATAAAACATGGGACGGTTTCTTAGTGCCTGATATTCCCCAACCGGCACCATTATTTATTACCGAAGCCGGGCCAGGAACATACGACGCTGCGATCAACCATCCGGACGACCCCCTCAAGATTGGGAATACTGAAGGCAATGTTATTCAAACTGGCCCGTATCTTACAGCCTTGATAGGCCTTGCCTTTGGCAGAGGTTCAGTCTTTTTCACTTGGGATGCAAACAAACGTAGCTTCATTCTTAACCTGGACAAGATAAGAATATCAGGTTATTCCTTGGAAGTTCTACATGGTATTCAGCAATGTTGCCTACAATGCGGAAATACGACTCGTTTCCTTTCAACCTATGTACAAGCTATATATGAGACACAGCCGAGTGCAGTCAGAGTGGCTATTGCGAAAGCGGTAGATATCACTTTGTTGACCATTCAGAAACTCCTCGGAACTAGAGCAAGGGAAATTCGGTCACTTCTCCAGTTAAAATGGCTTGTCCAGCCTATTCAAACGGTGCTCGCATATTTCAAAGCATTGATACTGAAGATTTCGAAAACGAAAACTGATGAGCATGTAATATCTCTCATCTTCGAAGAGGCACAATTGCTGGAGAATACCAATGCGCTTCTGAGCGACATTATGCGTGAGGTGTTATCACGTGTCTCTACACCTTGGACTCAGTTTGCAGAGAAATGGATAGGGGTTCAAACCGAAAGAGGGGTACCCCTGACCAAGGATGATCCGGGACACAGCTTTGTCAAGGTTGAAAATGTTCAGATTGTGGACGATTCAGGACTCGAGGCTGATGAACTCGACTATGCCCTTGACGAAGATCGTATGCCAACTTTCATCCCGAGCGAGATGGCTTTGGTTATATTCGAGACTGGAAAAACGCTACGGCTCCTCCACGAACATCATCCAGAACATCCAATCTGCCGGACGGAGCTTATTGCTAAAAGCAATCCTCCCCCTCTTAAGTGGTACTTTAATTGGAAAGCTATAGAACGTTTTCAAGAAGACGTAAAAAGTTACGAGAATAACCTAACTAAGAGTCTACAATGTTGGCTTACGGGGCAAAGGGCCGCCCCTGAACTAACGAGTATGGCTGATATCATACCAAATGGGAACTATGCCCTTGAGTTTTTTGGACATGGAGAGGCCGAACTTGAAGGGCAGTTTTTGGCGTCTATTGCAGCTCTTGATAAGCCACCAGTTACGATCTCCGGGGAAGACAATTTGGCAAAACTGCTTAACGATAACTTATTTAAGGAAGAAGCCGTTATCGAACAGGGAATTTCTGACTTCTCGCCACATTGGTCATTGATACCATACTACTCTTTCGGACCGCTTATCGCAGCACAAGCACGAGTGATCAATCGAGAATATATGAAGCTGCTCTTCAGTGCACATCACCTGCGAGATCATTTATCCCTTCAAAAGCAATTCCACCTCCTCGGGAACGGCGTGTTCTGTAGTCGTCTTTCGCATGCGCTATTTGATCCTAACCTTGATACTGCTGAGCGACAATCCGGTGTGGCTCTAACTGGCGGTACAATGGGACTCCGGCTAAGCGGAAGGGATACTTGGCCTCCAGCTAGTTCAGAACTTCGATTGACTCTGATGGGCGTCTTAGCAGAAAGTTTTCTACCCTCATCACCTCAGACAGTTCCTTCAATAGATGGGAAATATGGCCTGCCGGGCGACATTAGCTTTGGTGTACGAGACCTTTCGAGTGAGGAAATTGATAAATGCTTAGACCCCGGTTCGTTAGAAGCATTGGATTTCCTTCGACTCTCATATAAGCCTCCCGCTCCGCTCTTGCCGGTCTTTGCTCCGGTTATCCTACTAAAATACGACAAAATATTCAGGCTGTTGCTTAAAGTACTCCGAATGCTCTACGTCGTCGAGCAACTCTTCCGAGATGCTCTTGGGAGAACGTCTAATTGGCATCATATCGGCAATACTTCGTTGCGGTTTCGCTTCGAAGCACATCATTTTGTCACAAGTATAAGCGCGTACTTCTTCGATACGGGTATTGAGATACCATGGAAACAATTCGAGCAGCGGCTCGCAAATATAGAAAATGACCTTTCAAAGTCAGACCTCGATCCTAGGGAGACGCGAATCCTTAGCCCGGACGAGCTACGCGAGGAACATGAACGACTCCTAGATCATATAATGCATACGCTACTACTTAGAAAGCGACAGCAACCGGTGATGAAATTGCTAGAAGATATTTTTGGCCTCATTCTAAAATTTTCTAAAATGGCCCGCATGGAAGCTTCAGGTAATAAGGAAAGTAAAGGTCAGGGTTTATCGCCTAAGAGCCTCTATGATGCCTTCAAGAAGAAGGTAGATATTTTTATAACCGTATGTCGAGCTCTTCAAGAGAAGGGAGGTCTTAAAGGGAAACAACCCGCAAGGGATACAATGACGGATGATGGGAAACGAGGTGAGGATAGCAAAGAGGAGAATACCATTGATCGACTCTTACTTAAGCTTGAGATGTCAGGTTATTATGGAGGAAACTTGAGGAATTGATTAAATAGAAACATGAGATACCCCGAATGAATATGACTTTTTGATAAGTGTAGTTCAATATCTGTAGATTTGTCTCTTTTTTTACCCCTTTTAGCCCCTTAATTGCCCAGCTTCTTTCAAGTACCCAGGTACCCACGAAGTAGGTACCTAGGTATCTTGAGTTACATAAGTAACCCCGCATCGCGTTTCCCAGCGCGCGACTATCAACCCCACTAACCAAAGCAACAAGTACATGTAACACCTGCATGTAAATTGTTTCCTCCAGCGCATCATTTGAAGTTTTAGGGCACCTGCTTCTCTCAGCTTCGTTCTTCCACTTTTACTCTCACATGCCAAATCAACAAAATGTCTCGACCCGCGCCGCCGTCGGCGAGGAACTTAACCTTAACAGAGGAATTGGAAAAATTAGAACAGTCAATTACTCTCACATTACAAGAAATTGACCACAACTTCAGCAAGGCGCACCGAATTGTCACTACCAGCATCCTACCTCTTGTAGAGCAATATGGCGAACATTCGAAAGCCGTTTGGGAAGCGTCCAAAGTACGTAAAGATATTTCAGCCAGCTCGATATGCACTTGTCAACTTACTAATTTTTCTACTATTCAGTTCTGGAAGCAATTCTTTGAAGCATCCGCCAACGTGTCTCTATCCGGTTACGAAGAACTAGCCGGTGATGGAGAGACTACTACAGCAGAAGAGACAGGCCTAGAAGATACAACGTCTGACTATAATAACACAGCTGCCGAGGACGATACGACTGTCGAGCAGTCAGGCTACGCTGAGCAGTCCCAAGAGCAACACGACATACCCGATGACTCTATCCTCGATCACGCCGAGATAACAGGAAGCACACCACGAGCGCCATCAACCAAATCACTACCGCACATGAAGAAACCCCAGTTCGCCGACTTCGAGTCACCCTATGAGAAGCTACGGCGCGAACTCAAAGGCGAGAATACTATCTTTAAGGACGATATACTTGCCGATGATGACGACGACACCTTGGAACTCCCAGCCCGTACGAGAACAAGCAATCAATCCAGGTTGCCAGATATGTCCATGACACCACGCTCTTCATCCTTGTTGGAGGAGCCAGCACCTCAGTCTACAATCAGCAAGAACAAGGACCCGCTACTACACCGTGTCCTGGATAAAAACTACCGACTGCAAGCTACACCGCACAAGACCGCAGCTTTACCGCCACACGCGCGTGCTGGCCGCGGCAGATCTCCCGCCAAACCTGGTGAGGGAGAGGAAGACAGAACCCGCAGGGCACTATGGGCCGAAAGTCCGATGAGCTCACCCGAGATAGCAATGCCCAAGTTGCGAAGTGACCTATACATGTCACCCATACGGCTAGCACGAGGTCGCCCGGCTGTAAGCGATACACCAAGAACACCTGGCGTTAGCGTGCAAACGCCAGGTACAGCAAGGAAGACGAGGGATATATTTGCAGAGGCCAGAGATCAGGGTTTAAGTAAGGGCAAGGGGAAGAAAGATCTGGATGAAATCAATTGGGATAGTGATGACGATGATTTTGGCGGGATGAGCCCGCCGAAGACGATTCAGTTTGCATTGCCGCCGAGCAAACTTATGCAGACGCCTGGTGAGTAGAAGTCTCCTATATTTATCAATTCTCGTTCGCGAAGCTTATACTGTGACTGAACACTAACAAATGTAAATAGCACGAGAGGCAAGCAAGCGAATTGTTGACGACATTCTCATCACAGCCGGTGCCGCGCCAGAGGATTCATCCGAGTACAGCCCTACGATGGTCAAGATGAATCAGGATATCCTAGACGATACGTTCTAGGAAATTACGGAGAAAATGCTTTCAGTAGCATATGTTGACGAGACCAAGCTAGATAAAGTAGCAGTATTTTTGTTATTATTACTATCACGAGTAGGTAACTAGACAAAACAGAAGATACCCCTTATTTATTCCTTCTCGTCTCCTACCAATTTGCGCCGTTGCTTGTCCATAAGTGTATTCAGATATTGCCACCCATCATGACATTCGTCGTGCTGTTTATCCACTAATCCCCAATCCCCAAGTTCTCTTAGTAAAACTCTCCAAAGCTTTTTCAAAATCCTTGCGACGCCGTGGAAGAGATATCTGTAAACCCCTTCCTCGATAAAGGAGTCACATACCTCAGCTCGACAACTTGCTTGCCCACTCGTCAGACTAGTCCTCTCCCTTTCCTAGCTAACCAACCCACACCCTTATTGGTTCACCGAGGAATAACTAGTAGCTGTCCTTCTTGAGGACGACAAGCAAGATATCTCATGTGTGGTATAGCAGAAGGTGTTTAGAAGTTCATTCTGACTTGGTTCCGCTGCGCGATGCGCTGTAGTTCGGCTTGGGTAGGGCTCGAACCAGAACTAGAACTGTCAGGCTTGCTGGACTTTCCTGGGATGTGCTTCTTGAGCAAGGCTTTGGCGCTACCGAATGAGCTCGTCGAGAATATCGAGGCTGAATCGGACTGGGCCTTCTCGACGTCGACGACGGTTTTGTCTTGAGGTTGGCTCATGATGTCTTGTTTAGTTGCTGGAGATTGTGTCTTTACTCGAGGGTGATGGTGGCGTGAGAGTAACCGGTGCTCTTGATATAGAAAGACGTAGTAGCCTTACTAGACGTAAGAAACAGCAGGCTATGTTGGCTTGACTTGACTTGACTTTCCGAAACTCTTGCAGGACTAAGGTGGTGACGTGATCTGATGCCAGTTGTGATTGATGATGTGATATCTATAAAGACAAGAAATACAGCTTTCAAGTAAGGAGGCTGAGGACGTATTATATCTTAGGTATAGGTGCGGGCTCAATATACACATCTACGTGTAGTCACATTCTATTCTATCGCGGCATACTACCACTTTGGGTAATGTATCTCGCATTGTGACGGTTTCAGTGTCTACCGTCAGCAGTCAGTGCGTACCAAGGTGTATTATCCCGTATGAGTCAGAAGCCTAGCCTCGTGAAGTTGTACAATGCAAGGTAGTTCGAATGAGTATGCTACATGAATTCGTCACTTCGATTTATTAGCTCCTAGGCGCTGACGATACCTCCATACGCAATAGGGACTCTAAGGGATCTTTGCCAAGAATAGTACCCGCAACAGAGAATATATACGTAAACTGCACATGGTAGATTAACTATAGAATGCTTAGTATGGTGTCTGCCTACCGACACAAGACGGGTAGTATGCTTCTTCGTTCGTCGACGAGCCACTTCTAGAAATCTCGCCTATCCTATTCGAGTACATATCCGAACACCGAGGCCCATGTAAGACGGACCCCAACGTCAGATACCAAAGACCATCGAAGCCTAAGGAAGGAAAGCTTCAATAAGCGTTGAAACCTTGCTGCCTTACGGAACATCACGTCTTTTTTTTTTTTTTTTTCCCGAAGCCTTTACTATGTAGAAAGAAATCTCGCCCGGCTTTTTCGACCGGGGCCCCGCAAAGCATACGTGAGTTGATATCGTCAGCTCAGCCTCATTAAGACTAGGTGGTATTCACATGCATTAGTCGATCAAAAGAACCCTACGCAACTCGAAAAGACTCTTTCGGCATGCGACGTCGGTTTCGGTCCTGACTCACTATTAGATCAGCATGGAGCAGCATGGATCAGCATGTAATGCCGCTAATCACTCACTCTTTGGCGATGCTATTTTGCTATAATAATACTGATTGATATTTGCGTCCCGGTTCTTACAACTTCTACTTTGGGGTAAGCAGCCCCAGTTACCTGGTTGGCTTTCTTGCCAAGACGTCGGAATACGCGTATTCTTGACGACATTCGAACCCTCTTTCAACGATGCCTTCAGCTCGAATTACACGTCGCTTCCTAAGTAGGCTATCTGATTCTTTTTACTCTATAGAACTTATGATCTAATTTAGGCGGTATGTTGCCCATACCTAGAGACAATCCAAGAAAGCTTCCAAAAACTTGAGTAACGCCTCGTCTTTCTCATGTGTAACATCCTACGGACCTACGCATGGGGGATTATGACTATAAGATATAAAGGCATTGCTGCACGCATAGGGTCAAGCAAGACTTGAAACCCCTAAAACCGAGAGAGGATTTGCATTCTTTTAGGCCTCTGCTTTCGATAGTACACTAAGACGACGTTTCTCCGTGCGTTATTCTCAGACTAGGTTCTAATAAGTGTGTATAAGCAATTGATGAGCAGTCAAGAAATAAAACACTGTTTAAAGACACTAGGTTCGAAAACAAGTCTTATAAAACTCAAGGCTCATTGGACATGGACGCGTGAGACTAGAAAGCCTTAGCCCTAGATCCGATTTCGAAGCTCATTTCTACTACTAATAATGAACATTATTGATAGCTAACTGGCTGGTTTTATAGAGCATATAGGACATTGTCCTATAGTTGACTAATCGTGAACGTTAAATAGTACACTCCAATATGTCATATACTCACTCAAGTTGTTAGTGATAAGACCTTGGACGGATACTAATAAAAACCAAGCATCTAATATTTGGTCACCTAACACACATCGGTGATCAGATGGGTTAGTATAGATTCTGCTTAGATGGCGCTAACTATGGGATTATTAATCCAAATCATTGTTATGCTACGTACTAGGTACTCCTTTTTCATCTTTAGGAATTGGTCTCTCGGACTTGAAGCTCAGATGAAGAACCCGAAGTATAGTCGCATGAAATCGAGTCCTCCCATTTCTTAAAGCCTTATATCTAGTCGCCAAAGTTCGTATAAGAGTAATTTGCGTGGCCACTACCTATTTATCTAGCTGCCAATTATTTTATTTAATCGAGCGTGAGTATTACATAGGTACCTATGTTTCCAATCTCAATGCGACTAGACTGTAAAGACTGAGCATAAAATCCATAGGTTGTCCTACGTGACATTCGTCTGATTTATAAGATATATGAACCTTGTTTATGAGTTATAATTGCTAGAATGAATATCCATGCTCACCTGACCCTTTCATCTCGAACCTATCCTCATCAACAACGGTTGCTCCTACGGGAATACCATGCTTGTGCCTGTCGAAGGGGGTAAAAGAAAGGACAGGCATTTATTTTTTCTCCCAACAGGCCGGTCATTATGTATATTAGAGACGTTATTTAGATAACGAGTGTGATCGACATAGCGAATTCTGCATCAATTTAACCTTCCCTCCGCATCCCGGCGATCCGGACTTGGGCCTTTTCGTATTCGTATTCAAGCTTGCCTATAAGCTGCAAGCTTGGACCACGAATTGAGGAGCGGTGAATGGCGGATTGAGTTACCTAGCTATGTTAGCTATCATGATTGGTCAATTCCAAAGTAATTAAACCCGACTTGGGCGAGGTAGCTCGTCTGAGGTGACTTGCATGGCATCACCTCAGGACAGGGGCGGCCTTTGTTAATAAAATACACTAATAAAAAAAAAAAAAAAACACTTGTGGAATGAACCGATATGGGATATTGACGTATGTGAATGATCTGATGATTATCTAATGACAGACTCGATAATGGTCTTCTCGAGAAAATGAAGACGAGAATCGAGAATCACTCGTACGTTTGTTTTTAGATAACGTTCAGTTTACGCGCGCTGATGTGGATATGGTAATATTTTATTTTTTGCTTAACCTAGAAAGCAAATTACGAACTACTAACGCCAAATGTCAGAAACAAGAGTGAAGAAGGGTACAACTCCCCCACATGAGGCATACATGTACCTACCTAGTTGTTTAGGCTAGTGGGTTAACCATTCACTATGCTAGTATATGCTAGTATTTGGCTAGTATGCATACTATGTAGACCAAACGGCGTTAATCTACCTAAATAGGCACTTGCTGCATGCGTTAGGTATGTACAATGTCGTTTTCCCCTGCCTTATCACACCAGCTGTAACACATTTAGGTATGTACCTTACCTGACTTTCAAAGTGGGCTTCTGCGCTTGTGGGCTAGTGGACTTGTGGGATTGAAACGGGGAAAGTAGCTTCTGTAACCTTCTCAAAGTCAGGTACCTAGGTAAGTGAGGTAAGTGAGGTAAGTGAGGTAAGTAGGGACGAACAAGCAACAGATGCAGGTGCATTACAGATCTAAATAGACCAATCAGCAGTGAGATATACCATTTAGAGAGGACCGTTAAACAGCAATGATACTCCTCTGGAAACTTTAAAAAAACTGGGATTTGTCCGGTATTAGCTTTTCGATGTACCGAAAGTGCGGATATCGCACTATCCGTGCATAAGATTGCGGGAGTAATGTCGATTAGCAGGGCTGCAGGGGTGTGCTGAACCATTAAGAAAAGAAGGGTTCATGTTTCTGTCCGATAATCAAATATTCCCAATCCAACAAAATTTTAGTGGGTTTCCTTAGATTCCTGCAAATATCCACCACCACCTCGTTCCTCTTCACCCCTTTCAACCTTTTTTAACTAAGGTCTAACACCTCCTCCGTATCGAAAGGGTCGTCGCCGTCCTTTAATTGTGACCTCCTCCCCTCCTTTCCTTCTTCTCTCTGGTGGATCTCGGGATATACTGGCCGCTTCTTCTACCACTATCTTTCATAGAAGACCGCGGCGCAATATACCCTATACCAAAAGCAGGCCAATACAATAGCTCCTGCTAGCGGTCGCCATGTCTGCGAATGCGACGAGTTTCACGTCGCCTTTGGCCGATTTTGCGGCCGGGGGCCTGCCTCCCCAGGTTGACGTTGTGTTCAACACAATCGCGAATGCAGGCTTCATGACGTGGGTGTTTACCCTCGTCGCTTTAGCTGTCGCGTACGACCAAAGTATGTCTCAATAACACACCTAATAGACTGAACCGCATTGGCTAATAGAAATCTAAATAGTCAGCTATTTCGTACAAAAGGGTTCTATCGTTGGCCCAGCATTTAAGCTACCGTTTATGGGACCCTTCCTCGAGTCTCTCAACCCTAAATTCGAAGAATACAAGGCGAAGTGGTACAGCGGTCCTCTGAGCTGTGTCTCGGTCTTCCACAAGTATGCGCTTTTCTTCCTTGATACGTCCTGTAGCAATTTTACTAACTTGTTCCTAGGTTTGTTGTCATCGCTTCCACCCGCGACTTGTCTCGTAAAGTCTTCAACTCCCCGACATTCGTAAAGCCATGCGTTGTCGACATCGCCACGAAAATTCTTGGAGAGGACAGCTGGGTATTCTTAGACGGAAAGGCCCATGTTGACTACCGCAAGGGCCTGAACGGTCTTTTCACCCGACGCGCTCTCGAATGCTACCTACCCGGCCAGGAGGCTGTTTACAAGCAGTACTTCGCCAGATTTCTCAGGTTGACAAAAGAGGCTGGAGGAAAGCCTATCCCTTTCATGCACGAGTTCCGGGAGCTGATGTGTACCGTTTCGCTTCGAACTTTCGCCGGATACTACATGCCCGACTCTGCCTGCAAGAAGATTGCTGATGACTATTACTTGGTCACTGCTGCTCTCGACCTTGTCAACTTCCCGATCATCATTCCCTACACCCGAACCTGGTATGGTAAACAAGCCGCGCGTATGGTTATGGACGAGCTTGCCAAATGTGCCGCTAAATCCAAGGTTCGCATGGCTGCTGGAGGCGATATCACCTGTATCATGGATGCTTGGATCAAGGATATTCTCGCTTCCAAGCGTTGGACCGAAGCTACTGAAAAGGGTCTCTCAACCGAGGGCATGGTCAAGCCGTCGCCTCTGTTGCGTGATTTCAGCGACATGGAAATCGCCCGAACCCTCTTTACGTTTCTCTTCGCTTCCCAGGATGCTACCTCGAGCGCAGCCACCAACATGTTCCAAGTCTTGGCCAACCGACCTGATGTTCTGGACCGTGTTCGTGAGGAGAACTACCGCGTGCGAAACGGCGATATCCATGCCCCCGTGAACTTGGAACAGCTTGAATCGATGACCTACACTCGTGCAGTTGTCAGGGAGCTTCTCCGATGGCGCCCTCCTGTCATCATGGTCCCCTACAAGGCCAAGAAGCCTTTCCCTGTCACCGAGAACTATACCGTCCCCAAGGGTGCCATGATCATTCCGACTACGTACGTGGCTCTTCGCGACCCTGAAGTATACGAGAACCCCGACGAATTCGACCCTGAACGATACTACACTGGTGATGCCGAGGAGAAGGGTGCCAAGAACTATCTCGTTTTTGGAACTGGACCTCACTATTGTCTCGGTCAGCACTATGCTCAACTCAACTTGGCCCTCATGATTGGAAAGGCTTCGGTTGAGCTTGACTGGAAACATCACGCAACACCTGACTCGGACGAGATCAAGGTGTTTGCCACCATCTTCCCTAAGGTATGTTGCGCATGATATTCATGGATGTGCTCGAAGCTAACTTTTATTAGGACGACTGCCCTCTTACTTTTGAAGAGAGGAAATGGTAATGTCTTTGATTAGGAATGATATCGGTATGAAATGGGTTTAGAAGGGGCCGTATGGCCGTATAACGAAAGAGACGAAAGTAGAATATAGTAATAGTAATAATGGTCTTGTATATAAGCTACTGCCAAGGATGTCGATACCAACGACTGCTAGAATGTCTATAGCAGCTGAATCAGACCTAAGTTTGAACAAAGATACTAGTTCGTCTTGAGCCTAACTTATTTTGTGACGTGATGTGTGCTTAGGAGATAGGATGAGAAGGGCTGAGGAAGACCAACGATTGAGATTGGGAGTACTTTCGATTTTCGATAACATAGAAGGGCCCGGATGAAAAAAAGGGATGAGAGGTTAGAAACATCGTTCGATTCTAAATCCTGCAAGTTGGTTTGTGTGTCGACGTTGACTCGTGATAGGTAACCTGACCTAGGAGAGGATTGCTTTCAGGTCTTATAATAGAAGTACCGCGGTACCCAACGGTACGGGCGTTTCCCCGACTGGGCCGTGACATCACAGTTACATGCAATTGAGTTTACCTTAGGTAAGCGAAAAGCTACATGCTCGGCAATTCATTTAATTCATCCCGCGACGTTTTTTGGTGGCTCGGACTTTTGAATCAAATATACATAACTACCTAGGTATTCTTAGGTTAAGGAAACTCCGTTTACTTGTGGTTGGGCACCTAATACCTATAGCACTCGCGATCAAGCTAAAGAGCACATATATTCGTAATTGGGTAAATACCTCTTCGCGCATCGCCGTGAAACAAATTCCCCCACGATGGCGGCACAACGACTTGCGATAAACAGCGCCGCTACGGCGTTGCGCGGTGGAAGCTCCCGACTTATGATGGGTTCGAGCTCGGCTAGTATTCCTGTAGCTGCGAATTTACTACGAGCTTCCTTCGGCACAACCTCCCCAGCTACAACAAGAACGATTGCGCGACCACGAATGCCACGGCGCATTGCCCCTACGAGTATCCGGTGGTCGTCGGATTCAAAAGCCAGCAGCGGAAGCGAGAGCAAGATATGGAACTTCCAGCAGGTTCGTTCCTCGATTCCACCTCTCTCTCTTCCTTACATAACCACCATCACCACCACCTAACTAACTAACTAATTCTCTCCTCTCAGATCCAAGCCGCCATCAAATCCCCACCCCCAGCTCCGCCCCGAAAGTCACCATAATCGACACCCGCGAGCCCTCGGAGCTATCCTCCACCGGCCGCATCCCCGGCGCGCTCAACATCCCGATCGCCAGCGCGCCCGACAGCTTCCACATCTCCGCGGACGAGTTCGCCGACCGCTTCGGGTTCGAGCGGCCCCCGGCGGACGACGACGGCAGCGGACGCGAGATCGTGTTTTACTGCAAGGCGGGCGTGCGCAGTAGGGCCGCTGCGCAGATCGCGCGCGAGGCGGGGTGGAAGAACGTGGGGGAGTACCCCGGCAGTTGGCTGGATTGGGTGGCTAACGGGGGCAAGATTGAGCGGTGAGGCGAAGCACGGCACATGGTAGATGGTAGATGGTAGATGGTAGATGGGTGAGATCGATACGCGGAAACTAGGGGGTTGTACGTAGATACGATGGTAATCCTGGGGAGGGACCAACCGTGCGGTGATACTTTACCTTTCTAGTCTCGCCGTGTATAAAGTAAAAGTAAGCGAGACATCGAGAGAGATATATATCTCCTTATATATTGAACATAAGAGATAAAAACAAACACCGAAACAAATTCAAAAAGCGAAATTGGTCTCATGATACATTAGAACGGAAAGGTATCAGCGTAGCTAGTGTACATAACACTATTTTGCACAAAACCTGCCCAACGCCATAAAAACATGATATCAGGTCAAACCTCCCTATCTCATTCTTGACCTTGCCGCTCCGGCAATACCTTCTATTCACTCTTTCCATACGAATAAATCCATTAATCCCTTAGAAGAGGAACCTCGCATCGCCCTCCGGCTTATCTCCTCCCGCCGCAGGTGGCGTATCACCCGGCTTGTCTCCGGCAACCGGGCTTCCAGCAGCGAAGAATAGGACCTTGATAGCGATAGCAAGGCCGGCGTGCAGTGCCACAACAAGGATAAGTAGGACCTTGCTGGTCTGACGGTCGGTGGCGCTGAGGACGGGGTATAAGTTGCGTAGTAAGAAAGCGACGCTGAGACCAAACCCGACACCCACAAAGACCCAGTTGAGGATCGTGATGGGCGACCAGCTGATCAGCGCCACGGGGATCCAGATCAAGTTTGAGTATCCGTATAGCGCCCAGCACTCGAGTAGGTTCGCCGATTCGGAGCCGAAGTATCGTAGCGCACCGAATAGGACCACGGGTAGAACGAGTGTGTATCCGTAGATCAGGCCAGCGGCACCTATGCGTATAGTCGTTAGCACAAATTCTCTCCTTCCTTCCTTCACAATCCCCAGCCCCTATATTCGTCACTCCCCCATATACCCAACCGCTCTCCAACCCATCCTACCATCCCTCCCCCACAAAACCCAAAGAAACAGCAAAAAGAGAAAGATCAGACATACCGCTCAACAGCTTAAAATCATACGCAAACGACCCCTTCCCCTCACTCGCCAAATACGAGCTAATCGTACCCCCCAGGAACAGTATCAAGACCACCGTCGTCGCGATCCAAAACGGCCCGTACAGATCGGGGTTCCCCTCGAGCACGTCGAGGAAGTTGGCGCGGGGGTACAGCGCGGCCCAGCACCGTGCCAGCACGCTCGAGGTGTCCACGTCGAAGAACTGCGCGTAGAACGACAGCGTCCACAGGTACCGCTTGGACGACACGGGGCCGGAGCCGGAGCTCGCGGTCGCGGGGGGCGGGAGGCCGCTTCCACTAGTCAGGGAGGGTGCGCCTTTGCGCGCGCTTTGCGACTCGGAGAAGTTCGAGTTGTGGAATTCGAGGTCCTCTTGGAGGTCGGTGTGGCCGAGGTCGCCCTGGGGAGAGGTTGATGTTAGTACGGTGTAGTTACATCCAGCTCGGAAGAGTGAAGTCTATGTGTGCTGCGAGCTGGCTGTGCATATGCGACCAGGCAAGTTTTGATATATCCCGCCATATCCAAGAGCTCTATGAGGTGGGCGAGTGCGTGGGTTGGATAAGGTAACCAGCATACCTCATCGTCAATATCTACGACGGCGTCGTAGCCTGCGTTCGCCATCTTGATCTATTCTTCTGCAGCCAGACCAGACTCTAAAACCCGGCTTTATCTAGGTTCGAGTCGAGGAAGATATAAGGTGGAAATGACCAAACCGTTTTGATTATGGTGAAGACGGTGGACTTAAAGGTGAAGCTGCGCTACGGCGTAACTATTTGAGGACACGGAGGCACGCCGATCTTTAGCCGCGTTCAATTTACAGGGTGCAAGCTTCAAGCATGACCTTTGATTGGTCCACACTATAACCATGTACTTAGGTACATAATGTACCTGCATGTGGTAACTGAACGCTCTACATGTGTAAGTCTTCACATCAAACACAGGTAATTGTATGTCAAGGCGCAAAGGGGACTCTTGATGTGATTTGTAAATTGGGTTAGAATATCCTCGAATGTAATTGTTAAACTGTATTGCCATAGGACAGCATTTTCATATCTACCTTGGAAATGTATGGCTTTAATAGGCACACAATCTTCCAGCAATTCGTTTTTTCTAAATTGAGAGGCGAAGACTGAGATGGTAAAGGTGTTGGCGCTACAAAGAACCAAACCAAAAAATATTACAAACTGAAAAATAGGTATACTCGAAATGACATGTCGATTACTCGGTATAACACATTCACTAATTCATACTGGAACTCATATTTACTCATGTGCATCGCAACTTCATTCCCACTGAAACTAGCCTACGCATAGCTATTTATTTCCGCAGAAGAAAAAATCCCATCGCAGTGGTGTCGATAATATCTATCCACCCGTCCGTAGCGTGCTCATGATAACACCCCAAACCAAAGACGCCGAAGAGATGGAACATGCTGTGACGAATCGTTTACTTGAGCTTCTTCTTGGGTCGAAGCTGGTTGGTGTGGCCGCACTTGCGCTTGCGGCAGTTGGTGGCACGGGGAGGGAGACGGGCCTGTAGAGTTATATAGTATCAGCATCATGTTCTACCTACTACATAACATAGGTAATTAATATAAACTCACGTAGCACTTGCGGCAGATCATCTTGTCGCAATTGAACTTGGAGGCGAGAGCCTTAAGCGAGGGCTCAATGATACCACCACGGAGACGGAGGACCAGGTGGAGGGTAGACTCCTTCTGGATGTTGTAGTCGGAGAGGGTTCGGCCGTCCTCAAGCTGCTTGCCGGCGAAGATCAGGCGCTGTTGGTCCGGGGGGATACCCTCCTTGTCCTGGATCTTGGACTTGACATTGTCGATGGTGTCGGAAGACTCCACCTCAAGGGTGATGGTCTTGCCCGTCAGGGTCTTCACGAAGCTATTTTTTCGTCAGTTCGCATGTTCGGATTGTTCGGTTCGATCGATTGGTAATTTTGCGGTGCGCGCATTCTATCTTAACATTAGAAATAACTTACATCTGCACTATAGACGCATTTCAGTTAGTATAAGCTAATTCAGATCGTCATATATGGGGTGTTGACTTACTTTTTTGCTGTCTGTCGTGAATGAAGTTGGTTTGGGAAGAATTCCGAGATGATGTCGGCTTGGGAAATTCGGTGGGGGTTTGAAATTCCACTTCAAACGAACCCTAGTGGATTGGAAGTCACCTGATTTAATTCTTAAGAGAAGTGGCGTTTTGTGTTAGATTTTTTTTTTTGTCGGTTGGGGTCAGCTGGTGGACAATAGCCCCACTCTTAGCTGGGGTTTCGAACTACAAAGTAGCGCACTGTGTTAAGCTTGAACAGTTCATCATAAACAATTCTACGGCTTATTTGAAGACTGTCCGATTACCTACACAGTACTCAGTCTGTCAGTTGGGCTGAATGATACGATGAATACCTAGCTCTCTCGCATATCGATTACAGCAATTTATAATCCAGAGTGATTTAATTTAATTAGATATTAAATATCAATTCAATCCGAGTCATCACCAGTCCAAACTGCTTTGCCTTTCCCCTTCCCCTTATTTCTCTCTTTTGCTCTCTGAATACACCACACCTCTAACCGCCTTTCCACTTGCGTAGCACCCTTAACCAATGTATGTAACGGTATAACCATGAGACTTGCTGCCTCTTCATAAAGCGCCTTCGCAGCTTCTGGGAGCTCTTCAGGGGTGCGCCAGACGGGACAGAAATCTTGACTGTGTTTTTTCTCCGAATCCTCGAGATCAATAGGAACTGGTTCGACTATCTGTACAGAGTTGTTTATAGCTTCATATCTATTCCTGATACGTTCCATATCTCCGTTCTCGAGTTGTTTGTTTAGGTCGCTAGGGTTAGATGGGCGCTTTTGCCCTTGAAAAGACTCTCGAATTCTTTCAGCCGCTAGAAAAGGGGTTAGCTGGCATGGCCAAATCCATAATAAACGTGAAGGGTGTAATATACTCTTTGGCTCGCCGTCTCCTATCCACATCCTCTCAAACCAGTCCATAAAATCGTCTAGTTTCTCTTTTTCCATAGTCAAGGCGTCTTCAGGGGTAACTTTATATTCCTCGCCGCGTAGCAATGTCGATCTTTCGGCTGTGCCATCTCGCATTCTCTCCTGCCACTTTCCCCAGTCGATTTTCATACTCCGGGGATCGTAGTGGCTTCGAGGAGGCCGGTCGATGCCGTCTAATGGATAAAGTAGCTTCACAGATACAGCAATTAAAGCGATCAGGAGAACTTCTGGGTTATCCATCGTCCGAATCTTTTTTCCGCCGATAGGGTACGAGTAATCCGTCTTTAAAATCTCCGTAATACATTTTACAACGAGGTATACTTCAACTATGTTGTATTAGCCAAGAAATCACTAATTTTCATCTATATATCCCAAGTTACCTGGAAGAGTTAACTCTGTTATGAGCCGCACGAGTATGGGTGGGTAGTTCATCGGTGGGAAGATGGTATCAAAGTTGACTTTGAATGATATCACGAGCTCTTGTACGGCCGCCTGCAGTCGACCTGCTGGGATGTGGTCTCTGACTTGCAGAGCACGATGGTACTCCGCGGGTAGGCGATCCCGAACATTGCGTGGGATATTATTGAACTTCAAGTAGATAGCTATATTAGTACTCTTGCATGATATTTGAGACATTAATAGGAGCTGTTCGGTAGGGATCATACCGCTGCCAGGAAATCTAAATCCCCCCTTTGTACCCAGCCGCAGAAGTCTGCCGTTGTAGCCGGTAACCGTCGTACCAAGCAGCCCAAGTAGCACAGCGCGAGGGTGTCTACAAGCTTCGGCAGTTTCCATCGCCTACCGGCATCTGGGGCCCAGGTAGCCGTTGTTGCATCCGAGAGATCGAAAGCCGACGACTCGGCTCCCGTCCCTTCGCTCTGGGAGCTGAACAGCGCCGCGCTCGAGGTATACCCATCCGATTCTTCGCTTATGTCCCCTTTCCGCTTACGAGGTCCTTCACCGCTCTCCCTTAACGGTAGATTTCTCACTCTTAGAGCCCAGAGCGCCCTAACGATCTCCTCGAAGTCATCAGGAAAGCCCTTCTCCCGAACGAGCCACCAGACTTGCTTCAACAATATAAGCTGCAGGACCTCAAGATATAGCTCCCTTCCCTCGTCGCCAGCGAGTTTAACGGCGATTTTTTTCTTGGGTTCCTTCTTCTTTCGCGAGACCTTCCCCTGGGTTCCAAAGGCGTCCTCGTCGCCTTCGTGTTCCGCAAACCCTTCGAGGCGGTGTCCGTTTCGGCAATACCGAATCGCGTCTTGCGCGTACCACTGTCGCGCACCACACTCATCACACCGTTCGCCGCCGCGGAAGCGATGGTACTTGGTGGGTGCCATTCCCGACGTGTTGCCAAGGTGGTTAAGCCTCGTACTGTTTGTTAGAAGAGAGGTAGAAGGATGAAAAAGTAATTGCGGGGTGCTGGAAGAAATAAGTTTTATTTTTATATTAGATTGGTTGGTATTGACGATTTAACCAACACTCCCAAACCATATATGCAGTAATTATTATGTCTACTTATTTCTTTTTAGCATAGATATACCCTTCTAATAATGCCTACTGAATTATGATATTTAACTTCCTTTTACATATGCAGTTTAGGAGACAAGCCTAACCTACAGCTATAAGCATTAGATGCTTTTCAACAAAGATTACTATTTGTTAGCCCCTGAAATCCTTCTAGGGAGTTGATATTTCACTACTTCACGACTTATTATTGAATTTGAACGAGACAAATCTAACCCTTTGTCCAATATAATAGAGGGTCAATACCTAACCATCCTATTTCATATAACTTTTATATCGTAGAATACAAGCGCCGACAAAACTTCTATGTAAGTGCAGAGTCGACCAAAGTATAATTCACATGCAAATGACGTACAGTTAGGTAGCTCTCAAGTCACGCATACATGATCGCCGATATCACCAGATACAGAAATTAAAGGGAGATCTCGTAGATTCTGTAGGACAAGTCAAGTGCTAATAAAAACAGGAAACCTGTTTTGCTGAAATCCTCAAAATGCACATCATTTTTGTTTCCTCAAGAGATGGGGATAGATGCGAAATTCGAGGACTATCGTACCATATGTTTGATTCCTCCACAGTGGATAGCACATTTGTACGCAAAACCCCGCGGGTCAGCGTCCAATACGAACCTAGCTACTAATTTGCTAGTTAAACAACCCTCCCTTCTGATGTCCAAGTTGGCCGAGGCTCATACGTGACGCTCGATCCAGTGACATCCTCTATCTAAGTCATAAATCCCCTAGCTGGAGATTTAATCCTTCTGGCTGGGCTCGTCGGCCTTGATAGCGGCCTCTTCACCCATAGCGGACTGGATGGTGATGACTAAAATACCCGTTAGAAATTCTGCGACCAATTTAAGAAGTAGCTTATTAACTTACTAAGAGGAGTTCCGTTCTCGTCGGCATCCTCGATCTTCTTGCCAATATCGCCCTCGGGGACCTTGATGTCGCTGCGCTCCTCGCTGGTGTTGATGTCGTGGAGAACAATGAAGCCATCCTCAAGGTGAGACTAATAGTAGATATTGGTTAGTATAATCCGATTCCAAACTCGATTGCGCATATAACGAGTGTACTCACGAAGTTGTACTGCTTGGTCTTGACAACGGGGACCTCCATGTTGTGGGTGGAGGGGCAAAGTTCTTCAAGCTTCTTGCCAGTGAAGATGTCGATACCAACGAGATGGACCTTGGCGTGACCGTGCTTGCCAGTCTTGGAGGTGGACATGTCGACGATCTTGCAGGGGCGGCCCTTGATAACGACGGCACCGTTCTTGCGCAGAGCAGAACACTGCATGGGGAAGGTGGCAGACGCACCAGCATCTCCCTGGTTGTCGATCTCGAACTGTAACAAAATTCATGTTAGCACCAAGCTATACTATAATCTTATATCTAAAATCGCAAATCGCGAATAGTAGACGGATAAAAACATATGTGTATGTGTAATAACGACGAAGGCCGCATCTAGTATCGCGGGGTTCATTGGCGATGCGTGCCAAATGCCAAAAGCGTACTATGTAATGCGTGGTGATGCGGATGCGGGGTGGTTTAGGTACCAGCTCGCTATTGCCCGCCCTTTGCGATCGCCATCATATATATATATAAAAAAAAAAAAAAGAGGGAACATGAAATGCTTCTTTTAAAAAAACGTACCTCGTCCGCCATTTTGAAGGATTGACCGAAGTGAAAGTATTGGTAGAGTAGAAGAGAAAGGAAGATGCACAAATGGCCCAGCTAAAATGTCCAAGACCGAATAATGAGTTGGTTGGACTATTTGTAGAGGGGGAGGAGGATTGGGAAGATGTGAAAGATGAGGGAGGGGTTGAAAAAAGTAGAGTGGAGGAAACCGTAAAGGGCAAAAGACGGGATTTTTTCTTCCCAGAAAACACTTTGGGCACACAGTTTGCACGATACCTGATTGGCTGAGTCAGTCCTTGCTGGGGAATTAGCCCCAGTAAACCCAGCAGTCCTGACAGTCTTTTTTGTATTTTTTTTTCTCAAGCACTTTGAACGGGGTGTGTTTTGTGGGTTTTCCAGGTAGCCTAGGCCAGTCTAGGCGGCCAGGCTCGCACAAAGCCGATCACTAATTTTCTTAACTTATAGGGTATCTCTGGCCTAATCACAGTGTTCCTTATAATTTTAGTGAGAGTGAGAGTTTTAAGGTTTTTAAACTGCCCCTCCGTCGCAACTGCAAGTCAACTGTAAATACCTGTTTGGAGGGGCAAAAGCCTCCGATGTTTGATCTTATATAATAAATACATGGGTGCATCTGCATCTAACGTACAAAATATTGGAATTTGTCCTATTGCTATTGCCCTGCGTCACTACTCTATATAAGACGTCAGCACCTGTATCAGGAAACAAGAATCATTCCCTTTTTTTTTTTTTTTTTTTTTGTAGAATACGGTAGGTACCTAAGGAATACTGATACTTTATGCATTTGACCTACCTATGCAAAAAGATATTTGATATACAAGGCAGGTACATAAATCGTACCTAGGTATGCGCTTCCCATAGATTCTTGGCTTCGAAGAGCACCGATCTTATACCAGTAAGGGAGGGTCTTAAAGATTGGACCCACTCTTTAAATCTTATCGGATCCGTGACCTAAAAGCATAACTTTTAGCCTTATGTACGGATTAGCATAATGTTGATCTAAACCTGATATGGTATTGATACTTTACAATGACATGTGTCTGAAGCTTCAACCAATCATCATCTTTCAATCCGCGACTCGGGAGAGGCTGTTACACGGCCTCGTCTCTGCCTTTCTTAGGAGCTCATCAACAAATTAACTTCCTCGCTGATGCATTATCGTGAATAATATACGTCTTTTGTTCTTCACACTCCTTTTATTTGTATTTTATCGTTCTAATTGAACTCTCTTTTTTATTTTTATATCTTATTAGCTTGACCGCACGGCCTATAGCTAATAGAGAGAGTCATGACGCGGCCCGACTCATAGTCCATCTCCGTTCGCATCTAGAATATGTGGCTCGATCGGCTTGCCGGTCAGTCATCGTCTCCTACTCCCTCCCAGCCCGGCAGCCGCTCATACTCTCCCGCGCCTCGTCGAACTCCGAGTGGGCTAGGTCCGTACATCACATCCCAGCAGCGACCTGGTGTTACACCTAGATCTTCATCGCTGTCTTTAGCATCCACCGAATCCTCCGCTTCTTCCCTCTTGGCATCTTCCCGAAGAGCCAATGGCTCGACTTTAAAGGAATCGAGGACGGTATACACCGGGCCTGATCCCGTAGATATCTTAGATTCCCTTTTGGGCGACGACAAACAACATGCAACCTCCGATACCAAGAAGACGGCCGACTCGGTCAGCTCGATAACGCCTGAAGACCTCCAGTTAGAATTTGATTTCGGCGGGTTATCCATCCGAGAGCTAGCATTATCGGAGGAAGTACCACTCGACGATGCTGCTGTATATAGACCCCAAGCAGCTGAGGAGTGTATGTCCCCTTTTACTCTAAGGTTTCATTGTCTCCATGCTCACTGTTCTGCTTCCTAGATGACCGAGATAAAGCTAAGTTCGAGGAATTACACCGATCAATACGAGCCTGCGACGAAGTACTTAGCTCGGTAGAGACCAATCTCACAAGCTTCCGGAATGACCTTGCGACTGTATCCGCGGACATCGAAACCTTACAAGCACGATCTACAGCCTTAAATGTACGGCTGGAAAACCGAAAGGCAGTAGAGAAGGGCTTAGGACCTGTGGTTGAAGAACTTAGTGTGCCACCTACAGTAGTATCTAAGATTGCCGAAGGTCATATCGATGAAGGTTGGGTAAAGGTCGTCGCGGAAATCGATAAGAGAGCTACCGCACACAAGAAGAATGCCTCGAGCGCGCAAAGCACTAAGGGCTTGCAAGATCTTGGCCCTCTTTTAGAGAAGCTGGTACTTAAAGCTACCGAACGAATAAGAGATTTCCTCGTCGCCCAGATTAAGGCCTTACGGTCACCACATATTAACGCGCAAATCATCCAACAGCAAAACTTCCTCAAATTTAGAGACCTTTACTCCTTTCTCCATAAGCACCATGCCGCATTGGCCGATGAAATATGTCAAGCGTATATGAACACCATGCGGTGGTACTATGCCAACCAATTCACGCGTTACGAAAATGCCCTCAAAAAGATAAAGCTACATTCCTTGGACAAGACCGATGTGTTGGGTAACGAGGATACTTCTAGGAAAGGCACTGTCCTTTCAAGTTCGAAAATTGCTGGTCCACCCCATGATGCCTTCAACTTAGGCCGGCGAATCGACCTTTTACGCACTCACAACCAGAGCGCGCTCTCCTCCTACTTAGCTGAGGAAGACCAATCTACCCATTACCTCGAAGTTCCCTTCCGGAATTTTAATCTTGCCCTGATCGACAACGCAACGGCCGAATACACGTTCCTAGCATCATTTTTCTCTCCCGCGCTGAGCTATTCTACTATCTCGCGGCACTTTACCTACATATTCGAGCCGACGTTCCAACTTGGCCAGACCCTGACCAAATCTCTTGTAGGCGACACGTATGACGCTATTGGCGTTCTCCTTGCCGTCCGCCTGAACCAGCACTTCCAGTTCGAGCTGCAGCGCCGCAAGGTCCCCGCCGCAGACGGATACCTCAACGGCACGGCTATGCTACTATGGCCGCGCCTCCAGGCTATCATGAATGCGCACTGCGAGTCCGTTCGCGCTCTCACGACAACACTTCCAACACGCCCCCCGACTTCCAAAGCCGAACAGAGCAAATTATCCGCCGCCCCTCATGTGTGTACACAACGTTTCGGACAGTTGCTCCACGGCATCCTGGCGCTAAGCACCGAGGGCGGCGACGACGAACCCGTAGTCACGAGTCTGAGGAGACTGCGTAGCGAGATTGAAGCTTTCCTCACAAAGTATAGCGCGGCATTTGGTACCGATAAGAGGAAGAGAGAGCGCTTCCTGTATAATAATTACAGTCTAATTCTGACGATCATCAGTGATACGCAGGGCAAGTTGGCGGACGAAGAGCAGGAGCACTTTGAAGGACTGAAGACAGCTTTCCAAGAGGCCGCGTAGAATTTAAGGACAGAGCGCTTCAGATGACAGATTACTACATGATGACTTAGGACATACGCATGGCAAGAAAATTAAGAGATGATATGATTAAATGGGACTGTATTTCGAGAGTGGACTTTGCTAGTTATTTGATAAGAACTAGCTGTCTATCTGACTTATAAGGATGTCTCTTACGTTGCTTGTCCTATTTTGTGCTTTTGTGTCACGATGCCGCCCATCCATCCCGCCTCCCAAAAACCCAACTGAGTGGTATCTACCTACCAATATGATCCAAAGTTACGGGATGCGTAGCATACCATAAACCCAATCCCTTCGCCTTAACCTAACGTGCGTTCAATTCTAAGACTCGTTAAGCTCATACTTATACA
Organism: Entonaema liquescens; assembly: GCA_902805475.1. Taxonomy (NCBI): domain Eukaryota; kingdom Fungi; phylum Ascomycota; class Sordariomycetes; order Xylariales; family Xylariaceae; genus Entonaema; species Entonaema liquescens. The sequence continues at coordinate 249,879 of CADCSX010000006.1, forward strand.
CTTTTTCATGTACTCTGTCATAATAACATATAAAACACCTGAGCATCCCACGTACCGCCGACCGACCATCCTGGTATCCTAGAAATAATGGCTCGGACTCGACCACGACGCGAGATTCGACCAGATGGGTGCCTTCCGGAAGTATACGGCGCCGGCGCCGACGACCACGGCTAGGATCACGGCCCTGTTGGCCCACACGGTTCGAAGTACTTCATTACGCCGCTGCGCCCATTGGAGCTCGCGGTGCTGTTTCTCGAAGTATCTATGTCCGTCTTCGAGTGTCTGCGTAGCGCATATCCTTACGTCACGGGCGGTTTTAGAGTGCTGGCGCTTGATACCGAGCGCCAGCTACGTAGGGACTCCGGTGGGTAACGTTCAAACAGGGCAGCTGCATCTGCGATGACGGCATCGAGGTCCAAATCCTGGGGTAGCTTGGAGAGGGTGAAGTGCAGCATGTCAGGCTCATCCTGCTGGAAGAGCTCGTCACGGCGACGCAGGACGATCTGGGCGAAAACGTAAAGGGTAAAAGCCTGTTCGCGGGCCAGTAGGGCGTCGAATAATCGCGCGATATCACTGTACCGTCGCACGTTGTGCGCGAACATGGTCAGCGTGTCTGACAGCGCAAAGAAAGGCTCCGTTCGCGACACATGGACGTATAGCGCCGGATCTGCAGCCCGGAGAATGTCTGGGATCAGCCGAAGTTGCGCAACAGACGGGTTCAGGCTTGGTAGCATAAAGTCCCTGATGCGCAGCGCGGATAGGCGGGCGACGGCCGCAGCGCGCGTGGTTGGTGGGAGAACTAGCAAGAAGACTTGACATATGTCGTGATAGCCTTGGAAGTAACAGAGGTACGGCTGCCGTCGGAGTACCTCGGTGATAAGGTCTGAAAGCTGCGACTTCTTCTCATCGAGCTGCGCCTGGGTATCATCTGGTCACTACGGTCAGCTTAACTTAGGACGTGGGGGCGTCTTCGTGGGGTAATATGCATCCCGTACCGTTTGGGTAGTAAACGAAACTCCGGTCAACGTCCAGCTTGACCTGGCCCTCATCTCGATGCTGCTCTAGCTTTCCCCACGAATCGGGGGTTTCCTCCTGCTCCCCGCGCTGGTCGACGTGGACGCCCAGCAATATTGGCCCTGTTGAAGAACCTTGAGCCTCATGATCCCGATTTGACGGGCGCGAGTGGGATGGATAAAGCGCAGCGCGCGGGACACTTACATGCTTGGCAACGGATGGCGTCGGTGAGGAACCCACCCCTCGATATGGCTAACTCCTGAAGATCGTCGATGTCTCTCCGCTTGCATGCATCCAGGATGCGGGTATGCTTATGGGTTAATGCGGGCGCATCACGAAAATCTAGGTCGTTTTTCTCCTCACTGCCGTCGACGTCCTCATATTCCTGGGCCATGGAATCGATGCACCTCGGTCTCGCCCGTTCCCTGCTGCGCGTCAGGTTGCCTTACTTGGTGCCTTGTGCGTTTATATGAACAAATGACATGCTGCTGCCCTATAAGGGTCACAACTGTGGCATTTAACACCATGTAGCGAAGAAGCTTCCAAATATACTGCTTTTTACCCCCTTATAACGTCGTCCAAGATAAAATAACTCGCTAGGCGTAGCCCGAGTCTCTAAAGATCACCTCCGTTCGGGTTAGGCAAGCCTGCCCAGATATCTGTTTTCAGATATGTGTCCTCAGATTATGGGCCACACCGCGTAAGGTTCAAATCAAACACACCGTTTGAAAAGGAAGGACTGAATTCCCCTGATCCTCCAAGAAAGAAAGAAATAGAAGTAGTGCGTGGTGTCTTATATTGGGCTTAAACTAAGGGAGTGAGAATAAGTAACTAAAGTTGAAGGAGTTAAAAGGTTCAATATCTCGATACTGGCAACTGGCCGGGAAGTCGGGTGGGTCATACCGTCCGGTGAGCTACCCTTGCGGCGCCATGTGCAGGTGCCAGGGGGTGATCCCGGGAACTACTGCGCTAAAGCCGCTTACCTAAACTTTAAAGGACTTGATGCACTTAATTGTACAGCTGCATCCATAAGTATGTATAATGAGGTAGGTATAGGCGATTCTAGTATTTTCTAGCTTCATGCAGAGACCTTAGCTTGATTTCTATTTGCTAATTAGGAGAGTCCTTCGTAAGGATCGACAAAAAAGAGTTGCTGCTTAGAGCACACCAATAAGGTACCTAAAGTTTAGCATGCTCCGTGCTGAAGTGGTAGGTAAGGGAATTGCCGGACAAGGCTATTGTGTACCCCCCCGGGCTTCTATAAATATACCTAGGTAATTTAGATAAGGGATTCGATATCCCGTGCGTCTCTTTGTTCCAGGACGACATTTCCTTATACTTTTTCTATAGAGGCCTTTTTATAGAGAGATTCATAAACTATATTTTCTAATATCAGCGAAGCAAGTAACATATCTTCCAGGGACTGTTTAACCGGATGCAGCAGATCTCCATAGTTCTAACTGGAATAAGAGCGTAGCGTAGCACACAATAGGCATTCGTGATTGAATAATACGTGGTTGAACATATATGCATGCTACCTAATACCTTAAAGAAAATGGTAGCACGGAAATGAAGTTGGGTTTTACTTTTGATGGGTACTAGATGGGTACTGGATCAGGTACCTAATCCAGGGAATAGCGTTGTTTGAAACGATTACCTGCATTTCAACCTAAGCTATTACTTCTTTGCTACGTCATATCCTTTTAAATATAAGCTGATCTGATTAGTGAATTAATTAGTTGAGCTCTTTCTTTATTCTATCGTTAAGCATTTTATAATCATCTTACGAGGAAAGGAGTCCCGGAACGTGGAGGTAACAAGAGGCAGGCAGAGAGATCCATACTTAAGATAAGATACCTAAGTAGATACCTAGATAACTACCTATACTAGTTACCTTTAGGTAGTTAGGTGCTTGGTTAGGTAGAATTATTAGAAGCTCTTTTTTTAGCCCCGCAACACCGTCTAAATTCCACCTTCTCCGCGCGTTAAGATATGCTGTACGGACTGCGTGTACGACAAAGAAATAGACTAGAAGACTAGAGGTAAGTACTACCTGCATCCTAGGTATACTTGGTTTCCTGCATTTGAAATTGAGGGAAGAAGGACCCAAACATCTTTTTTTCAGTGCATCTGCAAGGCCAAGGACACGCGACTTGGTGCTTCCCCGCATCATTTTTCAAAAGGGTACTGCAGCTTTCCAAGACCAAGACCAAGACCAGGACCAAGACCAAAGTCCAAAGACCAAATACCAAAGACCGCTGAGTCAATATACAGGTTTGCAAGGTTTCCATACATCTGAACAAATCCCTAACCCCCTCCAACCCCCCCCCCTGGTACGGTACGCTGGCACCAAATATTAGGCCTCTACTTTTAAAGACTAACGACTAATAGTCTGGTGAATAGACATACCTATGCAGTGAATTAAAGCAGTACTTGCAGTACTTTATATCCACCATCTGAAGTCGTGTCCCGCCCACCTTTTAGGGGTTAGGGGATCCAAACGGAATTTCAAACGACCTTATTCGTGGTTAGATATATATCTCTACGTATATATCTATCTTCTCGGGTTGTCTGAAAACCTGGTTGACCATACCTTTGAGGCTATCCGTATCCAAAGCCACTGCCCTGTAATATCTTTTAATTCGACCAACTTAGGCTTTTATTCATCTTAGCCTAGGACCTGATACAAGATCATTTATCAACTTCCCTCCGGTCTTCTCAGATTCCCTGATACCTATTGGATTTGAGGATTATCAAAGTGTTGTTCCGGGTGTAAAAGCCACCACGCATCCGATCTAACCGGGTATTAATGAACGCTCTTCTGGTAGTGTCACTGCCGACAACTTCAACCTTGACCATACCTTTCCTTCAATACCGTGAAATACTAATTCTCAAAAAGTGACTCGGTATACTGTGTCGTTTTCAGGATCGCCGCTACCATAACTACTCTCGTGATACAGCGTAGCAACTGAAAATGTCCTTACAGACCTACGTTCTCGAAAATGATGAATGGGTGGCGCGTACGGTCTCTGCCGACGAGCTTATGAGGAACAGCAGCACGCCTCACCGTAAGACAGGGAGGCAGTCTTTCTCAAAACCGCCAGCCTGTGGTCTGCTCACCAGAACGGTTGTCGAGAGTCCTGTGATAAGATGGGTACTGCCTGTACAGCTTCGATCAGCCCGGTATAATGACGTCGCGCTGATTGGCGTAAGTTTTACCCTCTTCCCTAACTTCCCTTATTTTATTATAAAAGCGATCATCAAAGATTTAGCAAACAACTACGGGTTCCATAAATATCTCGATCAGCTCTGTTTACGCCAGGATTAACTCCCTGATAGCCTTTAGGAACAAGTGTTCTACGACTTGATCTTAGTGGCAAGCACTATCTGCTGGCTGGCTTCACTGACCTACTTGTTACACTACGTCTGGGTATAGCATTTCATGCTTATTCTGACTTTTAATTAGGATAACTGCGTTCAGATATGCGAGCTTGGTCGTGATAGACAGCTTCATGATGTTGTCAGAAAGAAAGATTTCGGCTCCAGGATACGAAATGCGGTAGTCATGGGTTCTCCTCAGTATTCCCGCAAAACTAGTGAGACCAACGAGGACAATACACATATTAAAGTCGAGGACGATGATCCGAAAATGGCCGCTATGGGAAGCACGATTCCAGGCTTCCGAGATGTGAATTCCAAACTTCCTCCTCAAATCTTGGTCTTGGTGCTTGAACGAGGCGACTTGGTATTTCTGTTCTTACAGAAGGGTCCAGATAATAGTTGGGTCTTCGTTACATCCACCTATAAGATTCCTGCACAACGCCTCTTTTGTCCTGGATTCCATATGGCTATCGACCCGTCCTCAAATTTTCTAGTTGTCGCATGTTCCGAGAGCCTATTCGTCATGTTTCAACTTCACTCGATGGAAGACCTACAAGCCCAATACCTCCTCAAGCAACCATTTCAGCCCATCAAAAATAGGGCAGCACGGTCTGTTCGGGGTATCATCCACAAGATTGAATTCCTCCATCCAACTCATGGGAATGAAATACAAGTAATTCTGATGGTTATCTTGGTTCAACCTGATATCTCAAGGTTGGTAATATACGAATGGGATAGTAGGCTCGATATTCCAGAAAAATTTATGGATGAGCAGTTTGGTTATCGGCTTGACAATGACTACCGCATGCCTTTGTTGGTTGTACCTCTGAAAGTGCGGAATGCATTCTTGGTCATCACGGAGCGGATTACGGCGACTTGCTCAAACATACTGGGCGGATCCCCGTATTCGTCCAATTTGAACTAGTAAACCGGGAGGATACTTTTTACACCACGGCACCCGCGAACCCCTATGGACGGCGTGGACTAGACCTATACGACATCCTCCGTACCACGACAGCAAGGATGTCATTTACCTGGCAAGGGAAGATGGATTCATCAATTTCCTTGAATGCGGTGACGAATTTGAAATCGAGACTAGCGTTAGTATGGGATCCGTGGACTGCAACATTGACACAGCGTTTGCCTCTCTCTTCCATCCATTCGGAGATATTCTAGTCACGGGTGGTGACTCCGGCCCTGGTGCAGTTTGGAATGTAGGTTGATATTTTTCTACTAGAAATGCAGTCACCCTAAGCTAATACTACCATCTTGTATAGGTTCAAGCAAGGCAATCTCCGCAAAGAATTGGCTCGATTCCGAATTGGTCGCCTATAGTTGACTTTGCTATGACTAGCTCAACAAGAGGAGCCGTTGAAGAGAATAATGATGATCCTAATGCGTTACCCATGGCAAGCAATGGGAATATAGTGCTATCCCAGCAAGAAAAGATCTTCGCTTGTAGTGGCAGAGGCATGAGCGGCGCCATTACGGAATTTAGATACGGAGTTCAAGCCAGAATTGGATTAGACCTCACCTACTCCTCTAATATTAGGCAATGCTGGGCTATCTCTGACTTCAACGCTGTTGAGGAAGATGGTTTCTTTCTTATCCTGGCCCTTCCCAACGAATCCGCTGTTCTGCATTTAACTCGGGATCTCGCCGAGGCATCAGAAAAAGACCACGAGACCATCCCATATGACCTGTCTTCAACGACGCTGACTGTTTATGAAGCGGACGGAGGAGTGATACAAATTACAACCAACTATATCACAATTGCCACCCTAGCAGGCTGGTAAGTTTCCCGCTATTTCTGGGTAGAAAGATCGTGGACAATCGTTAATAAGGCTTGACTTTCAGTTCTCAGAGTTTAATAAGTGATATAATACGAGACCACAGCACTGTTGTTGCGTATGCAGCTATTAGGTCCAACATCATCGCCATGGCAGTTTACTCAGGATCAAAGTTCAGTATCGTCTTACTTAGCATCGTCGGCCTTGAAGTAACATTACGGAAAGTATTCGATGTGGAGGGCGAAGTTACTTGCCTTGCGACGGAGGACTTTGCGGATAGTCTTGTGGTATTAGCTGGTCTTCAACAGGGAGGCAATCAAATACTCGCAATATATCCAACTGAAATAGACAGACAAGCTTCGGTTGCACCCGTCCTACTGAAATTATGTTCTGGTAAGTCACAATCAAATAACTTCGACTGACTTCATACTAATTTATACTAAGCTACAATAAATCCAGGCTTGAATCTCAACACACCAAGCGCCCCAGGACACAATATGTTTGGAGCTTTGACAAGTATAGTTAATCTCGGCGAGCACTCTGGCAAAACAGTTATCGTGACTGGAACGAGGAATGGAGATGTACTAACCATTCAACTTGACCAGTCGCAGCCGGAAAAGCTCGAGATTCATAGGGACAGACTTGGTGTGTCCCCTTCTCAGGTCTATTCTGGTAGCATTGTTGGAGAACCTGATTCGGTATTGGTATGCACCGATGCGGAGCTCGCGATAATGAGAAGCTATACGACGGGATGCCATGGGGCGCATTTTGAAGAGATAAATCGTGTTTGGCCAACGGACGGAGACCGACCCTCGATGTCTTCTCCGCCGATCAATTCTATAGCATCGCTATTTGAGCAACTTCCGGAATACGGAAAATCGACAATGGTGATGATTGCTGGGCCGCGAATAATGGTTACCGAATTACAATTCCGTCCAAAATTAGTTCCACGATATTTCCCTGTTCATGGGACGCCGGTTAAAGTTATCTATTCTAAAAGATTAGAGGCACTGGTCACCGTGGTTTCGAAAGATGGGATACCTTCGTTGCATTTTATTGATCCAGTGACAGGATATGACTTGTCGCGGCCTCTTGCAAGAGAGAAACTAAGCGAAGGCTATAATTACTACGGGGCGGATTATATCACGGGACTTGGAAATCCAGACACTAGAGCCATGTCTCTTACGACGTGGTCTTATAGAGCTGGAAATATTCACGGAGACTGGATAGTCCTTGCTATGCGTAGGAGAGATAGCGAGGGCCTCCTACTAATTATTTCCGCTGATCTCGAGGATGTTCCGGCCCGGACCGATTCACCGCGGCGCGTACGTTTCTGGACCAAGTTTGATCGGAAGATACGGGACGGTCCTATATGGTCGGTTGCCACAGATGAACACGGCGTATTCTTATGCGTTGGAAACTGCGTCCAGTACCATATAATCGAACAAAATAAGTTCAAAGTTGTTAGACAACATGAACTACCGTCCCCGGCCTCATGGATGCAAGTAGTCAGTGGACGGCTGCACGCACTTACTACCAAGCACTCACTAGTAATTCTTGACTATCAGAGTGAACCGTCTGGTGACAGCGGTCAGATGGTTCGACTACACACAGATGATACCTGTCGGAATGGGCTGCACTCAATCGAAGTACGCACATCCTTGAGTCCTATAACCATGCTATCTGACCCAATGTGCGGAGTACACGGTTTATGGGCACCTACTGAGAATGAGCGGCCATTAAGCTTGGTATTTCAAGCGGAGCTCCAGGGCTCTGTTAGGAGGTTTGCTCAAGGCTATACGAGGGCTCCTTGGAATTCGTCTAAGAAGCGAGCGCGTTATGGTTGCCTCCAGAGTAGCCCTCCCGGATCAGAGATCATAGGTCTCACTATCGATGGATCACTCCAGCACTTTTCGCTTCTGGGAGAGAATGCTTGGCGGCTCCTTAGATTCATCCAAAACTTGTCTATGATGTCTTCCTCAATTTGCCCGCATACCTCACCAGAAATAGTCGCCAATGAGCCTGACCTTGAGCCCAGAGCTAACCCAAAGTTAAAGATGCAAGTGGATGGTGACATCTTACAGAGGTGCCTTGAAAAACGTGCACTAGAAGAGCTCATCTCAGAACCACAGCACATACAACGATTCCAAGAGCTGCTCGAGCCCCTGGACGAGGATAAATGTCTATCGCCGTCTCAACGGGAGTCTATTGGCGACGCGGCGTATTATGAACTAGGTTACAGCATCCTTAAGTATTATCTTTCTCCTGTGCTTTGATTTTGATCTAAATGCAATTACGTTAAGAGTTTTCTACTCAGAAGAATCCGAGTTTGATCACGTTACTCGCAACATTGATTGGTTTCAATGTAGGTTGTTGTTGTTGTTGTTGAAAGCTGGTGGTTGGCTATTGTGTGAAAAAGAATGATTCAAGTACCTAGATTTACAATTCTAGCACTCACGGTGTACTTGCTTCTTATTCCCAGTTAAGATTTTGTTGTATGGCAAGAGACGGAGGGATTACAAGAGTGGACTATATTCTCTCCTAAATATTGGATCAGAAACTATTGAAGGAGTATGATTTTCATAGAGCCGTAGGAGGCTTGTCAACTTTGGTGAAATGTCAAGGTGAGCCATCCTCAAAGGGGTAACAGAATCGAATCAATAGAGGATATTGAAGAAAAGGGGTAAAGGGGTATTATTGAGTTGCTGACTACTTAGGTATATATCTAATCGGAGCTTATCGATAAAACCCCAAGACTCGCTAAACTTTTTCATTTTTCATAAGCCAATGTTGTGCAAGTGTAAGCTTAATTCACAGAAATATTTGCAGTTCAGCGCTCAGCGTCATCATTACCTCAATTTGCCTAGTTTACTACCCCGCTACAAAGAAGGCAATAACGGCCCTAACCCTTCCTACGTCCTATGTCCTTCAAAGGTCGGAAAGCACGCTGTAGGGAAATAAAGCTTTCCTCTCATTTGGCTTCACGTTTATGGTGAAACGGCATAAACTTAGCCGCTAGTTGATTGCATTCTTCCGACTAGTTTTGATATCTTCCTTAGGCCCAGCGGACTTAAAGAATCGCCCCTCGCCGTTTTGCAAGCATTTTAAAATACATTGAAAATCGCAAGCGATTTAAGCTAGGAAACCTTTGTATGCAAAGGTCTAGCTTACATAACTTGAAAATCGATGCTACGCAACGATTTTATTTAAGATTGGTACGTACTCAGCACGTGTCAAGTCACGTGAACTATAGTTTCTTTGAAATTACGTAATAGTACGTACCGATCACGTGATAGCAAAGACTCACGTGATTACCTATTTGCGATTTAAATCGTAAATTGCTGTATAAGCAAAACTTACCTATCACGTGACCCTGAAAGTAGGTAATGTTAGGTAATCGAGGGTACGTACCCATCACATGAAGCAATCGGCCACACGTGAGATTGACAAATACCTGATAATGGAGTACGTACTTTGACTCGTGATACCACGTGACATTACCTTACAATACGTACCTGCCACGTGATACGGCCAGTTGACTTACCTAGTAGGGTACGTACCTTATCATGTGATGGCCACCACGTAATACCATCGCACGATAGAAAGGTACGTACCTATCACGTGACTTAAGAGAGCCTAAGCCACGTGACTGTATGTGTGTTGTTGAAGGAGGAAAAAAAGGTCAGGTAATGGGTGAGGTGGGAGGTGCTGTATATATAACCAATTAGAATGCACAGACTAGTAGCCCCTTAGATAATAGGGCTATTTGATTGGCCGTGGCGCGTTAGATTTGAAGTCTTTTAATTGGTCTATAGTTGGAGGCGCCTACCCTTATTGGAGGTACGTACTTTGAAGGGTCCTATTTGATTGGTTATAGTTGTTTGCTGTCAGTCCTGAGACCCCATAATACGGGGCTGTGGTAGGATGCGCGCTATCTTATTGGGTAATTGATTAATCGATAAGACCGCGCTATGGATGCACGCAGTTTTATTGGTTAACTAATTGATTTGTGGGGTAACGTCAGCTTTAATTGATCCAAGTTACTTGATTAGCTAAACGCTATTTTATCTATATTTAATCCCTTATCTTATCAGTTTTGTTGCACACTGGTCCGTGCACTTTGGATTTCCAGAGCCCCACGGGTACGATTTTAGTAAGGAAAACCTTCCTATGTTTTTAACGACTTCGTGTAACATAACAAAGTTTTCCTAACAAGCATTTTTGCAGCGGTAACCCCCACCATCTTAATTACCAAATTACCAGTCAGATTGATCAGATTGAGACGCACACATCCTCATAATCTTCACATTCTCTCGTACGATTTCGTTGACCGAAACGAGAGGAAACGAGAGCTTTTAAACAATCTTTAAAAATATCGGACACATATTCCGATAATTATTTATATTCCACTAATTTCAACCATCCTTATTAACCCATACAATCGCAAGCATGCCGCCTAAGAAAAAGGGAAATAAGAAAGCCGCCGATGACTGGGAGGCAGAATTAGGCGAGTCCATAGCACCTGCTAATGGAGACGGCGCTGCTTCTGCTGATGCAGCCCCGGAGGAGAACAATGAAGAGGGAGATGCACCCGCCGGTGGTCTGATGGCCATGATGAAGAAAAACAGGGAAAAGAGAAAAAAGAAGGGTCTGTCAGAGGATTTCGTTGACGGCGGCGACGCTTCCACCACCGATCCCGTGCCTGATGTAGCAGCCAAAGCCCCCGAAGAAGCGACAATGGAGGACGAGTTTGCATTGCCTGAAAAAAAGGGAAAGGGTGGAAAGCAAAATAAACAACAGCCTGCCAAAGCTGCGGCGGCGGATGATGAAGAGACGGGAGAAGGTGGAAGAATGTTAACCAAGGCCGAAAAGGAGAAATTAAAGAAGGAGCGAGAAAAGCAAAGGAAGAGGGAACAGGTGAGTAAATCTTCTAAAAGTTTACATGTTGAAATTATTGTCTAACCTAAGTTTCACAAGGCCGCAAAGAAAAAGACAACCACACCCGCCCCTGCCCCTAAGGCCGCCGAGCCTACGAAGCCCGCGGTAGAAGAGAAGAAAGATATCCCGGCACCGGCGCCAGCAGCCGACGCAGCTGGAGGCAAGAAGGGAAAGAAACTTCCCCCTCATCTATTAGCTCTCCAGAAACAGCAGGAAGAGTTACGGCGGCAGCGAGAAGAGGCCGAGCGCCTTGCAGTCGAAGAAAAAGCCAGGTTAGAGGCACTCGAGCGGGAAGAAACCGAAGCGAATAAGCGGAAAGAAGAGGAGAAAGCTCGCAAGAAGCAGAAAGAGAAAGAAAAGATCGAACAGCTGAAGAAAGAAGGCAAGTTCCTTACCAAGGCCCAAAGAGAAGAGAGGCCAGGAATGAGAGAAAGCTTCAGCAGATGATCGCTGCTGGTATTAAAGTTGGTCCTTCCGAAGACGGCGAGGAGAAGAAGAAGAAGGTTGTTTATGACAAGAAGCGTAGCAAGAAGAGTGACCAAAAGGTATTTATTAAAGCTGCCACACCTGCCCCATGTCTGCACTTCATAACAGTTCCTAATCTATACTCATTAGGTGGATGAAGAGAAGGCTTTAGCTGAAGCCGCCGAGCGCGCTAGGCAGCAGGCCGAAGCTGCCGCAAAGAAAGCTGAGGAAAAGGCAGCTAAAGAGGCAGCCAAGGCTGAAGCCAAAGCTGCCAAAGAAAAGGAGGCCCAAGAGGAGGATGTTGAGGAAGACTGGGAAACCGCCGCCGCCGCTGTTGAGGAGAAGGTGAAGGATAGCTGGGATGCTGAAACAGACGAGGAAGATGAGGCATCTGCACAAGCTGGACAAGAAAAGGCGATACCTTCCCGACCCAAGCCTGGATCAGAAGACTCTGAATCCGAAGATGAGTCTTCCGAGGATGAAGCCAAGACAGCAGCACAGGCCGCGGAAGCTCAACGGAAGAAGGAAGCTGCCGAGCGACGAGAGAAGGCTCACCAAGCGGCTTTGGCTGCGAGGTCAAAGGACAATCTCCGTTCTCCTATCTGCTGTATCCTGGGACACGTCGATACAGGAAAGACGAAGCTGTTGGACAAGATTAGACAGACTAACGTCCAAGAAGGTGAAGCTGGTGGTATTACACAACAGATTGGTGCAACATATTTCCCCGTCGACGCCATCAAGCAGAAGACGGCCGTGGTTAATCCGGATGGGAAATTCGAATTCAAGGTCCCTGGTCTATTGATCATCGATACACCTGGTCACGAGTCCTTCTCTAACCTTCGATCCAGAGGTTCTTCGCTCTGTAACATCGCCATCCTGGTTGTTGACATTATGCACGGTCTTGAACCTCAGACACTCGAATCTATGAAGCTACTGCGGGACCGAAAGACTCCTTTCATCGTCGCACTCAACAAAATCGATCGTCTATACGGCTGGAAGAAAGTCGACAACAACGGTTTCCAAGAAAGTTTGGCACTTCAGAACAAGGGTGTCCAAAACGAATTCAAGAATCGATTGGAGCAGACGAAGGTTGCGTTCGCCGAACAGGGTTTCAATGCTGAATTGTACTACGAGAACAAGTCTATGGCCAGATACGTATCGCTAGTACCAACCTCTGCTCACACCGGCGAGGGTATTCCCGACATGCTGAAGCTCATTATCCAATTAACTCAAGAAAGGATGGTAGGATCCCTTATGTACCTGTCCGAAGTTCAGGCGACCGTTCTTGAAGTCAAGGCTATCGAAGGATTTGGTATGACCATCGATGTCATCTTATCCAACGGTATCCTTCGAGAAGGTGATCGGATAGTAGTATGTGGTGTGGAGGGCGCCATTACTACCAATATTCGTGCACTGTTGACGCCGGCTATCATGAAAGAATTGCGCGTTAAGTCCCAATATGTGCATAACAAGGAAGTTAAGGCGGCAATGGGTGTAAAGATTAGTGCACCGGGTCTTGAGGGCGCCATTGCTGGTTCGCGACTACTTGTAGTTGGCCCTGACGATGACGAGGAAGATCTTGAAGAGGAAGTCGAATCTGACCTTAACAAACTGTTTAGCCGTGTTGCTACCACTGGCCGCGGTGTCAGTGTGCAAGCTTCGACTTTAGGTTCCCTTGAAGCTTTACTAGATTTCTTAAAAGACTGCAAGATTCCAGTGGCAAATGTTGGAATCGGTCCTGTCTTCAAACGAGATGTCGTTCAATGCGCAACTATGCTTGAGAAGAGCCCGGATTATGCCGTTATGCTTTGCTTCGACGTGAAGATTGACAAGGAGGCGCAGGCATACGCAGATGAGAACGGTATCAAGGTTTTCACTGCCGATATCATCTATCACCTCTTCGACGCTTTCACCAAGCACATGGACGAGCAACTAGAGAAGAAAAAAGAAGAATCCAAGATGTTGGCAGTTTTTCCCTGTGTCCTCAACACTGTGGCTGTCTTTAACAAGACAGGCCCTATCGTCATCGGTGTTGATGTAGTGGATGGTAACCTCAAGGTCAATACTCCGATTGCTGCCGTGAAGCAGAATCCTACAACTGGTGCCAAGGAGGTCATCAGTCTGGGCAGAGTGTGAGTAGCATCATGATACAGTACAGTTCTCGTTTATCTAACTAACAACTTTATAGGACTTCAATCGAAAGAGACCACAAGCAAATACCGGTTTGTAAGAAGGGTCAACCTTCAGTAGCCGTGAAGATTGAAATGGGGGTCACCAGCCCACATACGGCCGACAACTTGAAGAGAAAGATGTCCTTTACAGTTTGATATCTCGAGCCAGCATTGACACCCTCAAGGAGTTCTACCGCAAGGAAGTGTCAAACGAAGAATGGCAACTCATCATCAAGCTCAAGCCTCTGTTCGATATCAACTAGATCGTGTGAGGTGTTGTTCAATAGGAGAGGTCAAGACCGAGACGCTTAGTATGCATTTAGGACAGCTCATGAACAGATGGGAGCGTAGCATTTTCTCTGCTTGTATTTTTTGAAGTCGATGCCAACGAGGCTAAAAAGGTGGTACGGTACGTGAACTGGGTTCTCAAGCATTCTAGAACGAAGCACGATGGCTTGATGATTCGAGCTCTCTCGTCTCATATGCAGTGTAGATATTAGGGAAAATTTGCCTAGAGCATTTAAGAATGCTCGTATGCTTTCATTAAGTAGTGACTATTATGACGCTATTGTACCTTTAGTAAGTGCTATAAAGAGTACTACACAGATCGCCTAACAATGTTTTATTAGCCTTAACACCCAATCTATAGGAAGTATATAGGCAGCCATCTGCTTTTTTCTTGTGCGGCGCATGGATGAGCTTCATGTACTCATCGCTTATGGTGTTTGCCTTAGCATAGGTAACTCAAACCAAGATACCTAACTAGGTACGTCTTGGCCTTACTGATTCTAAGTACTACGTGGCACGCATCATACTTCAAACATAACAGGTGTGTCGTACAACAACTTGACGACTTCATTCGAAGGTAATTTCTTAAGACCTGCTCGCGAAGCTGGTAGCACACCTCGTAGTATAAAATATCAAACCCGTTCTTCGTGGCAAACAAACATGAAGCTCAGTCCTACGTTTCTAACACAATACAAGTTCAACAGAGGCTCACGACGCGCTCACTTTCGCTTAGAACACAGAAGACTAAGGGAGTTGGCAGAGTACACGAAACGAGACGAGATATTTGATGGGCAATTGATATTTTATTCCAAAATATTCTACCGTAAAAATGCAAACTTTTATGTACTCCAAAGATGCATTGAGAAACAGGTACAGCAGCCGTTCAAGTCATTAATTCTATAAGTTCCTTCGCTAGAGCCAGGAGGTGACGAAAGGGACAAGGAGGCGTTTCCGCTTATGTCTGCGGAGAAGATAGATCTTCTCGTCAGACTTAAGCGCAGAGGTCGGCCTCAAGGTCCACGGGCTGGGGGCAGCCGTGGATGATCTTGTGGGCGGGGCTGCTGTAGCAGCCGGCGTTGCCGGGAGCGCAGTCGAAGACCTCGCAGCCCTCACCGGGGGTGAGGATGTTGTGCTTGTCGGCGAAGGGGTTGCCCCATTCACTGAGAGTAGGTTAGTACATGATTGGACGTGAGTGGGCTCTGCTTGGGGTTAGGGTGACTTACTTGCTGAACTCGTAGTAGGCCTGGTCGGGGTTGGAGCTGAAAGAGTAGCCGAAGAAGAGAGGGCTAGAGAGGGTCTTGGTGGTGGCGATCTTGACAGTCTATGTAGATGGTTTGGTTAGCTCGGATTCGTTCTGATAAGATACGCTTCATAGATCCGTAATGGGAAACTGACCGAGCCGGAGGGACGGAAGTCCTCGGAGAAAGACTCGCCAGGCTTGACGGTGGTCAAGGGGCCAGCGGCGCCACCGTCGTAGGGGTACGACTGGACGAAGACGGTCGTAGCGCAGTTATTCTTGACGATGGCCTTGCCGGCAGAGACGGAGGCGACGAGGGCAGCACCCATGACGGTAGCGGAGAACTTCATGTTGGCGGTTTTGGGGTTAAGAGTAAAAAATTACTGATTAAGATTATAGAAGTTTGTTCGTTGGAAATTTAGATATTATCGTGATAGGCGTGCTGGTGATGAGACAAGAAAAAGAATTGTAGATCAACGGACGAGGAAGCTAACTTATATATGTCTTTGCCTCACAACGTGACGCCTAAATGTACCGGTTAATGGCTTCGCCCACGGTCGTCGCCGTCATGGCCGTCATCAGGGTGCTGCGCTGCTGCTCCATAGCAAATACGAATGCCAATTCTCGTATTACGTTGACACGAGGTCGGGGTCATGATCTTAGATCCAATCAATAACCGGGTTTGCGTCTGGGGTCCCGTCCCCGCAAAAAAAAGATGAGAGGCCCGAGCCGGTTCCGGCTGATATGCCGAATTCGCCTTGTGAGGACTTTGCTGCTGGCTGCTGGTTTGTTTGTACCTGCGTCTACGAAGATGGTATCATGATGCGACGGGATGAGAGAGTAAGAATTCTTTGTGGTATGAAATAGTTACCTAAATAAGTTATAAAGTCATCTAAGACAGGATCACAGATATGGTATTATGGTATTAGTGATGACGATAATATTATTATTTCTCTATAAGGTCTCTTTGTTCGAAGTATCTCGGTAGTCCCGGTAAGCCCAATTTTGCATAAAACTGACCATCTCGATAGAGCTCGACTGGTACAAGAAACCGTTCCATTATCTGAACACCATCCACCAATCAGTTATCCGCGTAACCACAGCTGCAGCCTCACCGCTTATCACGCCGATACAGCTGAGAGATCTATTATGCAAAGATGTCTTGGCGGAAGGGGAGAGAATACGGGAAACTGGGGCTTAGTGTGGACGCTACTGCTTGACACTCTGTCGGCATTGATGCTGAACTAGCTTATTTCGATGGAAGGTTACATCAGTTTCATGAGGGGATTTTCTAGAAGGTAAACTGAGTTATGGAGTCTTCATAAACAATCGAGATCATGGTCCTTGATTCTTAGTTGTACCTAGGCAGACACCTATGACGATAGGAAACATTGTTTGATTTTTTAGTTCTTGAAGAACACAAACTAAACATAAAGTAACTAATACTAAAAGACTCGACAAATCTGACGAGTGATGCGGCTTGTAAGAGGGCCCACGCAATTAGAAGACAGCTTGGCCGAGATCCGACGTTCCATTCCGTTGTTCAATATTGCCGAGACTAGTGTAGGTAAAGACAACAAACCACTCGATCCACTGGAGCTTGTTCCGTCCCTGATTTTTTTGGTCTTCCAATACGACATATAGTTGTCGCATATTTTTTTTTTTTTTTTTTTTTTTTGTTGTCACCGCTAATTCCACCAAGATAAAAACGAGAGGCTCGGAATGCTTTGTTATGCGAACATCGTACGGAGAAAGTCTTTTTCATGCTAGCGGCTTCATGATTTACCAGGGTCGTCGAAGCTCCACTTCTCAAGTCCGATTCTTGTTGTTGTCATCGTTGCTGTTGTACCTATGTTGGGCAACTCAACTTGAAAGGTTGAAAAGTCAGTTTCGCGGTGAGTGTAAACTTCAGCATGTGTCACGAAGGTAGGATATTTGGTTGTTACAATATCCAATGCAGAGCAGGTTTATGGATTGAAGTTAGGATGACTCGAACCAGTGAGAAGTCGTCCCTTGAACTCTTCACTGGCAAAATTTGCGGCACGGACGGGAACCAAGAACCCATCGCCCAGGATCACCGAGGTATTTATCCAGAAATAATAACAACAGGTATGTTTATGATATTTTCTACTGTTGTGAGAGAATATAAACAAGTCAGGCACTGTTTGAAGGGACATGTTGACACATGAACGCTCTAGGGAGTATTAAACAACGTACTTTGCTACTCATTGAGTGGATCGATAAGTAGTGTACTAGTAAATCTTTAAAAGGCTATTAGAGACGGGATTAAAAAGTTTCGTATTCCGAAGATAGGTCGAGAACCCGAAATGTCTCGAATAAAACTCACCAACTCCGGTGCATAATGTCGAAATGAGTGGTCAAGGGACTACTTTTGGTACATGATGTCTTGGCGAAGAATGTATATATAATAAAGACCCCCTCCTATTCATACAGTTGATAGACTAAGTCAATATGCAAGTACAGCTCATATGCCGTATCTTTCAGCACATAACAGTAAAGCCCCGTCGTCATGCCGAAAGATTACTAAATAGGCTAAGTATCATACGTATAATTAGGTACCTACCTGGTATAATAGTTGAGCGTAGTAATAGAAAAAAGAATGGACATGAAAAATGGAAAACAAGCGGTTTATGGAACTTATTATCTATATCCTAGGATCCCTTGCTGTGTGATGCTTAGGTCAAATGCAACATATTAATTGTTCAAAGTTTACGGATGATAAATTATATTTTAACTTGAGGGGATTGCAAACTCCTGGCTCACTGGCTCTTCTCGAAAATCAAATGATGACTGATGATAATGTAGTATGTGCAATACCTAACGTATTGGAATAAATCGGGTGACCTTTGGGTAAGAATGATGGGGATAGTTCTAAAATGCCAATTTATAGGACTTGCTCGCATTCTTCACCTATTATAGCAAGCCGGAACCGAACATCTTAGTAAATCAATATTATCACAACATTGTATCTACCTAGTATCAACACTAGGAGAAGCAACGCTGATGCAGCGAGTGGCTTTCCCGTAAATACACAAGTATATTAATAATAATCGATATAGTTCATATCCCGTATGGACCGTAATAAAGATCTACGAGCATAACCTCCAACGAGTCATTATGTACCTATTTAATAACGATTCTTTACATTGATTGATTAAATTTTTAAAGAGCTCGATCCAGAATACATAGGTAAGTAGATAATAATAAAAATCTAATTAAATGTGTAAGTAGTCAATGCTTCAAATACCTAGATTTGTACGTAGTGGCCTGTTAAGAAATATGTTCGTAAATGGATAACTTGCTTTAATTGTAAAAAGTAGCTTCTATAATATAATCTACTTGATTAGTTCTAAACCTATTTCAATTTCGTATAAAGTACCTACCTATACACGTAATTACCTAAAATATCTAATTCATGAAGTTTAAAACTCAAGAGCCTCAGTGCCTGCTACTAGGTAGAATAGGATTGAGATAACACTCCCGACTTCACGGCCAACTTCAAAATTTTCGAAGGAAGTCAGTTAATGAATTACTACCAAGCGTACAGCGGCAAATCCTAACAAATACGTTTTACAACTGATGCATCCATTGAATAGATCAATATATTAAGCCTTACCTAGTTGATTTTTAGTATTAGCCCTCTGAGAGTTTCTAGAATAATTTGGATTGAGTGATGCTATTTCAAGATTACCTTGCCGGGCCTACAATGCAGATTACCCCACCAAACACTTGTAAGTGACTGGCAACTAGAATTATTAGTAAAATGACATGGCTCCACAACCCTCTTAAATCTCACGATGTAAACAATGAAAAGTAAACATTACCAAAACGCTACGTTTTTATCTTCTCATACTTAAGGAGGGATAAAGGTAAATGCTATAAGTGACGTCAGAGTTCGTTTTAGGCCTGTATTTGTATGGAAAATTGGCTATATTTGGATATTTAACGTCGTTAATAGCATGCGTGGCACGTCACTCAATGAAATCTTGCTTAATTTACACAATATATTTACGAAAATAATACCATTAGACGCGCTTGGTTGCGCCGATTAGATCTATGTAAATAGCTTCTATTAAAAGTGTTGGTATTGTGAGAAAATAATGTAAAAGTATCACTATTTACAGATTACTAGCCCCTATTTGAAGATTACCAGCGCTTATTTGTAGATTACTACCTCTTAGTTACAGATTACTTCTAAAATAGCTTTACGAAATACGGTCGCATTCTTTTAAAATTAGTATCAATCAATTAGTTAAGATCTAAGCAATGGAAATATCTCAAAATAGACGTAAATATCTATTGTTGTGGTTGGGAAATATTAAATTTAATTTAAGGTGATAAGGTAGAATTATAAAGTTGTCAGTTTACGATAATATTTGTACGCAACTGCTGGCAGTTGTAATTCCAAGTAATCTGCATTGTAGGTCCGGCAAGGTAATCTTGAAATAGCATCACTCTTTGGATTTATTGGTTCGTTGAAGCTTTAGTAGGGTTAAAAAGTGTAGAAAGAACTGTGTCATTCTGGAAAGAACCCATGACTTACGTATGGAATCGAAGGTATTACTTATTTCATATATAGTAATTATCTGGAATCCGAACAAACTTCTTAGAGTCCCGACTCATTTTACTAGGTCAAGTTGCTATTCAAGAATCTTAATGCATTGAGGGCTGCTAGCGTGTATTCCAAGAGGCAATAGGAAACTTGGCTAGCCGCTAGATACCAAGTTTATATGTCAATGTTAGTATTATCTTGTTTAATAGCTCCTACCTTTCACCCTGGGTTATAACGATGCCATGAATAAGTGGGGGCTATCATTGATGTGAAGGAGGGCAAGAAGGGGTTTTTCTTTCGAATTGAATCATGATAAGATCCTACTTTTACATATGTTATATTGCTGCTTAGATAGCTCTTAGATAGCTCTTAGCTGGGCTTTGAACTCCGGGGTATTAGCGGAGAATCCCGGGTTACAGTTTGCGGAGGGCGGGCGTGAATGTGGAGAGCGGGCGTCAGAGCGGGCATCGGAGCGGAAAAGAGTGGACCTTAACTCCTATTTCCTGTAAACTCCTAATATTCGTAGTTATATCTAGCCAGTCCCTACCATTCAATAAACGCGTATAAGTGCACTACTAGTTGAAGGCTATAATAGTAGGTAAAAGAATTCGGACCTAAAATTTAAGTACCTAAACCTACTTCATAAAAGTGCTTGAAGTAGAGGAATGGCATGGATAGATTAGATGTTACGAAATGTATTCTATTTAGTTTCGGTCGATATATCGATTGCGCAATATGTTGATTAATGACCGTGACATTGAGAGGTAATTTACCTTACCATAACTAGCGAAGTAGCGTTTGCAAATATCAAGTAAAAATCAACTAATTTCTATTCGAGATTGAAGCTTAGATTTTAGAGTCTAATAACATAGGTAAGCACAAGTTATTTTTAAATAAGGTCACTAATAAGCTACAAAATGGGGCTTCTTTACGTGAGAATTCAAAAGATTGATTAGCTTATTCATAAATGGCACTGCCATTATGGCAGCTTCCTAAGACTATCGATTTCCCATTTTACTATATTATATGTATATATATATATATATATACCCTTGCCTTTTTTTTCTCTTTTTGATTCCTCATAGTTCTCTCATGTCCCCATATTGTTACATCCACGCGGTGAATTTGACCAATTAGGATCGGTGCAATTTTGCTCCGTTTTGGACGAAATACTCCGAACCAAAGCTCCTTTATAACATATTCCCCACTGATAATGGTCACACCCTCTAGCAAATAGCTGAATAATATGCTACTATTAGGAAGATGAGGTGCTTGATGATGGAAGACTGAGCGGAACAGATATCGAGCCTTGCGGGGAATTTGCCGCAATTCTCTTAACTGAAACGCCGCCAATGTGTCCGTCTGTTATCACCGGAGACTTGCGTCTGTCGTCAGCACATGCAGTCGTCGGCGACATGTTCTACAACCATTATGAATCTCTCCGAGATGATAGGGGGTAGATTTACGGATATATATTCGTCGTCGCCCTTCTGGAGTTCTTGCTTTTGGAGATCGTACTACTCATTCATCATATCATCATACTAAACTACTAAGTTCATATTCATATACTAAATCAACTCCCAATAGCAACCATGGCGTCTTCCACAACTCCTCAGATTCTCCTTACTGGAGCTGCTGGATTCATCGGTGGCACCATCTTGGATCACTTCATCAACTCGAAGTCTCCGGCCCTCAGCGGCGCCAACATCTCTATACTTCTACGAGGTGCCGACCGTGCTGAGAAGATCACATCTACCTACGGCCCCCGTGTGAAGCCCATCCTATACAAGGACATCGACGATCTTGAAGCTGCAACCGCTGCTGCGGCGCAACACGATGTCGTTATCAACACCACCCTCGGCTACCACCCCACTTCTGTCCAGGCGCTAGTCCGCGGTCTTGCCCAGCGCAAAGCGGCAACGGGGCGTGACGTGTGGTTGATCCACACTTCTGGCACGTCGAACTTCTCCGACACTCCGATCACGAAGGCGTGGGTAGAGCCCGAGGGCCGGGAGTTTGATGATGCCAAGGACGATATCTACGGGTATGAGAAGGACCGCGAGGTGCGAGAAGGCCCGTACCCCCAGCGTACCACAGAGCTGGGTGCCGTAGATCTGGCTATCGAGTTGGGCGTCAAGTCGCTTGTTATTAACAGCGGAACCATTTACGGCCGCGGAACCGGCCTGTTCAACAAGACGAGCGTTCAGGTGCCCCTTTTCGTTCGCGCTGTGCTGGAGACCAAGAAGGGCTTTGTAGTGGGAGATGGCAAGGGCGTGTGGGACCACGTGCACGTTGAGGATCTTGCGGACCTTTACCTACTCGTTCTCGAACGCATAATCACCAAGGGCGGCGAGGGTGTGCCGTCGGGTAAGAAGGGGATTATCTTCAGCGGCAACGGCCGACACGAATGGCTCGAGGTGGCGCAGGGAATAGCCGACGCGGCCTTCGCAGAGGGTCAGATCCCGAGCAACAAATTAGAGGCTGTTACGCTCTCCGACGTAGCTAAGTTTCTGATGGATGGCCGGGCAACGCCGGACCTCGTCGAGAAGGCTATCGTGAGCAACTCGCGGACTGTGTCATCTGTGGCGAAGAGCTTGGGCTGGAAGCCGACGAGGGGAGAGGAAGCGTGGAAGAAAGGTTTTGCCGAGGAGGTTAAGGCCGCATTGGAAAAGAGCAAGCAGTAACTTCCTCTTAACATAGTTAGATGATGAAATTAAACTAGGTAGTTTTTATTATGGGCGTAACCTTGGTACATATATTGCTGGCATTACTGTTTGACTTTGGTCTCTTGGACTTCTAGTTGTCATTGTCTAGGTACCTATACGCACAGCCTCTGCCGCATAAGAACCAAAAAGAGTAGTGGCTTTTACAATTAACGTTCTCTCGCTGGCTTGATTCTCTTGTATTTGAAGACACTTTACTGTGGTAGGAATTGTTGTTGCTCTTATCTTACCTACGAAGTAGCTGATGTAAACCATGATATAATCCCACTAGGTATAAGAAGTACCTTTATACTTAGAGGTTCCGGCACATCGTGTAGTTGCTGGAAAATTGACGCTATGCATACAAAGTTACTAAGGGAGCCTGCTACCAATACCATATCAAGGTCACAATGGCGCCCAAGGAAATATACCTGTTATCGACGTGCACGGATGTATGGAATACCCTTTTAAGATTGGAATATCAATCAGTGTTTCTAGCCGACACTAGACATTTAGGTATATCTCATTCAACCTAACATCTATCTCTAAGAGCTAATATTTCTTCATCGATGACGAAAGAGGCTAGAATAGTCTAATTAAATGTCAATTACCTATTTGATATAAATAGTGGTCGGGAAGTACCATAATATGACAATGCCTCATAGGATAAAAAGATACGTGATGCCGGCAAACATTAGTGTCTGCAACCAGATTGTTGTTCCGGTTAGAAAAACCGCCCCTTTACCTCTTGTGGCGCTGCTTGAACTCTCAGGTGGGCAGCTCACATCCGGATCAGGTATACCAGCACACGCCGTAGCAGTGATAGCGGCTGAAATACTGGACGCCGCTGATGCATCTATCTCGGCGCCGCAAGTCCTTGTAGGAAGTGGGGCGGTCACATTAGATGGCAGCGCAAGAACGGCGCACTTATCTCGACCATCGTACTTTGACGGATTAGGGGTATCTAGAACCCCAGTCACGTTGAAGGTGACGCGTGTATCCGTGGTGTTACCACAAGTCTCATCACCAGGTTTGTTAACACTTGCGAGATCGAGCTGCTCCGCGCCTTGCTTGGTAGTAAATTCGACGACGTTATTCTTACGGCCGAAGCTAGTAGTAGACGCCGTGCCCTCTTCTGTGTAGTAGTCAGGGGACTGAGAGCAGTTTCCCCAGGCCAACTCCCATCGTATCCACCAGGTAGTTTCGACGTTGAGCTTTTTAGTATACGAATATACTATGTAAGGGTCACTGACGTGAGCAAAATCATCCCATCTCAGCTCCCTACTTCCAGAAGAAAATGGGCCATCGCCGCGGGGACTATCGTTCCTATAGATATCCCAGTTGATGTTTAGATTAAGCGGAAAAGCGAGCGCCGGGTTCCGGATCGAAAAAACGATGGGTGTAAGTAATGTGGGTGCGAATGTACCGTTGCGAGGATATATAATGTCTACCTCTACTATTGCAGGGAAATCGATGGCATTTACCCTCGATAGACATGAGAATATCGCGGCTGCGACGAAACACCACGACGTTAAAAGGCGACCCATTAGACGACGGCGAAGGTCGACCATGTTAAGGCGATAAAATGAGTTTGGGAATTGCCTAACTTCCCAATAGAATAGAAAGTAACTAAAGGGTTAGAAGGAAAACACCGAGGCTCTCATGCTCGAGAGAGCTGAAAGTTTTATGGAAAGACGACGTCGCAGGGTTAATCATACGAACCAATAGAATGCTTCCATTCCGAAATTGAAGGTTATGGAATCATTCAATACAAGAGAATTATAGCTTAGCCCCTGAAAATGGAAATGATCGGATTGGTTTATACTGAGTGGATCCCCCCCCTTGAAAGAAGGCCAGGTGCTCTTATACCAAGCTAGGATTGGGCATATTTAGCGACTGGTCACCTACCTAGTCTATGTACGGAGAATAATGTAAGCGTAGCTGACGAAATGGTCAGAGCTCGTCTTGATACGGCCTAGCGAGATTTCCAGTTACTGTTAGATCCTATCAAAGCAGCACGAGGCTTCGGCGTGAGTTTCCTCAATAACTCGTTTCCTTGACATTGCTACATTCACAGCAGCAGCACGCATTTATTCCGATACGGATTACGCACCATATTTTTATTTTCCTAACTTGGTCGGAGGAGAAATTCGGAAGAGTTAATCCATTGGATAAGCCATAACCCCGAAGCTTAAGAAGGTACGTCAACTGGAGCTGAGCTGAGATGACACCAAGTTCCTGGTTACTTCTTTTCAAAGACTTTTACAGGCTAAAAGGAGTACATAAACATATAATAAGTTAACCCCCGGTGTAATCATAATGCCTTATGTAAAGTCGTCCACGGGATCTACGGGATGGGACTCCGTGTTGATTATGTCAATGGCCGGAATCATTCCGGCCACGGCCGGGTTTCACCGGGCTTGGTGGTTCCACTTTTCCCACCACCAGCCGGGGATAAGGTTAGACTTCATCCTGTTGATGGATTTCAATTACGTAACTGTCCTTTGTTGGATAACCGTATCTTCAACTAGCGGATTGTTACAATTCCATCGTGATCTGAACTAGCAACCGAGGGTTAGTCACCTAAGACAAAGAGTGTAACTCATGCCATGTTAGGTTGATTAAATGCGCCATTCGTGCTTGTTATAAATACTTTTTGCATATCTCTTTCATCTTATTTCAATAAGTATATAACCTGTCTTGACCTTAACTTAAGCTTTAGGGGCAAGGAGCTAATATACCTATGTTATATATTAGTTTAAGGGATCGAGTAGAATTCTATATACAGTGATACTTGTTCAGAAACACTTAAATCTGACTTGGATATACTATTTCAATTTGGTAAATTTACATCCGCACGTGGCCGGTGTTGATGTATGCTAAGACTCGGGATAACTCATGGTGTTTCGGTTGTTATCAGCTCAAACTCTGATTAGTTCTTTTCGCATTTTCATGAGATAGAGATAAGGGGCATTTACGTTGAGTTTACGAAATGCAGAAGGTATAAATCCGAGGTCGGGCTTAGCATTTAGGTCGGAACATTTCCGGCCATGAGGTTGAGGAAAGGGAGGATGGGTAAGTCGAGTGTTGAGATCCGGTCTCGCTTGAGGCCGGAATCGTTCCGGCCAAAAACGTGTACTCATGATCCGGAGGTCCTGGAACTTAGTTGATCGTCAAGTCCGCAATTTTGTGTTGAGGCCGGAACTGTTCCGGCCACAGTCTATATTAGCACGCGACCCCGACCGCCACTCCGGTCAAAGGCCTAATTCCTCATACCTCAAGAGTCCCCTTGAATCCCAAACTCGTACCTACCTTATTACAAACTTGGTCATTAGAATCCACGCGATTCCTATATTCAAACATGCTTGTTCCTGGGTCATCCTTTGAAGTCTTAGAAGACACTAGGCCAGAAGATGCCTCGCTCCCTGCCTTCATGGTCTCAACCACTCGGGGTTTCCTGGCGCGCATGGACCCTATCGTGACTCTCCCTCCTGAGTTTGAACCCGTCGAGACTTTACTCCAAGCAATGCCCGTCCGGACTCAGTCAGGCGAGCCTGGGCTACTTGCCACTGGTCAACTAGGTGATACAGTACTGAAAGATCTTCCAGACTTGACCAATCAAGTCGAGAAATATCGCGATAATCTTCCAATGATGAATGCTCTATATCGTGACTACTCATTTCTAGCATCCGCGTTCTTGCTAGAGCCATGTCACCTGAGATTCGTTAAGGGCGAGCCATATGGACTAGGGAGGTCCTTCCTTCCGGCTCAACTATCCCGGCCCATTGTTCGCTGTGCTGACCTGTAAGCCATTGTTGTTATGGTCATATCTCTTGGCGGTTAAACTAACTTCTTATAGAGCCGGATTCAAGCCCTTCATGGAGTACGCTGGCTCATATGCCCTTTTCAATTATCGCCTTCAGAATCCAGATGCGGGTCTCGAATACTCGAACTTGCGCCTCATTCGGGCTTTCGAACATGGCCTAGATCCTACCTCATCCGAGGCTGGCTTCGTACTGGTGCATATTGATATGGTAAAGAATTCCGGTCCCCTAGTTAGCGGCACAATGTCATGCCTGCGCGCGCTTGAAAATGTCGAGGGAGTCTCAGCCCACCAGCAGAGAGCGGCATTCAATGAAGGCATGCGTACCGTCGTAGATGCCATGAGAAAGGTCAACGGCGTCATGGAAACAATGTGGATGAAATCCAAACCACGATCGTATACTAGCTTCCGCACTTTTATCTTCGGCATCACATCCCAGTCCATGTTTCCTAATGGTGTCGTCTACGAGGATGTCAACGACGGAAAGCCTATGAGCTTCAGGGGTGAAAGTGGAGCGAACGACACAATGATTCCATTAATGGATAACCTTCGTACGTGACATTATGAATTCCCCTTTTGCTTTATTATCTCTCTGCACACCACTTAAGATACATTGGCATGAAGAAATGCCCGAGTATCTATTAGGATTCGAATAGATAGAGTGTGCTAACTCACAGTTATAGTTCAGATCGATATGCCAGATACACCTCTCACTGAAATACTAAAGGACTTTAGAGATTATCGACCGAGCAATCACCGACAGTTTCTTGCCGAGGTAAAGAAGTGCTCAGAGGAACTACATGCGAAAGACTTCGCGCTAGCTATTGGTGCGAAGTATAATTCCACAATGGGAACGGAGGAACTGGAGCTAGTCAAAGAGTCCAGACGACTTTGGATCCATGCTCTGAACCAGGTTCGTGATTTCAGGTGGCGTCACTGGTGCTTTGCCCGCGAGTACATACTTAAGCAGACCACACATCCCACGGCCACAGGAGGCAGCCCTATTGTAACTTGGCTCCCAAATCAACTCCAAGCTGTCATGGAGGAGATGACAGAGATCGCCAATAATGTCGGTGCGCGAGCCGGCCCTACGGAGCTCGGACCAGAGCATCGGGACATTATGGACCTTGTTGAGAGGCAGAAGGAAAGCTTGCAAAAGGAAGTGGAAAAGTATTGTAGGGAACGTGGTGTGAGCACATATTAATGAGCAGGGACGTGAGTACGTCACGTATATTTCTTGTTCGTTAAGTATCTATAAACCCTTTGTAACCGTTTACAATATTTATTAATTTTCAAAAGACACTACTCTAAGGATCTTGGAAAGTATTCTACGCTTTGAGTGATCGGGTCAGACGATGGGCTCTCGGACGGAACGTGAACACTACCTATTGATCCTGCACGAAGTGGAAACAATTACTACTATGATCGCTAAGGCCTTTCGGACTTTTATCTAGGAATATAATATATGATTTGACAATGCTTTGATCTGATGACAGGTCAAGCCGCAGCAGGCAGCGGGCAAGCTCTAAAAAATGGTTATATACTTCCTCGATGCCTATTTTCCCAACAATCTCCCGTGAAAGTTATTATACAAGACAGTACACCACTTCAAATATCTGAGCATTCAACTGTAAAAGTCAGAGGGGCTTTTTAAGCTCTCACTGCCCTGCAAACATGTTGATACCACGCCGCCCTCGGCCTTTCCAAAGACCGCAAAGAGAGGACGTTCATCAGCTACGCCAGTGTCCCCCAAGCGTGAACTTTCTAGGACACTGCACGACGGTTGTGGTACGAATCGATGTTAAGCTCGGAAGAAACGGACCTCTTCGACCCTTATATATCAACCACGACAGGACTCTGACCGAACTGGTGGACATGATCAGGGGTAAGCCATGACCTGTTGCCGGATCACTATAGACTTATGTCATTAATGAAAGCACAGATGAGTCGTACGATGGATCATACAGACCACAAAGGGCAATTACGATGAAATTCAATATATCCTTTGGTGAAGAATCCCTTACGAACATTATTGACGAAGCCGTATCACAGTTCGGTTACTGTGATCGTCTTGTTCGAGATTATTTCGTCGGAGGAGAGACAGTGGTGTACCAGGTAAGTCGTATCTTGTGTGTACAATGATTGATGCTGACAATAATGACTACCTAGTTGTATAATGATTCGGGCGACGAGGTTGAATACCAGAGTGACAGTCAGCTTAACGGAGTGGATGCATCTGATGATCCAATGGTTTAAGGGCGAATCCACACAGTAATTGATCAGGAGCTACTACAGAGCTTACTTTGTAATTGCATCTATTCAACTCATACGCACGCATGTCTAGGTACTGGAGGAAATAAGTTCTAGGGCATTTTAACATCTTTAGGTAGCTTCATCCTATCATTAATTTCAAATCTTGCATCGCTCTAATCCATACACCTAACTTCATCACACAGTCCATTTCTCATAGTCCGGGAAATACCGGTCGTGAATACGTCCCGCATAATCCAAGAGGACGGGGAAACCTTTAATTACTTCGTGAGACTTAGGTCCGCTGAAGCGAAATATTATAATTAGTATGGGTCGAACTGGAAGAAGGGGTCATGTATACTTACGCAGTGCATATCCAAGCAGACACAATAAAGCCGAATAGACAGGTGTCCGCTTCTGTCGGTGCTTCTCCGCCCAGTACCCAGAACGGTTCGTTTTCGCCGCCCTTACTGTTAGATCGCGACGTCGAGACTATACCATGCCTGTTAGGTTTCATGTTTCTTCATCAGGTATAAAACGGTCGCTGAACCAAAGTTGGAAAATTAAAGACTTCTTGCACATTCTCCAGTCAAGTTATTAGGAAATTAGAAGTTCTAAAAGCCACTCACGTTGTGCGCTGATTGCTTCCCAAATCTCGAGCCTAGAGTCCGTGATTTCTTCGTCAGTGAAACGACCAGTGCCCTGGCTATTCAACATCGCGACATTGGCGCGGTACGCTAATAAGCCCACAAAGATGCGTATTGGATACGGGATCGGCCATAGAACATGGTCTCTCATAGTGTAGTAGTTTTGGACCCAACGCTCCCAGGTCTATCGCACGGTTAGTAAGCTATCAGACGTATGGAAAAGTTATTAAAAGGGATGGGTCGAAAACTAAACTTACGTGATAAAAGTATAACTTATTCTCCAGCAATGCGATCAGCGCCATGTCTTGCAACCTTTTCGACGGCTCTAGCGCACTGTTCAGATCCGGGAGGACACCCCACTCAGTCAGAGTCTTAGCAATGAAGGTGGAATCACCGAGTTGAACTTTTGGTAGTGAGTTCTCCCCTTCTCCGGATGAACTAGCGGCAGATAGATCGCGGCATTCTATGTATGGGATCTTGCCCCTGGGTGCTGTTTTGGGCGAGCCTGCCTTTGTCTCATAGCGCACGCCCGCAAAGCGTAATCGTGCTTCTAGTTTAACCACGTACGGCGACCATACATGCTCCCCGGTTTCCTTAAACCCCCGGAAGACGGTTATATCCGGGTTTACGTTGACGCTCTGGATAACCATGATGATGAAGCAAAGTACGTGAGTGTCAAATAATAGGCTGGAGAATAAACTGCTGATCCTGACTGTGATTAGATAGAATAAGTTAATGGGTTATTATTTAGAGACATACCGACGGGTCTTATAGCAATAGTATATATCGATGGACTATGATGAGAAAATGAAAATGAACTAATGAGCAAGATTGGTGATCCAGGCTCTATGAGATATTCAGCTGAAATAAATACTGATATACTAGGTAGTACTCGCGAATCTCGTCACTTTGACAGCAGCGAGGGTGTGGCGCAGGGGGTGAATATATTTAGAGGACACATCGAAAATTATACCACGCTCTCCAATTCAGATCCCAAAGGGGAATTCTAGATGAACCAACACGTTCATGGCGCGCATTGTATGATAAGCGCGAGGGCGAAATTGCGCTGAAAAGAGCCCATCAATCAACTTGGCATGCTGATGTATATTCACAGGTTAGTCAGAGGCGGGCTAACTCGCACATTTCGGACAAGGTCGTGATGCCGGTACGTCAAAGGATTCTTTTCCCCTAAAACGATTTAAGATATTTTCTATCTTTGGGCGCATACCTGCAACCCTGTATCCTTACTAGCTTATTACGGGGCCTGCCACGTTATCTTGGCGTTGTTATAACGTAAGTTGGGTACTTCGTAGAATTCAGGGATTAATGACAAGCTTGAGCCAGCTTGAGATATACAAGGTATTCTTTTTTTGTTTTTGTTTTTTTCTTACTAAAGATTATGTAGGTAGTATATTTGTATGATCGTTAATAACATTAATCAACGAACTAAACACGGTACTGGATTACATTATACCTTTTTTTTTTTTTTTTTTTATACATGTTTAGATCTTGAATAACTATGACGCGCGTTGTGTTATGTATTTAAATCCCGTGGATGACCTTGAAAAGGGGGCGAATCTTTATCGACAACGGAGCTAAGCGGGCTTTCAATAACATATTAGCCAATGGTAAATGAGATTCCTCCTCAGCTAGCAGGTCAACGGTCATAAGCGGTTCGGTATTTTCTCCTCATATCCGAACACTTCGGACCTAAGACTTTTAAACTTCTTGTCAGGAGTGACATCTACATTCTTACACTACATTATGCGATCTACTTATGTATGCGTCCTTATACCGAGGCCATCATAATGATACGGCCGAGATAACTCAAGTACTATGTTATCAGAGCGACAGCCCCGCCGGCGTAGAAGGCCGGCCTTGTCCTGTCTTGAATGCCGACGTCGCAAGATTAAGTGCAATCGGGACGAACCATGTGCACACTGTGTCTCTGCCAAGTTAAGATGCAATTATAGAGTCTACAATGACGAACCTATTAACCAATTGCCACTTAGGCCTGGCATTTCGTCGGTGGGGACTTCAAGCTCATCAAGCCATGTGCCTTCACCATCAGTAAGCCAGACTCAGGATCTTGGCATTGATAAACCAATAACGGAACATGATGCCAACATCACCGCATCTCGGGTAACACTACCATGGGCTGGGGCGGTGCCAGGGTCGTCGTCTACAGGGGGAAGAGATGATAGACCAGACACGATTGTTCTCGGCCTTGACCACAGCAATGTTCAACCACATATGCCCATTCCTACTCCAGAAGTTGAACCAGGTATTGTGAGTGTACTTCAACGGGGACAAGATGTCATTACCAAGCCTTCGGCATCCAGTCCCATGAATGGCTTAGCTGAAAATGGACGGGATATTCTTGCGCGCCAACTAGGACTACAGGACTCGCAGATAATTCTAAATAAGACAAGAATCTTAGGTTGGAGTTTAAGAATAGGCACGACCTCGGAGGTAAAGATCATATTCCTTTAACTTGTATGTCATTTTACTAACCGTATCATAAGTTTTCGGCTTTGGTTGATTGCTATATTGCGGCTGCCAATACCGCTAAGGGAATATTACCCCAAGACACAGAAAAGGGGGCCCTCTACGCCCAGATATGGACTCTCCTACAGAAATGTAAAAATATGGCCAGAGGTATTAAGCTAGGGCGGCCTAGTAGGTGGCTCTCTTACCCAAATTTCGATCTCGCACCCCCTTCTCGGGAGGTTGCGGATAATATGGCGAATCTATATTTCCAATCTTTTGAATCAACACATAGGATAATTCATGCCCCTACCTTTTGGTCCGAGTATCAGAGATTTTGGGATCGTCCAGAGAGTATCACGACTAGCCTGCGCCTGAAGATTCTTCTTGCAATTGGAATAGGATCGAGCGTATCTGACCATGCAGAAAGTGATCCGGGATTCCGCAATACAGTTCACCAATGGGTATACGCTGCCCAGACATGGCTCTCCGGGCCACTTGAAAAAGATCGTCTAGATATTTCTGGAGTACAAGTTTATTGCTTAACCATCCTAGCACGGCAGATATTCTCAATTGGCGGCGATTTAGTCTGGGTGTCGTCAGGTTCGCTTATGAATATGGCAATGCAAATAGGCTTGCATCGCGACCCTAAGCATCTCCCCAAAATGTCCATCCTACAAGCCGAACTCCGCAGAAGACTGTGGACCACTATACTTGAGTTAGTTGTGCAATCATCTCTAGACTCTGCAATGCCACCGAGGATCTCTTTTGATGACTTTGACACCGAAGCGCCGTCAAATGTCAACGACGACGAGCTAGATGAGTCGATTACAACCCTCCAGCCTCAGCCAAAGGGTACCTATACGTCAACATCACTACAGCTTATTCTACTTGACTTGGCACCGATACGCCTTCGAATTCTACGACTTCTGAACAGCTTGCATTCTGAACTCGCTTACATGGATGCTTTGGCTTTAAGCTCTGAGCTTACTGATAAATATCACTCGTATAGTAACTTCATAAGAGATGGCGAGGAATCCGGCGTGAAACCATTTCATCGAAACCTACTCGATCACCTAGTACGACGATTCTTAATCCCCCTTCACTGCCCTTTCGCCGGCGAAGCGCGAGCGAACCCCCTATTCTACTACTCACTAAAAGTGACACTGGATTCAGCCATGACCCTTATTTCACCTGAGCCTGACGAAGGGTTTTCGCGCCTTATGTTTACTGGCGGCGGCATGTTTAGAGAGGGATTCAGATACGCTATGTCTGTTGTTACTCGCGAGATCGTCGCCCAGGTCGAGGCCCGTCGTAATGAAGGGGTGCATCGTCGCAATTCTCAGGATATTGAAAACCTGAAGAAAGCCGTAAAAGATATGATATCACTATCAGTAGAACGTATCCGACAAGGCGAGACCAATGTTAAAGGGCCCATGTTTCTCAGCATGGTCATGGCTCAGGTAGAAGCCATCGAAGCTGGAATCCCGTGCGAGCTCAAGGTTGCGCAGAGCGCGAAAGACAGCCTTGAATTGTGTGCTAGTATACTAGAGGAACGAGCTGGTACCATGTCCTCGCCGTGTCCTAGCAATATCGGACTGACGCCGAATAGTATGGACGGAGGATACGGCATGGATTTAGATTTCGACTTGGAATTTTTGATGGCGGACTCAAACTTTACTTGAAAATGTACCCTACCTACCTAGATATTTGCATCTTTATACTATTATTTACAGGCGACTTCCTCTATGATTCGTATTGGAGTTAACAAAGATAGATACCCACCAAGCTCTCGCTCTAAGAGTGGTGCAGACCGAAGGGAGGTTTACCTATGTGAAAACCCATAATAATTCATACGGCGCCCGCGTGGTGGAAAATATGAAACATGACGAAGGAGAAATAGCAACGCTAGGTTAGCACATATGTGACCAGCCTCCGTATCATTCATGCGGGCAATTCTTAATCGCAGACCCTTACAGCCGATCTAGCTCTGGGTTGATTGATGTGATCCGAGCGA
Organism: Entonaema liquescens; assembly: GCA_902805475.1. Taxonomy (NCBI): domain Eukaryota; kingdom Fungi; phylum Ascomycota; class Sordariomycetes; order Xylariales; family Xylariaceae; genus Entonaema; species Entonaema liquescens. Next base: position 283,662 of record CADCSX010000006.1, read on the forward strand.
TCGGCCGAGACAAGAGACGACGGAGTTAATCGGTCGATACGACGGCAAAATAGACACCGCGAGAATCAAGAGGTAGTAGCTACATGTATTTAATATGACGCATCTCAAATATGCTGCTTCTACGGAAAGTATTCTAGCGGTACTTTTAAATAGAATAACAGCTTCCAGGATAACTGGGTAGGTATTCTTCACCATCTACGCAGTCACGACACTCACACAAGCTAAGGTCATGGAGAGAATGAAAGTTCTCATTAACGGCGGAGGAATCGCTGGCGGCGCTCTTGCTTTCTGGCTCTCGAAGATCGGCCACGAAGTTACTGTACTTGAATGGTTTCCCACACTGAGAACTACTGGACTGCAGCTAGATCTACGGGGTCATGGGATCGAGGTAATGAAGCGCATGGGTCTTGAGAAGGACTTCCGGGCGAGGATGGCCCCGGAACAAGGTCTACAGGTAGTCAACCACTTGGGTAAACGACAAGCCTTCTTCCCAGCGAATAAATCTGGAAAGGGGCTGCAGAGTTTCACGACCGACTACGAGATTATGAGAGGGGATTTATGCCGCCTCTTGTATGACCATTCCAAGGATCGGACTAGATACGTCTTTGGGACGTCGGTCAAAAGCTTCGAACAAGATGACAATGGGGTGGAAGTCAAGCTTACGGACGGAAAGAAGGAGCGGTATGATCTCCTCGTCGGAGCAGATGGGCAACACTCACGGACTCGGAGGATGATGTTGGGATCTGACTCCGAAGGGCTCCACCCACTACGCGGACTCTACATAACGTACTTTACCATGGATAAACCGATGAAAGAAGGCGAAGAATACCTAGCTACAGCATACGTCGCCCCAGGAAGGCGAGCTATCATGACTCGGAGACACAGCCCAGATAAAATCCAGGTGTACCTCTCCTGCAGGAGCGATTCTGAGCGGCTTAAGAACGCTCCGAGGGGAGACGTGAAGGAAGAAAAAGAGGCCATGGCAGAGGTTTTCGAAGGCGCGGGCTGGGAGTCCGAAGAACTAGTCCAGGCCATGAAGAAATCCGAAGACTTCTACCTCGAACATATGGGCATCGTCAAGCTAGACTCTTGGTACCGCGGGCGCGTAGCGCTCGTCGGAGACGCCGCTTACTGCCCCACGGCGAACACAGGGATGGGAACCACGTCCGCAATGGTAGGCGCATACGTTCTCGCCGGGGAGATCGGTCGGCACTGCAAGAATGCCGCCGGGGAGCCGGATAATAATAAGGAGGGGCTCATTGCTGCTCTAAAGGCATACGATGAAAAGTTCCACCCGTTCATGGAGCAGGTGCAGAAGGGCATCGGCGAAGGACAGGGTATGGCAGGTAATATGATGCCGACGACGGCGTTTGGAATCGGCGTGATGAACTTCATCGCGAGGGTCGCGGCTTTTTTCAGATTGGATATCATTGCGCAGGGCTTTCTGAGGGAGGGGGTGAAGTGGGATCTCCCGGAGTACGAGGAGATTCTGCGGAAGTAAAAAGGGGGTGTTTTAGTAATCCTTTAATGTGAATATTGACTTGATCAAGAAGCTACAGGCCGTGAGCTTCAGGTGCACTTAATATATTTACTAGTTCGTTATTTTCATACCGCAGACTCTATGCTTATATATTTTTGCTATTATTCCCAGTTGTTATTGATGACATCAACGATGACACCATGGTCCTCATGCTGCTTCAGGCCAGAAACCACGACAACTGCGACGACGCCCTCAACCCCCTTAACGCGAACTGCACCAATCAAGGTCAATAACTAAAGCTTTCTAGAAGGTTCTTAAATCGCTTGGCTAAAAGAGATTAGATGTTCACTTACTTGGCACTCCACCACCGTGGATCGCATACTTTTCCGCCTGCTCGGGACTCATCCCAAACTTCAGCCGGAAAGCCTCCTCGTCACCCGCATACTTGCAGTGCTGGAACCACGTGCTCGCACCAAATCTCAGGACTGTGTTCCTCTTCCTCTGCACCCAGATCTCATTATCCGGTGCTGTTCCAGAGCCAACGGCGGTTTGGAACAAGACCTGTCCACTCGCTAGCGAGATGGAGATCAATGTGGGCTTCTGGGAAGAGAATGGGAGTAGGCGCGCGTAGAGCAGATGCCCGAGCTCCCAGGCGTCTTCTGCGGTGAATGACTCGAGGATGAAAGAGTCACAGCTGGCTTTAACTTCTTCTGCCTATGAGGATCTATCGGTGAGTAGACTAATCTGGCTCTCGTTATTTTGAACTTACATTTTCAGGTGGACTAGGAATTGGAGATGGCGAAGCACCCTTTTCCTGGGCCGAAAGTGCTGCTCGGAGTCCGCTGCCAGCGGCTTGGTCGCGGCGACGGAGGACTTTTTGCGCCATGGTGTCCTGATACTAGGTAGTTACAGAGTAGAGATTCAGGTGGTTACTGAAGACTTTCTTGGGACTTGGTTAACGTTGAATGAACTCATTATATAGAAGTCTAGTTATATATGTTACCTATTACCTAAACTACAGCAACACGCTAAAGATAGCGTGAGAAGACGATCTTTTAGAATGGAGTTACTCCGCCTCTAGCTTAGTCGGGGCCGTCATTGGTCGTATTGGGGACAACGTTAAGGACTTGTTACTACGTAAGAACGTAGCACCTTTTCGGACCGATGAGCACATGCCAGCCAATCAAGGCGAGAATAAGCCTATCTACATCCTAAAAAGGTAATATTAGCAGTTCTTGCCCATAATTGGCCTCTGATGGAAGCTTGAGAATTTGCTATGTATCGAATTGAGCATCCGAGGAACGAAATCATAGGGAAATCATGTTTATACGCATGTTCTACCCACTATTACATCCTAGGCGAGGGGTTACGCTTGAAGTCCATGATCATGGCGGTGGTATTGTTTAAAAGAACAGGATTTGACATCGATGAAGAAATTGACTCGTGCGGCGACAAAGATGCGAATAAAAAGAGCAGCTGAGGATATTTTGGGTGCCGATATATGCTTGGATAGTACAGAAGAGGGCTGTATTGATATTCAACTAGGACTACGTTGCGAGAATCAAGATGAAGAAGAGAGGAACCGGCAGATCCTAGACGACATTCTAGGCGAGAGGGAGGTGACGTTTGAAACAACGGAATGGCAGTGGTAATGTTTGCATCATGAGGTTCGAACAACATGGACGTGGGTAAGCATGATTTTATAATCCCTTAAGCTATGATTTTCTTCTTTGCCGTTAACTCGGAGGTCGTAGTGCTATTAACGCAGACCTTTAGGGTTAGACACCTGGGTTATTTCAACTTCGAGTTCATCTGCATGTTCATGGATGTCAAACTATTATTTCCTTCTTATCAAACCCTTAAGTCGTAACCACCGGTAGTTTCTTCTGGGCTTTAGTAAAGGTAGTTACTTCTCTAATAAGGTTATCCGTCCTAATTTATAACTCACCTTCCGTGTCACATCTTGGGAAAGTCTCCCTACCATTAGGTTCAGCAGATGTATAATATACTTACTTCTACCAAACAAATGGACCTTTTCTCTTCTGTCAACACCGTAACTCAATATGTCCACCACATTCTCGTTGAATATCTGTCTTTATTTACACTTAAAATCATACGACCTACGATTACATTGCTTATACTAAATCGATACACCACTCTTAACCCCAACAATGCCTCGCTTTCTAATTTCATACCCACCCACCAATGGTGTCGGTGATGATGGAAACAAACCACGAAGACTCGCCATGCTAGAGGCTACAAAAAATTGCGTAGTTCGCATTGGGGATCTACCCGTAGATATAAACTACACGACTCTTTTCCTAGCCCTCCGCGACACAGGAAAGATATTAGACGTAACGATATCCACTGATGAAGCTATTGTCATATTCTGGACGCGCGATGGCGTCGATCGCCTACGGGAGAAGGTTGATGGCGGATTCTTCACAGTCGGGCGCGTATATCCGAGTGTCTTCTTCGACGGGAAGGCAAACCGCTGGCAGGGCGCGACCGAAGTAAACCCAGAATCGCGAGTCCTCGTCATCAGCGGCCCGGCCGAAATTGTGAACTATGATCGTCTCAAAACCTTCTTCTCGAGGCGATTCCCTTTCGAATTAGACACCGTCGAGATGTTGGAAACGGGAGAGCTAGAGCAGTCGATGCGGTGGGCTTTCGTCTCATATCCCTTGCAGAGCAATCTGGCGTACTTGCACATCCTGGAGGAAAGGGAAGCTGCATTGAAATCGCAGAGTCCAACCCCCTGGGCCAAGGTGACAGCTCGCTTTGATAGCGACCCTTGTGAGGCCCCCAAATTATTATACCCATCGAGCTGAAGGACATGCACGACGACAATTACACAGGCGTATACTGTACTCGCTGCGAAATTCCCGGAGCGACCAGCATTCAAACTGACCAAATTACCCGACGTCTGGGCCATTAGTGTACCTTTACTTGTTTATTCTTAAGTAGTCGGCCATTATGTAGGGGGTCTAGAAGTGCTGAGCGGGTGGTTATAAGCGCGGAGGTTCATGTTCATTGCTAATCAAGCATTTGCAATAGGTATTTGATAATGGCGTTTTTCCATCACAGTACTATTCGCATCTATATATCAATGTGCTAACTTCATATAGTGATTCTCTTTAGGATCGTGATTAGGTAAATAAATACGTGTCGATACATATCCTAAAGTACCTAGGTGTCTAGCCCTAGACTCCCGAGCTCTACTAAGAAGTTACTTAATGGCAGTCAAACACAGCTAAATCGAATCCATTGGATCTACCGGGGAGCTAGGTGTAAGACAACTTCCAGACATTAGTAATACCGTATCTATAGAAGGTCAACGCTAGAGTGGATATAAAGCCCCTATTCTCAGAACCGAAGTTTCCAACCCCCTGAATACCCCCCTCCCCCCCAAAAATATATATATTCACGTCAGGAAATAAAGGACATAATAAGGTATCTAGATGCAAGATGATTACCTAGGTAGACATGCAGGTATATATGCTTTGAAAGACTTCGATGAATATTTACGTGTGCTGGCCAACGAAAAATAAAGAAAAAAACCATAAAAATAAAAATAAAAAAAGGGCAAAAAAAGCAGGTGTCTAGATTTGAAGCCGGCGTGCATTTGACCTGAGCGAGGAGACTCTTTCTCGCCGCCTTTGCTACCGGCTCGAACTCTAGGTGCACCATCGAAAACCCCCGCGGTAGGGATTTTATCTACACCGTCGCGTCGTCAAACCACTAGACCACGGCCTCGAATGGCTAGTGCATCTTCAGATCAAGAGTGATAGGGGGGAGGGGGCACTTAATATGCCTTATAACTTTTACATCGGGTAGCCTTCAGTTACCTAGGTATGTACTAGGTTGGCTGGCGACGGCGTTGCTATGGAAGGAAACTCTGGAAAATAAAAGGCCACCAGTAACTCTTAATTACTGAATGCTCTACAATAGGTACTTAAACAAGGCGCTAGTAGATTAGGAACTTGCCATATATTCGTTGACTGTACGTAAGTAACAGACCGACCAGGTACCAAAGAAACAGAGGCACCATGCCACGTCCCTATGTAAGTCAAAGCTTGTTTCATGATATCCGTACTTCTACTCGCCGCCTACAGGATGTTACGAAAGTGACACTCTAAACAACACTCAAACATTCACATCACGAAGAGAAAAAAAAGTTTGCGGAAGCAATGCAAACCTATCAAATAACCCTCGTTATCTGGTCTATCTAAAGTCTGCGTGCTAAAAGAACCGTCCCCCTTCCGTCCGCAAAATGTAGAAATTCTATTCCTCGTGAAGCACCGCGGAGTTAATAGTAGAAACCCCCTGAACGATGCCCAAGTCCAGTATCCGTCAAACCGCCCCTACCATGCAGTCATTAAAAAATCTTTTCTTTTGGTCCTCGTCATGCACACATACGTCATCTGATTGTCAAGAGGCCGGTTTCATTTATTGCGCCTTCGCTTAGAGCAAGATTCCTTTAGTCGACCCTACGATTGGGCCTCTTCGGTCTCAGCCTTAGGTGCCTCCGCATCAGTCATCTCCTCGTCCTTGGCAGGTTCGCCCTTCTCTACCTCGGCTACTTTTCGAGCCTCCTCCTCGGCGGCCTTCTTGGCAGCGGCTTCGGCATCAAGCTTGGCCTGCAGGGCTTGACGGTCTGCTTCTACCTTGTCGAAGTAACGCTGTGTGATGGGACCAGCCATGGCCCGGATCTCATCCATCTTGGCGATGTAAATTGCTTTGGTGGCATCCTCGCCATCTTCGTATAACCAGTCCTAGATAATATTAGCTTCTGATATCAAAATCCAGGCTAGATCGGAGACATGATGCCTACCTCACTCTCTGTGAGCTTCGACCTCAGCTTGTCCTTCTCCTCTTCGCTGGCAAAGTCGGCGTACTGGTCATCCAGCTTGTTACGCAGGTCGTAGATGTACGTCTCCAGCTCGTTCTTCTTCTCTTCTGTGTCGGCAACAAGCTTGTCCTCCATGAGCATCGCCGCCTCCTTCTCTGTCAAGGAGTTTTTGGTGTTGTCGTCCAATGACGTAGTACCGGCAACAATAGGCAGATCACCCTTGCGAACCTGCTTCTTAACCTTTCGAGTCTTGGGCTTATCATCTCCCTTCTTGTCGTCGGTTTCCATAGCCTATCATTCAAGTTAGTTAACAATGCTCCATAAAGGCATCATTTTATGGCAAACACCCAAAGTTGGGTCCACTGCGGAATGATTGGATTTTACTTACGTCAGGGTCCTTCTTGTCTCCGTCATCCTTCTTCTCGTCCTTGATCTCTTCTTCAACCTCTTGGTCCTCAACGTAGTATCCACTTTCCACGTTAAGAACACCATGGATGTTGACTCTGGCCTTGAGCTTGCAGATCATGAACTCAGTCTTGGGATCAGCTTTGACGCCCTTGACAGAGAATCGGCCGATGAAAGGAGACATCTTTCCGGGTAATTGTTCGGGGTTGGCGTATCTGGCCTCTAGGTCGAATGGCTGCTTGCGGTAGAAAGTCAGGATCTTCGTCGAAGGAAGAACGTTACCCTTGTTAAAGACGGTAAGGCTCGTGTCCTCGTCCGGAATATCAACATCCTTCTCCCAAGAGAATTCGATAGGATAGTTAACGATATCCAGGACGGAGAAATCACGGACCTTGAAGACCGGAGAGAGGATAGCACAGCTGAAAGCACAACCCCGAGCGACGGCTTCGTCCTGGTTGAGAGTGAACGAGAGCTGCTTTCCGAAGAAGTTCTGAATCCGCTCCTTGATAGAAGGGACACGCGTGCAACCTCCAACCAACTCAATCACATCAATATCCTCTTTGTTGAGTTTGGCTTCGGCAAGAGCCTGCTCTAGCGGCACCGTAACTCTGCTTAGGAGCGGCTCTACCAACGCCTCGAACTCTTGTCGAGTGATCATAGCAGTTACATCGACATCGTTCATTAGCGACTCAATGTTCATGGGCGCTTGTTGGTTGGCAGACAGGATCTTCTTTAACTTCTCAGCAGCAGCCTCGACACGAACCATAGCCTTAGGGTTGGTCGTGATATCAATCCTATATTTGCCCTTGAACTCCTTCTGGAAGTGGTTGACCAAGGCCAAGTTAAAGTCTCGTCCACCAAAGTGACGGTCGTACGCCGTAGACTTGACGCTTAGCTCGCCCTTCTTGAATTCAACAATGGAGCAAGAATAGTCGGCGTGGCCAATATCGACGAACGCCACGCGGCGAGGCTTCTCTTCACCCGAAGGTAGATCTAGCTTTGTAATACCGTAGCCGAGAGCGGCAGCAGTAGTATCGTTCATCACACGGAGAAGTTTAAGGCCAGCAATCTCGGCGGCGTCCAGGAGACTCCTTCGCTGAGTGTCTGTGAACCAGGCAGGGACACTTATGACGAGGTCCGAAACAGGAAGTTTCAGTTCGTTCTGTGTTGTCTGCTTGATCTTGCTTAAGAACATAGCCGTCAGCTGGGTAGCTGAGAACTTCTCTTTCTTGCCTAGGTACGACACTTCGGCGCCAACCTGGCCGTTGACGTCGACGAGGGGGGCCGAGACATATTGCTGCTCGATCTGAACGTCGGGGTCACTGATGCTTCGACCGGCTAGGCGCTTAAGAGAGCTGACGGTGTTCTTGAGGTTGGAGATCTCCTGAGTCTTTGCCGGTTCTCCAAGGTATCGAGATTTAGGGCCAAATCCAACTAGGGAACTAGAAGACGAACATGTTAGCAGGTAACGTACGTATATGTAGCGCAAGATGGATGTGTTTTAACTTACGGCGTAGCTCGATTTGAGACCTCATTGGTGATCTAGATATATCATCATTAGTCTCACTGATCATTATCGTACGGCGCGTCTGAGTATGCAGATATATAAAAAGACAACGTAGGCTGGTGGTTTACTTACGACATCGACACCTCGATTTCTGGCGACTGCGATAACAGTGTTAAGAGTCCCGAAATCAACGCCTGTAATAACCAAGTGTCAGCAATTTCTCCAGGTTATCATCATCAATGGGCACGCAGCACTAGGCTTGCAACGTACCGACTACGCTCATCTTGCTAGGATATGTGGAACAAGATTGAGGGTAAACAAATAAAAATAATATTTGACTGCGGGGAGGTCAGGAAACGTCGCGAGCCGTTTACCTTATACCGGATTAGAATTACGAATAAATCTTTATCAATCGAATGCGATACGATGCGAAATGATTTATCGAATTCGGTCTAGGATTTAATAGGAGACAAAATCCAGTGGATGATTAGTTTTGAAATGTCGTGTTTGCCCCGAAGGAAAAAAAAATAGATTCTAGGTAGGAAAAAAAAAAGCTGCCCGAAACTACGAAGTGGGAGGTCGCAAAGGACTTTCAACTTTTAGCGTTTCTAATACTACCCCTCACTTATCTCACTCCAGGGGGGTTAACCTAAATAAGTTTATCACGAAAGTTCTGGACATTTCGACTTCCATCTTTTTTATCTTGTGCTAACCATAAGGCTCTCTTGGCTTTTTATTCAACGCCACATCAACCTAGCCTCGCTTTACTAAATACACCCAGATGGAATGTCTATAAAATCTTTTGTGACTAAGAAATTTGAAAAGTTTCTTATTTTCAATGTTTCTATTCCTGAAGTACTATGTTAAATCTTATTTTATGTATCACTTCCATATATACCCGTGATCTGTGCATCTAGAAGTATCATTAATTCCTTATGGTCAAAGTGGCCGGAGAACATTTTATTCAAACTTCCGGGTTGCTTTCATTCTAGTCGAACTTCATTATCATCTAACTATGTTCTTTCAACACTTCATAAAGAGTCTTATAGAGAAGGTACATAAATGGACTAGGTATGGACTAAAACTACAACTGAATTCAGCTAGCTCTCATATAAATCCACTCCTTACATTGTTCTATTCCACCCCCTTTTCAAGCCCACCTAACTCCCCCACCATGCCTTGATACTATGTAATGCCAACCACGATGGTGGGGTTTTCAAGTACTGACCGCTTTGCCGCCTTGCCGACAAGACACTTAACCCTTAACTCTTAGGTACACTTGCTTAGTTTCCAGATTCTCATCATTCGTCTGCTACGTGTACAGAAACAATTACAACTCATTCTCTACAGAGACGGCGGGTATCGATGGTGATCATCATCAGCAATAAGAAAGACGCAACGGGATGACTCAGATCTTTATGCCCAAAGGTTTTTCATGCTCCTGTTCAAATTTTCGCACCCATCACAAGCTTGTAAGTTGATCAGGGAATGGATAGATACCTGTACGTAAAGATTCAATATTCGTCCAATACAATGTTATATACATTAATACATGACAAACGCCAATGTTAGGAAAATTTTTAATTTCCTGACAAATTAGCACGAGCTGAGAACTACCATCTAGCGGTTGGGTCATAATGTCCATATACTTCTAATAGCCCAAGCGCTCGTCGTATGTTGCACAATGAACTCGTAGTATACCTATTCATACCTCTCAATAGGGTAGGTATAACTATGTCATATGTAGAAAGTAGCAATCCCTTTAAATCTAATTGCTATGCCCTATCTACAATTCACCTTCTAATCTGCCCATGACGGCTCGATACCCCGGCAGACGCTTTCGTAGTCCTTAAATCTTTGCTCATCCAGAGCCAAGCCCGGAGTCGTCCAAAACATGGTCCAATTCATGCCGCCTAGCTTCAAAGAGCCCCTCGACCGCTCAAAATACCATTTGTTGACAGGGTTGTCCTTTCTGCTCCTCCAACACACCCCATTTGGAAAGCAGTCTCGAACCATAGCATTGAATATGATATCGCTCACACCCCCTGCCCCTTGGCTCTTGCGGAGAACCGCGAACTTGTCCAGGTAGGGCACGAGCCGGTTTGGAACATCTGCTCCGGAACCTTCTATCCCCGGAGGCTTCTCCCAAGTCAATAAAGCTCCACCTTCATATTCCCCTGCAATAATTATGCCGGCTAGATTTCCATGTATCCTCTTCAAATAATGGTCTACATCGAGCTTCCTGCCAAAGGAGTCTTCGATCAAGTTCACGAGCCTGGGCAGATCTATGCACGGATCCGTAAGGTTCAGATATTTCTGCCCTGGCTGGGGTGGCTTCCATGGAGTAACCCGGGGGTCCGGGAAGATAGTTAAGGGCACACCACGTTTAGCCAAAGTTGTCAATGACCCGATCTGGGCCATACCGGTCGAAGATGTAACGGGCCTGAAGCGTTCGGGCGGTAGTGACGAGGATTGGACCGGCTTGTCAGTCAGAAGGCTATGTATTAGAGGATTCTGACCCCGTCTTGTTCCGACGAGTGCCCAGTCAATGCCGTTGTCCTCTGGAGCTCGTTCATTTGCCACTTCCTGGGGGTCGTGATGACTGCGGATGAAGTCGGTGGCAGTAAGGATAAGACATTCTTCGCTAACTCGGCATTTTCCAGATGCTGTGCATTAACCGAACTTGAGATATCCGAGTCTGGAGGTGCCGGAGTTGTCAGATCATTTCGGACTTCCTGGAACTCATGCTCTAGGTTCAAAAATAAGTATCTCCCAGTAGCCCGGTTTTTAGCGGGGATGCCTCCGAGAGGGTCCAAGACGATGAGTCGGTATACCTCGGCGGATCTTGATGTTTGTATTGCTTTCGAGTCCTCAACCGGCTGGCCTGGAAACTGGAGGCCCGATAGTTGTCTCGTCAAAGCCAGGATGGCGTCGTTAGCACTAACAGGCTTAACAGCGCAATCATCAGCGGTATACCCGAAGGAGGAGATGATGGGGATCACCTCCTCTTGCAATGCAGCCATTAGATCATGGGCATTACCAACAAATAGGCCACGCGAAGTGAATGGCGAAGAATCGTCCTCGGGTAAGGTTTCGATGGTAAGTGGCGAATCGATAACCCGTGCCCCAGGTGCATCGTAATTGTCTATCGCCGTGGCTATACGATTAGCCTGCACAGTGGCCGTTTGTCGTCGGTGAGCCTCGTTCTCTCCAGCTATACCAGTTTCAACCACAACGATACTAATTAACCCAAGCTTTCGGAGTTGGCTGAGAGTCTTTCCCACGCCATCTAAAGTGGCATCATTGACCTCCTGAGGAGCACGGAACTTAACCAATGCAACATATAGCGGTACCTGGATTGCAAGATCGGATTCATGCTTTAGTCCGTGAACAATATTCGTTTGCGCAGTAATGGCCTCGATAGAAGCTGCATTTTTGATAGCATCCACACTGTTTGCTGAACGACTCTGAGCCGCACGTTGCCTGAACCCTGTCGCCCCTTTCTTTTCTAATAGAGGTACAAATCTATTCATATACGCCTTAGCATCGCGTTTGGTTACTGAAGTCTCAAGGACAGATACGAAGAAGTCCTATGATAAGGGTCAAAATAGTTTCATGCTTGATGAGTGAAGAGATTTAATACCCTATCGAGGCTTTTCTTCTGTTTTTCCGATTTTGAAATTGAAGTATATGGAGAAGCAAATGTTATCGAGTGCCCACCGAAATTTGGGGGCGTGCTCGGCGCAGAGCGCAACGACAACGGATTTGAGCCATTGATCCTATTTAGGTCCGTGGTTGACGGCGTCTAGTTATTTGCAATTAGTTAAGATGTTCTTAAATTTTTTATGATTATAGCATATTCTGACTAGCTTATCATGGAATGGCGGTGCATCTAGTCCCCAATAGATGCAAACTGTAGACTCCCATAGAGTAGCAATACAACGATGTCACTCACATTCAAGTTTGAAATTGCCCTCTTCCAGGCCATGAGTCGCATTGTCATAGCGCGCAGAGCATCTTGCACCGTCGAATATCTGACGAGGGAGCACGCTACCACCACATATCAAGTATCACCAATTTCTTCAAAAAGATCAGGCCGAGGAAACTGGAATTTGGCTAGGGAATTATTTTTCGAGTCCAGAGGGAAAGAGATGGACTTGAACTTATTAATATGGACAATTTAAATTCCAGTGACTCAAGTTATCCAAACGCGGGTACGATAACAGATTGATAAGACACGCACTAACAATGCCGTGGCAGGTACTAGGTATGATATACTTGCGCTAAAGAGTACCTAACTTTGACCGCTATCGGCTGACCCCAAAGTAAGTAACTTCCCCCGGTCATCCCGTACCTATCCCGTACATTTCTACTCCAAACCTTCTTTCAATTTGTTCAATTTATGGTGTTAATTCTAGACCCCACCAATTGTGACATCAAAGTCAAGTTTTTTTTTTCTTCTTCCTTGGAAGTAACATCCATCGGGTTTCCATTCTTGTCTTATCCTCGTTACCTAGAAATTCATCTTGCCGAGTGAGAGGCCTCTTCGTAGTTGGGATAGTATCATGTTTATGCAATTATCACGACCAAAGAAATGGCTCAGTTGTCGCCGCTTACAACACTTCATCCTTACCCCGGATTTAATGATAAATGATATCGCCAATGGTCGAATAAGATCCCGTCCGGCATTTTCTCCATTTCTTTAGACTGTTGTAAGGCGAACAGAAGTCGTATGCATATGTATGTCAGATGAGCCATTAGACAAGTGGCTAAGTGAAAAGTAACACCACTCTCTTAATCCAGGAATTCTTTCTGCGGTCGTAACCGTACCAGCCGAATACCAGTTCGTAACAAACAACCTGTATATGATATAGATAGGTACCTAGCCTAGGTATATATATATATATAGCATATGTAAGCTAGTTGGCCATTAAATTCAATAGGCATATTTCGTCAGCCAGATAGCATGAAAAAAGAAGTCATGATAGGTAAGTGTCGTTAGTTCTTTCATGCTATGTGGTGTTCCTATAACATGTAAGACAGGATTCTAGACTATGGATAGGTTAACCACTGGTTAACTGTTAGCAACCCTAAGTTCCGTAACTACACAAGGTACCTAGATATAGAGTATTAAAACTTGACGTTGTGTTATGAGTGCTTAGTCTAAAAGTGAAGCTAATGACAGTTACGGCGTTCTCACTCTCGTTCCGGAAAAGATACCAATACTGCTTCCCCTCCACGCAATAGTAGTAAGGGTCTCTTATATATTATCGACATCTTCTCTGTAAAATCCTCATCATTCTTGAAGAGAGATACAACATCACCATGGAAGATGCCGAAGTTGGGAGGCGTCAGCTAATCATAATTATACGCTTCAGGATTGTAGTCAAATTTCCCAGAGTATACCTACGCCTTAGCTAAGGACATAATCCAATTGACCATCGATTTCCCGGTTTTGGGTCGTTTACACTATTAAATACAATGCACTTTGCGATATATTTCCTCTGGAGAGCTGGTTCATCCGATAGAGAGGGGGAAGCCATCGTCCATCCATAGCCACCTAGAAAAGGGGTAAAATCAGAGGATGCAAAGGAAAATCGAATGTGTATGCTCAGTATCTCTATTAGGAGAATCATTAATAATTTTCAAAGTATGGATAAAGTGAAAGTAAAGTCCATGACTCAACCCGTCCGCGTACTGTACCGCGTGTTTGTTTACCGAACCACCAACACCGCCAACGAAGGTCAAATCTCCCACATAACCAAACACTACGTCGCGTCTTGACAAGAAAGTTTCAACAACCCTTTCCAATTCCATTCCATAACACAGCTTTGCTTTCAAAATTCATTCTACAAGAAAAAAAAATCTCTTGACAATGTTGTCTACTGCCGCCCTTGCTGTCACTGGCAGTTTCTTGCTCTCGTTCGCGTCCGGTGTACGCATCTTTCCAAATGTCAATGGCTCCCTATCGCTCCAAGGTAGTTATGACTACATCATTGTTGGTGCAGGAATAGGCGGTCTTGTCGTTGCTAATCGCCTATCGGAGAACGCGTCGGGTAAGTCCTTCAACCATTTAGTCCAAGCTGCGAGCATCCATAGAACTAACGCTTGTGATAGTATCTGTACTAGTCATCGAATCTGGGGAGATGTACGTTATTCGGTCCTAATTTAGTCTTTAGGGAGATTTTCCTATCTCTTTTATTGCTCTCCCTCCTTAACTAACCATGCGTTCGGCTTAGTGACAACCGCGCGGAAGATGTTTCGATACCTGGGAATGTTGGACTCGAAGATCCGCGTAGGTACGAGGTGAAGCTAGAAATGGCACCTCAAGAGTTTCTCGATGGGAAGACCCGAATCTTTACCCAGGGAAAGGTCGTTGGTGGCAGCACTATAGTCAATGGCCTCGTCTGGACAAGGGGCTCAGTGGCAGACTTCGACGCATGGGAACATCTTGGCAATCCCGGATGGGGATGGATGGATCTCTTGCCATACTTTCGAAAAGTAAGCTATGATGCTCTCTAACTTCCTTCCTATTTTCCAAGTCGATTTAGATTAATTGATACATAAAATGTGTAGTCCGAAAATTATTCCACACAAGACAACGACGAATTAACACGGGATATCCCCATAACGGCCCGTCAAGCTACCGCCAAACATGGCCACCAGGGTCCGGTAGAAGTGGGCTATCCAAACTATTCATACAACCAGTCTTGTAAGTTAAACCGCGCGCTGTCGATTCTCATGCTGACTGAGTAAAAATGCAGATAACTTCCTCAGCGGTATCCAAAAACTCGGGATACCCGCTAACGAAGATCCAAATAGCGGGAATGCTACGGGCGCCTGCAGGGTCCCTAGTAGCATGACTGCAAAGAACCAATCTCGTTCCGATGCGCGTACCGCATACCTCGATCCTGTGTTGGAACGCCCGAATCTACACCTTATCACTGGTCACACCGTTACCCGTATCTTATATGATAAAAATGGCGGGAAGTTCTCGAATTCAACCCACACTCGTGGTGTCTCTGGCCTAATGGTAACTGGTGTTGAGGCAAGTAGCCATGCCACTTCCCAAACTTCAACCACATACCGATCGTAGCACCTTTACTAACCCCATGTGGTATTATAGTTTGCTACCAACCAGACAGCTGGTACAATCAAAGCCACGTGTACGAAGGAGGTAATTCTCGCTGCTGGCTCCATTTTCTCGCCGGTATTACTGCAGATATCCGGTATTGGGCCGGCAAAACACCTAAGAAACCTGGGAGTTGACGTTGCTGTGGATCTCCCTGGAGTAGGAAGTAACCTGCAGGATCATCCTACCCTGGAACCTGTCTATGATTGTGAGTGCTTTCCGCTCCTGGGATTTCAGGTCATTTATTAACTATTGAGAAGACACCTCACCAGATGTATTTTCGGCATGGGATATAGTAGGAAGCACGCGTGATGCCGTTCGGGAGGAATACCTGGCCAACCGTACAGGTTTGTTCCCATACTAAAAGTATTCCCATAACAGAAGCTTACATGTGATAGGACCTTGGACGGCGCCGATGGTGAATGCTATTGCCTTGCCAGCTTTGAGCTGGATAACGGATCGTGTCCAAGAAGTGTTGGACGATGCGGCTAACGCAACAGGTACGCTGCCGTCTTCGTACGATACGACCCTTCGCACAGGGTATGCCGCACAACAAGCCGAGCTACTATCTCTTCTTGCGCGAACCGACACACCAGCTTATGAGGTAATGTCAACATCCTGGGGCCAGCTGGCAATCAGTGCCATGCAACCATTCTCTCGCGGTACGGTCCTGGCAAATTCATCATCTATGTCTGAGAACTCTCAGCCTATCATTAATCCACGATTCTGTTCACATCCCGCGGACTGTGAACTACTACTTATAGGTCTTGAATTCAACGACCGTCTCATCCAGACGCCGCAAATGGCTGCGTTGAAACCAACACCTCCCCCGGGTTTCGGCGTCGAAGAAGCGCGAAACAAGACGGCACTCGACGAGGCGATGCGAGGGAAGATTACAACTGGATTCCACCCAAGCGGTACGACGTCCATGTTACCACTGGCATATGGCGGAGTGGTTGACCCATCGCTTAGAGTGTATGGCACGAGAAACCTGAGGATTGTCGATGCCGGTGTTATACCACTGATACCTGGCGCACACATCCAGGCTACGGTATATGCCATTGGCGAGAAGGTATGCTGTTTCTTGTTCCCTGTTTCCTGTTCAATATGCGATCTTAGAAGAATAGCACACTGATGACGACGAAACAGGCCGCAGATATCATCAAGGATGAAAACTTAGGAATCCTCCCCAACGCGAGACCATGGCCTGGGATATCCCAAGATCCACCACCGACATCACCCGAAAATTCTCCAAAATCGGGATTTCTACCAGTAGCTAGGCCTGGTCGTCGACATGATACCACCCATAGCAACCGGGAGATCCGTTAGGTATAAAAACCCAGAAGATTCTATAATGTAGTTTAGTGCTAGTCATGAAGTTAAACATTATTGTTTCCCTTAATGTAGGTAGTTATAATGATAATAAACCAACTGTCTTATACAACCTGCTATGTAAGGCTCGTATGTTTAGGCGTTACAATGGTTAAACGATTCACATTCATTAGGTAGGTAGGTACGCTATAGAAGTCGGCCGTCCAAATTTTGAGCAAGAGGTCAAGTATAAGTCACTTTTAATGTTCGGAGGCTCAAGTTATGACGAAAGGTCGTTGCCTGCAAAGATGTATATGTACATAAAGATCGACATCGTTAGTTTCAAGGTTTGCTTTGGCTTGTTGGCACTAAGCAGTAAAGGGTAAGAAGGGGGTGGGTTAGGCCAAGTGTTTGGGAAATCTTGGTGCCCGTTTTTCATGAGCCTTACCTTAAATGGTAAGGTTGAAATCAAAATACAGAAATATGTATCCTTAATTAGCCGAAGTCGCAATCGCCAGCCCTTTCCGTGCGGATTCTCAGTGGAATATAAAAGGTTATCTTCTCTCCCTCCTTTCCATCTAACCTTTTCTTCTTTTCTTCTTCATACTTACCTTGGGAGAAGAGTCCTTGCTCAAGAATAAGGACTCTTAAGGGGGGAAACCTGCATTGCACATCGCGGAGTTGACCCTCTTCTATTATCCTTCGTGGATCGTAGTTCCCGGAATTTTTGTTGTCTTCTAATCAGTTTTCATTATGGTTGTCGCTTTACGCGGTGCTATGAGGAAGACGGAACCAGATATAATTGTCGAACTTAGTTTTTGTAAAATCCCCTGTCCTGCTGGTGCCATCGAAACCCGAATCGAAAACGTTTTGGAAACGTGTGAGTGTTGCCTCTAATTGGGGAAGGCTTTTCGGATTCCAACAAGGCTTTACATAGCTTGCTCTAGAAAATAAACAAAACATACATTCTTTTTTCGTCTTCGATCATTTCGGCGCAGGGTAGCTTTATTATCTCCGGGATCATCAAATTCAATTGTCTCAATTTAAATTGCAGTGCATTCTTAAATGAACACTTCCATCCAGCGCTATGCTGCGAATATTTCTGTATTAAAAAGGTTCTACTGTAATAGGATCCTGTGTTCCGAGGCCGTTCAACTTAACCTTGATAACTCGAGGAAGAATATTAATGATCTTTCTAAATCATACGAGGTCTTAAGACATTCGAAAGATCAAGACTCAAGCTTCCTAGCTATTGCTCCTGACAATGAGCACGACTTTGAACACCAACGGCTTAGTTTCTACCTGCTGATGTTGAGTCTAAGTTCGATATCTACTGGATGCTAAAGTAAAATATGTAGGAGCTCACAGCTATGTTATATACAGTTCCACCAAAGAAATCTCAGTATTCATTTCCCCGCCAGGTATAGTGTACAGCTTCACGTTAATTCGTCACCAATGTCTACATATGTACTACGTTGGTATCGCCTTAACATTTCGTTTACCACATGTTATGATTCGTTGCTATGTTTAAATACCCCCTTGCGGTTATCCCATAGCCGGTCCAATGTAATGCATCTTCTAGGGATCTCTGGCAGAACTAAGTCGCCGACCCCTCTACGTTTATTTTTATTAACTATACAGGTATAGCGGTCCTTGACCACCTACTCTACGTATGCTAACGCGTTCCGAGGTCGAGAGACTGATGCCTCAAACTTCGTCACCTTCAACTAACTATATCAGACTAATATCAGGATGCCTAGAAAGCTCAGTGGACGATGCATTTTCTCACGAGACGCAAGCCGAATAAACCACTCGTCTTTCATTCGTCTTCAGCATGGGTTGGCACCACCAGGGTGGCGTGTGAATACCCCGCAGAGTCTTGGTTTCAGGTAGTTGGCCGTGGAAAACTCGTCGATTCACGTATTCGATGTCAACGAGAACGAGGAGACCGTGTACGTCTACACTGGGTAGGTATGTTTGAGAAGATAATGACTGAATAGTTGGCTGTACCTATTGGTATATTAACGGGACAACCGAATAGAACAGCCACTATGTGAGGCAAGCTTCATACTCCCGAGATGTGTAAGTCAGACGTATGAGACGGGCCATCAATGGTTCACGTAACAGTTACATCAACATATTACTCTCTGCGGTGTGCGTAGGTGTGTCAAGGTTCTACCTGGCTTATATGTTATATTATACGCTGTATTTGCCATCGGAATCTCGAGGTCGTGCTACCACCGCCAGTCTGGATCCGAATGCCTAATGGTGAAAGTGCTTCCATGACAACTTCTGCCTGATTTTAGGGCCAGGACAATGAAAAACGTAAAGTATCCGAGGGGTTCAAATCTATTGATAAGATTTATGCACAGACCGATGATTGGGTATGCGAGATCAGACTTGCAAGCATAGCCACGATGTCATGCATTCGTAGACCGGGATGCAACCGATGATGACCATCGAGAGACCATCTAGGCCAAGCGTCGGATCTTGGCCGAGACGTTCAACGCACGTTGCCGTATTGATCAATATACAGCCAAACAGCTTCGTCTCTTATACACGCAAACGGATGAATGGTAATAGGGAGAGGCGGTCTGGCGGTCAAGAATGCACCCAAAGCAGCCATATGTATCAATATGGTATCTACAACGCTTTCCCACGCGAGGCTCTGCCGGCCCACGAATCATAACAAGTTTCAGGGCTTATCACACGATCATCTTACAGGTAGAATGCCGCAAGTCCGGGTCGACGCAGCGAAACGGAACGTCCAGTTCTTAGGTTTGGACGCCAGGAACTCGTTTTCTTAGCAAACAGCCCAATTATATGCCAGTGGAATATGACACCAGAGTAACGTACCGGAGTCTTTCCCCCGCTTTCATAAGAAAGTGTTTTATCTCACGCGGCCTAGATCTTTACATGCTACAGACCTTGCGCAGTATACAAGAGTATACAAGAGTTATGTGCGCAAATGAGAAGATGAATCATAAACTCGTTATCTACCACGAGAAAAGCTTTGCCGAATTCTTATCAAGCCCCTCGTAATACTTAATTGGTGAGCGAAAGCAACATAATACTGGCTGATAATGGTAGTTGTAAATCGACACAAGGATGACGGGATATGATTTCACATGTTCCGCCTACGCGTTCGTGTTCCGAGTTGAAAACTTTGTGATCCTTTTTTTTTTTTTTTTTTTTAACGTCAAAGCTAGAACTCTCGATAGGTATAAACTTAGGTACTTAACCGTTAGACGCGTAAGTACTATTCCGTTTCTTACTCGCAACCCGTTAGCAAACAGATATTCCGTATCTCGATAAACGGAATACCTACCTAAACTAACCGTTTCGTAATAACTACTCGGTTTTGAAACCCCGCCCTTCCTTACACGATTTTCAAGTTTCGGCTAACCATCAAAGAATCAGTCATATTATTATGGCTAACAATTGGCTACCATCTTTAAACCCCCTTGCTATTCTTGTTACGCACTGTGACAAGGATGGCCCAGGCCCAACTTTCTCGACAAAGCTTCCTCCGCTGACTCTTTCGTCATGACATAAATTCCTTTCCCCTCTTATTGCAGGCTTGTACCTGCGAAGACACATATCATCCACTGCTATGCGTTGCCGCGCCCATCTGTGCCCTTCCCATCAATCACTCTATCTATGACCAAGGTGGATTTCTTTTTTTTCCCCAATTCCCTACACTTTACGTATTCTACCATCATCACATTGATTTGCTCTAGATTATGCTGGAAATAATCTTTCTCATTTGGAATAAATCATTTTCAAGGATGGCTTTAAGAATCGGATAGTCATTTTGATATGAAATTCAGAAATTCAGAAATTCAGAAATCACTCGTCGACCAATTTTGAACCCGACTTGATCGACTTCACTACAAAAAAAAAAAATAATAATGGCGGTCCTTCTTTTTACACGCTATTTTCCTCCGGGGCTGTGGTGACGGGAAGCCGGAGTCCATTTCTTTGATGCCTCGGAGTGCCTGGTAGAAAAGGTTGCAGGAAGTACAGGCATAAGTGGCTATTTTCATTGGTTTCATTGGTTCAAAATTGTGTGTTATGGCTCTATACCCTTTCCGGATTAGTCCCTGTCTCGAGGATTGCCCAATGCGCAATGCAGTGCAGGTGAGTTGCTTCCCTCTCTTTCCCACCCCCAGCTTCAGCTTCTCTCGCTCTTGCGCACTCTCTCATCTCCCTCAATCCTTTTCCTTCTACTCTAAGCTTTGCTTTTTGTAGCTAAGCGCAAATTCTTACTTGATATTAAAGATGGCCCATGCTCTCTTATCGTTATCTTTATTATTATTGTTCTTTTTTAGGGAACAGTGTTCACTAATGTACACAAGCAATAACAGGTTGGTGTGTCTCAACGCTTTCTATTTGATTTCCTTCTCGCCTCCGCTCTCTATTCTCTTTTTCAACATCTCCCCGCTTTTACTGGTTGCAAGTACCTCAGTTCTCACCAGCGTGATGGCTGACCCAAGTGACTTTCAACGGGGCCTTTTTTTGGGTAGTTCCAGCACCAAAAATTCAATCTTGCAAAAAGAGAAAAAGTGGCCCGCATAACCCGCTCTGAGCAGCAGCCACAAGAGAGCGTGATGGGGCACTGTTGCTGCACTACAGGCGCTATTGTACAAGTACATTAGTATGTACTACTCTTTTACTGGCCTTTCCCAGGCACTAATTTTCCCGTTTTCGCTCCCACGCCAATTGGTACCGGTGCACGCACCACTACTCAAAATTGTCAGTGGAAGCTGCAGGTGCCCTGCAACGCTTCGCGCTACCTCTCCGCTCTTGCAGGGCAGGCCAGCCCAGCAGGTAGTAGGCAAGTAGGCAAGTAGGGTAGTAAGTAGGAGGTAGGAGGTACCTAGTAGGCCTAGGTAAGGTAATCACTCTCTTTGCTTGGTGCGCATTCTCGCTCTCTTTCCCACCCTGTCTCTACCTATTCTGCTTTCTCCCTTCTCGTACTCCTCAATTCTCTTCCCGTCCCTCATCCTCAATCTCCTCGAACAAGTCAAACACGAATTACATACTCCTGGTCCCCAAGCGTCGAATCTTTTCAGATACTCCTAAACTTAACTTAATCCCGGACTCGTCATTCACTCCCGATCCGTTCCAATTCCTTTTTTCCTCGAGGCGCATTCTTCTTCAAGCCAAGGAAAACGAAAAAGCTCGAATTTGCCATTTCTCGTCGCCACGTCCCTTTCGCGACCACGTATTGGAATCACCATTCTACCATTTTATTCAACACATACTATCGGGATATACTCCTTTCTTGACATCTACGACTAGACAACTGGATCTTTATATTCGTCCTACGTCAATACGTCGAGTTTTCTTTTGTTTCCGGGAATCTTCTTTGTTTCCTCACCTGCGCCCATTTTTTCGAGTCTGGACGTGTCAGATCTACCACACAGCAATAACAACAATCCTCCCAACGCGCCGCGCACTGATATACAGCTCTTCGACACCGACGTATGATTTCCTTGCCAGTCGTTTCCGATTATTCGAGTCCCAAGAAGTCGATTACATCCACGCCGGACCCGGATTCGTCGTCATGCCATCCGGGCTTCTACGATAAAACCCTATTTCCCTACGTAAACCTCGCCGACAATCACCTCGTGGGGTGTATGATAGATTATGACAGACAGGACCTCATCATTGCCTACGCAATCAGTGACCCCGAGTCAGACGGCCGTGCTTAGCCCTAAATCCACCCCTACCTTACCGAACCATGTCTCGCACAAGGTCCAGGGAGCGATCGAGGAAGAACCATACACGATTAAGTGTATCTGCGGCTTCGCTGACGATGACGGGAACACCATCTATTGCGAAACGTGCGATACCTGGCAACATATCGAATGCTACTACCCTCACAACATTGCTGAGGCCTTGCGGGAAGATTTTGCTCACTCTTGTGTTGAGTGCAAATCCAGACCGCTCGATCGCCAAGGGGCCTTCGAGAGACAACAACTTCGACGGAGCAAACCAAGTACGACTGAGGCATCTGAACGAAAAGTCAAACGACCACCAACGAAAACTACAAAAAAGAAGACTAAACCAATAGACCTTGGGCCAAGTGGCCAAATCAATCTCGACATTCACTCCAAATATCCCCAAGACCATCCTCCCGTTCATCAACATAAAAAGTCAAAAAGTACACACAGACCTAGTCAATCAATCAGCTCACAAAATCCGAAACGTAGCCCTTCGTACGGGCAAAAGACAGGGAATCCCCACGGTCATCCGCCCAGTCCCGCCACAACACCTCCAGATCTCCCTCACGAACTTGAAATACAATATTCGAATGCCTTTATAAACTTGTATAAAGACGACCGCGATGTACCTATCGTTCAAACGAATTCATTTGCAAGCCTGTCTATATCAAACGTACTATCGTTGTGGCTGCGAGATCATGACAAATTGAAAGCGGAAACAGGGTGTGAATTTGATGATGTCTTCCAGTCTTTACCACCCAATATTGACTCGCTTAAAATTACACCACGGGTTGAATCTAGAAAGTTGCCGGTTGGATCGGACACAATCGTACACTGGCAGCATCTCAGGACGTCCGAAACTATTGACAAAAATGTACCTTTGATGGAATTAAATGGTCAAATTGGGATACAAAAGGAGTACTGCCAGGACCCAGAAAATCGATGGCAGGAATTAAGCACGCCGCTACCATTTGTTTTCTTTCATCCTATGCTCCCTATTTACATTGACACCCGAAAAGAAGGCTCTTTTGCTCGTTATGTGCGGCGAAGCTGTAAGCCAAACGCGGTGCTCGATACCTACTTATCTGATGGCTCCGAGTATCATTTCTGGCTGGTTAGCGATCGACGGATATTACCTGCCGAGCAGATTACGATTCCATGGGAGTTTAACCTTCAGAAGGACGTAGCGCGGAGATGGGAACAATTGCTCGGCCTTGGAGATGAGGAAGTAGGTGCGCAACCCGAGTATAACGAAAAAGAGATGGAGACATACCAAAGTATTGCTTCCTGGGTTCATGCTGTGCTTTCTGAATATGGAGGGTGTGCATGCGATTTAGGGCCCGACTGCGCGTTTGCTCGTTTTCATCGAACCTATATATTCAAGCCACAACAACAATCGAGAGAAACCAAAGGCACGAAAAAGAAGTCCCGAAAGACCAAAGCCAGCGCCATCTCACCGACAAGTACTGGCCATGCAACTAATAGCCGTGCCCCTAGTGAGGGTCATGGCGATGATGGTGTGGACAACGATTCCGGGTCTTCCCGTAGCAAACCTCCCAGCCGAGATATGACCCCAGCACCACGGCAGGGTTCTTTTGATACGCTAGGCGTCTTGACTGAACTCACAGATAGAGATAAGCGAAAGGTTCAAATGGTCGAGGACTCGTTCCGTCGTATGGAGCAGCAACAACAACCTCCACGGAAGAAGAAGCGAACTTCGGATGGTTCTGGCAATTCTAATCCCACAGCAAAGCCCAAGCTAAGAGGTTCGTTTAGTCATCCCGGGGGTCTTTCTAACGGAGGTTCAGAACGTCGCTACGTTGACGCCGGTACTTCGAGGAGTATATCTGGTTCCCCATCCAGCGCAGTATCGCCAAACACGATTATCCATTTCAAACAACACGATTCGCGTCATCTCTCAACACGGGCTCCTGCACGACGTTCTTCCCAGGGAGTCCGACCTGAATATCGCGACGTTTCTGTCCAAACGGACCCGGTGGATGGTGAATGGTTCAGTGGTGAATGTCAAACGCCGAAACCAAAGAGACGAGTTGTGTCATTGTCGAAACGTTTACTGGAATCTCGACATCGCTTGCGGGCAGATGAGGAACGGAAGAGAAAAGTCAGCTCTGCGTCTCCTATTTCGGCAACATCTGCGATTGTCAAGATGGACTTGGATTCTCCGACGGTGGAGCAAAGTTCGACGCCAGCTGTCCCTGAAACCGGAAAGCTGGACAAGCCAACAACGCCTCAGGTCGACTCGTCCAGTGACATTCCTATGGAGGATGTGCCGGTGTCGCCTACGGATGTTAAAAGTTCCCCAGTCTTGATTCCGGTAATACCTAAGCCGATAAAAAACAAGTCGCCCGAACTACGTGTTCAAATGCCACCTGTGCCTGCATTTAACGGCACGGTAGCCCCTACTGTCACGACTCCACTATCGGCCTCCGGGACTCCGATTCAATCACCATTTTCCGGTAGCAATCTGCCCAGTCCATTTGCACCGGCATCAGTCAATGGCGTTGCGGTCCATCCCAGCCCGATTAAGAAGAAGCTTAGTTTGAGCGATTATACAAAAAGCAGGATGAACAAGGCAGCGGCGGCAAAGCCAGCAGGGGCTTCTTTAAAGCCGCCAAGTACTGTCTTAGAGGAGGCTAAATCACCAACGGGCTCAGATATCGCTACTCTAGAAACGCCTGTCGCTGATAAAAGCGCTGAATAATCTCTTGCTAGAAGACATATGCTGAGCCGGGAATACATGTAATATACAGAGGGACGTTCTAGATACCCGACAGTACCCTTATGCGGCGTATCTTTCAACTACATTTTGGCCTCAGGTCCTCGTATAGGGTACTAGGGTCTTAAGCGGTGGACACGTCGAATGGGTAACGTCATTTTCTGCGTTAGGCGTTGGGGTAGGTTTTAAATGGGGATATGGTGTGGTCCACGACGGGGCATCGGCATGAAGATCTTCCAAAAGATATCGGTTTTGTTTTCCTTATCATTAGATTCGGTACGAATCAAATTCTTAACGCGTTACGGCGCGAGGGGGCTTAACACGGCTTGGCTTGGTGGGACATCATATGAACAGGACTTAACGTTGATGAGCTGGCCATTCCGACTGCTCAGGTTGTGCTGATAGCAAGCAATACAGCTTTGGGGCAGCGGGTAGTCACGAGGACTGGAAAGGGGCGGAGTCCAAAAGGTGTAGAGATTCGTATGTCTATATGTACTACTACTTGAAGTCGAGATCTTAGTGGCAGAAAGTAGGGAGGTTGATACCCACAGCTTCACAACTAATGTGAGCTGATTGGGACTTATGAAAGATAACGTTGTGCCTTGATGAATTACTTGGGCCTACTTGATGTTTCCATGTGTTGTATTCTCCCAGATAGGTGAGCAAGTTTCTCACCGGTTTTGTTTAGGTTATCTCGATGTACAGTAAGGTGAGCAGGATGGATAGGCTGATGGTGGTATGATATGGACTGCTTTCTCTGCGTATATTTAACGCTGGAACGAGGTATACGTCTAGCTGAGTAGATGGCCGAAGAGAAGGCATGAGATAATCAGTAGGGGAACGTAAGGATAGGAGTGGTAAATGAGGTGAAAATAATAATAGGTATGGCCTTTGAAATGTACCCGATACACAATACATGGGAACCATGGATTGCTTCTCTACCCTATACCTACCTACGCATGTGTCTAACTGCGAGTATATTGGTACACATATGTTTTTGTCGATCCGGATAGAGCCGTGCTTTGTTGCCTATTTAATAGGGCGTGTTATATGCAAGCAGATATGTCAGTTTACGCGTGGTAGTAACGTGGCGTCCTTATTGTATATTCATTTGGTCCATAGGAAGTCGAAGTATATGGTACTCCCCTAAGTTGATATGCGCATAATATTTTGCCTCGGACCAATCGCCTTCTTGCCTCAAATGCTCGTATGATGTAAGATCTTCCTTCAAGTGTACAGGTGATGGTATATACATTTTTGGTTGGGACATATTACCTATCGCGACCTCATCCGGGGTACGTAGTAGATTACCTAGGCTGGGTAAGGTAGCTTTTGTTATTAAGGTGAGACATAGAGCTGAGACAATGCTGTATTTTCGACCTGGGCTGCAACCTGACTTATCATGTAGCACTTAAGAGACATGGTCTGCATGCAACCTATGTGCTTGTATGCGCATATAGAAGGTCTCTATATTGGTCGGGAAGATCCTAGGCCGGGGTATCACTAGCTCTTAGCCTTGACTATAACACGAGGTATGGGATTTCGGCTCCTTGTCTGGGCGACTACTGCAGGTCTTAACGGGGTAAAATGGGATTCGAGTTTAATCCAGTTTAGTTTCTACAGGGTCATAGTTACATATTAGGGAATGTGGGATACGGCTTGGAAATCAACGATCTGATTATTGGCAGATCTCGCATGAGTCTTATATACGTGGTCTAGCTAGGGTTCCATTTTTGTACAACGATTTGCAACGGAGTATGCAATGGGTATCTATAGAAGTAGCCTAGTCAAACTTTTGGCTAAACAGCACTTCTGATATTTAGATTATCCTCCCTAAAGATGAGGAGGGCCAGCTTGTGTCTGACGAACAGGCCGAACAAACCTAGTACTACTTGCATGGCTGTAAGCTCTTTAGCAAGTCTATCCTCACGCATTGGGCCTCGCCAAACCAGCCAGAGGTTTAGAATCGTGAGGTTGCTCGTCTCCTCAATTAGACCCTGTTCGTCTTCTTTGAGACGCAATAACTTGAGCTGCGACAATAATCGCAGGGCCTTTTCAATGATAGGACGGGGCTGCTTGTCTTTCTCCCACTTGGTCACACTTGGCTCTAGTAGGCCAGTCCGCGCGTTAAAGTGAGGCAGGCGGTGACGTGGGCACGGGATCAGTCCGAATAGCTGGGGTGTGCTGTAGACAAAATTGAAGATCTGGGGAACCAGCAACAGAATCAACGTCTTCGAAAAATGGCCTAGGATACTAACCACCACGAATACCATGCCAGCGAAGTAGCAGTACGTATCTCCACAGAAGACACGGGCAGGATACCAATTATGGATCAACAACGCGAAACTCACACCTAGGAAGGGTAGAAGGAAGTAGAGGGAGAACAAGTGTGAGTCGGTAGCCGGGTGAGGGTATGGAGTGAGTAGGTAGAGCGCATCATTGAATGCGAGAAGTAGCGCAATGACAATGCTCTGGCTGACCTCAATGCCATTGATTCCGGCCAGAATGTTGATGCTGTTGGGACTGAAGATGGAAAAGGCTGACATGTATCCATAGTAGAGAATTCCAAGATCGAACAGCTCGCGGCCAACATATGGTTGGAGAAAGGTAGGGAGAACAATCGAAGTAACGCCGAAATCGATGAAGTAGATAACGAGAAGAGGGAGGGAGGCAAAGGCAGGGATGAAGAATTTATGCCGCCAGCGGATATCGAAAAGGTCGTCACCAATTCCAAGGAGAGTAATAGACTGAAGTGAGATGATGGCAGAGAGGTAAGAGGCTAGCTATAGGAAGGGAAGGTCATGTTAGCTGGCTATCGTCAATTAAACTTGTCAGAACCCAATTCGCGTACCTTGCTATGAGGAAACTTGTGAAGCAACCTTCCCTGCTGAACAAACTCGACATTCTTCACGACATCACGGTTTCCACCACCACTAGTAGCGACCACGATGTCCTTATAGAATGGAAAAGGTATGAAGACGATGATGATCAATAGGTAGACCACAGCGCATATGCCACCCATGCATTCCGGTATATAGTTGCTATTGTTCACCTTGGAAAGATCGCGACCTTTCAATCCAGCTTTAACGAATGTCGGACCGAGCCATCGTATCATGGCATAGGAAGCAGCAAATGCGATACCACTCAGAGCTAGAGAAGCAACAAGAGGCTCCCCTTCACCGTCGAATGCTCGTATGAGGACAGCGACGCAAACTAATGAGAGGCCAGAAAGGTACAGGGTCTCGGTATTGGAGAGTTGAGAGGATTGCGCGGCGGTCGGCATCTTTGCGACTTAGACATTACGGGGTGATATTGCTAAGTTAAAGAATCGGCGAGAGGAACCCCATTGTCCGACCTTTGGAGTTACCACATTAAAGTCGGATGGAGGCGGATGGAGTCGGATGGTAGTGGAAGGTGTGTCGTGGCCTTTTAAGTGGTGGTGTTCGCGAATAAGGCTGGACGATAAGATACCAAGTTGACTTTACCTATGTACTTAAAGGTAGCCTGATGTTGACTTCGGCGGATTCAAATTCAAAGAAGCCACATTAGCTCAGAAATACGAAGTACAGTACTTACTATGCACGTACTGAAACTCACATGGGCCTTGCCGATTAGATTGGAGCCAATCACGCTTGCTATGCAATTAGTCTAAGAAAGCTTCAATTATGGGTCTTAACACGCCTACTGCAAGAACGACGCAGCATCACGGAAGCAGTTCCTATTGATTTATGTCATAACAACCTCATCTGGTCAACTTTACAGTTTGCTATCAACGCGGGGTACCCTTGTCACATGGTTTCACCCAGAATCCGGTCAGTCGGTAAAGTTTGGCTCAAATAAGGTTCACAAAGGTAGACCTCATTTGGTTTATGTACAAGATCAATTTAGAGCTAGTTATGGAGTCTTGTTTGTTCACATCTTCCTGTGACTTTGATTTTCCCTTATGTAATCTTCTCCTATTCCCTCTCCTTTTCGAATATGAGGCGTGATTAGCAATCGGTGAAATTTGGAATAGCATACAACACAACACAACACTACTTCTCAGCAAACTCAGTACATCATCATATCAATTCAATAGCTTCCGAATATAGCTAACACGAGTTTCCTACCCCGTGATGCGTGTAAGTCAGTGGGTTAGCATCTCATGTGATACAGCTGATCTCTACCTTCAACTACGAACTCTATCCCATCATCTTGGAGCTTCGGAGTACAACATTAATCCTCACAAGCATACGATTGACTTCCTTACCGAAAGCAACAAGACGTAGCCCAGACGAGCGCATACAATTTTAGGACCTTGCAGGTGTGCTGGTGCAATTCGGATAGGTAAACTAATCCGATGCCTACTGCAAGAACCGGTAACCAGACCTCGGGAATGGATATCACCTGAAACGCCGTCCCGATTCCTCGCTGTGGGAAGTTTGGGGTTCCGAGAAGCTTTCGACTTAAACCCCAGACTGATGATCGGTAACCTAGTTATGTCTCATGTTGACTGGATGGTTCTCATCTCGTGCCCTTTGATCTCTTATCTTAAGTCTGTCTCAGGACCAAAACTAAATTCTTAAGTAACGATGCGTCGTCTACTTACTGACAATAATGGTTTGGTTGAATTGGCTCGTTTCGCTCCCTATCCTCGTAACTTTCAATCATACCAGGTCAACTCTTGCCGTTATGGCCCAAGATACTGAGAATGGAGCAGAGAATAACGATGTTCCAACCGCAAAATCTGACGAGGAGAAGGAACCTGATCCAGAGGTACCAGAAAATGAAGGCAACCAAGGCAATGAACTGAAAGATAACGATCGTACCCCAGAACCAGATGAAAAGGAGGAAACTCACAACCCGGATGAAGTACAAGAAGATCCGCTGAAGCAGGAAAATGAAACAGATGAGAGCAGCTGCACTTCGAAACAAGATGAAGACCAAGGAGACTCACAAAAGCTTGGGAATGGTACAGACAATAGTAGTCAGACGTCAAAAACAGACGGAGAGAAGACGGATCTACCGACTAACGTAACGCGGCCAAAAAATCAAGTGCGCCCGTCCTTAGACGTAGTCCGCTTCTCTTTTGTCCTGGATCGAGATCAAATACGATCAATTTATTCTACTGGAAAGCTTGTACTCGATACAGATCAGATGCAGCAGGTTCGCTCTACCAGTGGATTAGCAAGAGAGGTGCCAAGAGGACTCACGCAAGCCGACAACGAAGAGGGCCAAGAGGACTCATCTACTCCAAAAGAGGATGGGATCTCACCCATTGCTCTCCCCCTTTCTGACCTCGAAAACTCCATCGTCGGATGGGAGTGTCAAGATGACCCGAAGATGCCCTTGAATTTCTCAGCAACTCGGAAGTGGGTGATAGTATGGGCGCTGGCAGCTATTACTTTCATGTCACCTTTCTCGTCATCTGTCCTAGCTCCTGCTATCGAGTATATTAACAAAGACTTTCATAACACTAACCCTACGAATGGACCGTTTCCAGTCAGCATCTACTTATTAGGCTATGCCACAGGACCGCTATTCCTGGCACCCCTTTCTGAGATCTTTGGTCGTGCTGGTGTGCTCACTTCAGCTAATATCTTCTTCTGCTTATGGCATATTGGATGTGCTTTATGCCCGACCCTCGGGTTGCTGATAGCTTTTCGATTCGCGGCTGGTATTGGAGGTAGTGGCTGCATGACACTCGGAGGCGCGATCATTGGTGACCTGTTTCCTATCGAGAAACGCGGTATGGCACTCTCTATCTGGGCGTTGGGTCCGCTGGTGGGACCAACTGTTGGTCCGCTCATAGGGGCTTTTATTGCCGGGTCTATCGGCTGGCGTTGGTCGTTTTGGATTGTGTTGATCCCGTCTGCTATCATTACTCTCATCTTAGCCATTTTCCTCCCCGAGACCAACCACAATGTCCTCTTGCAACGGAAGGTCAAACGTTTAAGTAAAGAGCTCAAACGAACCGACCTTAAGACCCGTTACGATGCTGATAGACCGGGGAAGGTATCTCAACTGGCCATCTTGAGAACTGGTATGCTGCGGCCGCTGAAAATGCTTATATTTGCCCCTATGATTTTCATCCAGTCGTTGTATGTGTCCTTCATCTACGGATCCGTTTACTTGATGTATAACTCCATCCCTCCAACTTTCGAGACGCGTTACGGATGGGGTACTGGTGTCTCTGGTTTGGTTTTCATCTCTATTGGCGTTGGCTATATGGTTGGTCTGTGGGCTTTCTCGATGTTGTCAGACAGAACCGTCGTGCGTCTGACGAAAGCTAGCGGCGGTATATTCAAGCCGGAGTTTCGTCTGACCATTATGATTTGGTACTCCTTCCTCTGCCCGCTCGCTTTCTTCTGGTATGGATGGTCAGCACAAATGAAGACACACTGGATCGTGCCAATATTGGGTCTATTTCCTCTCGGATTTGGGGTGATCGGCGTCTTCATGCCTACCCAAGCTTACATCATCGACGCTTATCCTACGTACGCTGCGTCGGGGATAGCTGCCTTCACTGTCTTGCGTAGTGTTATTGCTGCTTTTCTCCCTCTATGCGGACCTGTTCTATTTGATAATCTGGGGGTAGGTTGGGGAAGCTCCGTGCTCGGCTTCGTTGGCGTGGTTATGATCCCTATCCCCATCGTGATCTTCAAATTTGGCGCAAAGCTCAGAGAGAAATACCCCTGAGGCTGTAAGACGTCTCCTTTCTAAGTACACACATGGGTGATCTCTGCGGTATGCGGTAAGTATATCTACCAAGCGCGGGGAAAAAGAAAAGAAAATACGAGGAGGGAAAAGAAACTGATTATGTTGTACCATGTCTCGAGTGCTAATTTTTAAACACTTAAGATTTGATCTAGTATGGATGTTTATGTTACCCCCTGGTGTCTTGATTAAATGTATATATATTTCTTTTATATCTAATGTCAAGTCCTCATTCTTTTTTGTCCATTTCGCATTAATCTATATACCAACCGTAATCTTTAGTTCTATCGCATTAAGGAATTGGATTCGGTATATTTCAAACTACTAACTAACCGATAGTACCGTAGCTTGCTTCTTCCGCTTCCCTCTCCTCCCGGATCAAATGCAGCCGCTCTTGTACCATCCCAGCAGCCTGAGTTTGCTGCAACTTCCGCCTGAAGGACCGGCCCTGAATGACGACGTAAGCAGTCAGCGCGGCAGCGAGGATAGTGCCACCTGCCGCCATGGCGGCGTTGATTGGCGTTGGATTTCCTTCTAGCGGACCGTGCGTCAGCGCGTCAAGTCCTGATTGTACGAAGTTAACCAGACCCGACAAGCAAGTAATGGTACCGTAAATGCGCCCAAAGGTTGCGAAGCCAAAGATTTTGGTGGCAAAGTCGCTGACCGCACTGTAATACAATGGCCGGAATAAGACGAAGGCTACTACTGTCGCGTACCCGGCCCATAATTGGGGAAGACAGTTAAGCACGCCGATCACTACGATGAAGAAAGTAAGTACGGCCGATGCTGCTGCTACGCTCAAGTTGTTGAGTAGGAGCCCGATGAACGGCGTTGCGAAGACACCGCCTACGGGCAACGCTACGTCAAAGAAGTGGTTGACGTCTTCGGCGAGCCGTTCTGATCCTAGGAGGTATCGATATTGACTGCGAATCGTAGCGATGAAGTAGTTCATACGCAGCATTTGTAATATCGTGAGTAGGAGTAGTAATATGAACCACGTCGTCATCATTTGTCGGTGCGCCGGTAGGCCGTGCAGAATTCCCCATATGCCACTGGCCGCCTGCCGCTCCTCCTCAGCCTGCACGCGGTCCTCACGCTCCGTCTCGTCGCCTACCAACTCCTCAATTTGTTCGAGCTTGGAAAGACGCCTCTCAGTACGGGCACTACGAACGCGTCGGATCTCATTAGGGCTTTCGAGTTCATCATCCGAGTCGTGCACGTCCCGCGTCGCGTCCTGCGCTTTTCAATCTTTCGCTCGAGCTCGGGCGTGCTGTGGTACGCGTGCGGGGGCATAAGCGCGAACTCGCCGAGGAGCAATAGCACGCCTACGACGGTGTATCCGAAGAAGAAGCGCGCGGGCGCAAAGGTGCGGTTCGACGCCTCCCATGCTAACCGGTAGAATAGGAATATGGCAGCCGAGCCGTCGAACGCACCGGTCACAAGCGCGACGATAATACCCGAGTACCGGGGGAACGCATTGGCGAGCTGGAAGCTAGGTACGAAGATGAACGTCCCGCCTAGACTGAGTAGGATGTTGGCTATTAGGTATCCGTCGAACTCGGGGATCTGGAAGGCGAGTCCCATCAACACGCACCCGGCGATCATAAATAAGCCGGAGATTATGTAGCACAAGCGACGCCCGTAGCGATCGAGGACCCATCCCGCGACAAGCGACGAGGCGTTGGTTGTTATGGAGGCGACGATGAAGAAGAGATTCAGACGCATGTCCTGCGCGGCGCAGGGAACCTTCTCGCTGCCATCGCTAGTGCCACTATCATTGCGGTCGTCCGGAGGGCAGAGGTCCCCGTATACACCCTCTTCGATTAATACGGGTTTGAGCGATGCGAAGCCATATACGATGCCGGCGGCGAACCAGCATGCTACGATGGCAAATCCGACTTGGGCTGGAGAGGTCGGTTAGCTTGTATTCAGTACCTAGGTAATACGAGACCGAGCTTCTTACCTGCTCTTTTTGCAGCCGAGACCTTATAAGCGGCAGCATTATGTAAGGTGGTGTCGTGAGAGACAGTTGGGGCAGGGTTGTCTCTGTGGCCGAAGGCGTCGTAACTCAAAGTGCGCCATAGGACCTCTTCTTCTCCGTGTTCTTCGTTTTCTGGGGGCACGCGGTCGATACCCTCGTTTGCGGTGACATGCTGGGCGAGCGACATCGCATCGGGGGGTTTACCGAGCTCTCTGATAGGTACCGCGGGGGGGCTAAAGCTATAATAGGTCCAATATTACTACACCTCTTACACTACTTTAAGACTCGCGATCAAAATAGCGGCAGAGCTACAACTTCCCGCTTCAGATTATAGACTTGTCCCAGACACCAATCCCACGCTCTGAAGAGCTAACGTAGGTATTTCTTTGAAATGTTCACGGCATATTTGGTTTTGAAGCAGCGGTCACCGTCTATTCTAGAATCACGACGAATGTATGCGATGATGCTGGAGTGTTGACGTCAGGGGATCCACGTGGGTTGCCGGCATTGTATAACCCCTGTAACCCATACAGCTATACTGCAGCTATATGAATATGGTTAGATGTAGATGTATACATGACTAATTTTAGATAATAAATACCTCTTTAGGTGTAGCTCTTGATCGGAAGGGGTGTGCCATGGTATACATATTCATACTGACCTATTGCCAAAAAGGTGATAGTTTCACAACCGGGATAACAATATCAAAACAGACCATTGGCTGCCGAATCTTAAATTGTGTCGGGGTTTTTCGACTTGTCTTTCACTTCTGACATCGGCTATTTACTTGGTAATAGTACCTAGGTAGGTAGTCATAAAAGTTTACATAGTTTAATGGAGATCGACGAGGTAGGTAATCTATCCGTTGGAAATACCACGCTCAAGAGAACTACGTAGGAAATTCTAACGGCTCAACTAATGAGGAAGGAGCTTTTCCTGTTCCTATTCTCGTGAAGCGTCAGACGCCGATTTACCCGTTGTATAAACATGACAGGGGCTGAAGTAGCACGATCACGCGCAGATATGGGGATATGTTTGCGTGCGCGGAGTCCCGTCCTCGCCAATCATGAGGATAGTGTTCTTGGGCGAATTCTACGGGATGGTGTGTATGTGCGACGGACGTCGCTTCGGCGTGCGTGAGCATCTTAGCCCGACTGGTCGGGCTCTCGTGAAGTGGCCACTGTTTATAAGCGGGATAGAGTATTATCTGGCGGCTGCGTCCCCTCGTCTTATGTCTTTTCCACGGAGATGTGGGATATCTAGTCACACTTACTGTGATGGACAACCGAGATGATAAGGGGGCCCAGCAAAGTCCACGATGTTTGTCCTTGTTGTCGTGTGTTCTCGTATAGTGTAGTGTTGTATGAATAATTTCCTTCTTAGCGTATCTATATCGGCATTGAGGTTCGACGAACACGATGACGATAGCCCGGTAGGCGAGCTCTATTCTTACGGCCGGGATGGCGATGGCGCGCACCTGATATGAACCTCTTACGTAGACGTAGATGCCGATCGTCTGCTAATAAGTTTATTATACTCGGGGTCCAATCTACTTAAAGTCTCCCGAAGGGTAGAAGTAGGATACCTCAAATGGGGAGCAGACTTGATAATATATTCTCATCTATCTTTAGTTGATATTATCGAACCATGAACGGACCGATAGAGCAAGATGTGCCGAACAATGGGCCGGAGGTGAACTGCGCTATATGGGTTTTCGCAGCTCTCGCTACAGTCTTCCTCAGCCTTCGAGTGGCGTGTAAATGCAAGTGGAACACCCAACTCTGGTACGATGATTGGCTCCTAATAGCGTCCTGGGTGAGTTTGCCATTGGTTGGCCTTGCGCTGTTTTGTCACCAAGCTTACACCTTATATCTTCTCAGATCCTCCTAATCGTCTCATGTATCATAGTGAGCGGTAACATAGCTGTTGGTTTCGGGAAGCACAACAAGGACATTGATCCGGCTGAGCTGGGCGGTCTCGGTATGCGGAGTATCGTAGTGGGTTCCTTGTGCACCTTGAGCGCGGCATGGAGTAAGACCTCGTTCGCAGTATCCCTGCTTCGTATTGCGACGCCGCGACTATGCATTCTCATTTGGTTCCTTACCATCTCCATGAACATATTTATGTACATCAGCATTGCTCTCAGTTGGGATTCGTGCCAACCGGTGGCTAAGTGGTGGAATCCGTCTCTAGAAGGGGAGTGTTGGCCGGCGGAAATAGTTCTGCCCATTGGTATATTTTTCTCTGGTATGTCCTCTTCCTTACATCGCTCCTCCTCCCAGGATCGTTAAGAAATCATACCTAAGTTTGGGTAGGGCAGCTTGATTGATGTCTGAATGTGGTTCTCTAGCGTACTCGGGGTTCATGGATCTTATTCTCGCTCTCCTCCCGTGGGTAATTATAAGAAAACTTCGAATGAATCTAAAAGAAAAGATTGGTATCGCCGTTGCCATGGGTATGGGAGTCTTGTAAGTGTCTAGGTTGTCTTAGGTCTAAAGACCTTATAATCCAGAAGAAACTAGAACACATGCTTACCATTGATAGCGCCGGCGCCACTGCGATTGTTAAGAGTGCTAGTCTACCTGTCCTTAATGAGGATGATTTCAACTGTATGTATATTCTGGTAGACTTCTTAACCCGATAAGTATTGGCGAGACTAACCTAACCACAAATATTTCCCAGACCTCGGCGTCGATTTGGTAACTCGCAGCGTGGCAGAGATTGCTACCACTATAATAGCTGCGTCAATTCCCGTACTACGTACACTAGTTTGCGATCTGGCCTGCTTAACTGGTAGCACCAGTAGCGGTAGAGGTAGGGGTAATAGAGGTTACCACCAACCCACCTCAGATGAGGAAGGAATTATATATAACAGGGTTTGCACGCCCGGGGTGGTACGTGAGGTTGCCGGAAAATTTACTGATACGACTGATCAGGTGGAACTGGAGGCTGGACAGGGGTTGTCCGATCACCTCGATAATAATGAAGCCGCTTCTGGTAACTAAGGAGTGGCTGTAACACTTCCATAGGGATTGATGGGATCCAAGACCGACATAATGATAAAACTGATGAAAGGAGACGCCGGAGAAGATGAACGAAGACGACGAAAATACCTAACACTTCCGGTGGGTTGCGAGTATATAAGCGCTGGGTGCGACGAGTTCTTGGATATGGTCGGATAGTAACAACTCGTACTTTGAGATATCTACAAGAAGCAGTGTAAACACATTTGCTCTTTGCGCCACGGGTAAAGGAGTAAAACGCCGAAGCCTTATATTTGACTCAGGAGTGGAAGGTCCTCATTACCACGCGACCTTGAGGTGTTCTATGTATATAGGTAATTTACTTATATCGGCTTGCTAAGTGACGTGGGTATCATATCATCGAGCTCGGGTGTCTCGAATGTAGGCGCTTCAACCCATATGTATGGGCGGGGCAGTCATCCTGGCTTTCATCATGCCTAACTCCGAACTCTTTGCCCAAGACCCATCGGGAAGTTGTCGGTAGCAAATCAGCCTGCCTTCATCTCCGACGCTCCCTAGAATTTGGCCATCGTCGTCAAAATCGACTCTCCAGACGGGGGACCGATGAGCGCTGAGCTTAGACAGCAGCTTAACGGTGTGGTGAACTTGTCCGGGTAAGTCAGTAGAGGTTCTTTCTCCATGAGTCCCGGACTTGTCGATCTCGGCTCTTATACCGGAAGGAACCTGAGAGGTTCTACGGAGATGACTATTTTTGGATGCGAGATTTTCGTCGGCTTTTGTATGACCTAGGATATCCGCTAGAGCCCAGGACTTGCCATCGTCCTGTGAGAAGGGAGTATCAATCCGAAACACCCGCACAAAGCCGTCCTGGCATGCTGTAGCAATCATGTCGTAGCCTCTATAGTTTCCGGGAGCCCAGGAAACATCCCGGACTAAATGATTATGGTCTTCGATTTCGATGGCTAGATAGAACTGTCTCTGTCTCGTCGCAGCACCAAAGGAACTAGTAACGGTGTCACGAGTTCTAAAGACTTTTACTGTGGTCAAGCCCGAGACGACCAGGCTTAATGCATCCATCGGCACACCAGCTCTAAGCGCATTGTAGCAGGGCTCAGGATTCGGGTCAAAGCGGACCTTGAAACATGTCTCCTCGCCACGATTGGGCTTCGTGCAAGTTTGAAAGTCATCAAACTTTGCATAGTCGTTTAAGGCCTCTGGCTCCTCGCCCTCGTATACTGTGAGATGACCATCCGAGGCAAGGAGGGCAACATATGTAGACCGGGTTACGTCGTCATGTTTGACGGAAAAGGACCTATAGGGATACCGACCGGACCTTAGCTCAGAAACAGTCTTGCCGTTCCCGTCTCTAGCACTAAAACGTCTTCCCGGAGCAGCTGAGGGGTCTTCGGCCCATAGTCTGAAACGACCCTCAATACCAAGGGATGCT
The DNA here is from genome assembly GCA_902805475.1 of Entonaema liquescens. Taxonomy (NCBI): domain Eukaryota; kingdom Fungi; phylum Ascomycota; class Sordariomycetes; order Xylariales; family Xylariaceae; genus Entonaema; species Entonaema liquescens. Next base: position 321,923 of record CADCSX010000006.1, read on the forward strand.
AGTAAGTTGGGATATATCGTGGGTGGTAGCCATTGAAGCTGAATGGATTGTTAGATGAATATTCTCGGACTGCTGCGCAGTTATGCTATCCTGCGCTGTCAATTACACGGAAATCATAGTAACGAACCTCTAATATCTCGCCCGCATGAGCTTTCCAATTATCGCATAATCGCCAGATACCGTCTTGGTGTCGATTGAAGACACGAATCTTCCCATCTACACTACCCGTAGCGCATCTGTCGCCGTACACATTAAAAGCGATTGCTTGGACCAAATCCTTATGGCCATGCTGCACGATATCAAAAGAAGGGCTATTCTCAGCTGCGTTATCCTCTCCAATTGGCGAAGGTCCCATTATCACGTCTGTGACGCTATTATCATTGCGTATCCAACAGCTTGAGTTGTAGAGCACGTGGTCGTTGTCTATTGTTGGAACTTTGGTTGTAACTTTGGTTGTAACTTTGGTTGTAACTTTGGTGGGGGCGAAATGAAGCTTGGAATGGGTTGCGTTATTAGACCTCTCATAATTGAATACTCTTTTTATATTCATATACTTGTTTTAACCAACTTTATAAGGTATCAACTCATATACTCCATCTAATGCATGAATAGAGGCTCGCACAATAACAAACACAAGACATTTCAACCCCAAAAGTCAATTCGTTTCAATCTAGTCAATGTAATGTTTTTCAAGATCTTATATTTCTATCATGACATATTGCGTATATATACATTGAAATTAACCTCTCATTCCCCTCTCCTCAACTGCTCCCTAGCACAGTTCAATTCCCCTTTATAGGTTCTTGACCTGGCGCGCGTGGCGACGAGCATGGCGCTTCTTGGAGCAAGTCTTCGTCGGCTTCGGGGTAGCGGGCGAGCTAACAGCTGGCTGGTTGACTACGGGGACAGCTGTGTTGCTAGCGACAGAAGAGGAGGTAGGGGCGGCGGAGGTAGTGGGCTGAGATGGTGTCGTGCTGATAGGAGCAGAGGCCGAAGAGCTATCATCGCTGTTTGAGGACGACGAAGACCCATCGAACTTCGCTAGAGCAGGCCCAGGAATCTTGTAATCAGCAACGGACGATAGCTTCTCGTCGTTGTAGATGTTGTGTAGGATTCCGGGGTCGGTGGCGGTGTACAGCTGTGTTCCAACCACACCCTCCGGAGACTGGGTGCCGGACCCAGAAACCTTGAGGTTGATGCACTGAGGGTACATTTGAGCCTTGCCTTCACTGCCACCCTCGTGAAGGGCTATGAGCTCGTGACGAAGCACGTAGTTTCCAGACTTGAGCGAGCTGGGAATGGTAACCTTCCAGGTAAGGCCATCCTCGATGAGGGTGTCATCGGCCCACTTGCCGGTTTGGCCGCTGCCGGCACCTAGCTCGAGCTGACCAGCTTCGGCAATCTTGAACCACTTGAGAGTAGTCTTGTCGACTGTTGAACAATCGCCGCCGCAGTCGGCCAGATAGTCGATGACAGGTCCCTTGTGAGAGTCCGGCCACTGGTTCCAGGTGATTGAGACATCACCACCGGCGGTAACAGGTGCGGATAAAGCAGCGTTGGTAGCGTCCAGGTGGCAGATGATATCGGGATCTTGGAGCGCCGATGAGAGCACGAAGCCGTTATCCTTAGCCCCGTTGCTCCAGGTAATGCTGTCCGGCTGGGGTCCGTAAGGCGCAGAGGTAGGATCAAATCCGACGTAGGATGTGCCGTCAATAGTTACCTTACTAACGTGGCCGTGGGCGGAAACAGAAACGGCACCGGCAATGGCAGCTAATAAGCTGGATCGAAGTGCAGAAGGCATGTTGAATTTGTTTATGTATATATTTGATACGAGTATAGGTTGTTTGCGAAGGCCGACTTGCGGTAATGAATGTGAATTGACTTCAAGTCAAGTATGAATAGTAGCTTAAAGGAACGACTGTGGGAAGATTGGCTTCAAGGGAATGAAAGACTGATGATTAGTCTGGTAAACTGAAAGAGACGAAACCAGGTCGCGAAGACTTGCCCTCCTTATAACAACTTCTACGAAGTCCCATCCATGCCTATCATGAGCCGCACTTAGGTCCTTTACAGTAACATCCGGGAAGACGAAGATCATGTCGATCCACCACAGCGCTGGGTCGGCGCTACTCAAAAAACTTACTAAACAGGGTTCAGATTCAAATATGCTCTCGGATTGGTGGAATTTCACTTTGCCAAGGACAACATCAGCATTCTGAGTGCGAAAGAAAGGAGACGACTTATAGAGTTCTAGTAGTGTAGGGCGAAATGAGGACCACAGAGAAGGCTTGTTAGAAGGTTTCATAAGCGGCGCGAAGCAGGGGATATTTACTCCTGAAATTCTGATATCAGCCTTAAAGGTTGGCGCGCAAAATGGGGGTAATGACCGTGACTAGGTTTTATAATGCATTCGGGTTAGCTAACATCATCACAGAATACGAAGGCTTTCTACGGCGTAGATAGGTTGTTTGAGGTGAACAATTCTGGTGAAGTTCGTCTTGGCGCACGCGTCACTAAAGATAACAAAGGGGTCTTTTAACCCCTGAAGCTGATCATGATGCGGGGCGATTTTCAAGGGCCGCTTTGAAGATCCACATTGTCGACATGAGATAATCACACCACGTCCCGAATATCCTAGTTAAGAGAACCAATACAGAAATCTCAAACATGCCAAGTCGTTTTCACGGTGATAATACCCTAGGAACGATCTCGCGATAGAGATACACTGCATGACTATGGACTGCGATATGGCAACACTTTGCTCGAACATAAACATGTTGACCAACTAGAACCTACATTAAATCATACAGAAATTAAATCGTATAACTACCTACCTAGGTAACTAGCACCTAAGAGATACCTATTCATCTTATAATAAGCGCGTTGTAGTAAACATTATCAAAAGATTAGTCAGATGAACTTGTTTATACCATTACAGAATCGTTAAGATAGCCTACAAACATTTATAGATTATTCGTCACCCCTTACACCCCTTACACCCCCTACTATCCCTCGAGGACCTGAACAGGGGCCAAAAACTTGACCCATGAAAGCCAAGTCTCGCTACTAGCCGTTGTTGTCCAGATCTGAGTCGGGACGCGACTTGAATGGCTAATTTCTATAATTGATCGTGAGCATAGGCCAAATTCTGAACAAATTCCTAAAGCATAGACATATTTAACGGAGAAGCTATTTTACATTGCCTTTTGATACGTCGAGCGATCAGACTAGTGATAGTCTGTGAAGCGCTAGTTTTTGGCCCCTGTTCAGGTCCTCGAGGGATACAAGTATTATGTGTACGGACTTCACCGAACCATATTATCATAGCTCAAAAGATCATTCCCACCAACGCCCGAGCACGACCCCCCTGGCGTAATCGTTCATTCATTCATAACTCTTAGCTCGCATGATAGCAACCGAGGTTCCCAAGTCCAGCCCCTTTTGTTACGCTAATTTTATTTGTTTTTGAGCGTCCGGCTAACTGGCGTGGTGCCTTGCCTCTGGGAGTAGAGGAGATATGCGAATACAACAGCGGCCAATGTTCCCAAGATGAAGAAATTGTCTGTCACGAATTAGTATGAGAAGTAGATAGGGTATGAGACAATAGGTGGTTAAAACTTACGAATTGCGAAACCAAGAGTGCTTTCAACGAACCCGACAAAGGCCTGGATAAGACCAATGATTGAGTTGAGAATCCATTGGAAGAAGTTGACAACAGTTGCCAAGAGACCTTGGATCACTTCGATGATTGACTGGAAAAAGTGACCAACGCCCGCTGCGATACCCATAATGAAGGTTTGTTACTTGAATATGATGATTTCTTTTTTTCAAGAATATATTTTCTTCCTAATGTTGAGTTCAATCTGGATAATTGATAATCTTAGATGTGTGATTGTGGCTTGTTCTCTATGGAGCTCGACAGAGTTGCGCGCGAGCTCTTATAACTGCCCAAAGAGCCGCCACACTCGAAACTACGTCACCAGGTCAAAGGTGAAGGTGTGCAAGAATTTCAGAATCCGGACAAAGAAGTTGGATTTGATGTCGTAGTATTAGACACTTGTGACGCTCATCTACGCCAAGGTTCGCGCAGCTGGCTATAAGTCATGACGTCAATCAACCAAATGGGTAATGACAGATGTAGTTACGCTATCTCATTGGATGGACCCCAAGCTCCAATCACATCATACTATTGTTAATCAGTCTTCTTGATTGCAGTGTCGATATCCTTGAAGATAAAGGTCTGTACTACGATAACTTTGGTATAATAATAGTAGGTATTAGGTATTTACTTAGATAATCGTATACGGTCTTTTCAGTTAGATTGCGAATCCCACTAAAGACGGTAGTTGGTTATCAGGAAGGGGTTATAGACTCTAATGACTATCTATTATATAGAACATATGCGAATGTTAACATATTAAGTAGAGACCATGGAGACCGAGGCAAATACTATAAGACGCTTATGTATCTTTCTCTTAACTAGAGTAGGTACCTATCTAAGATTTTATGTGCTTAATGGTACGTAAATCAAACAAACCACTTACGGAAACCTTGAATAGGGTATCTATCAAGAGCGCTTTCATAGAGATACCTAAGTTAAATAAGCCTGTAATGTGTCAAAAAGTATTAGTTCGTTGAGATATGGCAATGTCCTTAACATATCAATATGAGCCAAATAAAGGGTGTTGCCGCTGACAACGGAATAGTCGCCAAAATTATAGCGATTAATGAAGCAGTTTATTGGTTCTTACCGGTCATATACTAAGAGGAGAGAATCATCTTGAAGAGGAATTAAACATGTACCTAGCATCGTAGAACAGCGAAAGACGTTGAATAGGGGCTTGAATAGACATTAAGTAAAGTGCGTTAGAAGACTTGCCTTAGGAGTAGCTTAAAACTTTATGTTAGAAACCAAGGGAGTTGTTACATGCGGAAGTCTTAATAACTGGCGATGCTATAGTGGTTTAAATTTAGATTAGCCTATGAGGTATTACACAAGGCCTATGATGATGGGGATTGTTTGATAGCCAACCTTGGGTTTTACTGCTGTCCCTGACACTGTGTCGTGATTATATCAAAACCCCGGCAAGCATGCTAATGGAAACTCCATATTGTACCTGCTTTTACATACCTTACTGCATCACATAAGCTATAGTCATTTCTGGTAATGCTGTCAGGTAGTCAATAGGCTATCATTTGTAGTGTCTGGGACAATATAAAACACCCTAGTGTAAGGAAAGGACACCTTTGAGTCCATAGGTGGCTTGCTCTTCCATCATCCGGTGAAGAAGATCGTATTCATATCTGAAATGTATATACATAAAATGGATTCACACAGGCACTACTGAAATCCAATATAGACATGTGCAATAGAAGAGCGAATGATGTCACACCTCAAGAGCTTTGCTCTCTAAGCCGGAATCGCAAGTTCAGCTGCCCTGGCGCGGCTGTGAACTGATCCCTCAAATCGGCAAAAAGCTTCTCACCATTTTCGTCGTCCCAGAATTCGACTTCGAACTTCTTAACGAGTAAGGCGATAACGAATCTCAACTCGGTCATCGCGAGATTCTTGCCGATACAGTTGAACCGACCTTGAGAAAAGGGGGCGAAGCCCCGAGCATCCTTAACCATCTCTGGTCGCGTAGTCCAGCGCTCGGGAATGAACTTCTCGGGCTCCTCATATGAAGAGTCTAGACGCGCAAGAGAATACCTGGGCGAGACAATCGTGACATTTCCCGGGATGAATACATCGTTAATGGTCATTCCGGTCGGAGGTGATTGGCGGTATCCACCAGTAGGTACTGGGGGGTATAGTCGTAATGTCTCATTAATAAGACCGGTAAGGTGATCGCATTTCTGGAGCTCTGATTTGTCGTATATATTTACGTCCTTGAGTTCAGAAAGTAGCTTGTCTTGGTGCCAAGGGCTGCGAGCAAGCTCGAAGAAAGCAAACACCAGGGTCGGGGCGATGGTATCACTAATAATGGTCAGTAAGACGGAATTTAATAGGTATAATATGATGACGAGAGACACCTACCTTCCGGCAATGATGATGGTGATGGCGTCACCATTCAGCCACTCGCGGTCAGCTTCCAGGGAGCCCTTTTCAAGAGACGCCTCAATGAGCCAGTGTGAGACGTCGGGTCTGTCTACCTTCCTCTGTCGATTTGTTAGAATCTCAGGTCACAAGTCCTAGTAGGAATAAGCATACCGATATTCGCTCGCCCATCCGATCCTTACACCACTGCAGCATATTAAGCCAGTCCCGAACGATGTACATCCAGGGGGTAATATAGAATGCGATCTGAGCAATCCATGGTACCGGACTGAACGGCCCAAGTAAACTCATGGCTCTTCTCAATAGGCGGACGGCAAAGTGCCACTTCTTGTCTTTTAACATTCCAAATGATTGTGCAAAGGCAAACTCGCCCATGACGTCGAACGTGAACCAGTAAAACCAGTCCGATACATTGACGGGAGAGTCTTCAAGAGAAAGCTTCTCGATCTGTGATGCCAGTGTCTCCGCATATTCCACAACACGCTCTTCGTATATGGAAAGGGCTTTAGTAGTGAAACCTCGATCCCAGACACGTCGTCGAGCATCATGTTCCTTTATGTCTCGTGTAGTATTGACTGCAAGTTCGGGAAGCAAAAAATCGTACCAGACAGCCTTATTACACTTGTTTTTGGGCCCGTCAACGGCGGGAGGAACAGCAGCGTCGATATATGTGATTTCCTCGGGACCTGTCCGGATTACTGGTCCATATTTCTTCCGTAACTCCTCGATTACGAGGAAATTCTTCCCCCCACGACATTGCCATACGTGCCAAAGCTTCGTGGCTCCTGCTAGCCAGGGGCCGGGGAAGTGCCGTAGTCGATGAAAGAACTTTCGATATATGACGATACTGGTGAATAGCGCGGCTGCGTATGAGCTTATTATGAGAAAAGCAATCTTGAAACTGGTGTTTATGTCCGCTCCGAGCCTCTGTTCAACGAGAAAGACGACGAAGGCAAGAAAAGAGTAAAGTGTAAAGAGTGTAGGTGCTTTCATATGCCATTCGCCCCGAATGAAGATCGCTAAATGAGAGAAAACTCCCAGGGCAGCGGCCCCTAGGCAAGCGTAGCCGGTCGTAGTAGGCAACATGTTGAGATTGTGCCAAGAAAAGACGTCACAACTCACGAATGGAGGGAAAGGTGCATGCCGAAGAGACATTCCTGTAAAAACTAATATGAAAGGAAGACTATATGTAGCTAGCAGGTATTTGAAAAAACGGGATCCCCCGGAGGGTAGAACTCAAATCTCTAAGGCCTCTGTATCGTAGCCACTTTTACTGCTTAAGGCAACAGCAACTATTCGATTATAGCTATAGGTACCTAGGTAGAAGGACTTGGGTAGCGAGTCATACCGCAACGAACAACTCCATGAAGATCTGTATAGTTAGTGTACAGTGTACAGGGGTAAATAAGGTTATTTTCGGTAGCTATCGATCCTACGGCACTTAAGCGCCTTGGTGACCCGAGAGGGATGGCCTCACTCGATTATCCACTTCATCCTCTCGGTGGACGGAAAGTAGTAAAACTGTTTCTAATCTAGTCTAGTGCACCGAGAGACCCCGAAAGTCCGAGGCGGATTGTTGATACTACATAGTATATGGTCTTGGAGGTTTCGCTCTGGTCCCTCTGGTGGTCAGCTTCAAAGTTAGAATATCGATTACCCATCAGTTTTAAAAAAAGATTTGTATTTTTACATGATTTGATAATTATGCCTGACGTATAACTGGGACTTGGATATGGATTGCCGTCTTACGTGAAGCGAAAGATTTGAATTAATTTGATAATAGTCTAGTCGTATATATAAGAAATTTATGTACCCTGCGTACGTGCTAAGTATAAAACGGTAAATAGCTTCTTATTCTGTTTTTCGGGGCAATGGATAAAACGGTCAAATCAGTCAGAACCCTTACATCGGGTATTACCTGCAGAAAGGATCTAGCGTATCCAATCTGTGTCTAACGACGCGACAGGGGTGAGTTGGGGTCGCCACGGGCAATGTTCCATTCATGTCGTGGAGCAGTCGTAGTTGTTTGCACATGGGAACAAATTCGATATCTGATATAGCAACCCTCCCTTTGACTCGATCGATTTACGGCGCGGCAACTACATTTTAAATCGAATTCCTTCGCAGTCTTGTTCGATTCCGCGGACTAAGCTGATCCTTACCCCAGCATACTCTCCGTACAGCCCCCCTGAGTTGTTCACTATCAAAATATGTCTAAGCCAGTATTTGTCCTCCTCCACGGCGCGTGGCACAGCCCTAGGTGCTGGGATAATCTCATCACTGCACTGAACAAGGCAGGCTACTCAGCTGTTGCCCCAGCTTTACCCTCGTCAGGATCTACACCACCCACGCCTGACTGGTCTAAGGATATCGAAACGATTAGGAATACCGTTGAGGGTCTCGTGCAAGACAATGATGTCGTCGTCGTCACGCACAGCTTCAGCGGTATGACGGGAGGTACGGCCTTGGAAGGCTTGGATAAGGAAACACGAGCGGCAAAGGGGCTGAAAGGCGGTGTCATAAAGTTGATCTACATTACGGCTTTCCTAGTGCCGGAGGGTTTCCAGCACTCGGCACATGGGACACGCGACAACATGGTTCCCGAGATGAAAACTGATCTTGATGTAAGACAACTCTTTGCTATTCCTTTGCTCTTGATTCGATGCATTAACTGATCATGTTTGCTAGGCTGGCGTTATTACCGTATCACCTGAGGATGCTAAGGACATGTTCTATCAAGATCTAGATGACGCCACCGTCGCTGAACTAGTCAAGGACTTGCGCCCTCAGAGCTTTGGGGCGTTCTGGAGTACCACAACATATGCCGCGTGGCGTTATATTCCAACTACCTACATCCTATGTTTAGGAGACAAGCCGTCGACTGTGGTTGCTGCGCGATATCTTATTGACACGGCAAAGGCTAGTGGACCTCATAAAATCGAGAAGGTTGTTGAAGTTGATGCAGGCCACTCTCCTTTCATTAGCAAGCCCGAGTGGACTGCTGAAGCACTCATTGCGGAGGTGGGTGCGTAAGCTTAGATTAGGAGCTGGAATAGAGGTCCTTCTATGTCAACTTGTAGTTTTGAATGTATTCAATAGGCAGAATTTAGGTCTCTAGGTCATATGGAATGAAAATCTTAGGTCAAATTTACTCTAAACATTCAGCTATGCCTGGTGGGTGGCTACTGCTATCAAGGTATCCATCATTTCAAAGGCCGCTGTCCAACAACAGTTAGTCTCCCTATGTTATAAGCAAGCTTCTGTCTATTTTGAAAGACTTTGAAAATCAACTCCCTACACCGGGCTCCAGAGCCGTTGCGCATTCGATCTAAAGCTTTATAGCTTATTTCCTCAGATGCCATAAGTGCTGTATCGAGCTGGAACGGTAGTAAATCTAGTGGAAACGGGCGGTTGTTAACTGCAACGTTGGTGAGTCCGTTCTCTTCGAAGAATTGTGGTAACCTAATTGGCCAGCTACAATAAAGTTTAGTCAATGCCTGTGTTGCGGAGGCTGTTATATGAGGTTACTCACTCATCCGCTGTCCAATTTGGCCTTGTTCCTCCCATTGTACCTATCATCTCCAGCAGTGGAGTTAGATGATCTTCAACATCTTTACCTTCCTCTGTTCGGATGATCCTGAATGTACTGTAGTCCATCTCTCCCCAGGAGATCCATCCTCCAGGTTCTATACTCTCCGTGAGTAATCATGTCATGGCCAATGGAGGGGTTTCTTCGTGGGTAACGTACTTAGAAGTCCAAGTAGGTTCCGTATTATAGGTGCGGGGTCATTGTTGTGTACCGCAAGGTGGAAGAGCTGAATATGAACAATGTCGTACTGTCCAAGCAAATGTTCAGGCAATGGGTTCAAGCAATCTACATTGTGTACGGATACATTGGACGGCAACCACTCTTTTGGAGGACACTGAGTCAAGTCGATGTCAAATCCATGGATTTGAGCTGAAGGGGGAAGGTATCGCGCCAAGTCGACCAACCAGATCCTACGGGATGTATTTCAGTATCGCTGCTGCGGTCATGGGTCAGGGGAATAATACCCGGTCCCAACACCTATTTCCGCAACCCGTAGGTTTTCAACATCCGCCGGAATACTAGGGTGGAGAGAGAAGCCGGCATCTTTCCACAGAAAGTATTGTAGGTTCAGCCTGGTCAACGTATTAACCTATGAATTGAGATGAACCCTAGGTAGGTCCGTAGCGGGGGTTCAAACCTGGCATTTGCGGAGAAATTACGCCCAAGTACATACGCCTCGTGCTCCATGGTGGTGCAATAGAAATGATAATAACGATAGTGGTAAGTAAGGGGCTTTTGGTATTAGGAATTGGAGTTCGCTGAACACAATGTCTAAGAGTCGACTTTTCGGTGGCTAGAACACCACTGGCCCCCTGAGTAAACTAGATTTAATTTATGGCCAAGTAGATATCGAACTAGAGCAGCATATAGATCCTAGTGGCACGTTTTAGAGAAGAGGACGTAGGGTTGCATATTGAAATGCTGCGATGTAACCTATAGTAAGCGCTATAGGACACCCTCGTAAATGCAACTCATTGGTCTATTGCTTATACGCATGGTACCAACTTCTTATATAGCGGATTTTGCCCGGAATCGCGAGTAAGAGCTACGGCACTTCCCCCCTCATCAGCTTACATACATCAAGCGGCGCAGATATCAGCTTAGTCGGTCCGAGGACGCGGGGAGCCCACTAGTAGATATCTCTTCAGCCCTCCTCGCGCCTCGCGCCCGTGCATTTCCTTACGCTCACGCAGCTCATTTCTCACCTGCCATCAGCAAGTCCAACGGAATCGTGTAGCAAAGATGGCGCCCTACACACCGAGTATGCGGTTCCCTACCGCCGTTCTCGTGGTGAACAGCATCGGCCTTGCGATCTCGTTTACGGCTGTCTGCTTGAGGTTCTGGTCCCGCTCCATGCGACACGTTAAGATGAGACTGTCTGACTATACGATCGTTATTTCATGGGTAAGTACCTCCTATTGACACAATAACATCATGATATTGAAGAATATATGGTTGATCGTACCCCTTAGATACTCACTCTCGGTCTTGTCATTAGCGAGAACTATACCGTTACAAAGGGAGCAATTGGTCAGAGCTCGGCTGATGCGACTCTGGAAGAACTATTATTCGCAACCAAGGTATACCTAATAGTGCTGTTTGTGCCTCAAACACTCACTAACTCATCTTATAGCAATTTTTGGTGATTGGAGTCTGTGGAACTCTCGCAGTGACATTCGTCAAGATATCGATCCTAGACTTTCTACTTTCCGTCTTCTCAACTAACAATGTCTTCCGCATTGCGGATTATACCCTGATGACGATTACCACCGCTTATGGAATTAGCTTTACTATCGTCACCCTGGCTGGCTGCCGGCCTTTCGAAGCTAACTGGGATAAGTTTTCATACCCGGACTACCAATGCATCAACACGTCACACTTCTATGTCGCCCAGGGAGCCATCGGAGCTGTTCTCGATTGTGCAATCCTCCTCCTTCCAGTGCCACTTGTCTGGGCTTTATCGATGAAAACGAGTAGGAAGGTTGCGTTGACTTTTCTCTTCACGATTGGTATGGTGTAAGTTCTAACTAACCCTGTGCCTTAGGTATATCTTAAATAAGGGGTCGGTGCTAATACAGCAGATAGAATTTGTGCCATCTCTATCGTCCGTCTCGTGTATAATACCCAACAAGAGTATATGCTCCTCCACTTTACCGAGTATGGCGGTATCGCGACACTCCTCGGCGCACTAGAAGCCAACTTGTCGATTGTTTGCGCATGTCTTCCGGCCATGCCCCAATTATTATCTGCTTTCGGCGAAAAGATAAAGTCGTCGCTGGGGTCAGAGAACGGCGGATTAAGGGGACTTTTCAGCACTTTCTCGTTCGGATACCGTAAGAGTTCCCATGGCTCCGTCAAGCTGAGCGAGGCAAGCGACAAGCGCGGGAACGCATCGTCGGTAGACGATGACGTAGAGAAGGCCCGGCTACAGAAGCAAGTGGATAAGCTGTACCCGTTGACTATGACGGGAGCGAGCCGAGGCAGCTTTGATGATGAGAGGGCATGGACGCAACAAACCGGCCGAACCTATGCCCGGGTAAACACAGCTCACTCCGGGAACAGCGAGGAACCCGTGGAGATGACGAGGCTAGGGGAGAACGTTGAACCGTACAGCACTATCAACGTGACCAAGAGCTGGAGGGTAAACTGAGCGACCAATCTGGTCACCACCAGTTTGGTGTGTATTCAATTTACATGTACATTATCACTGTGTTCGATCAGGGGGTATTTAGTGGGTCCTAAGGGGGATCAGGGGTCACGACTATTATGTCAAAAAAAAAGGGTCTGATTTATGTATGTTATACCCTTATTCGGAAGATATTTGCGAGAACCAATTCAAATGAGTTAAAAAGAGATGCCTGATTGCTGTGGTATTGAATTGTCTACGAAATTTGCATATTGGTAGGTACATTCTGGTTACGGCCGAGTCGGAGATATGGGCGACTTTTACGAATCAAGCGTCATGTAAGGATGAGGCACACCTTGAGGGAACTCACTATTGAATAAGGTTAAAAAGCCGAGAGGCGTAGTTATGAAACCACTATAGAGTTGGCAAAGAGTAAAAGCGAGAAATATGCAAAACTAGGATTTCGATCCAAATGTTACGCTTCACTAGAAATGAGCTGTTTGCATGCCCCTATCGCGTATAGGTGGACTAGCCAGAAAGTAGTTGGTGAAGTTGGATGTAACTCGGGGTTGGTAAAACCCGAGATAATGAATGAAGCGAAGTAGTATTAAAGGATTTTGATTGTTTATATCGTAGCGATTGTTGAAGCGGAGTTGTCTAAATTAGGAGGTAGTTGAGCAAAATTGGAGTGAAATAAACGAAAGGAAGGCGGAAGTAAACGGTAAAAGTCACATGATTTGGGTGGAGTACCTAGTGGAAGAATTTCCAAGTAACTGTAAACTTTTAAGGCCGCAGGGCCGTCCAATTATCAATCACCCGTCGGACAGGGGTATCTAATACGCTCTCGTTCCTTTGGGTTGCACGGCATGGATTCCGTAACACAGCGTGGACTTGGTAATGGTGGGTTAATCATACCGTTGGGTAGCTCACATCTTAACAGCATCCTCTTTGATCCAGCACGTGTGTACCTAAAATGAAACCCTTTATTATTCGGAAGCGAGGTCGTACCGATGCAAACTGGGGTTGCACAACTACAGGTATCAATCTGGTTTGTTCGTCATGGATTTGTCATTCTATCATTCTAATCGCCGAGATGTAACAAGGTTTAAGTTTAAGTTATAAACTACGGGCCGTACCATATAGTTATAGTACGGCGAAGCAACCAATCAAGTCTCGGGTGTCATCCTTCTTGGGAAAGATGTGTGGAGCCCCGAAGTACATAACGAACCAAGATCGATGGAGTTGTGGTCTATGTATACTGCTTACAAGTACGAAATACATATATTTATTGTTACCTCTTCATAACGGCAACGATAAAGTCCTAGAAGGATCCATTGATCTACGATGCTGTAAACTCTATATCCCGTTCTAGCGTTTTATACATATCTAAAAGCACCTAGGCAAGCAGCTGAACGGCATTCACTCTTAGTGATTATCTTAGTGATTATGTATAAAGTTGGGTAAAATCTTACAGGCGGTTAGGTACCCTAGAGTCTTGCCGCTAGCGCTTACCTACCTACCTAATCTTTACACCCCCAGTATACCAAGAGACTGAGAGACACTATTGGCTTGCGATATTCGTAAGAGCTTCGAATCTTATCGATCGACACCATCGACCATCTAGTGTATGAGATGCATAAGCAAGTGGGCAGCGCTAATGTACTATAGGTATAAAGCTATGCTTAATATTTACGTCTTTGGTGCATATATAGAACGGCAAGTTTGCTAACCGCCAGGTTGGTTCGGCTTGGATAAATTCGATTCGCGAATTCCTTGGACCACGTATATAGGCCAAGCTCTTTAGTCCGGGTTGCCCGAACTGGATTAAGTCTATCACAAGCACATAAACAGATTTAAGATCTATTTATACAGAGATAGTTAATCTATTTAATGCAGTCTGATTGAGGAGATCTCTTATACGCCTTGCGATCACAGGAACGCAACGTAACCATACGCGTATTCTATTAGAATGCCAATGGTAGGCCCTCGGCTACTTACCATAACATTGAAGCCTGACGCCATTCCTTCGCGGAAATAGATGAGCTTGCAACGGTTGGCAAACCCGGACCAACTACAGCTGAGCCAATCAAAGTGATCGAAAGTTCCAACAAGAAATCCGGAGAACTTGGCAGCCCCCAATAACTCCAATGGCACTTGTAATGGTAGTTCTAGCCCCTGCCGTGCCTTTCGAGCGCATTATTTCTAGCAGCCATATATGTCTACAGCGTATGTTTGCTGAATGAAACATTTACTGCACTTCTTGTACGAATTAGCCGGAGGATTGATCTTGGCCGTCGACACGATCGGGTACATTCTTAGGCTCCAGGACGCCATTCATGGATTCCGACGGCGTAGTGAGGTTTGGCAAGCCTGCAATGCTATATGGGGGCGGAATTTAACGGCTGTAAGGCAGAATTCGGTGCACATAGGGGAAAACACCGTTTTGGGGTTTACTGTTTTGAATTCGTAGATTTCCTTATTACTCAAGGGGTTTCAGTATGTTCTCTGGAAGGCTTATCGATGTCATCTTACACACCATGGCGAAAATGCTTGCTTCACTTTCTTTTCTACTATTACCTGTTATTTTCATGTCAGCAGATGCCGCCATCTTGACGAATGACGGTTCTGACGCGGACTCCCCCTGCCGCTGCTTCCCGGGTGAGACATGCTGGCCTAGCATCGATACGTGGGACGCATTCAACACATCACTGGGAGGGAAACTAGTCTCGACGATCCCAATCGGCGCTCCCTGTCACCGGGACACGGCTACT
Source organism: Entonaema liquescens (assembly GCA_902805475.1). Lineage (NCBI taxonomy): Eukaryota > Fungi > Ascomycota > Sordariomycetes > Xylariales > Xylariaceae > Entonaema > Entonaema liquescens. The sequence continues at coordinate 336,967 of CADCSX010000006.1, forward strand.
GGCTACGACTCTGACCAATGCAGGAACCTGCAAGACTTATGGTTTCTGCCAGAGACGCATCTAAAGAGCTCCTCATCTACTATGGCACCCCTTTTTACAAATAACTCGTGTAACCCCTTTTCGGAACCCGATGCTACCTGCAGCTTGGGGAACTACGTCACGTACGCCGTGGAAGCGACTGATGTGGCTGATTATCAGAAAGCAATTGAATTCAGTAGCTTACACAACATCAGACTAGTTATCCGTAATACAGGTCATGACTACAATGGAAAATCTACTGGAGCGGGAGGCTTAGCTTTATGGACTCATAACCTAAAGTCCAAAGAGCTTAAACAATACAATAGCACCAATTACTCTGGCACCGCCTTCAAATTTGGAGCTGGGGTCCTCGGGTCCGAAGTCTTGGAGTTTGCAGATTCTCACGGGCTCGTTGTCGTCGGTGGCAACCAGCCCACTCTGGGATTTGCTGGTGGTTATATCCAAGGAGGTGGCCACGGTCCCTTGGCTTCCAAGTATGGACTGGCTGCTGATCAAGTCCTCGAATGGGAGGTTGTACTTGCCTCTGGGCAGACCGTTACAGCTTCGCCTGACTCTGCATACGCAGACTTATATTGGGCACTTTGTGGCGGAGGTGGGGGTACCTTTGGTGCTGTGCTCTCGGTTACCGTTAAGGCTTACCCGGCAACCCCCTTTTCAACGGCTAGTTTGACTTTTGCAGTTCCTGAAAATGCTTCAGACGCAACTGTTGATACCTATTTCGGAGCTGTTGGTTCGTTCAACCAGCTTGTCCCTTCAATCAATGATGCCGGCGCTGTCGCTGTTTGGCTCGTAACAGCTCAGGCGTTTGTGCTGTCGACCGTCTACGCCCCTGGAATTGACAAAAAGGGGGTAGACGCTATCCTTCAACCGTTTTTGAATGGGCTCGACGCTTCAAAGATACAATACCAATATATTTCTCAGGAATATACAACTTTCTTGGAAACATTCCGCGCTCAAACGCCAGTCAATGTTTCTAACATAAATATTGGGGGACGATTGATCCCTAGATCCCTTGTTGAGGAAAACAACGATGCTTTGACGGTAGCAATCCGCAACATAACCTACAGTGGTGCTCTCTTCACCGGTGTGTCTTTCAACGTCTCGAGACATGCTCCGGATTCAATTGCCGCAAATCCATACTTGCGAGACGCGATATTTGATGCCGTAGTAGCAACCCCTTTCGACTATGCAAATTGGGATACAAATTTACAGAGTATAGATGCAATTACCAATATTTTCCTTCCTCAGCTTGAAAGCTTGACTCCTAACGGAGGCGCGTATCTGAGTGAGTCAGATTTCCAGCAGCCCGACTGGGAAACGGTGTTCTATGGGGCACACTATGACAGACTCAGTGAGATAAAAGCAAAATACGACCCGGAAGACTTATTCTACGCTCTCGGAGGCGTTGGAAGTGAGCGGTGGGCCCAAAGATCAGATGGAAGGCTGTGCAAAGTATAGAGTAAGTCAAGAGTTACACGCAGATCTTTCAGATAAAAATAGTTTGAGCAAGTGAAAAGGGAACCAGGTGATACCCAGAGAAGTTTACGGGAGTATTAAGAAAAATTGTACTACCATAAAAGTGTTCTCTTAGTTTACCCCTATGTTTGTGGACAGTTGAAGCGGACTGAAATATTGAGTTTTGATTGGAAGACTCGTAATGGTCTCACGTAATCAGGAACTTCAACCTATCTGTCCAGTGCTAAAGTAGAATAAGAAAAGGCAGAAAATGGCGATGATGATCTAGTCAGCAATTTTGAGCTCCACATGTAATGACTGTGATTGACTGAACCAAGTTTGTCCGTGAAGCGTGGGCAGTTCCGGAGGTAGAGAAGACGGGAAAGCCGTGTTTTGCACCAATTAAAAACACGAATTAACGGAAAAGTAACGTTGTAGGTATAGTAGGTAAATAACTGGATTTTCCTTCCTGGAAAACAGACTATGATAGACGTGCCCAAACCGTGTTGGTTTGCCGTACTGCGGGAATGGAAAGAGTTTGGTGATCCTGAGACATTGATAAGAAATTGATATACGGGAGAAGGTGTTTGGCTGACTATATCTCACGGAAATCTGCCTAGGGAAGGATGGGATCGTTAAGCGTCGAAACAAAGTAGGCACCTCAGGGACGATCCGCCTTGCAGAAATGTGCCGTAAGGGCTGTCCGGGCATGAGAACATTTGCTAGGGGATGTTCCTTTGGTGGATATACGGTTAGTTTGGAGGGTCGGAGATCACATTGGTTGGCTGCTGTATTTTAGGACTGGGTACTATATACCCGCATGTTGTTGGAATCCGTAACTTGTGAGCGTGTGTTGCATGTGATTCAATTCAATATACGGAACTTCCTAATATATCCTATTAAGCTATAACATCATGCAATATAAGTCTTTATTTTAAGTTTGAAGATAGCAAGTGACGTGTAGGTCATTAAGAAGCTATCGTGAGTTGACACCTGCCCTCTCGCAGGGATCCTTCGGCACTTATCTTTAAAAAGTCGTCATAAACCGAGGTTTCAAGGAAACCCAAATAACCTTAATGGCAATTTCGCTTCTCATCCCCGGTCTACTTTGATATTATGGGGGTCGTCGCTGATATTACGTTCCACGCGCGAACGCTGTGGTTATTTGCATTCAGCGACTTGAAGACAATAGTGATCCCAAGCACTATTTTTGGTATCGTGAACGCACTGGCGGCATCTAAATACCGCGATTCCCTACAGACCATCGATTATGTCGAGCTCTTAACAAGATCGCCTCTCGTCCTCTTCTGGGTTTTGATGCACTACCTTCCCTTCGCCATTAATAACCAGAGGACACCTCTAGCCATCACAGAAGATGCTATCAACAAACCCTGGCGTCCTCTTCCTAGCCGTCGTTTATCTCCATCCCAAGCCAAGATTCTTATGTTTTTCTTCTACATCTCCGCGCAGCTTTGTAGCGTGTTTATCACTGGTGGCCTGAGACAGGGAGTCGGGTTGATATTTCTGGGGACTTGGTATAATAACTTTGGAGGTGCCGACGTGAACCCTCTAATTCGAAACGCCATCAACGCCCTTGGTTATATATGCTTTATTTCAGGCGCGATGGAAGTTGCGCTTGGTGTACCACTACCGCTATCCACCACATCTGTTCTTGCAAAGTGGTTTGGCATCATCTCCGGCATAATCATGACAACGGTGCACACTCAAGATATGTATGACCAGGAAGGCGATTCTCTTCGTGGACGGCGCACACTGCCGCTTGTGCTCGGCGATGGGCCCGCTCGATGGATTACAGCTGTCTGGATGGTGGTCTGGGGAGTGTTGTGTCCGAATTTCTGGCACACTACATTACCCACACGGACAATAGGCATGTCCCTAGCATTGTTAGTTGGGCTAAGGACCCTCGTATATAGGAGTGTCCCCAGTGATAAGGTGACATTCTTGATATGGAATATCTGGGTGTCGTTCGTATATGCTCTACCACTGCTTCAATCTTAGTGGTGAATATGAGGGTTGCGTTGGACAAAGTACGAGTATATATAGCTTCTGGTGCATAGTAAAATAAATTATCTAAATCTTAATTCAACGGTGTGTTTCCAAGGAGTGTCTGTCATGAGCATAGGCCTAACTTTACTAACTGTGTTCTGGGTATTATCCTAAGTAGTTGGATGAGCGTCAATATATGGTACTCTATTATTTTATTTAGTGGTCGCTAGAGATAGGTAGGTAGTTATACGATGCAAATGCTTGAACTTCTTCTTGTACTGAAGGACTTTACCTCATCCAAGCATTACATGGATCTCCTCCTTACCAACTTGGTTCCAAGCATCTTTCAGAACGCGACTCAGCCCTAACCGATAGGCTATCCCATCCTCTCAGATAATCCACATAACATGACAGTGCTCATAGTACACATTATCCTTTGGGAATCTGGTTGTGTGGTTTTCAGATAGTCTAGGCCAGATCAACGTAAATTTATGGGTAGTCCCCAACGCTAGAGTATACCAACAAGACATGGCGGAAGCTCTATGAGCTCAAGGTAGCTGCCTTATAATATATGCATATTTTGACATTACTGCAAAAGTGATGCTACATGTAGATTGGTTTGCCGGTTTTTCCACGTAGATTATTCCACCGGATACATTAAACCACAATTATATTGAGTGATGCTATTTCAAGATTACCTTGCCGGGCCTACAATGCAGATTACCCTACCAAACACTTGTAAGTAACTGGCAACTAAAATTATTAGTAAAATGACATGGTTTTACAACTTTTTAAATCTCACGATGTAAATAATGAAGTAAATATTATTAAAACGTTACGTTTTTATTTTTTATTTAAAAAAAAATAAAAATAAATATTATAATTAATGTCGGAATTTATTTTAAATTTATATTTATATAAAAAATTAATTATATTTAAATATTTAACGTCGTTAATAATATATATAATATATATTATTTTATTATTTAATAATATTTTTTTTAATTTAAATTATTTATTTACGAAATTAATATTATTAAATATATTTAATTACGTTAATTAAATATATATAAATAATTTTTATTTATAAATTATTATTTTTTAATTATAAATTATTTTTAAAATAATTTTACGAAATATAATTATATTTTTTTAAAAATTAATATTAATTAATTAATTAAAATTTAAATATTTTAAATATTTTAAAATAAATAACATTAATTCGGTAATAAAAAACGTATTAAATTAATAATAATTATAATAATTTTATATTAATAAATATTTTTTTACGTATATAAATTTATTAATATTTATTTATAATTTTTAATAAATTTTATTTTTTATAATTTTTTATTATATATGTTTTTTTATTAATTAAATTTTTTATTATTTATTTAATAATATTTTTATAAAATTTTAATTTTTTAAAATCGTTAATTTAATTAAAAATAATATAATTATAAACGCGTATTTTAAAATAAATATAAAAATTTTTTTAATTAATTAAATGGTTAATTTAATAAATTAAATTAAATAATTTAATAAATTAAAAAATTTAACGAAGTAAATATAAAAAATACGGTCGCGTATTAATAAATTTATATAAAAATACATGTAATATTTATACGATTTTTACGAATGTAACGTTTTTATATAAAATAATGTAATTATTACCGATTTAATACGTTTTTTATTATTAAATTAATGTTATTTTTTAAAATATACGTAAATATATATTATTATAATTAAAAAATATTAAATTTAATTTAAAATAATAAAATAAAATTATAAAATTATTAATTTATAATAATTTTTATATATAATTATAAATAATTATAATTTTAAATAATTTATATTATAAATTTAATAAAATAATTTTAAAATAATATTATTTATTATATTTTATTATAATTATAATATTTTAATATTATAATTTAATTTTTATTTAATTATATTTATTTTAATATTATTTTATTATTAAATTATTATATTAATTTAAATATAACGAAAATAAATTATATAAAAATAATAAAAATAATTTCGTATAATTAAATATATTATTTAATTTATTAAAATAATAAAATTTTAATGAAATATAATAACGTATAATGCGAACGTATAACGAAAATTAAAAATAAACGAAAACGAATTAAGTTTTTTCCAATAAAAACACGGTTTTTATTTAAAAATTTATTAAATAATATTTTAACCGTAACGAATTAAATATATAAACGTAATAAAATAAAAATAATAATAATATTATTATTATTATATTAATTTATTTATTTTAATTATTTTTAATAAAAAATTTATAAATTAATATATAATTTTATAAAAAAAAAAAAATTTTTATATTATTTTAATTTACATTAATTTTTTTAATATATATATTTAAAATAACGAATATATAATTATAATTTAAATTTATATTATATTATTATTATTATTATAAAATAACGTTAAAAATAATTAACATTTTTCAATAAAACTTTTATAAATCGTATCTATTGGTAAATGGCATTTGCGTGGCAATGCAAATCATCACGGCCCAATTCATCACGAGAAGCAGGCTCCCTGCTTAGACTCATTTTTGAAGCAAAATCAGACATGCCATTAGCCAACGGGGTAGAATGCTGCAACGTGGCCACCATTTGCAGCAAGATAGATGTAGTTGCATCAGGCACAAACCGACCAATACTCAGCAATGGGAGGGTAATCGGGTTCCCCTCTCTGGTTGCAGGCAGTACAGACTGCTCGGCGCAGCGCCTTACATGCGCAAAGAGGCATGCGTATATATCTGCTAGGCGGCGCCAGCAGGACATGGCTGGAAAGACTGTCCCTGAGTCGATGGCTATGCCTGATTGATACATATCAGATACGCTCTTGCACCGGAGCGGCCGCACTGTATCGAGAAAAGAAGTGGTAAGTTGGAATGTATCATCGAGGTTGAATGGCTCAAATTCTTTGGTAACATCTGGAGGCTGATTGCTGAGTGGTGGTATAGTCTTAGCGTGGCGTAGGAGATCCAGGTTTAGCCGGGTAAGAGTTGCGACGACTTGGATGTGGGACTAGCCAGATCAATGGCGGTCGGTGTGGAAGCACACGGCAAGGCGGACTACTGATCAGTAATCTCCGTGCTGATGGTTACAATGTTCTAATCTATAGTCATAGAAAGTGGTGAGGATTGATCTGGCACATGGTCGGATTCCCGTGATTGTATGGACATTCCTTTCCCTGTATGCATCCGTTTTGTAACGGGAAAGTCATCATCCATATCCAGGGCAGCTCGGAGACCATGGGCAGCAACAGTGGCAGGGCGTTTCCCGCGCACAGATGTGCCAAAGACGCATACAGCGCGAGACTTTATGCATCGCGCACAGCCTTGCTCACCTTCGGAGCGACCTGGACATCGTAATTTTTGGGCATGACACCGAGTACAAGCTGTGCGAAGTGGTGGTAGCGAGGGTTCCATATCATATTTTGTAGCATCCTCCGCTATTAAGAGTTAACATGAGATTCCAAAGTCGTATTTCATCTACGAGTTGATCATACGATGGATGAAAAACTAGACTTAGAGTAAATACTGAAGAATTCCGAAAGAAAAAAAAAATCATATCCATCATGGTTGATATTATGTCTATATTATACCCCGCCCAGGATCCGATTGACTGGGATCGTGTCTACTATTCCATATTTGGCAAATACTTGGCCCTTCTCGGGTTCTAATTCGCTGAGCTTTGATAAATCGTCCGGGGTCAACTTGTCCGAACTATCGACTGACATATCCCGAATATCAAAACGTTTCCGAAAGGTCACCGACCTGTCTGTTCGCCGGCTAACTCTTAGAATGAGATGGTAATTGAAGAGGAGCCACTCGGGATGTGTTAGGAGGTAGTCAACTTAGGAGAACTTTTCAATTAAAACATCTATATACTCTTAGGTACCCTGGGTCTCTGGGAACGCATTCACTCGTAAAAGACTTGGTTAAATCATCTTTAATAGAACCTGCCGCTACGGTTTTCTATTCTTATCTACTGACTAGCATATGCAAATCAACTTCAACATGGAAGAAATATCCAATACCGCTGCAATTGATAATGGTATATTGGAAAATAGCCACACGAAGAAGAACGACTCCGCCAATGAATCTCTCGATACAACTGACGATACTCGAACCACGCCATCAAGTCATGGCTGGCGTTTCTGGGCCATTTTCCTAGCCCTATCAATCACGTCCCTGTTATCCGCTATCGAGAGTACCGCCACGTCTACCGCTATGCCGGTGAGCTCTACGTATGGTTTGTCAATGCTTATACGTTAGCAAGGTTAGTGGTATACCTCTCTTTGTCGTCTGTTAAGAAATGCTAGGGATAACTCATTTCTCGTAACTGATCTAGCACCGCATTACTACCCCTATATGGACAGATAGCCGACATATTTGGTCGTCGCTGGTTGACTATCGCGACAGTAGCTATATTCGCCCTTGGAAGCGGCATTAGCGGTGGTGCCACGTCTTCCGGGATGTTAATAGCAGGTCGTGCTGTCCAGGGTGCCGGTGGAGGAGGTATAGTTATCATGATCGAGATGATTGTTTGCTATCTTGTTCCCTTACGTGATCGCGGCAGTTTTATGGGCGTCATATTTGCCGTATTCGCCATTGGTACTTCGCTAGGCCCCTTTATCGGTGGTGCTATTGCCGCAAATACTACATGGAGATGGGTATTTTGGATCAATCTACCTGTTGCTGCTGTAGCTCTATTCCTACTAGTCGCTTTCTTACACGTCAACTACGACCGAGAGCCATCTATTACTGACCGACTACGTCGTATCGACTTCACTGGCAACATCATTCTAATTGCCTCTGTTACCTCTATCCTTATAGCTCTCACATACGGCGGAACTCTATACCCATGGTCATCCTGGAGGGTCATACTGCCTCTCGTACTCGGATTCGCTGGAATCGGTCTCTTCGTCATCTTCGAGTCGTCCCGGTGGTGCTCGGATCCTATGACCCCACAGGACATCAGCTGCCGCTTTCTATCTCACATTTATACATTCTCTTTATTCCTTTTGGGTTCTCTATTTCTTGCCCGTATACTTCCAGGGAGTTCAGCTCCAGGATCCCACCAGATCCGGAGCGCTTTTATTACCTACTGTCGTAACCATTGTCCCCGGCGGTCTCATCAGCGGGATGATTCTTACCAAGTTTGGGAGGTACCGACCGTTACATTTCGCAGCATATGCTCTCATGACCCTAGGGACTGGCCTATTCATTCTTCTCGGGCCATCCAGTAGTCTCCCCCTCTACATATTCCTCCAACTGTTCGGTGGTCTGGGGTCTGGCTTTGCGCTTAGCACCTTGCTTCCAGCTACTCAAGCTGCCCTTTCCTAAAATGACACTGCATCATCTTCTGCAACCTGGGCCTTCATTCGCAGTTTCGGAGTTGTTTGGGGAGTGTCTGACCCCGCTGCCATATTCAACAGCCGTTGTGACGAGCTCTGTTAATATCGACGATGTAACCGTCAGAGCTCAGATAGCAAACGGACAGGCTTATTCGCATGTCACCAGCGAGTGGATGCCCTCCCTTACTAGCGACACGCGTGAGCAAGTAATGGCTGTCTTTAACGATAGCCTTAGACTTTTTGGATCGTCGCTACAGTCATCACTGGAGTGTCCTTCTTTGTGGTATTTGTGGAAAAGGAGATCAAGCTTAGAGACAATCTAGAAACGGATTACGGTATAAAGCGCCAAGAGAAGCTATCTGAAACAGGTCGTCCGATTGAATCTTGATATCTTGTCTCCCATTTTATTGTTGGCTGGGCGCGACCTCACTCGGTGAGGAAGTTAGGTACCTGATCTGGATATATCAAAAGTATATGTAATGATCGGAGAAGTCGGTCCAGGTGGTAATATTATTTCATAATATCACCGACTTATCTTTCCTGTTCTGTACAATAAGCATCTCAGAATGACTTCGGGTAGTGGCACATTGAATATTCAAGTTTAAGGGCACCTAGGTGCGATTATATTAAGAACCTAATGAAGGACTAAAGAGTATTGCGGACTATCGGTTGCATATACGTGACATCAAGCGGTAACCACTTATGCTAGTAGAACCAGCCTATGCTTAATAAACAAAACAGGTTACAAATGAGAATACTGACTTAGTTGGAGAAACAGTAAGTATGCGTTAGAAAGGAAGTTCTGCGTGCCTAGAAAAATATAAGTGAAGTGCCTTGTATGCTTGTTTCCATCTATCTCTCGTCTATTGGTACCTAAACTACCCATTTCCAAATATCCGACTAATTAAAGTCCGAGCTTAGATGCCTAGGTAGTAAAGGTAGTTCATCTACCAAGCGTCCCTTTTTTGATTCGTTCTTGAAGTAAACTGGAGAGAAACATCTTCAAGAAGCTCACGAGCATTCTTTTCCAAGTCAAGCGCAAATTTAGGATCAATCCCTGGAGGAATCTCACGACTGTGTCTGATACCCTCCCTGGCTAAACCCCATAATTGGAAGGCCTTTTCCATATTTTCTTTTTCCTGGCAATGGGGACAGTCCTGGGCTATAGTGCCGCCTCGAGGGAGCGTTTTTGGTAAGATGGCAATGGTATCATGTGTGATTAATGCAGGACTAAGTGTATGGCCACACCCGCTGTATTTCATTTCTTTCCGGCAGAAGGGACAGTTTTTGTGCACATCTACCCAGGCTTTTAAGCAGGTGTGGCAAGCCAGGTGGCCGCAAGGGAGAATAGCTGGGGTATGCTCGTCTGGTCTGTGTGCCGTAGACCCTATTGAAAGGGTTGCCGTATGGCAAATTTGACATGTAAGGTCTTGAGGCCGATCTATCAGGAAAGTAACCAGGGGATCTGGAAAAAATGAATCCCTTTGGGCCAATGAAAAACGTCCCCTATTAGGGGATGCTTCTGATATTTCAAGCCCTAAGAAATTTTTAACCAAAGATTTTACAGAGCCACCACGAAACCAATACGCTCCACGATGCGACGGATGAGTTGCTTTCTTATGTCCGGATCTTTCGATGTCATGTTCTCGCGTCACCCTATGCCCCCCATTCTGGTTAGTCCGCCGGCGTGACAGTTCCGCCCATTCGTGATACTCGCCACCTTCCGTTTGTACTTCTTGGTTCCAAGCCTGGGTCTCATAATCCTGTATTGTGCGGTTAATATAACTGCTCGCCCGCCGTGAGAGTCTATGGTTAAAGGCTCTTTCGTCGTTTTCGTTGTCTTGATGGCTGAGGTCCACGCTCATTCTGACCGGAATCTTTCCAAGAATATTACCATTCGCATTAGTAATGACTCTAACGTTCATTTTGGTATTTAGTGCTAGTTAAAGACACCACGATATTTCTATTGACGGCAAACTCTTGAATAAGTTGGGTGTCTTCTCCGTTACTGGTTATATTCGTCACTCTTGTATGAACACGAAATAGGGCGGCTTTTCCTGATATGCGATTATCTTGTTGAATTTATTGTGAGCAAGCATCACAATGTAAACAATCTCTTTATAATAAGTAATATGTAATAAAGGGCGCAAGCACTATTACACACAACAAGACTAGGAGAACGGCGTATCTTATGTTAATCGGTATATAATGAATTATGCGACCGTAGTCTTTGTATAGCTTCGCCTTTGTTAGGTACACAATCATAATGTGCTTGCCACGGAAGTTAGCACTTTGTAGGACTAAGTAGGTGTTCATTATCATATTCAACTTAGAATTGAGGTGAACCAATAAGGGATGCTTTATTGTTAGATATCGATCATGGCCCTTTGGCATGTTCTGTTTATCCATATGATACAGGAACCTAGAATCTAACTAGTAACTATACAGTTTATACCGAGCCATTTTTGCGATAGATTGGGAATCTCTCCCTGGTCAAGAAATAGAATGATAAGATCCACAAGGTTACGACAATCAGAGTTAACGGTATCGTGACACTCCAGTAGAGGCCTTGCGAGGGTTCAGACACTGCTATGGCAGGAGTAGTGAAATATGTCTTGTTAGAGGTAACCTTATTAGTGATATTTCCTAGGTTCTAATATACCTGTATTTTCATGTCAACTTACCGCAGTAAATGTCGCTGGGAGAAAAACCATCGTTAGGATCGCTATAGACTTCATAGCCAGGCTGTCTCGCCTAGTACCATGGGCTATACTCGTGCTAGACTCGGCTAACTTGCGATTTGTCTCATTATTTCGCTGGGCGAGTACATTGGCGATCTAGTGATAGGTTTGTACGTTAGTACCAACGCCCAAGGATCAGGAGAATTCAAGATACATCGATTAAGGAGAGTGTACCTACCGCAGTCGCTTGCACAGTCGTTCGCTGCTTCAGGTGGTCATTGCGAATAAGAGCGATATCAAGTGTCCGACTAATGTAATCGAGCTGTTTGATGAGAAGCGCATTTTGCTCCCGTCGGCGACAGTTTTCTGTAGAGAGATTCCATGGAAATGCCAATAGTTCGTTCTTGATCATGTCTACAGTTAATAGTTGACCCCTTATATAAGCTTCAACAGCAAGCGCATGCTGTGCCACTCCAAGAACCGTCACTGGAAGATTTGGATCTTCACAATTACCTCGTGACATCGGCATTCCATTCTCCCCAATCATTGTGATACCCGTTTGACCACTTCCAAATTCTGCTTGATGCAACCGGTCGTAGTTATTGTCTACGAAAGAAACAAATGCCTCGGTAAGATGCTGGCATACTAGCATAAAAGTGAGGAAAGGGTTGTCAGCTAAAGAAGCCAATTGCTCTAAATCTTGTTCCAGCCAGGTAAATCCATCCTGTGAGCCACTTCTCATCATTACAGTATTCGTGACGCCTGTAGAAGGACAGTATGACATTGAAATGCCAACTTTTACCCCAATCAGTAAGCTAGTAAATGCGTTCAAGCTTAAGCCTATATAAGTCGGCCAGTTAGCTATAATATCGGAGGAGTATTGTAAGTGGTCCTACCATATATTGGATTTACCTCTTCGCACGGAAGTTCAACAAGTTGAAAATGGCCTACTGACGCGGAAGCTCCCCGAGACGGTAACAGAGAAGTAAGACAAGGCACTTTAAGCTTTTCGCGCACAAGTTGACAATGTTCCTTCGAGAAAGGTAAGGCAGTCATTAACTCCCTTGTTATATTATCTCCGTTGGGAGATTCGCTACCGGGTATCAAATATTCAGACTTTGCCCCCCTGCCAACATATCCAAGACTACATGTGTTGGGGGTTAGGCAAATCTGGGCTTCCACACCATAGTGGCGGATGCTTGGGCTTACATGATGCGAAATTTTGGCTTCTGGTAACCACGATCGTTTCTAGTACTTATTCGATCCTAGGAACTTTGTTAGTACTCTCGAACTCAATCTGATTTCTTTTTATAACATCATGTTTACCAGCCAGGCCTCAAGCTCATCTGGGCGAACCATGAATGAGTGAATAATTGGGTGCTCGGCCTAGATATAGGTAATCAATATAAGCACAAACCTCTAAAAGGGCAACTCACTTCGAAATCTTCTATTTCTATTACTTTTACGCTAACAGGGTTGAAGTCACGACGTGACACTAGATGTCTCTCCTGAAAGTCTTGGAAGAGTCCTGGTTTGAGCTTTGCCATTGTTATTGATAAGCGGGTTGTTTAACCATGAGAATCAGGGTGATGAAAAAAAAAAAAAAAAGGTAATGACTGAATGCTGCCCAAGTCACAAGGTCTAAAAAGGAATCAGTTGAGCTTTTAGTTTACTCGGTGCGGCTGAGCCTGGGCGAACGTTTCGGAACACGCACTTTACCTTTATTTAGAACGCCACTATGCATGGCGGAGTCATCTTCAGCTTGGATTCAGTAAGTCAAGGTTCAAAGTAAAGATACTTGCCAAACGAAAATTATATTAATACACTAGGTTAATGATAATATTAGGGGGGTATATTGACCCGATCTTCTTCTAGGTATTATACATAGGTAGACTACATTTCTTTTACTCCTATTTCCCCTGAAACCCGTTATTGACAATTCCAATTTTGCGCTTCATTGACATCACCCGAGCCACTATACTTGGCTGTCTTCGGGTAGGCACAAATTGGGCGCTGTTTCCAGACCCCTGAGCTTGGGTCGGTCAAATTATGCCACGTCGTTGCAACTATCTGGTCCACAGCTTCTCCATGTTCAACCCAATCCATAAGAGCAAGCAACGCATCATGTTGAGAATCCTGAAATCCAGGTACGGAAAATCCCCCTGATCCAGCTAGCCAGTTTTGACCAGCACCATTAAAATGCCACGGTGCATCAACTCCAGGAGAACTACCCAAGCAATGCAACAGGCCCGGAACGATGAAAAGCCGGAACCAGTCGGAAATGGGATTGGCTTCTTCAGTAGCTAGTCCGACCTGTCGGTAAAAGTGCGATGAGCTTTTAGTGCTAATCATAGGATCAGATGTTCCGTGGTACAGCAAAATCTTCCCACCATTGTCTCGGTAAGGAGACATATCAAACTGATCTGCGGTGGTTTCGTGCGATGATTTGAGGTGCTGCAGTTGCTCATAAACGCTAGAATTGTAGTCATCCGCAGACCAATTCAAATCTTCGTACATGAAATATCTGATCCAGTTAATACCAAAAGAAGTTGATTGCTCAGAAAGCACATTTGCTGACCATCCCGACTCGGAAGAAAGCCCCATGCCTGTGTACACAAGTTCTGACCCTATATAGTAGTCGTTATAGATCTCTGCTAATGTCTGGAGTTGTAAGGATGTGAGACACGCAGATGGATTCTGACCGGTGCTATTACATAACAAAACTTTGAAGTCAGGATGGCATTTCTCGGGATCGCTAACAATACCATCCTTTAAACCATCAATTTCGTCGCATTGGTCGGTTACGGTTTGAGCTATTAAAGTTGAGAGCAATTCACCAGGAATACTCTTCGGGTTGTCCACAGGGTAGTACACTTTGCTAATCCGGGTCAACCATGCCACCTGATGGCTGGTCCACCAGGCTGGCGCCCCAATAAGCATGCCATCAAAGCTGTCGGCGCTCACCTGGGCTTCTTTGAGACCTTGGCGACCTCCCGATGAGCACCCGGTGTAATAGGAGTACTGAATATCCGTGCCGTAATAAGCTTTGATCAGCTGCTTCGAAAGTTCAACAGATCCATGCATAGCACGCCAGCTCCAATCAGTCAACTTCTGTGGGTTTTTATAAGCCCATTTGAGGTCATATGAGGAGCTCCTGTGGCCGTTATCCGTAGACATGGTGGCAAACCCATAATGCGATCCAGCGCCCATGTCAAGATAGTTGATGTATCCTCCGGTACCACCTCCACCAACGGCGAGGAATCTCGAGTTCCACGTAGCGGGCAGGAATAGAGATGTCGTGTAGGACGATGACTCGGACGAAGTCACATTGAGCTCAACGGCGCACAGCTCTGGGAGGGATGTCGAAATCATAGATGGGAGTTCTGCAGGCGAATTGGGGTCACCATAACTACCATTTCGTAGAATATGAGTAACTGATAGTACCGTCGCATTGTTGGATAACGAACTGCCAATCGAAGAGAGCTGATGAACTAAGTTTTTATGAGAACATTCTGGTATAATTCCCGGGGAGGCGACGCTGGCCTGGGGCATTGAGGCAAGCGCAAGACTCAGGATTTGACCCTTAGTAAAATACATTATTACAAGTCTGAAGAAAAGTAATGAATAACGAGTGGGTGACTTTTGTCGTCCTGGTCCGGGAGAAGGAGATCACATTACCTATATATATAGTATCTAAGGTAATAGGGTAGGTATGTACCTACCTTGTCTTGTCACGATCTTAATGCTAGTATTCTAGATGAGACACTTAGAACAAGAGGCTTGTCGGGTACGTATAGCTATAGGCTTCCATAATTGCATAGTTGGACTTCCTCGTACACCGGCAAAGTTGTTTCCATGCTACCTCGTGGCACCCATGTCTTTAGATCAACGAGTAGCCTATGTTTTGCTCCCATCCCCGCATATATCGCAGGAGATACGGGCAGCTACTCAGCAAATATTAATTAAGGAACTTGCGGCAGCTGTCATAACCTGTGCCCATTCTGCTGGGACCGACGCTCGTAGTACGATATTCCTTCTACCTCCACTTTACCCCTGTCACGAACGCTTGTACGTAATTCAAGGAGAGAGACGAATGCTAGTATCGCCGATTACTTTGTTTAAGAAATTTACCCGTGTCCGACATGCAATGATTTAAATGCAATGATTTTCTAGCCCAAGTTCGGTCCCCGGACTTGACATTGAGCCGCAAGCAGTATGTTAGGATCCATACCCCTGAGGGAAACTACACACGTTGAATGTGATTGGTGAATAATCCGGTAGACCAACTACCACTTCCTTGACAAAAGTATAAGGGAGTTACAATTAAGTAAGCTCTCTTGGAATGTCTACCTGAGTCAGACTCAAATATGTTTTTTTTCATTCTTTCATTGTTTTTCTTTAATCAGTTGATGGACAGGTATGTATGGGCGTTGTTGAAATATACCTACGTATGAGGCAAGGAGATAATATATTAGCTGACTAACTGTAGCTCTATAGAGCCATTTACATAGGATACGATGACTATACTAAACTGGAATAAGCCGTGAAATTCGGTATATTTGAACTAAGACGAGGGTAATCTAGATGTATCCTATATATGTTGAAATAAACCTAGGTTATAAGATATTAATTAGTTATATTGTCTAGATATCTACCTACCCAGCTGTCTAATTGAATGTGTGTGTATATAAGTATATCAAAGCTACGTGTGGGGGTATATATCCTGCCCCTTGATTCATCAACTACACATATTCTAAAAATGTACCTAGGTATACTTTCGGTAGTTACCACTTATTAGGCAGGTAACCTTCGTTCCAAGGTTGCATTATAAAACTCGTAGATATACGATCTCAATAAGGGAATACTATGAGACAGCTCGCCATTTTGATCACGTACAATCACGCATATCCCGATGCCCTTACTATTAGATGAATATTATTACGCCACATCTCCTAGATAGTTCGCGTGTTTTGAGCACCCCCAGCTTGTAAGCAAAGTGGTTGTACCAAAAAGCACAATCGGGAAAGTAATAGCAACAGCGGGTATGAAAAAAGTGTTTTGATAGAGAATCCATCTGCGCGGTGATGATAACGTCCCGAGGTGCGATATGATATGGGCCCCCGGCAACTTATCAGAAAGTCGTCAAAGAACCTAGTACTCCTTTTTAACCTTCAAATGGATAATATCGTATTCATATATTCAACTTCCATGTTCAATAAATGTAAATTTACCTATTCGTCATCATCGTCGTCGTCGTCTTAGGTAAGGCACTTAAATGTACCTGATATTTAACTATGATGTATAT
The DNA here is from genome assembly GCA_902805475.1 of Entonaema liquescens. NCBI lineage: Eukaryota > Fungi > Ascomycota > Sordariomycetes > Xylariales > Xylariaceae > Entonaema > Entonaema liquescens. The sequence continues at coordinate 353,857 of CADCSX010000006.1, forward strand.
ATGCATATACACAGTGTCACCACACAATCCCCGCACCCCACAATTTGAGGCTGGTTAGCTTGATTTTAAGGTTGGCATCGCAATTTTTTATTGGCAGCAATTTTCAGCCTTGTTTTATTTGTAAAGTGCTGGAACTGGAATTGGAACTGGAACCAACACAAGCACAAGCACAAGCACAAGCACAAGCACGCGACGATAATTCAATTGAGCTCGACAGCTTAACAACACCTAATACCTATCACGCGCAACACTCCCGAAACTACCTACCTAGGTAGCTTAGTTAATTAATATAACGAACGAGATCTACATAAGAATACATACTACAACGGTAAAACTTCTCGTAGAAGCTCGCCCAACATGAGGCTCACGGTCGAGCTCCTTCAGAATTCCCCCTCCTGGCTTAACGCGTTGAAAGAACGTGAGCTCGAGCTTCGAGGTACGTCAGAAAAGAACAGATACTACACTTTTTTTGATCTAGAAGAGCAGAATTGATAGCGATGCCCTTGCCGGCTGTGAACAGGACATCGTATCCCCACCATTGAGAATTTGGGTGTTGCAGGCGTAAGCAAGCTCTTCTTTTATTTACTTTTTTTTTCTCGTCTGGAGGTACAATTACTGACAACATAACTACAATATAGCCGCAAGATGCCATAGACTTCGTCGACAATGACATTCAGGTGTTGGGGAACTTCCCCTTATCGCCGCGAATACGGTCTCTCCTCTTACAGCGAAACCGCATCTCTTCTATACAACCTACCCTCGTAAACTCGATCCCGAACCTTACAACGTTGCAATTGGAGTCAAACAGCTTGACCGAGCTGGCAGATCTAGACCCGCTTGGATCTTTCCCGAGGCTAACGCACTTGGTACTACGAGATAACCCCGTCACGAAGAAAGAGGTAAGCTAGACAATCCCCGAGGAGGAAACTAGAAGCTCGCTAATACGCTACGTTGCACTGTAGGACTACCGCTACTGGGTTCTATGGCGTTGCCCGAACGTCCGATTCCTCGACTTTGAAAAGGTGAAAGATGCAGAGCGGAAACAGGCCGCAACCCTATTTGGTACGGCAGAGGAGCCCACGGAACTAGCCTCCAAAATAATGGGCATCAAGTCCAAGACCTTCGACTCGGCGCTTTCTGCTAACGGCGCTCCTTCCGGGGCTCTACCGACGCGCATGTCGCGCATCAAGCTCACGGAGAAGGAGAAGAAGCGTCTGCAGGACATGATCAAGAAGGCCACAAGTCTAGACGAGATCACAAGACTCGAGGCTATGTTGCGAGAGGGTAGGATTCCGCCTGGTGTACATTTGAATGACGAGATGGAGGAGTAGGATGGTTAGTGTATTTGAGGTTGTAGATTGGATTGTGGTTATAATTTGGCGTATAATTTATTCATGCTCACAAAATGAACATTCGGGTATACCCATGGAATAGGCAATAATGCAATTCTTTCGCCAGCAAACGCAACCATGCAAGTCCATTCATGAAATTGACTGTGCAGGGAGTTTCCGTTTCAAGAATAATCCGTACCATCTTGTTCTATCCTACTATACAACGAAACCTAACCTCGCAAAAGTAGAATCAGAGCATTCTGCCGGACTTATTATCTACCTAACCACTCCCGCCCACATTCGACACCAGAGACATATAATCCCTTATCCACTCATATGGACATCTTCCTGCCCTCCCCGGTTCGCCTGCCGCATCTCGTGGCGCAACTGATCCGCCGGGTCCATCTCAGCACCATCGTCATCGCTCATAATCCGAGCACCACTAGCGCCCACGAAACTACCTCCTCCATTCACGCTCGAACGACTGGCACTAGATCTGTGCTTCTTCGCCGAGCCCCCGCCATTCGTCGCCGCCGTCCCCGCCGCCGCTGCTGCTGCTTCGCGCTGCTTCTGGCCTGGCTGCTGCTCTATGCCCGGGGTGCCGCTGGTGAGCTGGTTGCGGGTGGCGGCGGCTTGAGCTTTGATCTGCTTGTACGGCGCCGTCTTGGGGATCACGTCTTCTAGGAACTCGAGGTTGTCCTGGTGCGAGACGGCGGCGGCCAGGTCCTTGTACTGAATGTTGCGGCGCGGCTTGCCGAGCTTCGCCATAGTGAAGCTCTCGCCGGCGAGGTATTGGATGAACATCTCCTAGGTAAGGGCGTTTAGTGGTGGTTGGTTGGGATGGAAAGGAAAGAAGGGGCGGGAAGGGAAGGGATGGATACTTACGGTTGCGAGGGTGATGACGAATGCGGCGTTGTTAGAGCATATGTTAATGTCCTGGTCCTGTGCTACAATCTTCTTCACTCGTGATACTATAGAGGGGGGATGGTTAGAATAGAGTATAAAAGTCGTAAAATAAAGCAGGGAGGTGAGCTTACGGGGCAGCTGAGTTTGACCTGTGACCTCCTTGTTGCCGTAGTGTTATACGGCATTGTGAATGTGTGAATTTTAGATACTAGAAACAGGTGGGCCAAGTTTCCGGAAGAATATATGATATGAGTAGTAATTCAAAACCCTGAAAGTGGGAGAATAGGGGTCCTATGATCCGTGTCAGTAAAGAGAAACAAGTAAAGAATTTTTCAAACCAGAGACATAAGATCAATAGCTAATTTATAGCAAGCAAGTTCAAGTACTTAAAGCGATGTGCAAAAGAGTGACTAAGAGATTCTCCTGTCTATAAAAGAATGCTGTGGCCTACACCGTTGAAGTTCCATACTATATGTAAAAGTCAAGCTTACCTCTAGTAATTTGAAGGTAGTTATTCCAAAGGAGACTAGCTATACCAAAATATTCTAAGAATGAATCCTCTTGAACGATCCGATTCAATGAACTGTTGTAAACCGTAAGGCTTCCTTCAAATAAGATAGGGTTGAAATGGTTGTCTTCAAAAACGTTTAATTCTGGTACGTAAACGCGTGAAAGGCTGCGGAGACGCGATTCCATTAAACTGAAAAAAGAAGTATCAATACTGTGCGGAAGGTTGATTGGTACTACTACCTAATACCTGTGGCTACTACCTAGGTACCTATTTTGCTTGGCTAGGTATCTGCATAGGGGTACGGAATGCTTCGTACTGTGTAACTTCTGTGTGGTACCCGCATAGCCAAGGCTGGGAAAGCTTGAAAGGCCACTAGAGTACAGAACCCTTGCTCTCCAAGCCTTAAGCCGATTACGTATGAGCAATCAGCTTCTAACGGTTAACTTGTACAATTACATTACAATTACATTATTCCAACTCCAGATCAATCTACCAATTCAGCCTTAGTCGCATAGGTAATCTAATCTATTACCTACCTGTACTTGTCGCAATCGAATTATCTAGTGTTTAGTATTTAGTAACCCCGTCAATAAATAGTTAAGAATGGTCACGATCCTTCATGTCTTCCCGTACCACCTCCTTCTCCGTGTCGCGCTCCCAGCTATCCCGCCGACCTTCTGTTACCTCTAGGTTATCCTTTGCAGTATCGACCGTCGAGCAAGGAGAGGGACTGGGAAGCAATGCGCCGGTGGAGCATCAGATCGACGAAGAAATAGCGGAGATCAAGAGATATGAGGTGTGCCCTCCAACGCTCTTTTGAAATGCTCGTTGCGCCTGTAGCTAATATAATAATTATTATAGGACTTCACTACAATAGGTATGCGCGCATTCGAGTCCCGATCCACTTCCCTAGGATAGCGATATTAAAACAAGAAGCGTAGATTGGGTACAAGATGCGGCTCAAGAACGATTTCGTCGAAAAGCGCGCCGCAGAAGAAATCCCGGCAATGGCAGAGTGTCGTGGAGGTACAAATTGTGGGAGTCGTATGACGCCGCGCAAGGTTGGATCGTCGTGACTTTAATAGGCGCTGCCATCGGGCTGAATGCTGCCTTTTTAAACATAATAACGGAGTGGTTATCCGATATCAAGATGGGCTATTGCACGACAGGTTTCTACCTGAACGAGAACTTCTGCTGTTGGGGTGAGGACAACGGATGCGATGACTGGCATCGCTGGACGGGATTCGAACCTATCAATTATTTTATATACATCATATTTGGAGTAAGCTCTCAGTTCTCTTCCTCTATGCCCCCGAAACTAAATCGTTTAGACTGCCTTCGCCTTCATCTCAGCTATTCTTGTCAAGTCCTTCTCACCTTATGCTGCTGGCTCAGGTATTTCCGAGATCAAATGCATCATTGCTGGGTTTGTAATGAAAGGATTCCTAGGTCTTCGGACCCTAATCATCAAGTCTATAGCTCTGCCTCTGGCCATCTCTTCTGGCCTTTCAGTTGGTAAGGAAGGTCCCAGTGTGCATTATGCAGTATGCACCGGCAATGTCATCTCGAGGATGTTTGATAAGTACAAGCGAAACGCATCCAAGACACGGGAGATTCTCAGCGCCTGTGCAGCCGCGGGAGTCGGAGTGGCGTTTGGAAGTCCTATCGGCGGTGTTCTATTTTCCCTAGAGGAGATGTCCAACTATTTCCCCCTCAAGACGATGTGGAGGAGCTACTTCTGCGCGTTGGTCGCAACAGCGGTCCTAGCGGCCATGAACCCCTTTAGGACTGGCCAACTTGTCATGTTTCAGGTCAAATATGACCGATCATGGCATTTCTTTGAAGTTGTGCCGTACATCTTCATTGGAATATTTGGAGGTCTCTACGGCGCGCTCGTCATCAAGTGGAATTTACGCGCTCAAGCGTTCCGCAAGAAGTATCTAACAAAGTGGGCTGTTCTTGAAGCTACACTGCTAGCTGCAGGAACGGCTATCATATGCTATCCTAATGCGTTTCTCCGGATTGATATGACGGAGAGTATGGAAATCCTGTTCCTAGAGTGTGAAGGTACTGAGGACTACCACGGACTCTGTGAGCGTGACAAGCGATGGGCTAATATCATCTCACTGGCTATCGCGACAATTATTCGAATTTTCTTAATCATTATATCCTATGGTTGCAAAGTACCAGCTGGTATTTTTGTGCCGTCTATGGCAGTAGGGGCGACGTTCGGCCGAACTGTTGGAATTATCATGCAGGCTTTTTATGATGCTAACCCAGAGAGCGCTTTTTTTGCAGCCTGTCAGCCGGACGAGCCTTGCATTACACCTGGGACCTACGCATTTCTTGGAGCCGCCGCTTCGCTCAGTGGCATAATGCATATTACGGTGTCGGTCGTAGTCATCATGTTCGAGCTCACTGGGGCCTTAACATACATCTTACCTACTATGATCGTTGTCGGTGTCACGAAAATGGTATCTGACCTATTTGGTAAAGGCGGGATCGCTGACCGAATGATCTGGTTTAGCGGCTTCCCATTCCTGGATAACAAGGAAGAACATAACTTTGGTGTTCCAGTGTCAGCAGCAATGACCAGCGATGTGATAGTTATACCTGTTCATGGCACGACACTACAATCTATCGAAGACCTTCTGAAGCAACCTAAGTATCAGGGGTTTCCTATTGTTGAAGATTTGTCTAAAAAGATTCTTGTGGGCTACATTGGCCGTACGGAACTCCGATATGCGGTTGATCGGCTACGTCGTGAACGAGCCATTCCGATCAGCCCCGAGGCTAAATGTAACTTCTCGCCTCCTGCGCTAAGTACGGTTGCGCCTATCACGCCAACCGTAACCATCAGCGGTATGGACTACAGCGCTGCATCGGCGGCCGTCGACTTTAGTCGGTACGTAGACGCGACACCTGTTACAGTGCACCCGCGGCTACCTCTAGAAACAGTGATGGAACTGTTCCGCAAGATTGGACCGCGCGTGATCCTAATAGAGCATCATGGACGCCTGTCAGGTCTGGTCACTGCAAAGGACTGCTTGAGATACCAATTCAAGGCAGAAGCGGCGGAGAATCCCCGCGACGATCATGCCATCCTAGAGATTTACGAGAAACTCTGGGGCTTCATGAACAGAATAGGTGTTTGGGTGTCGACAAAAGTCGCTAGTGCGACTGGAGGCCGTATAAGGCTCGGGGGCACAGCGGATGAGAGACCAGGCGGACAAATCATGGACGGTGATGAAGATATTGCCGCAGATGATGGTGTTGAGTTAGAAAACAGATAGATTTGTTGTGTTGACTCTAGATATATGCGATTAATTACCTGTTGATCGGATCGGTACTTCACGCGCGTGTGAAAGTGGTCATACCGTCATAGCCCCTGAGAAAATTTGATTTCAGTACCCTTGAATTAACGGAGTCACTAATCTCGTCTTTGCATTTCCTGTATATTGTATTGTATAGTTGAGAGTAACCTTTTTATTTTCAAAACCACAGCCGTTATTTCCAATCACGGGGAAATTGTAAAGTGTATGTATGTACTTACAAAATCCCGTGATCTCGAACGAACCAAGGGAGAAGAATTGAGGGGCTAGTTTTTCGTTCTCGGCCTGCAGGAACAACGATTAAATACCGAACATTTGAAATGCACGAATCTGAGATGGATACATGTATTCCCCCGTATGCACGTAGGGTAACCAGGTTTTAATAAGATCCACGGCACGACTCGCCTTCTCGAATAGTATCCGCGTATTATACAAATAACCAAGCAAAAAGCCACGCGTTCGGAACAAACTCGGTGATAAGAAATACCTGAATTACCTAAGGTTAGTTAGATGCTTCTCTGCTTCCGGCAGCGCTTATCAGATCCCATAAGCTGAGACAAGTACCAAAACTCGTGGCCCATTCCATTGGATCCCAGTAGTCAGGCCCTTATTCTATATACGTAACACACCCGTACCGACGTATCCGGACCCTTAGTAAATCCACCATGTCCCGACCCGGAAAACCCAGTCTGCATCTGCGACTGCGACTACGACTGCGACTGCGGCTGCTGCTTCTACTAATCATTCTTCTTCAACTACTTCCGCCTCCGCTCCCGTCCCGCCTACTTCCTCCGTTCGAGCTAGAAACCTGCCCCGGAGAAGAGAAGCACTGCTAAACCCCACAGCGGCGACGGGCCCGCATCTTCGGAAGACGACAACGTTGCCGGAGATTCTGCAGCCATGACTTCCTGGGCAGTTAGGAATCGATGGATTGTGTTTGCCCTTGCTAGCGGTGCTTGCGCTGCTTTTAACGGCGTCTTTGCCAAATTGTAGGTTCATCTTGGACTTTCTCTTATGATAACCTCATTCGTATCCCTCCCTTTCTAGTCTCGCCATGGTTCCAAAAATAGACACCTTCCACACCACATCATCAAATCTTGAGATTCAGTTTTTAGAAAAAAAAAAAAAAAAATATTAGCATCATTTTATACAATTATGTTTAGTCCGGTACTAATAAGATCGCCTTACGAATAGAACTACAAATGAACTTTCTACTCATATAGCCCGGGGGATCTCAGGATTGTTCGGGCTGACGGACTTGGAAAGCGTTGTCGAGGTCGTCGTGCGCGCAGTAAGTTTTCTATCACTGGAATTTAGTAATTACTGCCCCAAATATACTAGTTACTGACTTCTTTCCTGCACAGGGTTTCTTTGGTCTTAATTTAGTCTTCAACGGAGTGGTATGTTAAGCTCACATCTCTCATATACTAAGAAACATCTAAGCATCATTCCACCTGACATGAAATCATAGATGTGGACTCTCTTCACACAAGCCCTTGCCAAGGGTAACTCAACAACGCAGGTCTCCATCATGAACACATCTGCCAACTTCGTCATCACAGCCTTACTCGGATTAGCTATCTTCTCTGAGTCCTTGCCACCACTCTGGTGGGCAGGAGCTGCACTGCTTGTCGCCGGGAACGTCATTATCGGCCGGGGCAAGCAGGAAGAAAGCAGCGAGACTGCCACCATCTTAGATGGCGACGAATATTATGATGACGAGGAGAACGTTAATGGCCATGACGCTGAATCAGCAGCCGAGCTGGGCCGCGGGACCGGCGTAGCCCCGCAGATCGAGGGCATCTTGCCCGTAGAGAAAGACGATGAGGACGAAGATGTTGCGCTTCTGGGGGATTTAAATTAAGAAAAATTGCTTATAGAATAAGCGGTGGTTTTTTTAGAAGGGTTAGAGAGAGATGAAGTATAGATTTACTCTGCTTACGTCTCGGATACCCAAAACCATATATATGTCAAGAATCTAACCTGATAGATGGATAGAAATAGATTTGAAATCTATGCGAACTTTTATTCCTCTATGCACCTATATCCCGACGTAGAAGATCTTGATATGCAGATCACCTAGTACCTAGCGTCTGACTATCACAAAAAACCAGGTACATGGCTTTATAACCTGAATTTTCTTTTTCGACGGACTCTTGAACATTTTACATTTGCTTTCTAGTATCGGTGTTTATATCGTCAAACTGTCAGTATAGCAATTTCCTATCCCAGTTCATTTTTATCACGAGTTGTGCAAAAACAGCACCAGTTTGGAAGTGAACAGAGCCCATATATATATAGTGCGACGTCGTAATATGAGTTAGTTGCATCATACCTATAGTTATAGCTATTTCCAAACCTTGGGTAGAGCTTTGATATAATGTCCCAACATAGCCGAGCATATTTTCACATTTGACCAACTGTCCACGGTCCTGAAGAACGGAAGATGGGGTATATATTCTTCGTATATGGGAGCTAACTCTGCCGGCTCAAACACTCAATCCTCCTAAAGTCCTCTTCCAGAGGTCCGCCCGAAGCAACTACTCGGACAATCCTTCTACTTATGAAACCAAATTATGATTTCAATATCGGACACTACACAGAACGGCTCCGATGGCATAAATTATTAGCTAATCTAATGGTATGATATAGATGCCTTTCTAGGTATGACTTGGGATATACCTATGGACTAGAGCCACATACTATCTACTATATCGTAAATACTATACTGATAGGATATAAAGAATAGCTAGTTGATATGGCACACAGTAGCATATTAGAACAAGATAATAGATGGATTCAATATTTTGGTATTAACTCATGTCAATACTAATCCGAATTGCAATGCAAGTTGCACAATTTGATATGCCTCTCCATAAACGCCGTAAAACCCGCCATAAACGCGTTACGCCGTCATATGCAAATAATTCCAAATGACCATCTTAAAAAAAGGTATAATTTTACAAAACTCCACTCCCTGCTGCTTTCGTAGGCCTCAGCTGATCTCGTAATCTAGAGGCCGGTGCTCGATGTGAATTCATCCGAAGAATGCATTCTTCGCATTATTATCGCAAAGGATAGTGGATGACGGAAATGGCGGACCGGTTGGTTGTAATGTATCGGCTGGATAACATTACCTTAGAGGGTAAGGAAAAGAGATCGCGAGCTCCATAACAATGCATAACATGCATCCCGTATCGTCTTTGTCGGCCGTCCTGTTGCGAAGGAGACGGAAGGTCGAACCGTCCGAGGCACGCGAACTGTCGCCTATGCGGCATTACCGGTTGGCTTTGCAGTACAGGAAACGATTTTGACTTTGTCCGCCGATACCACCTGTCCGCCGTTCTCCATTTTGAAGGTGACATTCTTCAGCTGGAAAGTCCAGACTTCGTCGCAAAATCTGTAGGTATCCAAGCTACCCTATACGGTCGCGTAAAAGATCATGATCAATAACCAGCTCCGTTACGCTATTGCGCCGGGGTAGGAATATTCACCTTGAAGCTCAGGCGGGCCTTCACCTTATCCTGTAGCACTTCTGTAATAGCACGGTCGAAGTTCGCGAGGATTTTCATGGCGAGCTGGGGATCGATTCGATGCTCGGTGATGAGGTCGTCGAGGGTATCCGTCAAAGCGGTCCCGACGCTGCGATATCCATTGTCAACGGAGACCTAACTGGTATGGGTTAAAGATGACGCTGTACCTGCTACGTCGATACAGTTCATAGAAGTTCTGCCCGGTAGTAGCCATCTTGGCGATGTTTATCGATAAATCGAGTGTACGTAGTATGATATCACAATATTATCGAGGTGGTGAGCTGCGTGATGACTTAAGCGACAAACCGGGAGATGTTCGTGGTGGAACCTTAGATGGTTGTTGATGATGAGAGCGGTAGGATTGCGACAAACAGAATAATAGGTGAGATTAGTCAAAGATAGCGAAAGGAACTCCAGTGGGGACAGATTACCTGGGGTACCAATTATGGCTGTGCACAGGTATTAAGGTACATGCCTTAGGTAAGTACCTAACGGGCAGGTAATAGTGGCGCGCAGATGTACATAATATGGCAAGCATAACCTACTAATTTTATGGGTCATACCTAAGTAATTAGAGATTCCCTCACAGTAACTTCCAGTACCCTGGGAGACTTGCACATTCTCTTGGTAGCAGCCGCATATTCCAATCCCTGTCCGTTACGTACGTTTCCGGGCAGCTCCACAACCACTTAACGCGTGATAGCGCAACCTGCTCGCGTCGTCTCCCAGCGCCTCCGACGCGCTAGTACTAACACCGGGTTTAAGTGAATTGGTAATTCAAATCATCATTCTTTCTCTGATCTCTGATGCCTGCTAAGTTTTGCTTTTTTTTTTTTTTTTGGTAATTCCCAAGCCCCTAAATTTACTCCAATCCACTCATTCGTAACACTATAGCTCGTAATCGTCATCCATAATTTTACCCTATCTAATTGCTTTTCATCTTAATCTTTGGAATGGCGTCTACTTCGTCTTCAGACGTCGATTCTACCCGCTCTTCCTCCCGTATACCTACTAGCGTTCCTTCGTCGCCACCGTCCACCGAAGATCCGGATAGTCTCAAAATGGGCCTCACGTCAACTTTTACTGAGCAGCAAATGCTCACAGAAGAAAAGAAAGCCAAAGCCGAGAATACGAGAGCCGAAGCAAAGCGACTCGCTGCTCGAAGAAAACGCAAAGTCCAACTATCTCCTCAAGAAAGAGCTCGTAAAGCTAAGGAACTTGACGAGCTCCTCCGGAAAAGCAAAGTCTTTAGTGATATATTAACACAGAAGACGAAAGCTCTCGGGCGTGTCGGCCGTGACTTCGACAACCAGGCATTGGTCGATGCCGGCTTAGAACTGAAGCAGCAACCTAAAATTATGAGCGGCGGAACTATGCGTGACTATCAGCTTGAAGGTCTCACATGGATGTACGAGATATGTTTACAAGGTCTAAGTGGCATCTTAGCCGATGAGATGGGCTTAGGTTAGTATATGCCTATGAGAGCCTCGAGTTCGCTATATGATCTAACCGGAAATTAGGAAAAACGATCCAAGTCATCTCTCTTGTTGCATTACTTAGAGAACAGGAGAATTACTTCGGACCACATCTAATAATTGCCCCATTAAGTACATTATCGAACTGGCAGGATGAGTTTCGCAAATGGACACCTACGATACCGTTTGTATTGTATCACGGCACTCCCCAAGAAAGACAACAGATTTTTCGTGATAAGATTATGAAAAACTATCAGAAGGGCCGTCCTACCCAGCGATTTCCTGTGGTCTGTACCAGTTACGAAATGGTCCTTAGAGACCGCGCAAGCCTCTCTAAGATTGACTGGGCCTTCATCGTGGTTGTGAGTATAGCTACTCATGATTACGTCTTTAGCAATTAACAGACCACAGGATGAAGGACATCGTATGAAGAATGCCGACGCCAAGCTTTTCAGGGAGTTACAGCAATTCAAGTCTGCAACTCGTCTTCTCATTACGGGCACACCCTTACAAAACAATCTTAAGGAACTATGGTCACTCCTTCACTTTTTAATGCCGGAAACATTCCTTGATTGGGAAGCATTCGAAGTATGGTTTGATTTTAGTGATCTACAAGATGAAGAGGGCACTACGCAGTTCATTGAAGATAAGGCAAACCAAGACCTCGTTTCTAAGATTCATAAAGTTCTCCAACCTTTACTCCTTCGTCGAATTAAAGCAGATGTGGCCAACTACTTACCGAAGAAGCGAGAATACGTACTATTTGCACCAATGACCAAAGAGCAGACCGATCTTTATAATGTGATTAGCGATAAGAAGACTGACACCCGAGCTTATTTGGAAAATAAGGTGGTCGAGCGATTGACGGAGACTCGTAACAGCTCGGTCAGTTCCGCAAGGTCGAGTCGTCAGTCATCCCGCGCAAACAGTGCGCGGGTAAGTCAGGCGCCATCCCCAACAGCAAACAATGCGTTTGCCATGATGATGGGTAAAAAAGGAGGGGCAGCATTGAAGGTCCCGCCTAAAAACAGCGCCCCTGAACCTCAAACTAAAGGACCTAGTAAGCGGAAAGTCGCGCCCACCAGCGAGGCATCATCTCCAAAGAGTAGCAAATCCAGTCGACAATCTACACCAGTCAGCAGTACTCGGGGACGACCGCGTAGGGGTCGGCCTTCATATAAGGCAACAGACGACTCTGATGATGACAAGCTAGATGACGATGCATTCGAAGCAAAACTAGCGGCTGAACTTACTACCAAAGATGACGACTCAGATGAAGACACAAGAGACGAAGAGGAAATTGAGCGAGCGGCGACACTCGATCTTGCTAGTAAGTCAACCCTAATTTAACCATAGTTATGACTTTGTATCTATAATCTAACATGGCATAGAACTTCAAATCGCCGACAAAAAGCTCGGCAACCCCCTAATGCAGTTAAGACTTGTATGCAATAGTCCTCACAATTTCTACAGCCCATGGACGTATGGCGACAATATCCCGGTTGATGAGAGTATCGTGACAGCTTCTGGAAAGATGCTTCTGCTGGACAGATTACTCCCGGAATTATTTGATCGCGGACATAAGGTCCTCATCTTTTCGCAGTTCAAAACACAATTAGACATCCTCCATGATTATTGTGCTGAGTTGCGTAAGTGGAATGTGTGTCGCATCGATGGAGGTGTCTCCCAGGAAGATAGAAGGAACCAGATTAAGGAGTTCAACGAAGACCCCGACTTCAAGATATTCTTATTGTCAACCAGAGCCGGTGGCCAGGGGATTAATCTCGCGAGTGCAGATACCGTGATATTGTTCGATAGGTAAGTTAACACTTATTTCCATACTGTTTAGAGGGCTTAGCTGATGAATGGAAATTAGTGATTGGAACCCGCAGCAGGATCTACAGGCGCAAGATCGCTGCCACCGAATCGGTCAAACACGTCCAGTTATCGTATACCGATTAGCTACAAAGGGAACGGTCGAAGAAGAGCTTCTCCTCAGCGCTGACGCAAAACGCAGGCTGGAGAAGCTCGTAATCAAAAAGGGGGGATTTAGGACAATGGGCCAAAAGCTCGATAATGCCGAGACTTTCGACAAGGAGACTCTTCAAGCCTTATTATTAAAAGATGGCGAAGTATATCAACATTCAGGCAGTGACCGAATTTTAAATGATGAGGATATCGATACCCTTTGTGATAGGTATGTTTCTCTCGGCATCTTGGGCATACTATGTTGGAGTCCTTATTTTGCTAACCTCCTTTTGCAGAAGTGATGAGGCTTTCGACCGGGCTGCTAGAGGTGCCGGCAATGCGGTCGGTTTCCAGGTCGTCGAAACTGCTGCGGATGGGATTACTCAAATGAAAGGAGAGTAAATGTGTTCTATATTTGGATTTCAATTATACCAACAAGCATCGGCGTCATCTATATCGGTTAGGCGGATTGAATGAGGCAACTTGACGCACTCTTGTGCTTCCTCTGCATGGCATTTAGCATATCCAAACCATTTATTACTTGTAGGATAACTAACGGAAATACGTGTATAATTGTTCAGAGTCATCATGTCGCATCATTACCTCCCATTATGGCTTCGGATGTAAGAAACAACGCCGATAATATCTAGCAGCATAATTATCAACAATAAATACCAGGAATCGTATCAAGGTACATATTCCCACAATTCCATCTAAACACTAGGTTAGGTTGATAGCCTTTTGAGGTTGCGGTTCGCCTATGAGTTAGATTTTATAAGTGGGATGGATCATCCTTATGGATCATCCTTATTGGGCTTAACGATATTACGCCATGTTAGCTAGCAATCACGCTCCATTTATCTATAGGGTATTCTCGATACTAGCGGGGCAAGTTAACAGCGTCGCTCACGTTATACAAGAAAGTTAAGGGATACATGCTGCGATTTATCAGTTGAGTAGGTTGGTAACTAATAGGTAACATAATATTTAGTAAAAACCCTCCCTTCGGTTACATCGCTAACCTAGCGGGTCCAGCTAAACGATAACTTCGAATCGCAAATCTATTATCAATCATTCGGCTCTTATTACTTTAACCTATTGACACATCCACATCTTCATACTAATAGATGTTCGGTTCTCATACTATATAAGAAGTGTTAGGTAGATCGTGAATTCAGTATTTTAGAATCAATCACTCAGTCACCGATATAAGATCGACAATTAGAAGTGTGACTGATCAAACCAATAAACCACGACTTCTCAATACTCATCGTTCCTGTCGCTCCAAAAGTCTTCAGCCCTTACGATACCAACAGTATGTCTACGACCGAAGAAGCGGGTTCAGACTCCGGGTCTTTAAGCAACGATGTCCTGTTGGTTTTCTTCCCCTTTCCAGAAAGAAAGGAATGGATAGAGCGCATTACCCATCGCTTCAAAGGTCTTCAAGTACGATGGGCCAATGCGATACACCCCGACCACTCCGTCGTAAAGCCTACAGACATCGCCACGGAGCTGTGGGACAGTGTGACTATTCTGTCCACATTCATGCCGCCTCCCCCGGAGCTAATACCCAACGTCCGGTTTATCCAGGTAACGTCGGCCGGCGTAGATAGGTGGCCGAACCATCCCGTATACCAAGACGAGAGAGTCCAGTTCTCCACCTCAAACGGCATTCACGCGTAGGTTGGCTCTTTAAGTTCCTTCTGCTGTGGGATATAAGACATATTCAGAGAATATTTCTCTCCCATATATGAATCATAAGCTAACTGTTGCGAAGGCCGCAAATCGCAGAATGGGTTATTGGCGCCTGGCTCTCGCATCAGCATAACTTCCTGCACTATGCTTCGAACATGAAGACGGGAAACTGGGAGTCTCCCTTCGCGGCACGCATTCAGGATTCGACGGGACTGCGAATGTGAGTTGATTGAGACATACCTTTTAAAGTAGGATAATATAATCTTAACCCTATTATAGAGGTATCCTAGGATATGGCGCAATTGGGAGACAATGTGCGCGCTTGGCTAGTGTCTTGGGCATGGAAGTCTACGCTTATACACGTGGCGAGCGGCCTACCCCAGAGTCACGCAAAGATGACAGCTATTGTGTACCAGGTACCGGAGATCCTGATGGTATCTTGCCGGCGAAATGGTTCCACGGCACGAGCAAGGAGAACATCAACGAATTCCTCGCACAAGGCCTAGACCTACTGGTCATCAGCCTGCCACTAACACCAGAAACGCGACACATCATTTCCGATGAACAATTTGAGATTCTTAGTAAAAGGAAAACCTTCGTGGTGAACATTGCGAGAGGAGGCCACATCAACCAAGAAGCGCTCCTTAAGGCACTGGAGACAGGTCAGATCCGAGGCGCTGCGCTAGATGTTACAGATCCGGAGCCACTCCCAAGTGAGCATCCCCTATGGCGAGCCCCGAACCTCCTCATCACTCCGCATGTAAGCTGGAAGACCGACCACCTCTGGGATAGGTTGCTGGACATTCTAGAACTTAACCTAGAAAAGCTAGCTTCCGGAAAGCCACTCATCAATGTCGTCAATCGCAAGCTGCACTATTGATGGGAGGTAAGATGAGTTGTAGAAAAACGATAAGCTCAACCTGTTGAAGACATCAGATTAAAGACGACAGCGAGACGACAAATAGAAGGTAGATGTGAATAGATCCCTGCCATAGTCATACACCTATGTAGACACATTTTGCTATAACTTTAAGCTAGCTCGAGTTAGCGACCGGTGTGTGTCAAAAATGCATCTCGAACCTCGTGGCCCGTATGAGATATGACAATAGATATGGCCAAGGCTTGGCTTTCGCAGGACGCCAGACGATAGCTGAATGAACCTTGCACTACGATACAATTTCCTAAATAATACTTATTACATAACCATTCCTATCGCAACAATCCACCATATGAGGATCTAGATTCTAAGGAACCTGCATCGCGGCCAAGATCTAAAATGTTGAGTATTGGTTCCAGGTGACATGTCGTGACCCAGCCTAAAAGAAGTTATAAGGATGCAAATTATGGTTAGAGGGAAAGCTTTTCCTGCTTCCATAAGCGTCGAGTCACCAATTTACCACCGTGTCGGGACCATAGGGTCATTGACTAGACTCGACGCCTCCGTAAGCAATCCACAATCCGGACGTCCGGTGCGGGAGGCTCAACGCCAACACCAATCTACTACCGTCCTACTCGATGCTAAATAATAGCTGCACCCAACCGAAATCCTGATATTCACACATCCCGGTCTTGCGCTAGATGACATTATCGTTGAGTCATTGGCACATGCAAGTTTCCACGGCTACCTATCGAGACTTCTCTCCGGGATGGGAAAGTCCGGGGAAAAGCCCAAGATTTTAGGATCATCCCCATGTCGTCGGGGCCTAGAGGAATGCGCTCTAGTTCTAGGGATAGACTCGTTGTGAAACTAGGCGGGTATCCGAGCACGCAACTTTAAGATATAGTAGCTGATCTTCTAACGAGGGAGCACAGGCGCAATAAGAATAGCGGAAATGGATAAGATGTCCTGTTCCACCCACATTGGTCGTAGGCGAACGCGTTCGCTGGTCTAACGTCGCTTAAGCAAACCTGCTTCTTGTCTTTCTGTCTACTACCTATGCGCTACAATCAGAGCCAGGGTCACGTAGAAGTCATGGCGCAGAGCGAGAAGCCGGATATCATTCCTGGCACCGACATCATCTTCACCGGTGAAGATGCTGCCGAAGCGAGCCCAAGTGAGATCGTTCTCATTCCGCAGCCGTCGTCGAGCCCAGATGATCCGCTTGTAAGCTCCAACCCATAACTTACCCTCAGAAATTGCGTGTGAGAAGTATCTGCTAATGATGTTCCTAGAACTGGAACCTGACATGGAAGTCTATCATCATCTTCAACCAGTTTGTCTTCGTCTTCGTGAGCATCCTAACGCCGATGGCTATCTCGCCCATGACGCTCATCTTCGAAGCCGAGTTCAACAAGACCCTTCCTGAAGTCAACATGCTGTTCGGCGCAGCCGCTATCACGCTTGGGTACGCTAACTTTCTCATCGTGCCTGCTGCGAATGTGTTTGGACGACGTCCTGTCGTCCTGGTCTGTGGGATTATCTGCATTCTTGCCAACATCTGGCAAGGCCTTGTTACCAGCTACCCGAGTTTCCTGGGCGCTCGCGTTATTTCAGGACTGGGCGCTGCTGCGAATGAGAGTATTATGCCGATGGTTGTTGCAGACATGTTGTTTCAGCACCAGAGGGGGAGTAGTATGGCCCTGTACTTGTGAGTGGAGTTCTTAGTTCTATGATTACCTACGAGTAGGAGGGAAGTCGGCTAATAATTTGATATCTAGTTGGGCTTATTTCATGGGCCTCTTCATTGGACCCATTATCTCAGGGGCCATCGCTTCGCAGATCTCCTGGAGGTGGTTTGTACGTGATTCGACCCCTATTTCTCCGACTTCAAGTTTGAGATTTCAACTAACCGCTTAACTTGCTCAGTTCTGGGTCTGTACCATCTTACAAGGTGTAAGTTCCCCGTGAAGACTACTAAGTTAACTACCTAGCCATGGATCTAACACATAATTAAAGGCAAGTTTCGTATTCCTCCTAATCGCCCACCCGGAAACCAAGTACCACCGCCCAGCACCGCGTGTCGCCCCAGTCACAGAAGTCAGGGTCTCAAACGCCACCGCCAAACCCAACGACGGCATGGTATCCAGCTCCAGCTCCGAAGCCCACATGCAGCCCTTCGCCCTCACCGCCGCCGACCACAGCACCACGGGCCGGCCCTCCCGCGCGCAATTCTCCCTGCTACCCCTGCGCAAACACCTGCGCTACGGCCACGGGTACGAGCAGCACAGCCAGACGCTAGCCGCCGTGCTGGCGCGAGACGTCATCTCGCCCGTCAAGATCCTCTTCTGCTACCCGATTGTGCTCTGGGCGTCTTTGTCCATGGGGTTCGCGGCCAACTCCCTGCTGGCCCTCAACCTCACCCAGACCCAGGTGTTCGGCGCGCCGCCGTACCTCTTCACCCCGGACCAGATCGGCTACGTCAACTTCGCGTTCGTGGTCGGCGCTGTCGTCGCCTTGGTTACGGCCGGCCCGCTGTCGGATTGGATCGCGCTGAGGCGCGCGAGGGCGAATGGCGGCGTGCTGGAGGCGGAGATGAGGCTGCCTGCGCTGGTGCCGTATATTTGCGCGAATCTTGTGGGCATGGTGGTTACGGCTGTGGGGTACCAGCGTGCGTGGGCGTGGGAGGTGATTGTTGTGGTGGGTTACTTGCTGGTCGGGCTGCAGGTTGTGGGGATCCCGGCCGTGGCTATTGCGTATGCGGTTGATTCGGTGAGTATACTCTTTTGATCACTCTTTTGCTTATTATCTGCGATGTGGTGAATATCGCGGAGTTGTGCCCCTAGTTCTAGAACTTGCTTTTTGTAAGCAAAGTGGACTGATACTGACATGTCACAAATAGTACAAAACACTCCCTGGTGAGATCATGATCGCCGCTACGATTGTGAAGAATACCTTCGGGGTAAGTGATCATAAACCTACGTCTTCCCTCAGTCTATCTTGCTTCGATCTTAACGAGTGTGCAGTTCGGCATGATCTTCTACTTCAATGACTGGGCGACACGGTCAGGATTCATTCCTCCCGTACTACTACTGATGGCCCTCACATGTGGCTTCTCAATCCTTGGCTTGGCTGTTTTCATCCCCTGGGGAAAGCAATTCCGCCGCTGGACCAAGGACTCCAAGTTACACTCTCTTATAAACGCGTAAGGCGAGAAAGATTAGTGGTTTGCTAAGTAGGTATACCCTAGATCACGGCGCAGTCTTACTAGGTGTAGAGGCTCCTGGATTCGTATTTGCCAATGTTGCTTGTTTACATTTAAATCACTTGACGATAGACAGACACAGATTTTGCAACACATAATGTAATAGTCAAATATTATGAGTAATTCAACTTCATGCTATTTACAAGAATCTTAACTATATACCAGTCTAATATAAAACAAGATCGCTACGCTTATGCAAGATGAAAGGAGTACCTATATACAACACTGCTCATATCAATATTCACAGGACGGTTTTGCCTCTCCAGTAGTGTACGCCGCTTACGTAGTCATCACATCGTCATAGATGTGTCTTTGCTAGCTAAAGCAAATATGATCGCTCGGTTTCGCGTAGAAATCCTCTTATAAGCCAATGGATCGCCCGTTAATAGTCAGCTCAGCACTGTACAGCTCGCGTGCAGCATTGCCCTGGTTCGCATTCAATCGGCCATGGAACACAACGCTCTTGCCATTGGGGTCGATGTCAAGGCCTCCAGGACCAAAGACGCCGCGATTGTCGACAGTGCGGATTAGAATGCCGCGGTTGGTGTAGCTACCGTCAATGGTGCTAGATAAAGCATACTCGACGTCATAGTCGTCGCTTGAGTAGCAGTGCGCGCTGTAAAACAAGACGAAGTTTCCGTCGGCGATCTTATACAGCGCGGGGGCCTCGACAACACCGTTATTGGAGGCACCCTCGTTATCAAGGATGGTCTTCGGACTGTCCAGCAGCGTCAGGGCGTCCCGTGCCACACGCTGGATCTTAATAGGTGTTGATCGGTAATCACCGGACGGTGTTCCGCCTTGGCATGTAGTCGCACCGCCAAGGCTGTTGCCGTCAACCTTCCACACGATCCATCGGTTTACACCATCGTCATAGCCCGAGGCATCAATGACACCGCCGTTAGCGCCGTCACAGATCAGTGGCTGACTCTGCGGCGTGAAGGGCCCCACCGCCGAGTTTGAAGTCGCGGCGCCGATGCAGTGGTTACCACCGTTCTGGCGGGCGGTATAATACATTACATATACGCCAGCGTCCTAAGGTTATTGTTAGCTCAAGACTCCTAGTGTCTTCATACGCTGTTTCAGTTATTGGGGAAACTCACGTTCTTCTGCACATCAGGAGCCCAGATTCCCTGGTCCTTAGGATCAACCCAGGACCCTGGGTTCGGCAGAGCATCGTTACCAGTGAGTGTCCAAGACCAGGTATCGGAGGATGTGGCAACGGGAATCTTCTTGCCGTTCGACGATGTTCCGTAAGCCTTCCACGAGCCGTCACCCCAGATGATACTCGGGTCGGGAAAATCAACGCCCATGAATGGGCCAGCTAGACGGCGACCTTGAAGGCCGCCGCCGTTGGCCATGTCGATCTTGGTCACGTTGGTTAGACCAAGGGTCGGTGGTTCAGCCGCAGCTCGAGGAACATTGTTAGATGGAAGGCCGGCAACCAGGCCGGCAGCGAATGGAAGAAGGAAGCTCTTCATGGCTATTACTAGTCGAAGCTAAGTAGGAAGAACTGGGCTACGTATGTGATGTGAGAGATGACCCCTATAGACGAGCTTCACTTGTTCAACGGCCATAATGACCAGTATTTATAAAACGAACCCTTTCGGCATTATTCGGTCCTTCTCATAGCTCGTTGCGTCGTGACGGAGCATTAAGAAAGCGAATACGTCGTTGGGTGAAGAGCTATGTAGCTAAACTAGGCCGGTACCGCTAATAGAGCTGAGCTCCTTTGTTTAGTTGTCTCGGTTGTCCCGGGGGTAAGTCTCCTAACATCCTGATGGAACAATGGAACAAATTTCCAGCGAGGGTTGTTTTCCAAGCGAGTTGAAACGCCACGAGGGACCCGTCTGCACCAATAAACGAGAAACACGCCTTAGCCCTTTGAAGGACGCAATCGAGAAAGCCCCCCCCCATCACGGGGTGCAGAGTCGGGCGATGCAGCAACGGGATGGAGGAAGCCATCTGGAAGCATCCGTCCAATGAGAATTCGTAAAAATCCTGCGTAAGCCGGGATCTTTTGCGTCGGTTGGGGTGGCAAAGGTACAGCTTCTAGTCTAGTGTAAGGGGGGGCCAAAAATAAGATCGTGATGCACGGGTGCCTGAAGCCCTACTACAATAAACACATGTTGTATAGATCTCGCTAAACCCTTTCCATACACCCCAGAGGGACCTTTTTCAAGATTCCATTCCAGTGCCAAGATGCCATGTTTTAGCCATAAGGAACAACGTTACATGAGCTTAATTCGTCCCATAAGGTCAGATTGTTCTTATAAAAAAAGGTACACCTGCCTAATTCAGTCTTGTTTGGATCATTAGTCTCTCCTACCACGATTTAGCATTTGGGATTTCTAGCAAAAATCCTTGTATGCCATGTTTGCGTAGGGCAGCTCGTAGGGCAGTTGATCGTCGGTGCAATTCCCTAAGATTCCAGCGTGGCTAACATGGGTCTTAACGCCAAGGTCGTTAATGATCAACAACGATCATCACTGATCACCACTTTTCCTTGAATATCTGGATAAGGGTTCTTTGAGCTTAAATTGACAACGCTGATGACAAGATTGAAATGTCATGTTATACGTAGAAACATTAAACGAGCATATATCAATTATCGGTTTCTTCATGGTCTCATTTTGATTTCTTTTTTTTTTTTCATTAAAATTCTCTTCATTATAGAAGGGTTACATCTTAAGCAGGTCCGGTATTGCATTTGACGCGTAATTAATTGAGACTAGTCTGCACGTCTGGCACGTCTGGCACGTCTGGCACGTCTGGTACGCCACGCCTCGCAGCTTAATGAATCCACACGTAATCCGACCCGAGCGGACCGGAACCCAGACTATGTGCTGAATATGTTACCATAGATGTACCGACGATCTAGAGACAACATCCAATAGTAATATCAGAAATTCGGCCATCTCGGGAGGCTAGTATGGTCATTACGTTGCCAATAGAGTCCACTTAAGTTGCATGCAGACTGGACGTACCAGCAATGACCGTCCTTTGCCGAGATCCATGGCTCGAAATAAACTACCTAGGTATCCTCAGCCCCGTCGGTATAGACCTGGCTCCATAATTTCTCCGCAGTTGGAGACTGACTTACGACCAACGGGTCTCAAAAGCATCACGCTGAGATTCCGGCTGCAGGAGACACTACTACCGATCGTCTTCTGAATTTTTTTCTCGTTCGCTCAAGACTAGGACTTAATGAGTGAAACCTTCTGTCTGATTTCTTTTCTGCAGCAAGCAGTGTTGTCCCCATTTTCTTCTGTACTTTTCCGGAACGAAGCTCAGATCTGGAACCCACAAAACTCTTGCAAGGAGATGTGTATTTGCCGCATCTAGAAACGGCTCACATTTGACGATTTCCCAGTTCTCCTTGTCCGCGATGTAGTTAGGCTCGTTTGGTGGTAAAGGGTGGTCATGTTCCGGATATTGCGTATCGACTAAGAAATCGCACGCTTTGATATCCACGTACTTGCCCATATCCTCTTCGTTGCGATCATTCATGCCCTTCGGGGGTAGCCAGGTACCGCTCCAGAGGCCAAACCCGTTTCGCGCTTCAGAGAACTCTCCAGGTAATAATCCACGGAACTCCGAACGGATAAATTTCGCGTGCATATCACGCGGTAAGAAGTAAGAACTCGGGAACCGGTACCATTCCTTACCGTAGCATACATAATCCGCATGTCCACCTAGGCCTTGTTGACCTAGTACCCCAGCTCCAAGTGGTTCGTAGAGCTTTAAAGGGGCAGAATAGGCAGTGTATATGCCGACAATGCGAGTTAAGCCGAGGCCTAGGGATAAGGATAGTACACCCAAAACAGTGAACAGCTTCAGGCGTGCTGGGATCTTCCCAACGAGGCTTTTGGGGTCGGGGTTGCCAAAAGCTGACAAGATAATGTGAAATCCCAAGGCAGCATTCAGAGCAATAAAAGGATACATAGGGTACATGAACCGTTCCTCTTTATGTGGCTGCAAAGAGAAGATGCCCAGCCACATGTAAAAAGGGGAGAGGAATATGACCGTACGCATCCCTGTCTGAAAGCTGTGCTGCTTTGAGGAGACAACCTTTTGGATAAGGAACAGAGGTAAGGACAGCAGGGCGAGGATGAACCAAATATTGAAGTTGATGGTGAGATTTCGGAAATAGAAGGTCCATGGTTCTGTTCCGTAGAGGTTAGGGCCACCCGTAGAAGAGAATATGTTATACTTGACAATATTCCAAGACACAACTTCGGCTTTCTTATAGAAGAAAGTATTTATAGCCGTATCACCAGCCTATATCTGGTTAGAACCACATACGTAGCATAATTTGGAATCACCCACAAGAAGCAGTAAGGCAGCAAGTCCACCGCTGCCGACTCGGCGGACCGCATCGTAGAAACTCTGAGGATAGCTCAGGACCGCAAAGACGGCTTCTTCAATCAAAAAAGGGGCGCAGAGAGCTGAAGCAAACGGCCACCCCAGGATGCCTCCAACGGCAAACCACCATATGCCCCATGATGTCTTAAGCCCTCCTCTCCAGTTCATGAACGCAGTAGCCCCGAGCATAGATGTGTACATGGCGAAGCTGGAGGGTAAGTAGGCTGTGCTAGCATGGAAGTTTCCGGGGGACATAACAGTTGCCATAAGAAAAAAGAGACCAATCCTAGGATTCAGGGTAAAGCTGATGACTCGGTACATGAGTACTTGGCATAAGGAGCATACAAATGCCAAGACATAGCGAACGAAGTAGAATTCGGAGAGCTATAGAGGTAAGAACACGATCGTTAAAGAATAAAGGGCGGGGAGTAGCAAGTGATATTTACCTTCGTAGTCTGGGGTAATAATCTCCTAATATTCCCAACTATAGCGTGCAAGCCGATATAAGACCAACTTCGGATGGAATATTCGGGTGAATACTCCCAAGTCTGTAGGCCGTAGCCGTGAGAGAGATAATGAGTCGGTTCCCAATAATTAAAGGTCTCATCGCAATCCTGTATAGGGGCAAATAATGCAGATATGAGATTTGCAACCAGGAAGATGTAAAGTGCCTTAATGGGTTCTATCATGAATGGAGATAGGTTTCTATATTGTGTCGTTAGTTATTATTCGCTGTTCTGTGAGTCGGATTCACGTACTTCTTTTTGGCATGTTGTGCAGCTGGATGAACAAACTCCTGCCTTTGCTGCTGTTGAGCCCCTGTAGGAGGCATCTTTAGTTAAATCTGCGTCGCGCAGTTTATAGACTGAAGTTCATGCAACCAAGGATCGATTTTGACGATTTGGGGAAGCTACGAAATGATTGTGCTCATGTGAGATGCTTGATGTTTGTACTTAGGCAGTTTAGAATTTACGCCTTGTTAATTCAGCTGGGGAAAGCGTCAAATCTGTCCCAAACGTTGAATGTTTAAGCTCCAGTTTGAAAATGACGTTGCTTCGACGCTAGTGAGCGAACCCTTGCTATCGGATAAATACTCAGATACTTATGCAAGGCTAACTTAGGTATGTAATCCCCAAAGCCGATTGGTCAATGCGAATATTCTATCCTAAGATATTCCGGTTCCACTTTATTTTTCTAGAACGGCGGCTTGCAATCCATGCAGATTTCATCAAAAGTCACTGTCAATCATTCATGACAGTCACCTACTATCAAATACGGTTGATTGCATTGCCGGAACTTTACCAAAAATAAATACGCTTTGGTTCATCTTTCAAAAGTTTGGTACTTCGTAGAATTACATTATTCGAAAAGTCTCCTTTTAACACTTTGTAACCACCTAATCTGCGGCATACAAGTTTCTATTTTCAAGGCGGTTTTTGCCGTCTCAACTCAGTAAGTTTCTTTCCTAATATCAAGTTTTCCAACGCGACATTCTATGGCCTGAGGATTTTCATCCGAATAAACAACTTACAGTGTCGTAGTTCCTGCGAAAATGTCTGGGAATTTTGAAATTCCGGGCTTGTCCATCTCAAAGACGCCAGATGGCTCTCAGACCCAATCAAGCGCTCCCAATGAAGCTCAACCTGTGACTTCTCAACCCACTACTGAGATGGATATTGATGCTCCTGCTCCTAAAGAGAATGCATCGTTACCCCAGAGCAGTGAGCCACAAACGAAAGAGCCTGAGGATTCTGATGTTGCTATCAAGGATGCACCGCCGAGCCCACCTTCTTTAACATCCGCACTGGAAGCTCTTCTTGGTGGTCTGGACGCCCCACCACAAGACTCGGATGCACCACCTGCCCAGCCCAATGGTACTGAGCAAAATGGACAGCCTCAAGAGCAGGATGGGCAAGGTGATCCCGAATGGGAAGAAGATTCCTCCCGTATGAATCCTCATCCGAATCGAGCAGTTCAGATGATTCGGATGATGACTCCGAAGATGGTAAAAATTACGAGCTACTCGGCCCCGAGGAGACCGCCCGCATTCTCATGGAGATGGAGGGCGGCTCGGACGATGAAGGTGAGGGGAAGACGAAAGGAAATGGTTCGGGTGCACAGGTTCGCACGAAGAACGAATTACCTGAAGAAGTAGTTCCTAAGCCAGATGTGGCTATAACGCCCGAGATGGACATTACTGAGCTTGGCATTATTGAACACATCGTTGAGAGCACGGTCGTAATCAAGGCGATCACGACGGGAGAATATCAGGTACTCGACAGCGGCTCGGTTCTCTGCACGGAAGATCGCACCGTTATCGCAGCTGTCGCCGATTTAATCGGAAACGTAAGACAGCCATGCTATACTGCAAGGTTTACGAACGAAGAAGAAATCAAATCCTACAACCTAGAAAAAGGAACCAAGGTGTTCTACCCACCTTCACACGCCGTATATGTCTTCACACAACCACTCCGGGAACAGAAAGGTACGGATGCAAGCAATTGGCATGATGAAGAGGCGGGCGATGATGAAATCGAGTTCTCGGATGATGAAAAAGAGGCTGAACATAAGAGGCAGCTGAAGGCTAAGAAGAAAGGAGGCCGCGGTGGCAAGGGCGGCTCAGGAGCACGAGGAGGTCATACCGAGGCTTCGTCCCTCCCTCCAATGACTGGCCTGCAATATGATGACGACGACGAGGACGGCCCCTATCGAAAACTTGCAAGGCCAGCGAGCTTTGCACAGGGTCAATCCGCCCCTCCAGAATCAGGATATCCAAACCATCACACCAACAATAACGGCTCATTCAGAGGTGGCAGGGGAAGAGGCCAACGAGGTCATGGACACGGCCGCAGCGGACGGGGCAATCGTGGAGATTCGCGAAGCGGCCATTCCTTACCACCTAGGCCTCCTCGGGGACAAGACTACCAACCTCATACTCAACAATATAGTTATCCGCCAGCTCCGCCTGCAGTCGCCAATCCCACGTACCCCCCACAAACACTACCGTTCTATGGCACACCGAACGGTCATCAACAGCCCAACACACAGTTTCCATTCCCTTGGCCACAGAATGTCCCACAAGGCTTCATCCCACCTCCACCGCCGCAGTTTGCCGGGCAACAATCTGGCACGTATTACAGCCCCGAGTTCTTTGCTGCCCTGCAAAATCAAATGCAAGGGCAATCCAACCAGCAGCCCAATCAACAAAATGGACAATGGCCCGGTCATGGCGGTGTTGGATAGAATCCTAACGCCATGAATGGCAGCGTGGGCTCAATTTTCCCTAATGCCTATCAGTCATATGAATCAAATAATCATACCAATGATTCTATTGCCCCAGATGTCAGTGGACTTCCGTAATATATACGGTTGAACCCATGCTAATAATTATATAGATGCAATCAATGGGACAAGGTTCTAGCCAACAGCCTAGCCAAGAGAGCAAGGTGAAAACGGGAAAGACGGGGGCCGGTGTGCAAAAGTCCCGGAGCAAACCCCGCTGGAAAGGCCGAAAAGGCAGAAAAGACAACGAAGGCAAAGAAAATAAGGCAGTTTCACCTTCGAATGCCTAGGTTATATTGCCTATTAAACCAGTTTTATAAGATGAAAATCTTGCCAGTGAGGTGCTGTTAGCATATCGATGGTAGCTCTGGGTGTCTATGCTAGCATCTGAAAATGGCAATCATGAAGGATGAAATATGATTGTCGTTAAAGTTGAGCCAATGGAAAGATTGGGACATGTTAATTAATAATAGCCTGGTATAAACAAATTCTTCTTTATATGATTCTGAATGTCGCTTGCCTGTGTTTTTGCGTATTAGATACAATCCTTTTAATATCCATCGTACTGGCATCCTCACATGATATAATTTCTCCCTTTCTATTGTTTTTTTCGTCTTTTATCTGGTGGATCACGAATCACAGTGCATCTATCAACACAAAAGCCTATGGCTGCAATATCTTAGCCACGAGCGGAGTCAATATTGGGGAACCACGCTACACAGATACAAACCGATCCACGAGCATACGAACATGTATTCTTGCTCAAGGTGTTCTATGATATTTCGATATACTTATTTCTATGGTAAGCCACTCGGCACCGCTAATATCTATCCCGTCAACCTTGGTATACAATAGAATCTTCTATTCCTATCGGAAGAGCTGACTTATATAATGGCTAACTATGCAGTTTTCTCAAAGCTATAAGTTGCAATCCCTCTCAAGGTTTCCTTGGTTCTAATACGGGGAGGCTTCGTTATGTAGAATGTGTAACAGCACTTCGTTAGATCTCATCCGTTACTTCAGAGAACAAACCGGAAGCTTTCCATACGACCCAAGTCCACTTGGCAGGACACCGACCTCGTAGGCCTAGAACGCCGGACATCGTTCGTAAAACCATAAAAGAAGAAAATTGAACGCCACCATTTCCAGCCACCCGTCGATGCAGAAGCGCCACCGACTCTTTCACCATTCAGCGATACGGTCACGCTAGTACAAACAACTTCGTTATGCATGGGTTTTAATGTTCACCTACCAAAAAGAGAACCTCCCCCGATGCCCCGTCATTTAGTACTTTACGTATGGCTTTCTGTTCTTAGCGTCAGGAGAACGGACTCGTAGGTAATAGTTGATACCTAGTTTAAGACTAGGACTACCTAAGTATTACTTGGTCTTCCGGTGTATAAGATCCGATGTTTTACTTCTCTCGGCTCGTAGTAAAGTATTAGGGAGGTTAGGTACCGAGGAAGCAAGGAGAGTATACCTATACAATAGTGCAACTGACCGAAGGCTGCAGGTTTTAGGGCTAGAGAGCATACCGCCTTACACCGCAGATCCGGTCTGATGGGACTAGCCACGCAAAAGGTACTACTATTTATGATAGATCGTGGGGTAGGCCTTAGGTACAGTCCGTGACGTTGAAAGCACGGGCACGATTTCATTTCATTTTTAACCGTTCCATTGGAAATAATGTGCACGATGTCACAATGTGACGACACCGGAATATCTATTTATACAAACCCACTGAAGATTTCAACATTTCCATGATGTGACTGAACGAGGAACCAGTGCGTTCATCTGCTTAGTGTAAAACGGGTCATAACGATGATCCTCCACACGCACACTAAGTCCTATCGATTGGAACAAAATAGGGATCGGCCTGTAAGCCAGATAAAGTAACAAGGATGGTAGGGGCTGATAATGTGAGGGGTGGTAAGAAATTTGCAATGCGGACCGACGGACGGAGTTGGAAATCAGTCAGTCAGTCAGTCAACGAGGTCGGATGTTTCACAGATTTCAACAGTAAGGATATTTGTTTCTTTTTCTGTAGTGTAAAAAAAAAAAAAAATTTAGATTTCGAGAACAAAGAATAGAAGGCGAGAAATTAAATGAAAAGAGGGACACCGACAGCAAAGTGCTGGGAGTATCCTGGGAATAGAAGTTGAAAAACTGGTAATACCAGCTGGAAAAAAAAAAAGATCCTTCACCACCACGCGGGAACAAAACGTGATATCGGCGCAAACATCGATAATAAGGTCACCATTAGGAAGGAGGAAGACGTCATGTCGGGTTCCACGACAGAAAATATCGTGGAATTATTGGAGGTGATTCGTCTCTTAATCATCAGATGGATGTTCAGAACGGATCCACATTCCGAATTAGGATATTGATAGACGTATGGTACTTCCCTCGGTGCTCTCTGCCGATGCTGGTGTCGGGCGAAGTACATAGAAGAAGATACGCCTCTAAGGTACATGCGATAAAGGATTGAAAGTTAATGAGCAAATTCCGATCGAGGCACGGTCGGTATTCCTTTCCGTATGGTCCCCCCTCTTTTTAAGAATTCCAAAATGTAAAATGCGTGCCTTAAGTTGTTGACACTTTCATACGAAAACACTTCTATTTACAGAACATCATTCACCCATTAATTATTATTTTGCACTACTGTAGCTTCTGAAGCCCGTAGAAGCCTGTAGCCGAATTAAGGGGTTTGCGTACGTAGTTCTATGCCTGCAGAGACTGACAGCGGCTTTTTATTGCTTTCATGCTAACCAATGGAGATTCCATGGAGGATCCTTGCCCCTGTCAGATCCCTGGCTGCACAAATTTCGCCTAATATGCAGGTGCAGGTAAAACAGCCAATCAGAATCGATCTGTTCCTGAAAGTGGCGCTTCTGTGCCTGACTACTGCAGGGGAGCTTGGGCCATGCGGACTAGCGAGAAAGACCGAAAATGATCAACATTCGCTCATTGGGAGAGATGGGTTGATCAATTGGGGGGGTGATTGCAAGGGTAGAAAAGATCCATTCAGCCATCTCTCTCGAATGTTTGGATGAAGGATGATTCGGTGCTGACTGCAGCCCAACTTTTACAGCTAACTGGGTTTTCGCGCGCAGTTGAATCGGCTACCTGGGGTAGATACGATCGAGCGTGCACAGGACAATACGAGTGGCGTCGTCCGTATGATAAATATGTGTACTTTGAAGAGGTACATACCAAATGTCAAAATACTTAGACATGTAAATAATCCATATTATACACTATGCAGGTATTCTGGTAGTCGATCGACAAGGCAGTAGACCAAACATTAAATCTACCGAGATAAATAGAAACCTGAAAAGAGTAGGCGGAGAAACAACCGCCATAGGTATAAAGTGGACGGATACTAAATTGTATAATAATGCGTTCCCGTTTGTGAGCAGAATGAATATAACCATTGTGTTCATGCAACTAGGTACCCAAGAATAGCCAACAAGGCAACGCTATTCTGCAAGTACCTAATGTAATGCAATTCGAGAATTACGGGCTCCGGCTGTTATGTCTGTTAGGTACTTTGTACAATATGTTTTCAGGACCGTTGCTTCCAAGGTTACAGGTGATGAGCAAAGTGGCTACCGTTTGAGGACTTGAATTACAGGGAAGCGAAGGGAACTAAGAGAGACACCAGTGCTTAAGGTTGTCTCTGCTAATTCCTACCTTGCTATGGACCTTGCTACTTCTTCCACCATGTAGGTACCTATTATCCGGAGTACTCTCGTACCCCAACGACGGGAAACGCGCTAAGAGGTTTGGCAGCTGGCCAATCCCGGATCACTCCTCCCACTGGCGCTTCACTCTTCCAATTCACCCTCTCTTCCCGTCCTCTCTTTCATTCTTTCCCTTCCCTTCCTCACCGTCCTCGCACGTCGCAACCTACCTCACACGGTCTCTTCCCCCCCTCTCTTTACGAGAATTGGGTTTCTTTCGTTGAATCCATTCTCAATTACATTCATTTCAACCGTCGCCTCTCGATTTTATCGAGGTTTTACACCTTCGTTACCCCACGAACCGCGACCTCGACGCCTACCTCCAACGGTAAACAAAAGTTCAACAGCGCAAGCTAAGTCACTACCGCCGATACCGAGTCGCATTACTACCACTACTCTCGTAACATTACTACGTGGATTACATTCTTTCGAAAATCCGAGATTAGCACAGTTGCACGAAGATTACTTGATCGTACTTATCATCACGACAACATTATAGTTGGGTTCCTGCGGCGCGACCTACTTATTTCTAAGCTGAATGTGGCCGACGCAAAGAATTGCCAATTTCATAGGAACACTCTAAAATTTCTAGTGTCCTCGCGAATCAACTATTCACCATGCCGAGTCACCAGCATAATCGCCTTCATAGAAGGCAGGGCGGTAGCGATTGGGAAGGATTTATTGGTGGCATTGAGAGTATTGCCAATGATTTCAACCCTTTCAAGCAGACGCCAACCGTCCAGGCAAAGGCTGCTGAGCAATCGACAGTTGTGAAGACTGTATACCAGACTTTGGCAAAAACGTTTGACGGTCCGGTTGGCGGATACAGTACTATGGGTCAAGATGAGGATGCCCCCAAGACGAAACCTACCGCTACAGCAACCCCAGTTGTACAGGCGAAGCCGACTGCCTCACCGACGAAGGATGAAGACACAGTGTTGGCATCGATCGCAAAAGCAGAGACCACCCCTTCAGCCACGAAGGATGCAACAAAGGAGGCCACGAAGAACGCCGAGAAGACAGCTACCGGGCTCCTACCTGGATCAATCATGCATACTTCTTCCGTTGATATGAGTGGTGCATCGACGCTAGCTGTGGCTGCTAGTACTCCCACGACACTTACGAAAGCGACTAAGAATGTCGAGACGTCCGACATTGCTGCGACCGACGCTGCTGCTACTACTTCTCCCACGGCCACCGCGGATTCCTCTGCGCCTGATACTAGCGGCGCAGCGAAAGCGGGCATTGCGATTGGTGTACTTGGTGGTGTCCTAGTCGTTGGTTTGCTTATCTGGTTCTTGTTCGCCAGGCGTAGAAAGCAACTCGAGCAGAAGGAAATCGAAGATGAGAAGGCTAATATGAGTAACCGCCGAGTGTCCATTCTCTCAACCCAAACTAGCGCTACTGCACCTCAGTTAAGTCTAAGGCCCGTAACAACCGAAATCATGCCTGCTTTTGGCGAACGACGATCAAGCAAAGGAGCCGCTCTCGCACTTGCAATGGGTGGAGCTGCCATGAAGCCCGAGAATGCCAACCGCTCTCTTTGGGAACGCCCCGGTTCTAGCAACACTAACAACCCTGAAAATCCCTTCGGAAACAGCGCGGAGCGTGCCTACACACCTACTGAACAGCAAACCAATCCTTTTGATAACCCGGAGAATGTCGTAGGTGTCGCTCAAACCACGAACTCTCCCCCCAGGTCTTCGCCGGCCGCCGGCGCCGCCACTCTAGGTGTGGCGGCTGCTGCTGGGGCCGCTGCAGGTGCCTCTCTGACCCGAAAAGCTTCTACTCGAAAAGAAGCCCCCGCGCCTCTCGATCTTACCATGGCCGTTGAACCCCCCAGCCCAGCCGATACCGAATTCAGCGTTCATTCTGTTGCTCCTGGCCAATCACCCGGTCCTTCTCGTAGCGCGGCCGCTATTGCAGCTGCTGGTGGTCCCCCGTCGACAGCTGTTCATCGCGTCCAGCTAGATTTCAAACCAACCTTGGAGGATGAGATGGAACTAAGAGCTGGTCAACTCGTCAGACTTCTGCATGAGTATGACGATGGCTGGGTAAGTACTGAAACATTGCGTTGTGACGAAATAGTAACTAACATATATCAGTCTCTTTGCATCCGACTTGACCGTTCCAAGCAAGGAGTTGTCCCCGAACCTGCTTATCCACTCGACCTGTGAAGCCCCGTCCCGCTGGTGGACCTCCTGGTGCTCGTCCTGGCCCGCCTGTCATCCCCAGCCCACGTGGCCCACGCGGTCCTGGACCGAACTACCCTCCTGGACGGGGACCTATGACTCCTGGTAGCCGCCCACAATCACCTATGTATCCTATGGCAGGTCGCCCCCAATCTCCTGCCTCCATGCGACCTCAGTCCCCCGCAACTGGACGTCCGATGAGTCCGTATGGAAGCCGTCCAGCTTCGCCCGCGAATGGCCGCATGAGCCCAGGCCCTCAGTCCCCGGGATCGAGGCAGCAGCGAAGGATGACTCCACCAGGACCTAGCCCGATGAACCCCAACGGTGGTGCTCCTCAGCAGCAATATCAGGGTCCTCCCCAGGGCCCTCCTCAGGGACCCCCTCAAGGACCTGTTGGCAGGAAACCCGTTCCGGGTCAAGCGTACTAAGGTGTAGCGTTTTCTACACAAGACAAATTAACCGGAAAAGGGATGGCAAGAGATATTCAGCATAGCCTTGATTTTACAATCCACTCGGCCCCTGTACGGGTACCTCTTTCAGACCACAATTCACCGGTCACCTCCAACTATAGATCTCGACTTTGACGAACCTTAATGAACCTGGGAACGATTTAATCTTCTCGACACTCGCTTGCGATTCTTTACTTTAAACTTGATACATCTCAGACCTCGGTGTTTTTTTTTCTGCGTTTCTTTTACTTTCACTTCTCATTTACCCCATGTTCATTTCGTCGCCTTCCGTCGAAAAGTTACAGCACCGACCCCGATAGAGCGTCACTCCAGTTTGACTTGGACGGAGTTACTGCATATTGCTCAGATCGGGATAATCTGGTAATTTCTTGTCGATAATTTCTATTTTTGGGACAACATTGGTTATCCCAAACAGCTTTTGAGGTTGCGCATGGTCATAATCCTTTGGCCCTGCTCAGCATCTTTGGCTATTGCCGCTATGGGATCAATGCATCGCTCTCCTACTGAGTAACGATTGATTCTTGATAGTGACACATTCTGTCACTTTCCAACCAGCCTTGGAAAGTAGACAATTGACAACTTTGGTACCTTCTCTTCATTTCAGCGGCACAATCCGGGATGATGAGCACGCCTGGTATCGGTATTAGGGGGAGAGTTGGATCAAGGTTAACGAGGGGGTTTGTCCATGCTGAGACGCCTATGAGTTAGCCCTGGTCTAGCTGAAGAATGATGAAGACGAATGGGCAGAGCCTGGGGATGGGGAGGATTTGATGCTGATGTCTTCTATGAGGAAAACTAGGTCATCACAAGTTGAGCCTCTGCGGAGCTGGTTATGTCAGGGAGGCCCGGAGGTTCCCGTAGCTAGACTGCCTAGATAGGAAGTCGAATAAAAGTGATGATACACTAAAGGTTGACGAATTCTATTTGCAAATGTGTTGAAATGGATGGATCCTTAATGCTACTAGTAAAAGCTTCATAGTGCTAGGCGCCCCCTTTCCCTTTTTTTCAATTGCTAGTCGAAACCACTAGCTCTAATCTTGCAGTTGTGCGTTTGAAATGCCATGACCCGGTTCACATTGAAGCCTAGTGCTGACAACCCTGGGCAATGCGGTGGGAGATGGTTTAAGGTTCTTAGTCATGAAGACTGCTATCTACCTAACTTGCCAATCTAAAGCATCTCGTCATCCACTTAACATGGCGAAAAGGGGCGCATTCAACAGCGGTATTGATTACGCTAAAGGATTCCCATGGGTGTGCGAACTCTGGCTGTGGTTATACTATAGGTCCATCGTTAATGACATCGTTGGCTGTGTAGTTGAGTTCTATTGAGGGCTGATGTGGTTTTCTCACTAAAAACCATTCAGTGGGTTGGTCAGGGTCGCCCAGTTTCAATGTGATGAGAGGTTAGTACAAGAAGAACCTTTAGCTCCATTATAAAGCCGCGATTGATCGGAAAGTTGCTATTCCTTTGAGTAAGGTCTTATTTCTATACCTAGCTAAATTCATTCTTCGGTGTTGTTTCATGATAGCTTCGTATTCATATAGAAGAACACGAGAATGTTAAGATACTAAATTCGCCTGAACCCCTTTAGTGTAGCGATAGGCCTCTGACACCTATGCGAGGATATCTTCATCTTCGTGGTTGACGACATCACGAATGGCTACTCCGATAGGGGATTTATGTAAGTTGGCGGATGTCTATGGTGTAAAGGGGTACCTAATGTATGGTACGCAGTGTGCTCTTTCCACAGGATAGGATATTTATGTTAGGGTTATTTTATGAAACATGAGGACTTGGTATAATTACACTGACTATTAAAGATCTTATGTGGATTATGAACATGCACGAATACCTATATTCTTGTCTTGGTCAGCGCACCTTTAGTAGCGTCTGTAGGTTTGATATTCCTGCCTCGCGCAAGGTACGTAATCGCATCACACCAGATATCCCCATGACCAATATTCCATCATATACCTCCTAGGTACCCGTTTCAATTAGTATTTCTGGTCTATATCATATCTATTGGAAAGACATGCCGATAATCTAATCCGTATCCCATCATCAAGTCCTTCACATCGTCATTTCTGTCATCCAGGCGTATGACCTCATAGTATTGTGCATGAAGCTTGCTTCAAATAGATTTTGCAGGCTCAATCCTGTATGCCGTTTAACCGTTAGGAAGTGCGAGGCTTTCGTGAGTCAAGAGTATCACACCATTGAACTCTATAAAGTCCCATCTCAATGGAGTTGCCGTCTATCCCAGCTGAATATCTGTTGCGCGCTTTCTCATTGTTAGTTCAGACTGTAGTATAGAGAAAGAGCTGATTCCAATTAGGGGGGATGACTTGCCTTATAAATGCCCATGATGTAATAATTCCCTCGTCGCTCTTCCTCCCTCCCCTTTCCACCTGAGCGCACCCCCTGATTTTACCAAAGTTTACCACCATCGCCTTCCCTTTCACCCTGTTGTTCTCGTACGATCGTCCGGTTTCCATACAATCACCGCCCACCGCTGCGTCATCAATGGCGAACCCTCCTTTCCTTCGTCGACACTTATCCTCCCACGACTTCCTCCATATCTTCGTACGGCCACACGGGTCCTCATTCTGGCGACTATAATAATCTGGCGCTCCGCCCCCAGTGATTCTGTTTTGTCTTTTCCTTTTCTTCTCTAGGTAATTCCGCCGATAGAAGAGGTAGCTCAAGAATTACTTCTTCTACAGAGGACCATTGCACATCGGTCCTCTGGGCAACTCGGTCCTGTGCCCACTTGTAGGCAGGATCGGGGATGCATCGACCAATTTTTGATTTCCACCCTTTTTTTCATCGATATCCTTGCTATAAGCAGGGTTTTGAAGAAGAAAAGCGTGGGAGACGAGGGTAATGGGGATGTGTAGTGTCATGATTCTGTGTAGATAACTGATTGAAAGGGAAGACAGGCTTATGCTAATGCTAATGGCAATGTGCTAGTGAGGTGATGCGTATGAGATTGAGATGAAAGGGGATTGCTTCGTCGGGCCATCAAGAGGATAGCCACACTCTGCTCCGGATTCAAAAGAATCCATCTCAGCTTTGGATGAAGTATGAGGAAAAAGGAGAGAAAATTAACAGGAGTCTAGGGAGGATTGGGTGTCTTTATATAGACCAGAATTCTACGCTATGACAAACGGTGGCATTGCCAGCTTTGACTTTGTGAAAACCTCTCTCTGCTTTGAGTTGCCTGTTAAAACGAGCGGAGGGAGAATTAGGCTTGTAGATGGTGCGAAGAATGGTCGTAGACACGTCCTTTTGATAGACGGACTACGCCAGGTCATTACGAAACTTTTACCTGGGTAACTATCGCTTAGGATAGTCAACAGTTGAATGTATAGGTACCTTTACCTATCATGTTAAATGCCTTTCACGATATATAGAAGGTAGGTTTAGTTTGCGAGTTGCACGTTTCTAATCTCCTCGGAGCGTCGGAATTACAGGTGCCTCAGGCAAGCAACGCAGCTGAATTGGTTAGGTACCTAGTGTCAGGTAGGCTGATCGTTATATGTAGCCTATTACTCACTACCGAATGCTACACTCTAGGTAGGCAGCTTATAAACTCTCTAAGATCGGGGATTAAGATCGGGGATTAAGATCGGGGGGTTGATTGGGTATTAGTAGATAGTTAGTAGGCACTTGTTAGTTAGGCGCTCTCTAATTGGTTCTAGGAGGATCGGGCTTGCGCTATGATTGGTACCATAGTAAGGTTAGAGTTTTGACCTAAGGGGTTGGTTTGTAAGCAAGCTGAATTACGGCACATGTTCAATTTTATGCGACTTTATGGGGTTACATTTCACGAGGGATACCCCCTCATCTATCGTATAGGCGACCAAAGATTGGATCGCAAGAGTAACCGATGCCTATAGGTCTATCGAAAATGGTTTGATATTGACTAATGGATGTTAGGTACCCGTGAATAGGCGAGGGAGCTCGTAGCTTCTTTTTTCTTTTCTTTTCTTTTCTTTTTCTATTCATCTTTCTCAGCCCAAGTAACCGTGTAGTGATACTTACTTGCTTATATTCGATATATTTCGCCTGTACGTAGGTATCTTACTTATATATACCTATATAGGGATACTGTTCCGATAATCACACGATCCCTTGCTTCGATATCTAACTAAGACCTTTTTTGTTTGCCAAGACCTGCTCACATCTTATATAAAGCCCGACTTCTTCCATACCTCGTCCATGAAGCTTTAGACAACTTGTTTACTTCCCAATCCGCGACCTTAAACTCAACTAACATGGCTACACCTCCTCCTGAGAAAGCCCCTAAACCGGGTCTTAACATTTACGGCTTTGCAGCTGTAAATCCCTACAAGTTGACTATAGCTGCCGAGGAGCTGAGGTAAATGCTTATCCCCTGCAATCATAAACGCCGTTTAAATATAATAACTAGTACTTTGATAGTATTCCGTACAACTATGTTGAGCTGGATATGGCCGCAGGTGACTCTCAAAGCGAGTGGTTTAGGTCGATCAACCCGAATGGCCGTGCGCCCGCACTCGTCCACGTCAAAGAAGACGGCACCTCTGTGACTGTCTTCGAGAGTGGCGCCTGCTTGCTCTACATTGCTAGCGAGTTTGATAAAGATCACAAGATCTCCTACCCCTTTGGCACACCCGAATATTGGAAGCAGCTATCCTGGGTAAGCACTGCTTGAAGCAACCACTGTTGACGCCAAGCAGTCAGTTAATATCCTTTCCCCATATCTAGCTCTCGTGGCAGATTTCTGGTTACGGTCCTATGTTGGGCCAAGCATGCCACTTCAACCGTTATTCAAGTGAGCCAGTGCCATATGGTGTCTGGCGCTATACGGCTGAGGGGCGGAGGCTCCATCATGTGCTGGACAAACAATTGGTAAGTCTTACAATTGTTAATATGACCTAGAATTTGACGGCAAGATATAAAAACTGCTTCCCATATAACTAAGTTTCTCTGCAGTCTACTTCCCCCTTTGTGGGAGGGGATCGTTTAACGGTTGCTGATATCGCTGTTTTCATCTACGCTCACTCGGCTAGCTGGTGCGGCATTGATATCAACGAATTCCCCCACGTCAAAGCCTGGCACGATAAGCTTCTTGAGCGCCCTGGCTTCAAAAAAGGGCTTCGTGTTCCCAAGCTTTACCCGTTTAATGACGAGGCTGTGTCCAATCCTGATGCGCAGGAGTTCTATATCAGAATGCGGAAGTTCGGTGGCCAGATGATTAAGGCGGCGACAGATCAGTGGAAGGGTGATGTGGTGTCTGTTCCCTCTGATCATGCCAATTATTAGGTGAACTCATATCAAGACTCTGGTATCTTTGGAAAAGCCGTGGCTATGGCGCTAAAAGACGGAATAGAGGTTTACCTAGAGATAACAATAAAACAGCACATGAAATTGCCAAGATACTTGAATCTATATGGAGCGGCGAAAGCAAACCCCCCCTATTAAAGAATTATCGTTTGAAACGGCCCTCCAAAACGTAAGCCGAGATGAGTTATACCAGGGAGATAATGAGGCTAAGTACCAAGGCCAAAATGCCCTTTGCTGACCCCAGACTTCTTCCTACCTAGATCTTGAAATATCCTACAAAATGCTATAAAATCAAGAGATACCTAACATATCAAA
This sequence comes from Entonaema liquescens, assembly GCA_902805475.1. Classification (NCBI taxonomy): domain Eukaryota; kingdom Fungi; phylum Ascomycota; class Sordariomycetes; order Xylariales; family Xylariaceae; genus Entonaema; species Entonaema liquescens. Next base: position 392,446 of record CADCSX010000006.1, read on the forward strand.
CATTCAACCAGCTTCTGTGGCTTTCATATCTTGTATCACAGGATTCGTTGATAGTACTCTCATCATTCGGTCTAATAACGTAATAGTCTTTACTCGCTTCATTGTCGGCATGCTGTTGAAGATCCTCACAACTTGTCGTAGAAACTTTACGTTTCCACGGAAGTATAGTTAGAATTGACCTTATTCGTAGATAGAGCGTCATGTTTGAGACTTGATTGGCCCAGAACGATGGGATGGCCGGTACACAGCTGATAATTATCGCTATAGAGAATTCTGCGATACTAGTATGATAAATCAGTTATATCTCCTTCAACCTCCTAGAAGGGTTATTAACGTACGTGCTGATCATCAAAGTATACGCAGGTCCTACTCCACTTATATAACCCAGTGCCCGCCAGTATAAAGAGAGGATACCTAAGGCAGTTCCTCTAGATTATAACGTATGTTAGTGACTGTAAAAAATAAGAATGTATTTCTTTCAACTTACAAGATTCCAGTCATGAATACTATCGCTAAGTTTATTTTTTTCCGACGTGGAAGCTGTAGCTTGGCAATAATTGGGAATGGGATAATAAATAGTATTATATCGGTGACCAATGCAATAATTCCGTTCCATAGTACGACACCAGATTCCCAGGTACCACAGTTGTATGAGTCAAATACATGCAATGTATGCTTTCTCGTTTGATTGCAATATGCGCCTAGTAATGACGAACTTATTATAAATGGTAGGTAAAAGCGTGGCAGCAATAGAATAATAGCATGTCATCCGAACCCATTTGATAGTTCCAAAGAGCCGGATGTAAAGCATAAATAGGGGCACCTTGGCGAAGAAGGATAGGAAAGCCGAAGTAATAGTCTGGCCCATTTGCATCTAGGATAGGTCAGCTATCGAAATAAAGGGGAAGAAATGATGCTGGCCAACTCGCGGTTAAAAAGAACGACGTATATCCATCCATATCTTCTATTGCTATTTTGCGTATCAGACTTTGGTTCTAATATATGTGTCCGAGGTACTTACAGGTTATGTGCATAGTATATACCTAGCTCTAGTAGCCTCACTATGTATATCCTCAGCGCAAATGCAGCAACTGACAGGGCTATCGCAACAATCAAGACATCTAACAGGTTCTGCATTATTATATGGATCTCGCGAACTGATAGGGTTGAATATGCTTGAACGTACATTCTTCAATGAGAAACTTCTTTTCTTTTCCTTAGATATTCTATAAACGGATCGCGACGAACCATGTAGAAAGGAGGATTGAAGGTATCCCTACGCCAAGGTACATATCTAGCGATACATAACCCAAGTTAGGGTCTATGCGATCCGTCATAGAAGGAGGCGATAGAATACTAGCTGATATCTAGACTCCTTGGTTCGATCGATCATAAAGGTGAACGAAAGGTGGAAGATACCATGCGGGGCACCTCTTTGGTATGGGTTTGCTAAGCCATAGATTAGGTAGATAATGGTGGTAGCACTGGCACCGCTGTCATTGGATAATACTCAGCCTTCGCCTCATAAATACATTCGGATAACCTAGCGGCCGTTTGGGGTCTGATTCTCTCCCAACCAAGTTGCCTCATTTACTCTCTGGTGCTAGGTACGCATCAGCCAGGTACACATTATTTACACCAAACTTTGAAATTGCTACGAAAATCTCAAGAGCTACACAAGAACTCTAGTATATTAATAGACGTATTAGTGTTGTCTCCGTAAACAAAAGGGGGTGCTGTGCATTAAGGAATCGCGTAAGACTATGGATTTGATAAGGGGTAGGTACTCTTAAACTGGTATAATTTCTGCCTACTTGGAACTAGTTACTCCTGAGCATTCATAAAGTTTCATAATATTTCATTCAATAGTTTTTTTTTTCCGGAAGTTTATAAGGGTTGAAATAACCTCTTCTTTGCCTTCAAAGTCTGGTAAGCTATCCTTAGTCTTGCCCGAATTCCTAATTAATGCGCAGCACTATTTTAGGGGTGATTTGTCAGATTTGTGTAGGTAACACCAATAAATATAAGTGGTGGAAATACCTATATATCATCCGGCTCATGGTGTTTCCTACGTGGATAACAGAATTATGTGGACTAGGATATTAGCTGTTAAAGATTTCCCTCTTACATTAGGTACCTATCGAATTTATTGGAGCCTCTACTTTGGGGTACAAACGTTTGCTGGACATCAGTTCTGATGTTTCATGCAAATTCCTTGATTTGGGGACCGATCGATACACATGTAAAGGTTGAAGGAATGAGAGCTGGGCAATGTATTAATCGATGACTTACATGTACGGAATCTGTCAGGGGTCTCACTTGAGACCCCCTTAGAACAAAGAAGCTGTTTTGTATGTATAGCTCTGACTTCAGAGCTACCTTAGTTAGAGTTCCTTGCGGAACAACGAAGTTGTGCCCTCACTTTTTGGGTTGCCTCGTGACAGAAAGCCACTCCTTGCAACGAAACTCCAGAAACGATGGCTTACGATCCAATTCATTTCTATAGGACCCGAGGTTCCTGATATACTGACACGCCTTGACAACGATATTTGGAGAGAGTACTCAATTCCGTAAGTCGGGACACGGTAAACACATACTTACGCAGCAGAACATATGCTGACAAAATTGCTTCTAGTGATGTCATTGATACTGAGCACGTCTCGGGATCAGTGAAGAAGAAGACGATCTTAGGCAGCCTTAATGATAAGTTCGACGCACAAGAAGCCCCGTCGGGACCATCTATATCGCCGAATGATCAGCAGTACTTAGGTAACTGAGGATAGACTATCCAACCATCATACAACATCTCCAGCGGCCAGCCCAGTCGATAGGAGACAACGCAGGCTACTGGCGTAGGTACTGAAGAGATGGTTCGTGACGGATTGGAATCGTTCCTGGATATTGTAAATAAGATTAGTTACAAGGCTTCTTGTACCAGCACATACATTACATCTAAGTATATATATGGGTGGGTTAAGCGATATAGGAATAACGGTTATTATATGGGAGGTGTCTGAGCTATAGGCAGCCATCTTCTGCTATTAATAATCTCTCACTTAAGGGTCTTCTCAGAAGGACACTGATAATAATGATTGCTGAATTCTCCCCGTTATACTAAGAATCAGATAGCAACTATATACTCAGACAGCGTTGTCTTTGCAAGCACCGACAAGCTGAAAAGGGGAGGGAGCAATCTACTCATGTAGCTTGCCCCGCTAGATTATTTTCAATGTTTCCAAGCGAAACGTTCTGCTTTGCTTCACCCATTCAATATTGTCCCTTTCGATATTATAAGAGCGTGTTATGTCAAATACGCCAGCTCGAAACCACGTACTCACATCCATTTTCTTCATCAGGACCAGTATAGAAAAACCCCTTTCTATCTTTCCCGTGAGCAGTATGCATTTACACGAGTCCCCACCGCTCAAGTTCTCCATGAGCGTCTTTTCGCCTTCACTTCCCTCCGATAGATACGCGTTCGCGGCCAAGCCCATAAACGTCCAACGGGACGTAGAGGCGGAATCGAATTTGAAAAGATCAAGAGGTATCACTAGGGCTTCGACGGAGAGAACTTGGAAAGCGCAGACAGACTCTTCTAACATGGATCTCACTGCACGCTGAAGCTGGATTATTTTGCCTTCGTCGTCTTCGAGATGGTTTATACGCAGGTGTACCTGCGAGCGATCCTCCCGGGAGACCCAACTGGAATGTACTCTGCCCGTCCAACCTGCCCACGTCCAAGACGGAAAGCCATTGCGCCTCTTACATGGCGTGAATGAGTCATCATGCGGCCACGAAAGCGAACGCGCCAATTCTTCACTGATATTAGCGTTTCTCATCGATATCGGGAGTCCCCAGATATGCCATACGGGGTCCTGTGCGTTATTAGAGAACGACCGAATAATACCAGCAAAGCCGCGGAGCGAGTCCGAGTCACGACTAAGCTCCCGAGCCGAGTATTGCTCGATCGCGTAGCAGAATCCCGCCGTACCGTTGTGTATATAGGGATTGGAGAACAGCGCGATGTCGAAAGAGGAGGGGCTGTAGCCTTCAACAGGCAAATTCTCACTTTCGTGGAATACCTTCTTACTGCATTCGAAATACACCTGTTCATCTAGGAATATGAGACGTCGACGACTTAAATAGCCTTCTTGATACGTCCAGGCTCTCTTGTTCCACTTAGATGCTATTACTTGCTGTTCGGGACGTCTCAGAGCCCAAGTGATATTCAACTTCCCAAGCTGTACCGTCTGCTGGGTCGTGCGGTGGCGTGTGCTAACTCCCGGAAGACCGTAGTCTTCGTCATGGCCCGCAGCGGCAATGATGGTAATCTCTGAGTTGGCGTATATAGCATCCATTTGCTGGATTTGTTGGCTTTTTATAACCGGGTTATCCTGATTTATACAGTATTTGTCTATCCACAGATAACGGAAACCCATGGATAATGTCACAGCGATTGCATCGCGCACGACCTGCGGGATATTTTCTGGAGATAACTGAAGTTTCCCATTGCGCCAACTAGCTCCACGGATGCTGTATACTCCCCATACATAGCTTAGGGCAACGTACGACTGGTCCTCGGAGTGCGATTGCACAGTAAATGTATGGCAGTCTATTAAGCTGATAGCGCCCATAAAGCTTTGGCGTTGAGAGCAGACGAGACCGTGGGAATCTTGGCAATGTCGAAGCCAGGTAAGGGCCAGCTTGGGGTCGAAGCGCCGAGCAGACTCAGCTACAATTGTGGTATAGTTCAAGTCTTTCGTGACAAAGCCGTACCCGTTTTGAAGCATATGGTAGGCTAAACTGCTGAATCTGTATTCAGTTTTAGAATATAGGGATTGGTGCCTGATGGCGAGTATAAGTCCGTTGTGATTTGACCTGTGCGCGCGTATTTTGCCATCTTCGACGAAGAACGGATATGCTACCAAAACATCGTAATCTTCTTGATCATCCGGGGTGGCTGGATCCGGCTCTTCGAGTCTGCAACCTGATAATATACTACACAGATTGCAATCGGTATCTTGATAGGTTCGAAAACGTCGTCCAACGTTCGCAATAAACTGGACCCCTTCAATAGGACGTGAAAAGAGGCCGGAAAAGTTTAACTGTAAGCAATTCTCACATAGCTGTTGACGAGACTCCAGCTTCGATATCCTAACTGACTTCCGTTTGCCCACTTCTTTACTGCTGGAATTCGGTCTGGATACTGACCCCGTATCCACATTGATCTTTCTGAGTATCCTATCGACAAAGCGAGAATGAACTAACTGTAACTTCATAGCTTAAGTGACTTCGGTTTCCATTTACTAGGCATGTACAGAGTTACGCTGCGAGCTACCTTTTACCAACCTGCTTCTCCAATATATATATATATATAAGGCATCTTGCACTAGGTTGAGTACGCCTCGTTGGTGCCCCCATAATAATTATTGTCATCATTCTTTGGGGTTTCTTATTGGTTTACAGAACATACCCCAGGCACATACTGCAACCCATTATCCACTCCTAGGCTTACCACTTTGGAATTTATTGCCATTGGTCACGCTAATGGATCTGATTATTGCTATATTGTATTAAGTAAGGCCTCAAGTTGCAACCCTCGCAGTTTATTAATAGACATAACTGGCAGGATTCTCAAGGAATATTTCGTGAGAGTCGTCATTTGCCGTTGCTTGCCGTAATACTGGGCTTCTAACCATCGATAAAATGATATGCTAAGTCTCATAATTCTTACGAAAACCATCCAATAATTACCTAACACCAACAACTTACGTTTTACAACTTACTATTCTTCCAAACCGGTTTCCGTTTCTCAACAAAGCTCTTCACACCTTCCACCGCATTCTCACCCTTCTCTATCCGCCCATACCACCCCTTTAGCAAGATATCCGTGCCCTGTTCCGGCCCGACGCCCTCCCACCCCAACTTCAGCCCCTCGCGCGACACGATCACCGCATCGGGACTATTCCCCGCAATCCGCTGCGCCCACTCCAGCGCCTTGTCCAGCACCGCCTTACTGTCCCCCTCCACGACCTCGTTCACCAGCCCCCACGTGTGCATCTCCCTTGCGCCGTACTTCCTCCCGCCAAGCGCCATCTCCGCCGCCCGCTGCCTGCCCACGCTGCGCACCAGCCGCGGCAGCGCGCCCGCCAGCGCGATCACCCCGATCGTCACCTCGGGGAGACTAAAGGTCGCCGACGCCGCGGCGACCACCAGGTCGCAGTTGATGGCCATCTCCATGCCGCCTCCGAAGCAGATGCCGTTCACGGCGGCTATGATGGGCTTTAGTCCCCCGCGGTTGCTCATGCCGCCGAAGCCGCCGGCCGGGAAGCGTTTCTTCTGCTGACTGCTTTCCTCCGCCAGAGTTGCTGTTGCCTTTCCGGATCTGTCCGAAGACGAGTTGAGAGAATCCCATTCTTTCAGGTCGGCTCCCGCGCAGAAGGCTCTGCCCGAGCCGGTGAGCACGGCGCAGCGCAGCGCGGGCTCTGCGTCGTACCATTCCCACAGGCGCTCGAGGGCGAAGTGCTGCGGGCGCGGGATCGCGTTGAGCTGTTTTGGGCGGTTGAGTATTACCAGCAGGATATGTGGGGTTGGGAATGAGATTATGGCGTCTGGGACAGCCGGTGGTGGTGTTGTGATTGAAGATGGGAGTGGAATTTGGGGAGCCATAGTGAATGCTTGAAAAGGGGTTTCGGAGATTCAGTAAGGTACCAAGGTAGGTATGAGGTACGTATCACGAGTAGGTTAGATTCTAGATTTGAATATCTAGCTTAGGTGGTTACCGAAGTAGGTAAAATAGTATTACTTGGTAAAAGGGATGAATTTGGTTCAGTGCCGGACGAGGTGTGTAGGTGATATTATTCTCTTATAAGTAAATCGAGTTCTCTCACCTCGGAATTAATATTTTAGGTACTTTGACCGAACAAGTGGGGTTACATTATGGAGAATTGCCTCGGCATTCCGTCGGACCCACTACACTCCGCGAATCGCAACCCGGACCCGGGCTACGGTTATTACCCCTGACAGCTAAGCTCCGAGCCTTATTCAAGTAGTATTGTACATATTCATTCAGTTTACCTCTTCTATTTTATGATACAAGTTAGCATATAAAACACCAAGTCACAATTGGTAGCGCAAATATGGATCGATGAATAACTCATTAACTATACACCGAATTAATAGAACAGCTCTTGCTATCCATAGGCAGAGCCATTTACTTTTAATAATGGTATAAACTAAGCTACCTGTCTCGTAACTACAGCTCATTCCCATTGACCGGATATCTGAAGTGCATTGCATTCCCTTCATTATGCTCCCTTCCCATTCGCAGACTGTCTGAAACTGCGAGTTGGATATCCTCAATTGCAAAATGAACTTTTAAGGTTTCGTATTGTACAGTTACCACCGAAGTACGACGTTTTTCTCACCTACGCAGAAAGGCCGCGTTTTTCACTCTCAGTGAAGAAAATTACCATCCTCCAAAGCTTCTTAACTAATGCCTCCGCTTCGTCATCCAAGGCCTAAAATAAATCAGTTAGCACATCATTCAACATTATCATATAATATTGGGTCACGTACCTCTGCTAGTTCCTCTACCAGCTCGCCAGGCTTCGCGTGCTTCCGAAGATGCTCTTCGACAACCTCAATGAGAAGTTGCTCCTGGACACCAAGATATTCGACCAATTTCTTCTCGACGAAGGGCCTGAGCTTCTCTCGAATAACACTCTCGTCCAGGAAGTCCCATTTGACATCCCATTCCCAGAGTCCTTCTTTTTCGTTGGGAATTTCTTGTGCCAGTGCACGGACAGCTTGGTCACGTTCTTCATCGGACATGGCTGCTGCTGCTGCAGGCTCAAATTGAATAGGTATGAGTTGACGCCTGGAACTTGCATCTTCGTCTTCATCCTCAAGAAGGCCCTCAACCTCGGCGATGGTCTTTCTTTGTGGCGCCGCACGTTGTGCTTGTGCCTTTTGAGCCGCTGCACCAAGAGATAGCTTGAACGGCTGCGGCGCGGTAATACCAACCCTGTTGGTTTGCCGCTGCTCCATCTCCTGAGCTTGTCTCTCGAGGAATGAATCAGCCATACCACGGGCTTGCTCACGCTCTGCTTCTTCCTTAACACGTTCTTGCTCCTCCGCCTGTCGATCCGTATCATCAGCGGCTATTTCTCTAGCCCTAAATGCGGTGCGGTTCCTAATCCAAGCGCTTCGATCTTTGTAATACTCTTCAGACTTCCGCGACGCCTCCGCATCATCATCGAAATGTTTGAGTCGTTGGAGCACTTTATCTCTGTTTTTAGCAAAGTCTTTTGCGTCCGAGTCGTCACGCTCCTTCTCTCGCTCTAAGGCAGCTGTGCGAGATTTCTCCCTATTTAACCATCGGCGTTCAGCATCCAGATAAAGCTTCTCTGTCTCTGCGTTCTGTTTAGCAGCCCGACGGCGTTCTAGCTCCTCATCGCTAGCTGAGTCGTCGTCATCATCCCTGCTGTAAGATAGACCACCATTCGTCGTGCCACCGTTGATAAAATGAATGGACCTATTGTAATCTTTACCCATATCAGACTTCTGTCCCTTTGGGCCAGATGGGGCGTTTGGTACACCGCGAGGTCCCAATGGAATAGTATTCGTACTAGAAGGCGGGGGATGCTAATCTAGAGGGCCTGGATGCGCCGTTTCTCTGACGCTCCATTGCCTCGAGTTCTTCCTCTCTCTTTAAGCGTTCCATATCCCGTTTAATACTTCGTTCTCTGAAAGCGGCGATCTCGGCAGCAACGGTCTCACGCATCTCAGCTGGGATATCGGCTAGTTCGTCCTCCTGTGCCAAGGGGATATTAACCACCTCAACGTTCTCGCCGTTCTGAGCCGAACTGTCACCCATAGTAACATCCCCATCTGCGTCTGCACCAGATCGCGAAGTAGGATAAAAGAGATTTCTAATAGTCTGCTTTAACGCACCTCTAGCAGCTTCTCGTCTTGCTTCTGCCCCAGAATCATCAGGCCTACTCTCCTTATAAGCCTCGAGGTATTTTGTCGAATTTTCATCCAATTTAATTTCAAGGGCTGTTTTTTCGAAATTCGCGTAGGCATCGTCATCGTTCGGGGGCTCGTCCGAAGGTACTTGTTTCTTCACGGGTACCTCGATATCTTTCAGAATTTCGGAGGCGAGCCAGAGTGACTCGGCGTCTTCGAACTGGGCAAAGCCAAAGGTCATTTCTTTCCCACCAGCATCGGCAGCTCTATCCCAACGGCGCACCTTGCCCGCAGCGCCGAGAATTCTCTCGACACCCTCATTGCCACTAATACCGTCCGTAATACCACTCACGAAGACGGTTCGCACGATTTCTTCTTTGGTGGGCGGTACTAACGCTTGCATGTTCTCACGTATGGCTTGTCGCGTTTGATCTAGACCACGTTCCATTCCTATACCTGCTCTGGGACCAGCAGAATTAGGGGTATCGTTATCTTTGCGCCCAGGAATCCCGGGAGTCGGGGGCTTCGTAGAGGTACCGAGACGGATGACGGGGGCGTTGAAGTTAATATTGGGCATGTTCGGAGGAGCTTGGAAGTTGGATGGTAGACCGCTAGGTCGATTAGCTTGATTGATGTTGTGCTGCTGAACGCCAGGTGGTGGCGCCGTTCCTGGGGCAGACATGCCTGGAGGAGGTCCTAGAGTAAATAATTAGTATATGATAGGAATCAAAATGTTGGATTGCGACAGCTACTAACCTAGACCAGGAGCAGACGGGACACCTGGAGCACCGCCAGCTCCAGGATATGCACCATACGTTGGAGGCGGGCCGAAGCCGGGCACTTGAGATGAGTATATCTATTAGCATCGTTCGAGTAGCCCCCCAGGTCCTTGGAATGACGGGGACATGTCCATTAGGTAGGTATATATATATATGTGAATATATATATACCAAGTATCAAGTAGCTACTTACCTCCTCCGTAGGGATTATAAGCCATAATAAAAAGGCTAAATGCTACCAGATCTCGATAGACGTAGTAGGGAAGAAGTAAGAAATTGATCTAGTTAATAAGTTTTTCAGAAGAGGTTGCGAATCGCAACGCCTCGAATAAAAGAAAAGACTGATAGGACGAAAATGTTTAGCAGCGCGAAGTAATTCGAAAGAGGTTTGAATGTTGACAAGGTCCCAGTTAATTGTACTTTGTACATGGTTAGTCTAGTGAAACTTAGAAGCTTAGCATAGCACAGCCACACGTGGGGCTCACCTCAGATAAGATAAGTAATACATACCTAGTAAATAAAGTTACGGATTTTTCCCGGCCGAAAAAAAAGAGGGACGGAGATGGGACCCATCAGAAAATCGCATTCAACGGGGGAAGCTTCAATACTTTCCCCCAATCGCAACTATCGGAGGAAGTCTTTGGATCTTCAAGTCTCAATCCCGAGACTTGACCAACTTCCATAAAATTTCCTAAGATGTAAGATCAAATACTAAGAACTAAATATACTTACTATATCCTCTCTAACTTTTATAGGGCAGAGTTCTGCCGGGTAGCGCAAGTCGCCGCTCGATCAATGTCATTCCTCCGAAGCACCGCATCGAGATGGCAGCCATGCTCTTTCTCAGCCATATCTAGTCCATTAACACCAAATGTAAGGCTTATCTCGACTTCGCCAATTCTTCGATCAACCGATTCCGGCAATGGCCCCCTAAGGACCCTCCAAGATCACCTCTATCCCGGGCGCGACATCAGAGTTTTTCTTCATCTGACTGGTCCGACCAATTTCGAGAAAGCCAAAAGGCGACGAGAAAATAGAAAAGCCAGATATTTCGGCATATGAGGACCCTTTCACCCCTGAGATTGATTTCACAACCGGCGAACTTAATAAGAATAAAGTCCTAGAAGAACGGCCAGTCCCTACCCGTCCCGTGGTGCGCCTTGTCCCACGAACTGGCCGCACTATTCACGTCACCCGAAATTCCGACGTAGCACGGACATTTCAGCTTTTAGCTATCCACGTATCCGCAAACAGGGTCCGTTATGACATGAATAAGCAGAAGTTCCACGAGCGGCCCGGTCTGAAGCGAAAGAGGCTAAAGAGCGAAAGGTGGCAGAAGAGATTCAAAAAGGGATTCAAGGCCTGCGTAAAAAGAGTCAGAGAGTTGACAAAACAGGGCTGGTAGAGGCTGGATCTCATGTATAGGTATTTATCCAGGTCGACTTGAATCACATCATCATTCATGTCGCCAATTACACGGGACTAGATTCATTGTATATTATCTGATGGTGCTCGGCGTATGACTATGACACACAACGCAGCATCCAATTCCATCAACCAAGCTCCTGTAGAACCAATGCGGACCTTGATGTCCTACAACATAAGTTCGGTACCCTTATAAATCATTGTAAAATGGTACCGCCTAGCCTGGTTTGCAGCATTCAGGTAAGCAGCAGGAGGGAAATACTGGGAATAACACCCAAGATACATGACGAGTGGCGTAATAAATATCAGGCATAACGATAGCGAAACCGTTTACATCCATGGGGTGTGCAAAGTAGGTATAGGACAATTATATACTTTAGTAGCCTCGACGCATCGTGACGTCAAAGACAACTAGAGGGCTAAGCATAAACCGGCTTATCAAAACGATTGTCCAGTAATTCTTCAATCACAGAAGATCTCAACTAATACAACACGAGGAGGCAACATAAGCGGGCAGTATTCAAGCTGCGTACCAAGGAGGTACGTTATTAGAACATTAAACTTTCGGTACATTATTTGAGATAACTCAAAAGGATGCGTGGAAGTATCGTTGATTACTTCTAAATAGCTAGGTTGAGTAGAAGGTTACTTGTTCCAAGGCAAAAGAACTACATAGGTACTAGATTCATCCATATAACAAGTGAGGGTAGAAGAGACATCAAGATGTTTCATTACGTAACTATATTGAGGGAGCATAACCAAAGTGCAATATAGAAGCCACGGGAAGAATACTAGGTACATAATGAGACAGAACAGATGCTTGAAGATAAAAGAATTAATTCCCCATTACTAAAAATGAGCTCTTAACCCCAAACGTGTAGCACAATTAGAAAACCGAAGGGTTACGAAAACAACTGCAAGGCAAATAGAGGGACTAAAAAAAAAGCAACGAGAGCAGTGTTGAATAAGCTACAAGTTTAAGAAACACCAACCAGAGGGCTTCAAAATGCATACACTATTAGAAGCCATAATGGCGTTGCTCCAATGGAGGACCACAGGGAGCGTGCAAACCGAGTATCCAACGAAAATTCAAGAAACGAATACTAAGGTCCTAAAGCTTGAGAAGCAAATCGAAAAAATACAACTGAGTCTTCGCATACAAGAAGAGATGTTTCGAAAACACGAACAAACAATCCGAAAAATGGGAGCGAACAAAAGAGAGCCACAGCAGATGTCGGCGGAAGTAGAACACTTAGATGATAAGCCGGCAAATGTATTAAAAGTGGCACAAGAAGTTGAGCCAGAAATCACACAGTCAAACTTCAAAGAAAACGAGTTGGCTGGCTTACGAGGAGAGTCATCAGAACAACCTTCAGTGAAGCTAGAGAGGTTACAGTTACAGGAATTACTACTTCGAGAAGCTCTGCAGCAAGAGACAGATCTGAGAGAAAAGTTACAACTAGATGCAAAGGAACAAAACGACCAATTTAAACGATTTATGGGCGAATGGAAAGTAGAAAAACATAGAAAGAACCTACTTTTTGAACAGTTTCAACTCCTCCGGGGAACTGTCCGTGTGATGTGTCGCATTCAACCAGATACTTCCGGTCCATTATTAGAATACAAGGAGGAGCCAGGCGACTTCTACGATCATGCGGTCAAGCTGACAGTTTCAGGAGAAGAAGTTGAATATGAGTTCGAGAGGGTATTTCTCCCCGAGGAAACAAACAGTGACATTTTCGATGGAATCCGCTACTTTATGAGTTCAGTCCTTAGCGGGAAAAAGGCCTGTATCCTCTTCTATGGCCAATCGGGTACTGGTAAGACGTACACAATGGGCAATCTACATGGAGTCGAGAAATGGAAGGAAGGGGTATATGATAAAGATGATGGCATCCTTCCAAGGACGATCATGATGATCTTCGATGAGAAGAAAAAGCTTCTTGAGCGTGGCAATGATCTGATTGTCAGCGCATGTTGCTTTGAAATTTATGACGATAAACTGCGGTTGCTGGGACCCGAGGAAAGAAAGAAATCACGGGTGGGGTGCTTTATTGACGATTCGGATTTCCAGAAGCTCGACTCAGCTCACGACTTTAGCGTCTTAGTTAACACCGCCGTGAAGAAAAGGCATTTTGGGATTACTGCTCTAAATAACCGCTCTTCTCGATCCCATTTTATCATTAGTATCAAGATCGTCAGGCGTGAGCATAATCATAGCATAGCACAAGAGGGCAGACTTAACCTTATAGATCTCGCGGGCTTCGAGAGGACCGAACAGGCAAAAACTACAGGGAGAGAGCTCGGCGAAGGAAACAAGATTAACCTGTCGTTAATGGCGCTGAGAAAAGTATTGGCCGCTCTCGCTAAAAATGAAGAGCCAACGACATACAGAGAAAATCCGCTCACAATGGTTTTACAGCCCTTTCTTGGCAAGGACTACATGACGCTCATGTTTTTCATGATTAGCCTTTTGGAGAAAAACTGGCAAGCGACTAAGCAGACACTTGATTTTGCAAGTATTGTAAGTAAACAGCTCACTCTGTTCACTATCAAGGTAGGCAATCCAGATTGCTGACAAGTCATGGTATAGGCCCAGAATGTAAAGAAACAGCAGCAAGTAAAGAGGCCTGCGAACGTACTAACGAGTGCTAATAAACGACGAGGTGGCAAAAGATGAGCAAATAATATCGTCTCTTTGGGGGTAGTGCAAGGGAATCTAGAACAGAAGTTTTGTGAGTTGAGTACCTGTCTATAATATGCAGTTAAAGGGGCATATTGATAGAAGTCTTGTGGTGTACCCTCCACCTGGTCAAGTAGAAAAGCCTTAAAACAGTTGGACCTCACCGGTGAACGCAAGATGATACTTCCTCATACACCGGTTTAGACTTCCCTTTGCCATTGCGTCATTATGAATCGTCATTCTTCTTTTGTGAGACGTGGATGCTGGGGCTTCAGCGAGCATAATGACAGGAACCCGACCAAGCCTCAAAACAGGCCGCGGCTATGAACGCGTTCTTGGGCCGTCATTGGGTGGGCACGCGTCTATTCAATCTTCCTACGTTAACAAGGCTTAACCTGGCTGACCCCTGACTATCACAGAATATACCGAGATGAGGACTACGACTAGTACATAGCCCCAATTTCAATAGGATATCGTAAGTTCCACTCCAAGGATGCTGTACTCTCTGAGGATCATACTTGAGTGTTGTCTGTTGCCCCTGCCATAGGGCCGCTCCATAGCGACCATACCGAGTGCCCCCTTGTTCGCCAACGAGGTGAGGTGAATTCCCCTTGTTGCGGACTTGCCGTGTTGCTTATTGGTAGGTACACGCGGATAAACATCTCCTTGGGAGGCCGAGTGAGTTTCACCAGACCTCTGCAAGCGGCTGCTTGGCCCTAAGGGGGACGTTACTCTACGGGACCCGGCGAGATTCGTAATAAAATAAGATAGTGTAATAAGCACGAATATTCGTCAGTTATCTGTTACTCTCGATGGTTGCTTTCATATATGAGTGTGTGATGAGTTAAATGACAGGTACTCGGGGTTGGGGTGAGTGGGAGCTCGGTGTGTTCTGCGCTCGAGTGCTAGCACACTGATTCGAATCAATAATTCTCCATGAAGGTGTACGGTGCTTAGGTGGCTGCTAGGTGCATTACAGGAAGGTCAGCGGGCTCCACTAGGTTATGATAGACCGGCCAAAGCGTATCGCGACAGTGATGCCCCCCTGGAAGATACTGCCTATCGACTGTCACACTGCTTCCTTGTGGGATCATAAAACTTAATACGGGAAGTAATGTGTGCCCGGTTTTATTGCACAAGAGACATGAGCTTGTCCTTGCTTGAGTGGCTTTGGCTTTCGGACAGCACGGAAATCGCATGTTGTCCATGTCTACCTGGATACATGGACGGTTTGAACTTCCTTTTGTAGTATTCATATCGTGGCTTTTACTTGAAAGACGGCTAGTTTCACACCCAGGTTATACCACGTACCGATGGCCCCCTTGGTAAGTGGTGAATAGCATTTAAACTATTGCATTAAAGGTTTGTTACGACATCTCATCTTGAGGTATGCTAGGCAGGGAACTATTTCTATTACCTTAACAATACACCATTAGAGGTGAGTCTTCTTAGTATCTAAATGTAAAACATACCTAGCACTGCTTATAATGGGGGTCGGGAGTAACGTGTCATTCTACGTTTAAAGGAGTGAAGTGTTATGCATTTAGCTAAACACAGACACTAAATTTTAAGACCAGTGGCCACTTTCAAGGCTTGGAAGGATTACTTAGCCGTAAAGTTTTAATATTGCATAAGTATCTAAAACTCGACATAGTTGAAAAGGATCAGTTACATATTAGTGAAAGACGCCTAGGGGGATGCTTTGTGGGATAGGTTGAGTACAATATTGAAGTCTCGTTGGAGAATATGGGTATAAGTGAAATGTCCGCACACGCAAGGGTCAGACTATGTATGGTAAATATGGCCTGAGATTGAGGGTGCTCTATCATATATTCAAGGTTGTGCTTGTACGTGGTGGCTTGGTACCGTTGAAATGGTAGACTTTTAGCGTAAGAGGCTATATATGGCTTGATCCTTGGTTAAGTCTTTGTTGTTGAACTAATAGAGTTGTAATATCTGTCTTATTTTCTCGTCGGAATAACATTGATGTGTTTGCAAAGTGTATGTTCTACTAATATGCTGTTCCAGTGAATTTCAACTACAGTGGAATAGGTCGATCCTATACTATGATATACGTCATTGTAATGCCAGCAGTCCCGCTTAACCCAGATACATCCGACACTCCACTGTTTTATGATATCATGTTTAGTAACTAGTAGCGTGTTGCTTGTCTTTAAAGAGGAATAATTTCACTACTCAATCGGAGTTGAAGTGATATCTTCCCCTGGCGGTTCGCTTGGGTATTCCTCAGAAGCTAAGTTTAATGTTGTGTTAAATAGAAGCGATGGAATATCATGATCGGTATTGGTGTCGAGTCCTTTTGGGCGACGAGGATGTCGTGGTAGGTATTATGAGGAGACTCAGGGTTCCCGGAATCGGCTCGAGGCGGATGCAATATTCGGGACGGACCTAAACAAGACTGGGCGGTGAGTCTGGATTTTCTACGTGTCAAAATGGAATGATTAATACAATGAGAGATGTCGGCATACCTTAAGTACCTGTCCCAGACGTCGTTAGGATTGAGTTGTTCACAATCTATACGGGGTCAAATACGAATGTCACTTAGATCCGAATAAGACGTGAAAAGCATTGGAGATATTAAATGGAGTTGGACATAGCAAACAGTGACATACTACTAAGTTACTTAAGGAACTTAGGTAGGTATGGGAGAGGTCTGATGTGTTTTATTGATTGTTGTAGCATTGGGGCTATATTGGGCACGGCGTTAACCGGTATGATTATTTTGACCTTCAGTGCTTAGGCCATATGGGACAGGAATTCCTATGTATTGATTCGCTTACTTCCGACTCTTTGAACCGGGGGCTATATACTAAATACTATAGGTATGGCAGCAGCTCGCACAGATACGTGAAAGGGGAGTGGGGACTGGATATGCTGTCGCCCAAAAACAAACTACAGCACTCTGCGAGACACGTTTCCGATGAATCACGGCCACGCCTCAGAGATAATATGGGGAACCGCACGTCATTTATCCTATCCATGTCAGAGCGCATATAATAGGATATATTGTCCTCGGAATCTAAGAAAGACACTTGGTCGTCTCTAATTATGATCGAATGGAGACTTTGATAGAAGAGATCTCGATGAACGCACCATTCCCCCGGGGCCGAAGTTTGACGCGTGTCCGTTAAAGTAGGTATTTACCTGTCCATTGCTAAATGGAGATTATTTTTCTGCAGGGCTGAGTATTTGTTGGCGAATTATTGGAAAGATGATGGTCTGAGCTTTTCCTGACAGGTAATTTCAACTTTAGCTTTTGTTCTTCTCTTGTGGTTTTCGCGTGGCGACAGGGATAATGAAACGACACCATCGCGAAAAGTGAGGCGGGAGAAATGAGACTGAGATCGTGATAAGTTTGGTTGGCCTCTACAATAACGAAAACGCATATTTCGTGTTCGCCTTGAGTTAACCCGAATGAATCAAGTTTGGTGCTTTTAATTGATAGTTTCGGGGGAGCTGTGCCGTCGACACCAGCGCCTGAATAAGGGGGGGATGGGGTCAGTTTGCATCAATTTGCGAATCTACCTAAACTATGGCGGACTAATTATTAACACACCCTTAGGTATTTAATAGGGCTGTTTATCGACCGAAAAGACCTATCCGGCGAAGCGTAGCAAATATGGTACATTCTTCCAATGGTAAAGTTTATAACCAATGCAAAATCCAAGCCTGAATTGTTTCTTGTGAACACACAATCTGGATATGTACGTGGGCATATAGGAGGTATACGTCCCCCCTATATCTGGAGCTGTCCAGACAACCTTCCACAGACCGCTGAGTCGTTTTTAACTACTGAATCGTTTGACCGTGGAGCCACATAATGTGACTACGTAGCTTTCAGATATAATGGCAATGCCAGTTTTAATAGCCAAGCCATTTAGGGTGTTTGAAAGAAAGTTCTGCGAATCCAGGCCAGCCTGGTATGCTTCGCCATCATCGCAAAGGGTGCCTTAGGAACTATTCTTTCGTATCCGTGAGGACCACCGGGCCACACATGGAGCTCTGCTTGGACTCCGCCTTCCCATAGTTTGGAGGCAAAGGCCACAATTTCATCCCGGAAAGGTTCAGCCGAAGCACAATCAAGGTATGTTGGCGGTAACCCTGAGAGATCCTGTCCTCGAGCGGGCGCTTCATATTCAGTGACAGAGTCGCCCCCAACGCGCTCTCCGAGGAGGCAGCGCCAGGCAAACCTGTTTAGGGTCGAATTGTAAAATGGGCCAGTGGAGAACTGTTGAGACGAAACCTTCTCGTTCCTATCGTCGAGCATGGGACATTCGAGGACAAGGCCACACAGCTTCGGGCCGCCTTTATCACGTGCCATCAATGCTGTTGCCGCTGCTAAACCGCCCCCAGCTGATGTGCCGTAGAGCAGCAGGCGGTCAGGGTCGATGCCTAGTTCCGAGAGGTGCTTACCAGCCCAGAGTAGCGCAGCGTAGCAGTCCTCTGCAGGCTGCGTACCGGTATTCTCTGGCGCACGTCCGTACTCCACACTGATGGCGATGGCATTGAACTCCCTTGCCCATACGACACTGGTATCCAATCCCGCGAAGCGATCTGCTGCAACTAAGGCGCCACCGTGTATGTAGAAAATACATGGATGCTGATCATCCGTTATCACTGCTGGTCGTACAACTGAGACCGTTAGATCCCTTCGAGGCCCAGGGATTGTGACGTCCTCGAGTTTGACACTCTTGTCGGTAAGCAGAGCGTTCGTGAGGGGTTGGATTCTTGCTGCCGTATCCTTCCTAAGTTTCTCAACCTCATACCTTTCAGGAGTACTACCTAGAGCTTTGAATATCGCGTCTATCTCGGCGTCATAAGGTGGTCTTGGCAAGCGGTCAGCTGGCCCCGCCAAAACCTTACGCATTCTGAGTGAAGCTGTGCTTTGTGTAGATAGTCCAACAAGTCCGGAGGGGCGTAGAGTAGCGGGCTTTCGTGTCGAGTTGTGAGGCCCTTGAGAGTTTGGGTGCTACGCGCCCCAAGAAGTTGCCAGTCGAGGAGAGGGTTGACATTTATATCGGAGCACTACAGGTACAGGGGCTAGTCGATGGCGACAAAGCTAACCTAGCGTGTCCATTGCAAGGGATGGAACTAGCTGGAGATACCTTAACCAATCGCATGAAGCAAAGCCAGGGAAAATTTCCGGTAGTCGGTGAGGGTCAAAGAGAAGGAGTCTTTGGAGATCGATTCCACAAATACGGTCCTTGGGGAACCGGCCAAGCGGATAGCGAAATAATTCGCATATCTCGAACCAGCTTAACATACGGTTAAGTTCAAATATATCTTCTAATCGCAACCAAGTAGAAATTAAGACATAAATAAATTGGCGTTTCAGTTAAGTAAAGCCATTATTTCGGTAATTTTCTTGATGGTCTATTCTGTAGTTTGAAACCGCGGTTGTCAGTAAGATTTTATGTAAGTGTTAATGCATTCCTTTTTATCACTTGCTTAACGGCCATCTCCTATCTGCTCTCCAAAACGACTCGTCATTTGCATAGTGACTGGTCGGAATTTGCGTGTAAGTGATAAAGATGGCGACAGGATGTGGCCGACAGCGGGAATATGCATAGAAAGGGGAGCGATTCTGTCTATGGAAATCCCGTGACAAGACTTATATGCATGCTGCATGCAAGCTGCAATCATCCATGAGCTAATGCTGTCATTTCGAAGCTATTTTATAGAATAGAAGCTGGAAGAAGAAACCCAGAGCCATGGGATTCAAGGGATATGCGCACCTAAGCGGAGTGCATTAAAACATATATTTGCGTTTATGAGGTATAGATAACCTCCTCTATATCGGGGAGGGGTCGAGAATGAAGAAGGATTTTTCAGACTTGTCATATTTCTGATAAAAAGTAAAACAGATCTGGTCCAATCTGCTCACCGATCGTAGCACATCCCCCATTCCGTCCCCAGACGCCACTGCACACCATTACAATGACGAACCGTGGAGTCCCGAAGACGACCGAGGTTGTTCAAGGTGCGCTGGTGAATATTGTTCTAAAAGCCGATCAGCGCACGGGCCGCCAAGTAACCGGAGCTGTGCGTGATGTTTTAACACGAGGCGACCACCATCGCGGTATCAAAGTGCGACTTACGGATGGTCGTATCGGTCGGGTCCAAAGTATGGCCACTGCTTCATCGTTATCAAATGCTACCTCGGATGATGTAGCATCAAAGGGCACCTCGACGGCAGCCACAGGTGAGCCAGTCGATTCGGTAGATGGGACTAGTTCACAGCCGCGTGCGCGTCGCCCGCGTTATCGAGACGCGAGGCTGGAAGAGCCGCTTGAAGTTCCAGCTGAGCAGGCTGACCTAAGCGCATATATTGTGCCTTCAAGACGCAAAGGCAAGAACAAAAATGGTCCCAAGCAGACTGACCAGCCAGACGGGTCGGCCCGGGGTGATCAGTCCATAAGGAGTAATATGGTGGCAAATTCTATCACGGATGTAACATCGGCCATGGTGACATGCCCAGTCTGTGGCGCATTCGAAGGAGACGAGACAGCTGTGGCTCATCACGTCTCGGAACATTTTGAATAAGAGAGCATAGCATGTCTTAATGAGTCGACGATTATACGAAGCTAAACACCGATTGGGGGAAAAGAGATCTTACAACTCCGCCTGGAATATAGCTGGATGATCTAAGAAATATGCTGCAAATAGCGGAGATTACCTCTACACAACTCCCAGGACCTATCTGCTCTTCCGCAATCGGTGTTCTACTTAACTACCAGTTCACAGCATAGCTGTAAGCATCCGGCCCGCAATGACGAAAATGACCATTAAGCGGGCAATACGTTTAAATAAATCGCCTCTGGTAGTGGTGACCTCAAGGTCATTGGTCATCTCCACCGATGAGGGAGATGCCATCAGGGTGTCCAACACGCCATCAAGGTTCTCTAACCCGTCCTCTTATAGCTGCCAGTCAACCTAAGGGGTATTCTACTATCGTATACCAAATCGATAAAATCTAGGATCAATATGGCTACCAGCGAGACAAGTGATATTCGGGTCCACGACGTCGTGATCGTCGGCGCGGGACCCTGCGGCCTTGCCGTTGCGGCACGATTGTCCGAACGAATGCCAGCGGCCAATTTCTCAGATGACGAACATCAAAGATACCACTGGATACGAAAACACAGAAATCAAGCCAGCATTAAAAACTACAAGACAGGGTCTGAGATGCGTCCGAAGTCATCTGCCGCTCCGCCGGGTGGTGCAGACTTAGACCTTCTGGTACTCGATGCTACAGACAATTGTTGGATGGCACGATGGGATACTTTATTCAAGACCTTCGATATCTCCCACCTTCGAAGTCCCATGTTTTTCCATGTTGATCCCGCCGAACGAGACGGCCTACTAGCTTTCACATATAGAAATGATAGGGGCAAGGAGTTAACAGAGCTTCGAGGCTGTGTTGGGAAAGAATTGAGTAAGCACCAAAGAAAGAAGAGAGAAAGAGCGGGAAGAATGTAAGTTTATTGTTCAGTTCTCAATATGAATAGGTGCTTACGTACGGAAGACCGCGGACAGAGCCCACTGTTGACGAGCGTGATCGAAACGACTATTTCGTTCCTTCGACGCCGCTTTTCGCTTCGCATTGCGGATGCATAATGGACCGTTATGGATTACGTGGCAATGTCGTAAGCCATGAAAAGGCGGAAGACATCCGATATGACTACCTCGAAGACGTTTCCGAAGTCGACAAGGTCTTTACAGTCCGCACAAACAGGGGCGTTCATTACGCAAAGACCGTGGTATTAGCCGTGGGCGGTAATCCACCTCAGATGCCCGACAATCTCACAGAGGGGATGGAGGGGGCAACCCACGCCATGCATATTAAGGAATTCCCATCTCCTCATGTCAAAGAGAGGATTAGAAACAAGTCACAATCTAACGTCGTGATTGTCGGAGGAGGATTGACCTCGGCCCAATTAGCTGATTTGGCTATCCGTCGCGGGGTCACCAAGGTATGGTTGTTAATGCGAGGGCCCCTGAAAGTCAAACCTTTCGACGTAGGACTTGAATGGGTAGGTAAGTTCCGAAACTTCGAGCAGGCTGCCTTCTGGACTTCCGACTCTACTGAAGAGAGATGGGAGAAGATAATGAATGCTAGAAACGGAGGTAGTATCACGCCACCGTACAAAAAGGTCCTTGAGCGGCATATCTCTACTGGTCGGCTATGCTTGCTACAACACACCACGATCAAGAATAAGAGCTGGGACCCTTGCTCCAAGACTTGGACAATGTCACTATCGGACGAGAGTCAAACACTTCCTCAGATCGACCACATATACTTTGCAACTGGTGTTCAAACCAATTTTGAGTGTCTTCCCTTTTGAAGTCGATGTGCTCCGACTATCCTATTGAAAGCTGTGGCGGTTTCCCTTGCATCACGGAAAACATGGCGGTAAGTTTGCTCCTGACTTGTTTGCCCCTGAACGCCTCCTGAATGCCTCCCCCGCAGCCCTGATGGCCGTTTTAACTGCTTCCTAGCCTTGAAACACAGCTTCTATTTCGGTCATTACACAGCTAATTAAATGTATTGCAGTGGAGAGACGACGTCCCCTTATTCATAGCCGGCAGACTTGCCGCATTGCAACTCGGACCCGGCGCACCGAACCTCATTGGTGCCAGGATTGGAGCTGAGAGGATCGCTTGGTCAATCCAAGACACTCTAGGGGACAGAGAATCGGGGGACGGTATCGACTCTGGTAAGCGTGAATTTGATTACCTTACTGGCCGAGGTAGTCGTTATGACGCCTTAAGCGAAGAATCGTAGACGTCGCATTAAAGACTGGTTTCTTCAGGAGTCTTGGCTTTTATGCTACACTAGTATCTTTGCGATGCGAATAGTTCGCATTAGCTATGTACATATCATCACGCAGAATACAGTTTCAAGTCAGCATACCGTAAGAAGATAGTTATTTTTGTATATACATATCCCCGAAACTGTGACATACCTATCTTGACCACGAGTGCTTAACTGCTCATTCGGGCTAATTAACTCCAGTTCGACTACTATCTCTCTTGAGCGTAACGAGTTCCTGCATAGCCTCTAGTACCCACCCCCCTCTATGGAGAAATGGTGTAAGCATGGCTAATTCCGATATCTCAGTATAATTAACTTATTAACTATTGTAACCAGATATGCCCCTATTAAGAAAGACCCATCGCGACTAGTTGGTACGTAGGGGGCATAGAATGCGTGTGGAAGGGGTCACGAGGAAATGTAGTCAAAATGCACACGATCATCACGATGCTCAGACAGTAATTTTGACTTCAGAAATTTTGAAGTAGTAGGAAATTGATAAAATACAACTTGAAGTACGAATTACTCAAGGTCAAGTCCATATAATTAGGCCCTAGGGCCCGTACAAATACAGGATATCATCAAACTCTCAATTTGTTATACAAGCACCCTATTCACTCCCATCGAATCAGTAACTCAGCAGAGTTTCAATGCTTCCCGGGAATCAACTTTTCGAAGGTCCTCTTGACTTTAGTAAGAGAGTTGCGTCTCCTCTATTTGATTGTCAGCATCTTTTAAGGCTTCGCGTGTTGTGAGCGACGAGAGACTTACCTCGGCCCGAGCAGCTCGCTCCTCAGCTCCATGTATCAAGTCATATTCGGCCTCTGCAGCTTCGTCTGTGATGCCTCGCTTCATAGCGGCTTCGTGCTCATGCTCTTCTTGTTCAGCATGATGTATCATGTCGTGCGCGCCAATGATGGCTTCGTCTGTTAATCCGTGGCCGTCCATGATTAATATTGCTCCTGATGTTGGTTGATAGTTGTTTTAATGTGTTCGCGTTTGGATGAATGCTCTTTGGAATGATTAATGTTGATAGAGAATAAAGCTAAGTGCTATTGCATTAGAAAGAGACTCTGGTATCTATATAATCGCGTTTGTTTCCTGGACAAGCCATCCATCTCATGATGTCTCGTGACGAATGACTTCATGTTTGATGTTAGCCGTGCGACGCTGCGCGAGCAAGACTAGCATCCCATTTACAACCTCGAGATCGATTCGCTCGAAAGTTCGAGTATTTGCTCATTGGCACGTCATATGCCGCTGATCTACCGTCGCTCATCTGGGGTAAATGCGGAGGAGCGCGGAGGAGGGTAAATCTCCAACTCGCCACCATCACCAACCGCAACGTTAGATCTACGAACAAATCGATCGCGGTGCTAGCTTAAACACTGGCCTGCATCATATGTAACATTTTTGAAACCCTAAGATTGACGATATGACGATGCTATCAATTTGAATAAGTTTAGCGGATGTCGCTGTCAGTCTTCACTCACGACTCCACAATCTTGGCGTTGAATCGAAAGTTCCGCCAGAACGTTCTAGCTCGGCAGATGGCTACCAGGGTATCTCCTGAGTCGATCAACCGTCACAGTAACCCTTCACAAGTGACCACTAACTTCTCCACTGTCACGCGGCACAATACTCTATACGTATATTTCTTTGTATTAGTTAAACCCCGAGAGACCGAGAGCTTTTACAAGCATTGGTTCAACCACGAATAGTGTATACCTGGCCCTGACCACACATATGTAAAAGGATAATGAGATGAATAGTTGAATAAGATAACCAATAGAACCTGGATATTGACATGTCTTAGAAAGCGATAGATCATCAGCCACGTGAAAATAACTCAAATCCACTACAATAGTTGGCATCTTACCCTTATTTCGATTACTTGAATACAACAAACAATGCCGACAAGATGATACACTGAATTGGTATGGCGACCAACTAAACTGACTGACTGATCAAGGATCAGTCTATATTATGGAAGCGTTTTCCTACTCTATTTACAAAGTAATGTCTCGTCTTAGCCACGGGCGTTTGAGATGCCGCCAACGACGAGTGAAGTGCGACGAAGGACGTCCTGCTTGTCGGCGTTGCATAAATCGCGATGAGGTGTGCGAAGGATATCGCGATGAAGCAAGTATGGTATTTCGTTATGAGACCAAGAAGGTCGTTGAGCATGCTAACGCTATGGCCACATCCCCCACTACGAGGGCCTCGCGGAGTTCTAGGCGGAGAAGCCGTTCTGCTGACAACGGGTTGTACCGAAATCAGTCGTCTACAGGATTCGCTGACCCCTCTAACCTCACTGCAGAAGAGGCTGCCAAATTAAAGTTACCGGTGGAATTTCCGTGGACAAAGACTACCCCGGATCATTTACGACCTACTTCCGAAGATGATGCTGTCAATCGATTCATGGACAAGTATGTTTTATACCCGTGCAACGAAATATCATCGCCGGGCTTCCTTGAATATCTTCCATGCCTGTTTAAAGACGTAAACGTAAAAGGCCGCTTCGCTCTACGCTGGGCCGTCCGGGCCGCGGCGTATGCTGATCTGTCGAGGGCTGACAGTAGTAACCTACTGACATAAGCGCCATTCAACATCTCGATATATGCGCTAAACATTTAGACATTCTTCGTTGATGATTCTACGATGAGATGAGCTCGTTCTTAGGGAAGCGCGTAGACTTAAGAGTCCCCATCCCCTTTAGGGCCCTTTATACTCCTAGGACATGCTTAGACTCGCAAGCCCCTTATTGCAAATACTTATTAACTTAAGCTCTATAGTGGCACATATCTTAAGACTTAGAATATCTGATCAGATTTATGATTCTCGTGGCTAGAGTCTATTTAGGCTCGCTCATCATAGGATTGTGGGCCAACCCCTTTCGTGAGACAACAGAATATTTACGGGTCGCAACCAAAGCAGCAGTTAACTTTTAATATAAAAGCCCTCAACGAGCCGGAGCACTGGATTGGCCAATTGAATGAGAATGTTTCATTTGTCCGCCTAGAGAAAGACTCTTCGCATTAGCAGGACGTGCGAGCGTGCAAGGACATTACAAAATGACCTAGCTAGTGGAAATTCGGCAATACCAGAGACCCTAGACATGGTGAACGAACTAATGAAGCTCGATGACGAGGTAGTCAGCTGGCGGCAGAAGCCCGAATGGTCCTTCAAAGTCTTCGGCGTCTGCGACTTGCCCCCCTTTTTGCCTTCGGTACTACCTTTAACTGATACTATTCAACTCCATTTAGACCTTTGAATGGCCTACGAATGAAACTATCATCGTGCAGCGCGAATAATTCTCTACCAACAAGTTTTGAATTGTCTTGAATATTCGGCGGAATCCCTCAGCTCAGATGAACTGACACGAGAGACATTGCGTATCTTGATTGGGTAGTGCACTGGAACAATACGCTCGCTAGCTGACGAGGTTGATATAACTATCTCCGGTTGGGTTTGGGCCGAAGGTGATAGAATAGAACTCAAATAACGGGAGATAGTGAAGTTTATGGCAATATGCAGGCGTCGTGGATGGGTTGAAGCCGGCACGAGATGAGCTCCTGTGCAGCTGAATCCGTGACTGCCCCGGGAATCCCGTGTCGGCAGGAGCTAAAATCCCGGGACAGTAGTGATCTACCAGGAAGGCGCGAGATTCTGTAAGTCGCAAGCCACTTTTAATGGCCATATTCCAAGTGTTTAGCTGTTACGTACATTTTATCATAACAGTCAAAATACAAGTGTGGTTACTGCCGAGGTATGTCCGGCATGGCGGGCATTGCATGACTCTTAGGGCAGCTTGCAATATATACCCTAAATTACACCAAAATTCCAACAATCTCAGCCCCTATAGCTCAGTGGTAGAGCGTTCCACTCGTAACACGTGATTCAATTCTGATTTGCGTAATCTCGAAATGGAGAGGTCCATCGTTCAATCCGGTGTGGGGGCAGTTGCATTTTGCTGAATCATTTGATTTCACCTTTCATTTTTACATCGAAGTCTTTTTTGTGCATTTTATTGACATCGGGCGCCGTTAGTCACTTTTTCCTTCCATTTGGACATTTTTATATATTTTGGCTCCCTTCAGCGCAAAGTCCCCTATTCCTTGAACTGCCTCTTTGACTGTGGCTCATGTTGTATTGTACCTTACTACGAATTTACGAGGTGTAATAACGATATAAAATGTGAATAAATCTTAAGTAAATTACTTTTTATTCAACATGAGATGAACTAACATCCCTTTGCAAACACGTTACCATCATCTTATTCAAACCACTCTCTAGTCTGATCAATTTCCAGCAACCTCAACGTCACGACTTATATTTATGACACCCATCGAAATTTCATCATCAGGCCAGTTATTGCTCTCGCCGGGAAAGTGATTCGCCATAACCGTCGTACTGGAGGACTCGCTCAATGGCCACTGTTTGCGAGACCAAACACCTTTGATGGTGGCGCCCATTTCAGAGAGACTTGATTTAGCATCCCGATTGCTATTACCAGAATCCCCAGTTCCCATCAAAGGCGTTTCCTGATAGTGCGAGGCGAATAGCGAGGCTAAGCTACGATATTTGATAACACGAGCGACTAGTTGGTTTATGGGTGGCCCACTCAATGCGAGGATGGTAAACGGTCCTTCAAGCATGGAGAGGTAAAGCAATGGCACCAAGTCCCCTATTAGTAAAGTCAGTTTTCGGTGGTGATTTCTGACAAATAAAGGGCCACAGAGTTATTTACTCACAATTAGGGTCAGAGCCTGGGCGAGCACTTAATATAGTCGGATTTCGCACAATGATGATGAAGCGTGCGAAGGAAAGGAATGCCGAACTAGAGAGAAATGTTATTAGCAAGGGTTGTTCTGCTAGTGATAGCAAGACATTTGAACCTATGAGCACCCACCAATATCCAAAAATAAAGACGGCAACGATAGCAAGCTTCCTATTCAAAGTCATCTGGAGTTGCCATATGACTGGGATTGGCAACAAAAGCACGGCTAAATCCAAAAAAGCATTGAGGAAAGCCGATGCCAAAAACCAGGGCGTTGACTCATCACAGTAGCCTTTAATAAAGGGATTTACATCTATTTGGATGGGATGACAGAAAGTCCAAGGCACAATAGTCGTGATGATCCACCAAGGTGTGATGATAGCGGCGACGACCCATAGGGAGATAGTGGAGGCTCGAGACTGGCTAAAGATGCGAGCATACAGCAGTAAGGCACTAGCCTTGATCAGCCAGATGCACGAGGCGTAGATGACGAGCGACACGCGGTTAACAATATCGCTGGGTATTATGTCTTCAGTGCCGATCGTCCATGAGTGCTTGCCCAGACCCAAGGCTGTCCAATATATGCTGAGGGCGAGAAAGACGTGAGAGAATACGAGAGTAACAAGCAACGCCCAATCATCCCACCAGAATAACAACGAAGCTGTAACGGCGCGCGACCACAAGCGAAGCACCACGGCGATGGTGGGAACCACAATCCCCACTACTGCGCAGGCGATAATCCCCGGCCCCCGATCTTCACTATTTTGAGGCGCTGTATTCATGGTTGATAGGAGGCAGAATGCACAGAACTAGATAAGGCAGAGAGAAATCTAACGGTAGCCATGTGTGAGGGAGCAACGTAGTGCGTTTTCCCGATGAAATAGAGTACCTAGGTATTATTTCTTCTAGGTGTTGCTATAAAATGTTGAAACATTTATTAAAAGCATACAATAAAAGCTACCGTCCAACAGAATGCCCTGTAGCATAGCTTGTTCATTCTCGAACCACGTAGTATTACTTACTTGTCCTGTGCTTGGAGGGCCTTCTGCCCAATCCGGATGAGGTCCTCGTTAAGCAACGTTTCCTTCTGAAACCCTTCCACGGCTTGATCCAGGAGGGTTGCTGCTATCTGCTGAACGTGAACCTTTGGTAGGCCTATAAGAGTACGGCCGACCGTCTTTACCGCGTTCATGGATATACCCGTCTTTCCCTCTCCTTCGATGAGTCCTGGCTTAGCAACGCATGCTTCCACTGCACCTTTAGACTGTTGCGCATACGCCAGAATGCGTGACTCGGCATCGCCCTACATGGTGCGCCGACTTAGCAAATCCATGCAAACTTGGATGGTTCAATAGTAACTCAAACATACACGCATTAG
The DNA here is from genome assembly GCA_902805475.1 of Entonaema liquescens. NCBI lineage: Eukaryota > Fungi > Ascomycota > Sordariomycetes > Xylariales > Xylariaceae > Entonaema > Entonaema liquescens. The sequence continues at coordinate 421,297 of CADCSX010000006.1, forward strand.
AAGATAATCACCCAACACCCACGGCCTCTTGGACGGATCACGCTCACTATTCGCTCCACTGATATATATGAAGCGGAAGGGTTTCGCAGTTCCACGGTCGCGATTCAGTTCCGAGATTGTCTCGATGCCTTTTATAGCATAGTCGCGGCAGATGATAGAAGCTTTCTCGAATGGCATCGTTTTCAACTGCGAGGGTGTCACAGCGATAGTCCTGAAATCGGAGATGAGTTATAAATCAACACTTGCAACGAGAATGGCAATATGACCTAAATTTAAAAAGACAAAACTAACCAAACGCAGGCATCCGCTCCAACTAGCTGTTGTCTCACACTCTCGGGGTAATTCTCAAAATCATCGCAAATGACGGATTTGAGCTTTGTGGCATTAGGCCCTGCGTCCGTCGGCGTGGGGGTTTCACGCCGCCCAAGAGCAACAATAGACGTGACAGCCGGATGGGATAGAGCCTGGCGAATGAGTTCCGTGGCGACAAAGCCAGTCGAGCCTCCAACAATAAGCTTCATGATAGTTGAGTTAGATGTTATAGTGAATCTAATAAATAGTCCATGGAAACTTAGAAGGGATGGCTTAAGACTTACTTATCACCAAAGACAAAGAGCTACAGTACCTGGGTGCCAGCAGCATGGACCACGGGGCTAATGCTCCCTAGGTAGATGTTCGGTAGTTACAAGGAGGTACATCATATAAATACATGTAGATAGGAGGTAGTTATTCCAAAAACTGGCTTGAATTTGAATATGAGTGATGCTATTTCAAGATTACCTTGCCGGGCCTACAATGCAGATTACTTGGAATTACAACTGCCCGCAGTTGCGTACAAAATTTCTCGTAAATTGACAAGCTTACAATTTTACCTTATTACCATTAAATAAATTTAATATTTTACAACCATAATAATCAATATTTACGAATATTTTAAAATATTTTAATTGTTTAAATTTTAATTAATTAATTAATATTAAATTTAAATAAATATAATTATATTTTATAAAATTATTTTAAAATAATTTATAAATAAAAAATAATAATTTATAAATAAAAATTAATAATTATTATATAATTTATAAATAAAAATATATAATTTATAAATAATAATATTTTTATTTTATTTTTTTATAATATTAATATTTTTAATAAAAATTATTTTTATATATTTAATTAATATATTTAAATATATTTAATAAAAATAATTTTATAAATATATTATATAAATTAAATAAAATATTATTAAATAATATAAATAATAATATTATATATATTATTAATAATATTAAATATTTAAATATTATTAATTTTTTATATAAATATAAATTTAAAATAAAATTTAATATTATTTATAATATTTAATTTCGTTTTTTTTAAATATAAAAAAAAATAAAAACGTAACGTTTTAATAATATTTATTTTTCATTATTTACATCGTGAAATTTAAAAAGTTATAAAATTATATCATTTTATTAATAATTTTAATTACCAATTATTTACAAGTGTTTAATAAGGTAATTTACATTGTAAGCCCGGCAAGGTAATTTTGAAATAACATCACTCTTGAATATAATGCACCATAATTTACATAAGTACCTAACCTTATATATATGAATATCGCATGTCTACCAAAGTACGAAGGAATACTACACATCTCATGAACTTATCTACTATTAAATGCCAAGTTAAATAGTTTGACCGCCACATGCTTCGTCACCCTCTTCGATCCCTCCTGTTGAGACATAGATAGACTGCCCATCATTCGCCAATGCAACTGACGTAAGCTCTTTGAATATTGTATTTGCGCTACCACCTACAAAAGTTGTTTGTACACCGTCCGGGGTTATTTCATTAACTGCATAAGAGTATAGCGCAAGGTAGGCATTACCGTGGAAATCAAAAGCAAAATTGTCGTATGCGTTTGTCAGATTATCGCGAATTTCGTATACGATGGGGACCAGGCAGATGGCACCAAAATTATCCAGCCTTTCCTGGACCTGCAGCCTTCAAATATCAACATTTCCACTGTTGCCTGGAAGGATATCCCAAAGTCAATCGTCTATGGCGCCACATTGGAAGGATGTAATTCGGGTTCACAATACGTACCTTACTCAGTGAACGTCTACCAGGTCGATGTTCAAAACCTCATTAGCGTCGTTAATTATATGAACGCCACGATGAGCCAAAATTCAAGATTACAGAGCGTGATCGTAGCATGGTCACAATATGCGACGTATGGCTTCCAGAGAAAATCAGATGCCTCATCAGCATTCCCTTATCGCGATGTTGTGGCTTTCGTGTAAGCTACTGCGTTTATTTTCTTACCATACGTCACATTGTCTAACTTACGTATAATTAGTCAGATAGAGGGCTTCGCCTTCGACGCATCTCAGGTACCCGCCATAGCCCAGTTCGGCGAGGAGCTACATGATCGAATCCAGCAGGGTAGCGGGCGAGACTCTATTGAGGTATATGTAAACTTTGCCCACGGAGATGAGTCGGCCGAGTCTATGTACACGGCGCAGAAGCTACCCCAGCTAAGGTCCTTGAAGGACTTATATGACCCCCAAAATCTATTCTCTTACTATAATCCAATCAATCAGTGAATAGGTACAGTGTATATAATGGAGTCAGGGGTAAATGATACCTTGTTTTTCTATAGGTATTAATTATATTGTGGCATGAAGTTTCTTTAATCACTTGTTCCATAAACATTGCGTAATTATTTAAAAAAAATATTAATTTTAATAAAAAATAGAAAAGTTAATTAAAATTGTTGCTCGATTTACAATTAAATATAAATGCCGTCGATGATAATTTTTATACGATTTAAATATTAAATAATAATAAAAAATAATGTTATTTTAAAATTATTTTACCGGGTTTATAATGTAAATTATTTTATTAAATATTTATAAATAATTAATAATTAAAATTATTAATAAAATAATATATTTTTATAATCGTTTTAAATTTTATAATATAAATAATAAAAAATGAATATTATTAAAACGTTATGTTTTTATTTTTTTATATTTAAAAAAAATAAAAATTAAATATTATAAATAATATTAAATTTTATTTTAAATTTATATTTAAATATTTAACGTTATTAATATAATATATATAATATATATTATTTTATTATTTAATAATATTTTTTTTTAATTTAAATTATTTATTTATAAAATTTATATTATTAAATATATAAAAATAATTTTTATTAAAAACGTTAATATTATAAAAAAATAAAATAAAAAAATTATTATTTATAAAAAATAATATTATTAATGGTTAAATAACAACCGTACATATTATTACGTAATACGTATTTAATATAAAAAAATATTTATATATTTTAAATTATATAAAAAACGCGTTTTTCCCGTTTTTTAATAATAAATAATTTTTTTTTTTAAATATTATTAATATATTAATTTTAATTTATTTATTTATTTATTATTATTTTATTATTATTTTTTTTACGTACGTATTTATTAACATTAATTAATATTATTAAATTTATAATAATATAAATTAATAAAATTAAAAAAATTATTATCGCGATAATTCGGAAAATTTTATCGTAATAATACACGCAATATTAATATAATATTTTTTATTAAAATAATTAAATTATTTATAATAAATTACCGTTTTATTTTATTTTATAATTTATTCGAATTTATATTTACGTATAATAATTTAAATTTATCATTATTATTAATATTTTTATCATTTATAACATTAATTTTTTCTATAATATCGTAATTAAAAAATTTTACATAAATATAAACCCGAATTATAAATAATAATTTAATTAAATAAAAAAATATAAATAAATTACGAAAATTATTAAATTATTTTCTTAATTAAATAACGATAATTTTTATTTAACATTTTAATTATATAGTAATAAAATAAAAAATTATAAATTTTATAAAAACAATATTTTAATAAAAAAATATTTAAATATTTTTCATTTTAATAAATTTTAAAATTATTAACAAAAACGCTTCGCACGTTTAAATATTTAAAAAAACGTTAAATAAATACAAAAAACGATTTTAAAAATTCGTAATAACAAATTTCGCAATTATATTAAAAATATTATAATTAATATTAAAAATTACGTTAATATAATAAAATATTTACGTAAATTAATATAATATTAACTATACGAAATTTTTTATTAATTTTATATAAATAAATGGTTTATTAATTTAAAATTTTAATAAATTAAAAAAAACATAACGGAAATAATTTAATACGTTAACGTAAAAAATTTTAATTTATAATATTAAAAAAAAATTTATTTATTTTAACGTATAAAAATTTATATATTTTTAAATATTAACATATTAACAATTAACGTTTTTTAATTTATAAACGTTTATTTATAAAATTATATATATAAAATAAATTTTTTTTTTAATACTATTTTTATAAAAAATTTTTTTTTTTATATTTAATTCGTTTTATTTATTTTACAATTAATATTAATTTTTTTTTTAATATAATTTTTTTTTTCGTTACGCATTTTATTATTTCGTTTTTTTATAAAATACTTTATTTTTAATTTATAAAAAATATTAAATTATTAATATTTAATAATTTAACTTTAATAAAAAATTTAAAATAATTTTTAAATAATATTTAAATTTTTTTTTTTGTTTTTTTTTTTATTATTTTATAAAAACCGTTTATATTTTATTTAAAATAAATAAATAATATTTTAAAATATAATTTTAAATAAAGAATTAATTTAATATAAAAGTAAATTATTTTATTAATTATAAAAAATATTTTTAAATTTTTTAAATTACCGTTAAATAACTTATATATAATTTCGGCGTTTTTTTTAAACGTTAAAATAAATAAAAAAAACTTATTAATAAAAAATTATAAATTTTTTTTTTAAATAATTTTATTATTTATATAAATAACAAATTTTTAAAAATAAACTTTTATATTTATTAATAATTAATAAATTTAAATTTATTATAAAATTTTTTTAATACGCATTATTAATAAAATATATTTTTTTATTATTATAAAATATTTTAAAAAAATTTAAAATATTAAAAATAATTATATAAAAAAATTATATAATATTTTTAAAAATAAATTTAAATTTTTTTTAAATATATATTATATAATAAAAATTTAATAAATATAATTTTATATTATATTTTTTATTATTTTAATTAAAAAAACAATTATTTATTTTTTTTATAATATATTTTAATATTAATATTTTATAAATATATATTTCGTTATAAAATATTATTTTAATATTAAATAAAATAAAATTTAATATTATTATAATTAAATATTAATAATATTTTTTAATATTAAAATAAAAAAATAAAATTAAAAAAAAAACGATATAAAAATATTTTAATTATTTTTTAATAAATTTTTATTATATTAAAAAGTTTTAAATTATAATTTTCGAAGTAAATAATAATTTATTATTATAATATATTAAATATATTAAATTATATTTTAATTTTAATATATTTTTTTTATATTATTTATATAATTTAAAAATTTAATAAATAAATTTCAAATATTAATTAAAATATATAAAATTATAAAAAATATATAATAATTTTTTATTAACGAATATAATAATAATAATAATAATAATTATATTAATTATATTAATTAAAAATATTATTATAATAATAAAAGAAATAAATATAATTTTAAATAAATAAAAAAATAAAAATATTATTATTAAATTTATAAAAAAAAAAATATTAATTAATAAAATATTTAAAATATAAATATAAAAAAGTTAAAAAAGTATAAAAAATTAAATGGGGTTTTTTTAAAAAAAAATTACGTAATTTTTTTTGTAAATTTTAAAAAAATTAACGATTTTAATTTAAAACTCGATTAAAATAAAAATATTATTAATTTATTTTTAAATTTAAATAGTAAAAATAATTTATTTTTAATAATAATATTTTTATTTAATTAAACGTTTTAATATTATATTATTATTTTAAATTTATTTAAAAATAAAAAAATTAATATTATTTTTATTTTAAATTAATATATATAAAATATTTTTTAAAATATTATATTTAATATAAATATAATATATATATTTATAATTAAAAAAAATTAATATTTTATTTTTATTAAAAAATATTTAGATTAATAATTAAAAATAAATAAATTTTACGCGAAAAAAATAAATATTAAATTTAATAATAAATAATTAATTAAATTTTTAAAAATAATTATAATTAACATTTTATTTAATAAAATAAATTTTTATATTATAAAATTAAATATTTTATTTTTACTTTTTTTAAAAAATATAAATTAATTAAATATATATTTTAATAACGTTATTAATTAATTAATATATAAAGATAAAATAATAATTAATATTATTAAAAAATAAAAATATTTATAATTTTATTTTAAAAATATTATTTATTTTATAAAAAATAAATTATAATGTTTTTATATTTATTTTAATTATTTATTAATTAGTAAATTTTATAATTTATTAAATAAATTAAAATATAATATTAATATTAATAATTTTAAAAAAATTAATAAATTTTGTTATTATTATTAAATTAAAAATAAAATTTTATAAAAGTTTAAATTTAATTTAAAAAACTTTAATATAAATTTTAATTACGAAATAATTATTAATATTATATATTTTAATAAATAATTAATTTTATATATAATTAATATAATTATTAATTTTTAAATAATATATTTTATAAAAAATTTATTAATTAAAAAAATATAAAAAATATTAAAATAATATTAAATTAATATTTATTTTAAATTTTTAAATATTATTATATATAATGTTAAAATTAATTTTAATAATATTAAATTTAAAAATAAAGTTTATATAATTAAAATTATTTATTATTAAATATTAATTAAAATATATTAATTAATTAATAAAATTAAAAAATATTATAATTTTATTTGTTAAATGTATAAAATTATAATAATTAAATTTTAAATAATTATTAAAATAGTAAATAATATTATTAATTTAAATAATTTTATTTTATTTTTTTTAATTTTTAACATTTATTTAAAAATTAATATAAATTTACCATTTATTTTTTTATAAATATAAAAAATATAAATAATTTAAAAAGTAATAATAAAAATTAAAAAAATTAAATTATAATGTTTAATTTATAATATTTTAAATATTTATAATAATTTTAATATTAAAAAAACTTTTTTAATATTTTTTTTTATTAACAATAAAATATTTATTTATTAAAAAAAAAGTAAATAAAAAAAACCATATAAAATTATTTTAATCATTAATAAAAACATTATTATCGTTTTAAACGTATTTAACGGCATATTTATATTTTAAAATTTTTATATTAAATTTTATACTTAATTTAAAAAAAATTAATATTAATTAAAAAATTTAAAATTAAATTATTTAAATTTATTTTTAATTTTAATAATTATTAAATTATTTTTAAAGAAAATTTTATATTTGTTAATAACTTTTTTTATATTATTACATTATTTGTTATTATTAAAAAACGAAATAATTTTATTTTAATAATATAATTCCGGGAAAATAAGAAAATAATTATATTAAAAAAATTATACGAAATTTTAAATATAAAAAAATTAAATGTTTTATTTAAGAAAAATATCTTAAAATTAATAATATATAACTTAAAAATGTATAAAAACATAATAATTTTTAAATTATAAATAATTTGTAAAATTAAAAATAAAAATATTTTTATTTTTTATAAAAAATTATAATTAATAATTTAAAATTATAATGATTTTAATAAAAAATTAATTATAATTTATACATTTACCATTTAAAAAATTAATTAATAATTCATTTTAACTTTAATTTTTATATTTTGTTAAAAAAAAATAAAAATTATAATAAAAAATATTATTATAATTTATATTTAATTTAAAACGTTTATATTAAAAATAATTTATATATAAATATTAATTAAATTAAAATATAAATATCTTAAAAAAATACTATTATATATTAATAAATTATTATATAATTTTATTAAATTTAATATATATTAATTTAAAATTTATTTAAAATATAATTAAAAAAAATTATATATAAAATTATTAATATTTAATTTTTATTTAATAATAATAATTATAAATTTATTTGAAATTATTAATTTTTAAATAAATAATATTTTTAATATTAATATTATAAAATTTTTTATTATAAAAAATAAAATATTAATTAAAATAAAAATTAAAACACGCTTTTAAAAAATATTAAATAAAAAAATTAAAAATTTTAATAATTCACGTATTATAATTTATAAAGAAAACCATAAGGTTTTTACTATATAAAAAAACTAAATTAAACAATTTAAATTATTAAATTTAAAATTTTTAAATATAATTAAATAATTTATAAAATAAAAAACTTAAAAAATATACATTTTATTAATTTACCAATTTAAAATTACGTTCGATTATATAATAATAATATAACACATAAAATTAAAATTAAAAAAAATTAAAATTTTTAATATTAAAATTTAATGGTAAATAAATAATTAAAAATAAAAACTTTATTATATTAATTTAAACTTTTAGGACTTACATTTATATATTTTCATTAACGAATTATTTACGAATAATAAAAACTTAAATTCATAAATCGGTTACGTTATTATTTTTTAAAATAATAAAATTTAAATTATAAATAATATCATTCATTAATTATCCATTAAATGTAAACAAATCATTTATAATATATTTATTAATAAAATTTATAAAATGGTTTAAAGATTTAATATAAAATACGTAATTTATTATATAATTAATATTATTTTAAAATATTTATCGTTTTCCCGCATTCCGTTAATTTTATATATTAATTTTTTTTCCTTATATTAATATTTAATGTAAATAAATAATACGAATAAAAAAGAATTAATAATTAATTTAATAATATTAAAGTAATTATATAAAAACCGGGAAATAAATAATGTTTAATAAATATATAATATTTATAATTTTATAAACGTAATAATTAAAATATTTTTTAATAAAATAATAAAAATATTAATAAAAAATAATCAAATTAATTTATAATTAAAAAGATAAATAAAATGTAAAGTAAATGTTAAGTTTATAATTAATTAATTATAAAAAAAAAAATAAAATAAATAATAATTAAATAATAATTATATATATTATTACATAATATATATTTAACATAAAAAAATACTTATATATTTTAAATTATATAAAAAACACATTTTTCCCGTTTTTTAATAATAAATAGTTTTTTTTTTAAACATTATTAATATATTAATTTTAACTTATTTATTTATTTATTATTACTTTATTATTATTTTTTTTACGTATATATTTATTAATAATTATTTATAAATTACTATATTAATTTTTCTATATAAATTATTTTATTAAATAATTATAAATGATTAATATATTAAATTAATTAATAATTATTAATAAAATAACATATTATTATTTAAATTTTTAAAAAATTTAAATTTAAAATTTATTTATTATTTATAAATTAATTTTATTTATTTAAATTTTTAAAAATTTAAATTTATTAAACATATTATTAAATGTTTAATTAAATATTTAAAAAAAAGTTATTTATAAACATTAATATTTAACCGTATTTTATTTAAAATATAATTAATTTTAAAAATATTTACATTTTTAAACGCATTTTATTATAACGATTATATAAATTTATTTATTTTATATTTAAAACGTTATTATCGTATGTTATTTAATTACGAATATCGTTTTTTTTAATTAAAACGTAATTATTTATAAATTAATTTTTTTTATTTATAAATTAATTTTTAAATATTTAATAATATTTTTTTTAAATTATAATATTATTTTACGAAAATTATATTTTTAAATTATTTATTTTATAAAAATTTAAATAATATAAATTATTAAAATATTATTTTTTAAATTATTTTATTTATAAATTGATTTTTTAATAAATATAACCGTATTTAATTAAAATTAATATTAATTAATACGTTTTAAAAAATAAAATTTAAATATATTAATTATTTAAAATTATTTTTTAATATAAATCCGAAATAATTAATTATATGATAATTAAATTAAAATATTAAAATACGGTAATTTTTAAATTATTTACGTATAATTATTTTAATAAAATAATTTACGTGGAAAAATTAACATAATAATTTATAAATAACATTATTTTTTATAAATTATATATTAATTATTAATTTTTATTTATAAATTATTATTTTTTAATTATAAATTATTTTTAAAATAATTTTACGAAATACGGTTATATTTTTTTAAAATTAATATTAATTAATTAATTAAAATTTAAATAATTAAAATTTTTTAAAATATTTATAAATATTAATTATTATAATTAAAAAATATTAAATTTATTTAATTATAATAAAATAAAATTATAAAATTATTAATTTACGATAAATTTTATATATAATTACGAGTAATTATAATTTTAAATAATTTACATTATAAATTTAATAAAATAAAATAAATTATTTATTTACGAGTTTATTTTTAAATAAACCACGATTTTTTATATAAAATCGTTAAAACATTATATTTTTATTTAATTTTAAAAACTTATTAACGTAATAATATAAATTTAAAATAATTAATATTTTTTAATATTTTATAATATTTAATAAAATATTTAAAAAAATTTATTAAATATTTAATAAAATATATATTTTTAAACGTTTTATTAAAATATAATATTTTTATATATAAATTATTAATAAATTTATTAAAAATTAATATTTTTAATAATTTTTTAAATATTTATTATATAAAAATATAAAAAATAATTTTAAATAAAAAAAAAATCTATATTAATTAAAATAATTAAAATATTATGTAATATAATTTTCTTTATTTATTTATATAATATTTTATTATATTAATATTTTAATTTAATTAAAATAATTATATTACGTAATAATATTAATTTATATTAAATAAGAAAAATTTAAATAATCGAAATTTATTTTTTCTATTTTAATTAAATTTTTAATTATTTAATTATTTAATTTTAAAATTTATGTAAAATATTAAATTATTTTTAAAAAAATTTAAATATTTTATATCTTTTTAAATATTAATAAATTAAATTTTTTAAAATATATGTAATTATAATTGTAAAATACAATTTTAAATTAACTTTCCGATTTTTAATACCTATTTTATTTAATTAATTATAAATATGCTATTTTGTCGATTTTGTATGGGAAATCGTGGCTCGTTCAGGGTAGGCTCGTAGATGGGTGATCTACCTTAATCTTGAAATAGCATCACTCATAATAAATAGGAAGAAGAAGGTAGGATTGCAGCTATTTAATTTCTACCTCGCCAAGTCTCATACTAGTATATATTGATAAATTACGAGCTAGTTGATTCAGACATACCCAGTCCTTCATTATCCTTACCATGAAACTGTGTTGATATTCACAGGCGTGGACGAATTCAAGTACCTACGTATATATACCACATCTAGCAGCAGCTTTAGAGACCAACAGTAGACCCTACTAGCTTCATTATATTATTCTATAGGTACTTATAAATTCTACAAAGTTTTCCTAATTATAATATTCAACACTACCCTCCGCAGCCTTCATCTAAACTAGCTTCTTCTCGAGGACGCGATATTCAGTAGGCCCAGCTAATAGCGGCTCTAATTGCGGGTAGTCGAGCAGAAAGTCCCGGCTCCCCACAATCTGATATCCCAGCTTTGTGTACCATTTCTGCAAGCGTATCTTGAATGGGTGCTCGAAGTGTGTTGGAAATAGAAGCTCAAGCTGAGCAACGGCAACTCCAGGACCACCTAGCTCGCGCAGGCACCACTTCTCAGCAAATGTGAGCAGGTCCCGACCAAGCCCGTTACCGCGCATTTCGGCCGAGACTGCGAACATGCCGAGTTCGGCACGGGATTCGCTGAGCTTCCGAATCGAAATACAACCCAAGGGAATACGACTGCCAGAAGATGCACTAGGGCGTGACGCAACTGCTAATTCGCCAGAACGCAGGAGGGTTCCGATATCTTGCACTGATGTGCGTAGGTAGCCGGGCTTGAAAATATCGGACTCAGTCTCGGTATATACGGCATTGATAATTCCCACGAGAGCTGCTACGAAAGCATCGTCATCTGCAACAGAGGGAGGCGGAATCTCAATCTCTATAGGTGGGTCTGACATTCCGCCCTTAACTGGTGCCCCTGGATATAGAATGCTCGTGTGGCATGTGCGTAGGTTGCATTTGCATAATCAATTGGACATGGTCCATCATTTCTATCATTTACTATCACACGGCGAGGGGGCTCCTACGAATATCTCAGGCTTTAGGAATATGTAAACTTCTGTATTATAACTCCTACTTTAAGTAACTAACAAGCTGGGTATTTAATCCTCAAAGAAGCTAGCTGTTTTCTTCAGTAAAGACAAATCAATGAGACCCATTACGCGGCCGTCGAGCCGCCTCACATTCTCGTCCCAATACCAATACACCCCGCATGCTGCTATCGCTAAGATAATCTGCGTGATTCCCATGCCTAATGTAGCCATCTTCAAGTCATCCCACGAAAGAACGGTATTAGGTAGACCTAGAATAAGAGCGCCCGCAACAAGGTTGCGGAAGCTTGTCAGGCCGCCATGCATATCTGCTGTGTTGCGCAGGCAGACTGCAAGGTTGGCTGATGTGAAAGCCGTGGATCGCTGGATAACAGGCCAAAACGTGCTATCCAGGGTGAGAGATCCAGCTGCTAGAAGGCCGAGGAGAAACGATACCACTGGGAGACTGACCCGATTCAACGAAAAGCTCCACGACATAGTAAAAGACTCTAGCGAGCTGGCTATAGGCATGTCCATCGACCCAGAGAGGTAAAGGCCGAAACCCAACATCCCGATTGAAGCAAAAGTAGTACCAATAGCAAGTGTCGTGAGATGGATAGTTTGCGAAAAGCGTTTAAGAAATGAAGGAAAAGCAAGCGCGACGGCAATAGGAGTAGCGAGGAGAAATGGTGCTGTCATTAAGGAACCGATAGATGCGGAAGATAACATGAAGGGAAGAGGGGAAAAGAGCATTGAAAGTGAGTGTATTAAACTCCAGAAACCAGCATACGGAATAAGCGTAACGGTAAAAAGGAGTACATTTGTCGGAGCGGCTATCGCACGAGGGGCTTGCAATAGTAAGGATGAGTTAATTTCATTTGCCCGATATGACCAAGGTTTCATCTCAGTCATGTATTGCACAACGGCGGCCTTTGTGAACGTCATATTCGGCCAGAGTGATTGGGAACGTTGAATAGTTGGTACTTGGACATCCAATGTAGCACGATCGTATACCGTCTCTGGAGCGCCAAGCACAAGTAACAATACTGAGAGCGTTAGGAAGGCGCTCATAATTTCGAACTGCAACTCAAATCCTCTTGGACTAGCTGAAGCAACACCGCCAAGGAGCGGAGAGCCCAACATAGTTGCCACTGAGATGGCATGATGAAGGATAATCTTGGATTGCCTTTCATGTTCCTACATAGAAAGATTAGCACGGGAACTCCAGGCAGAAAATTATAGGGGCATTCTACTGACGAAATATGTATCATGAATCGACCCGAGGACCAAAGTGTCGAAAGCACCCCAGCCCAACCCCTGGAATATCCTCGCAGCCATATTCTGCGCTAGATCTCCGCTTACCCTCGTGTTCCAAGCAGTTCCTATAAATATCATTACCATTGAAATCAAGTATACCGGCCGCTTGCCCCATATCCTCGATATTATTAACGAAGCTAATCCGGTTACCGCAGACAACATTAATGGAACGGCGGTTAAGGCGACCGCTGCCGTATATGAAACCCATTCCCCCATTGCGATAACACTGTTCACACTGATATAAGCTGTCTTCATTGTCCCTACTAACGCGACCATGGAAAGTAGCGCTCCCAGATTTAGATGCTTTTTCCACAACGGCCAATTTAGGGGATCCTCGGGATCCTCACTGGGCTGTGGAGACAGTTCGATATTCGCAAACTTTCCCGTGCCATACTTGATAGTCCGTTGCGATCCTGTAGTCGAATATGATATCGCAGTTTCTACAGTTGTTGCGGTGGCGGCAGTCTCCGGCCTAGGGTCTTTTGATATCGGTCTTGGAGGGCGTTCCTCCAACGATGGTATGCCTAACGATAACCTTCCATCGCTCCCATTCCCTCCCAACACCGTCAGCAATGACTCTAACGTACTCGAGATTGTCGACACTCGGCTAGTATCGCTCTTCTCATTAGGATATGATGGTAAGGGTAATGGCGACGGCGGCGGTAGAGGCGGGAGCGTCTTCCGGTAATTAATTGGCGGCTTTGGCGTCGCAGGCAGACCTTTCTTTGGATTTGATATCTCAACCATTGGCTTCGTCGACCCCAGGCTTGCCATGGCGATGATTGTTATGATATGACCCCTCCTCTGGATGCGAACCCCTCACTAACGTTTCCGCGACAGGTGGTTATCCTGCGACCGTTATCCTAAGCTCAACGGCGCGGTCAACGTTGCCGTTGGCGTACAAAGCGACCAACAACCAATAACAACAATTAACAATAATAATTAATAAAGAGCAGCCTGGCCCACGAAGATCAACTTCGAAGAAATGAAAAGCACAATAGAACGTTAACACAATATTCAAGACGGGCAAACACCACCTTGTGAGTTGCGAATGAAGAAAAACCAACTGCAAAAAAAACGCTCGCAGAACAGAGCTCAGTCCCCATCTACCAGGTAGGATGGCACGGACTCTTACTACGTGAGATCGCCATAGAGCTTCATGGGTATCGTGGACGCTAGTCAGTTGTGAGCAAGGGTATCTCGAAATATAGCCCGGATTTGATGAGCCCGGCTCACTGGCGAAACAGCCCAGAGTTAAGTAAATTCTCATTATTAATTCAATCGAGACGAAAAAGATCCTACTGCCGTCCCTCTTGATCCCTCGTTGAATCCATCTATCGATTACTCTCGTAACTCTGAGGTGAATGACCTATGATAGTTTCAGGATCCATGAAACAAAAGAGCGAATCCCAGGATGTCCGCGGTGCGAAAGCAACACGGGCGTGCCAAGCCGAAATCCTTCTCTCTGCGCGACATCTCACTTATTGTATCACTTCCGAGAAACCCGATCGTCGATAAAGATCATAGCACGTCGCTTACATGGTAGATGGCTTTACAAGTCCAATTTCATTAACTCGGCCGGCCGACGGGAATAGATCAAAAACAGATATGAAGAAAAAATAAAATAAAGAGAAGGAGAAAAACACCGCAACGGAGCAACTCGGCACATTCCGATCAACGCTCGGGCCAGTGTGAAACTCGCCTGACGCAGGGAGCACGTCGCGGATCATCCCGCGCGCTGCATCAACAGATACCTACCACACCATAGGAGCCATCCATTAGGTACGAGATCGGCCAGCGAGGTCCAACTCTCAACTAGACGAGCCAGCACGCACCAAAGAGAACGTTCAAGTTGTTAGCTCGGGCTCTTATCATTACGGACCCCCATTACTACAGGCCATCGATCGTAAGATGGCCTTACTACATCTGTTCAAGTACAACGGACCCAAACCAAGTTTCCGTCCTCTCTCCCATGTGAACGTGGCCCTAGTTAGGTTAGGTTAGGTAGGTAGTTAGTGTAAGTTGAACCTCATCGTTCCCGTACGATCGGAGAATTAAACGATAGGGCGGTACAGCCGCTAACGCATGCGCGCCTACGGTATTGCACAAGCAGACAGTAAATAGGTATAACCACATCTTTCTTACCTGCCATGTGTGGCGCTAGTGTATGACTCGGTCCAGACTCGGTATGCGCCTAGGCCGCGATCCATGCAGGAACGACGCAAGCCTGGCCCGGACGGCCAACGGGCATAACCGGGTAGGGAGGCGAGGGTCGATGACGGTGAGCCTCCGATAGGTGAACCGGACCTAGCTCGAATCGAACGAACAAACATATGTAAGTTGAGTTAGGTACGTATCTTCATGCACAGCTCCGTCGTCGATTCGCTCATATATCGTCTTGCGCTCGTCACGGCCCGCAAGTCACCAGCGGTGAGACTCGACGTAAGTGACACACCACCGATAAGCCCGTAGATTATGTGTCATACGCATTTTCGGCGTCTTTCCACGATTCCGGCCTAATTATACCCGAGCTATCTTTAACTATCTCGTACGATGATCTGAATCGCTTCAAAAAACCAGCACCACTTTGATTCTTACATAGCGCACCAAGTTGTCCATCTCTACCACATTGTGGATTTGTAGAATAAAGAAATTTATATGTGGATATTCTAGATTCTAAGAGGTATTATGACCAAATTCCTAATTCTATAGAGGCCGTCTTTCAAGAGGCGCTATCTCTTTATGCGCGGTTTACATATAAAACCTCAAGCATATTAATTATTTCAAGGACAAACTCCTATCGCCGAATAGCATGGTCTCACATGCTGATTTTCCCAACCCATTATTATATCCATAACATTAAATAGCGTATCTCATTAAGGTCCGTAAGTTCGTACCGCGTCGTGGCGGTTTACATAACGAAAGTCGTAGCCATCGACTGAAACAGTCGTTCCGATGGGATGGCGCATTGCAAGAAGTTGTTACAAGGCTGGTAAACCGCACCGGTACCTGGAAAGTAAACGGCTCCTAAAATAGAAAGAAAATATGTGAGTCAACATTCTTCAATTTAAAGTAGTGGATCTCCGGCCAAGGTTGGTCGAGAAGTGATGAGCACGGCCAGGATCAGCCAATGCAGCTCGCGTTGGTTGGTGTCCATTTCGGGTTCGGTTCGGTCCACTGGGCCAATATTATTCCTTCACACCGACGGAACATGCTCAACAGCTTTGTTGGGTTGTGTCGCATCACGGTTTGATCCGCGAATGTGGCTTTCATGTCTCATAGCGAGGCCATTCATGACCTCACTATTAGTTGGAGGTTGATGGCAACCTTCGTTCGGTAACAGTTATCTGAATAATGACCGAGTCCTGCTCTTCACATGGATGCAATTACGACTGCTTTACCTGCATGAGTTTCTTCTCGAGTCTCAGATGACTCAAAGCTGAGAAGTAGCCAGTTTGCTCTTATGAGCAATTCTGCAATGATTTGTAAGCCCACGATCGACGACTTAGGTAAAGGTCGAATATTGAAGCAACATACCTTGATATTCCAATGAATATGAAACCGAAGGCTCGTCATCACGACCGAAGAGGATGGGCGCCGGTATGCTCTCGTCCTCTACGACTCGGAATCTTATGCCAACGGTCTTAGACGAATCGGTCCAGAGTATGGTCCGATCGTCTGAAGCCGAATCCACACGCTGTTGCGACCTTGCTGTTGCCTTTGCTGCTTCGCTTAACCAGTCACGCCATACACGGATCACGTTGTCGGTGATGTTGGCGAAGCTGGAGAAAAAGCCTCGTCTCGGCCCCACCTTCACCAGATTGGTGATTGTGCATAGTTGAGAGAAGAGTTCGCCAGAGTCCAGGGAAATCTCGTGCGACGGTAACTGAACAATCTGACCGGCTACCTTGTCGGAGTCGAGGTGTGGGCGAAAGCGTGCGTATACGTCGTTGAGCTCTCCGAGGTTAGCAACTTCGCCGGCCTCGGTGAGTCCATGCATCCCCTGGAATTCGCAGTGGAGCGATGGCGTACTGAGCTTCTCACTCGGGTGGAAGCTTTCCAGAATCACTTCGTGATCCTCAAGCCTTGAGGCTTCCACAAGGCGGGTGTAGTGCACTCGACCAACAAGTCCATAGAAGCGGCGGCAGACAGCAGCAAGGGGCAACAGATCGCGGGTCGGGAAATTGCTGAGAACATTGATAATGATCTTCAGGATACATGTTAATAGTTTTCTTTATTGAATTTGAATAAGTCCTGTCGGATATATGGGATCTCATACCTCGTTCGGGAGAAAATCTATCGAGAGATGGGAGTGAGCCATGACGCGCAATATGGGCAGAAGCAAAGATACGTAGTAAGGGTCAACAGAAACACAAGAGCACGTCGTCGAGGCTTCAAAGGAAAACCTAGACACGTACTACTAGGACAAAAGGTCTATTTATATCAAAGTATTCGGGTCCCTTATCTGGGATGTTCCGGATGTGTGTGGACCTGATGCGGCCACGACGGTCCAATGTAAATGGCGAATTACGGCCTTGGGCCAACGCGACGATACTCCTGGCTCGTATACCCAGTCGAATTTGAGGCTCTGATAATGTCGGTCTGCGATCTTAGTTCAATCAGATGTTGTAGATCGACGGTGTTGCCGAACGAAAGCCGACGATGTACGTAGAGGCTCAGCCGTTACATAACCACGCCAGATCAGGCGAGTTTGTCGCTTGACTCCCCTAAGCGCGCCCGGTTTGCTCCGAGATAACTTTCACCCTTGCGTGATATAGAAAATTTTGATACTACGATATGAGCTGAGCTTTTTTTTTTTTTTTTTCCTTCGGATATATTTCAGCTGGTTTATGTTTTGGAGATCAATTTTGTGAAACAAGGTCACAAAAATGAGAAACGTTTGTTTAATACACTTGGAACAATGATGACGATGTTTATGTTTTTGCCACATTTCCATAAGCTGTTGTTTATCGTTCTTATCTCAGTGGATACAGTATGATGAGTGTTAATATTACTATAGGAACTGTACAATTATCGCATCTAGATCGACCCGTATCTATCATTCAGGGGGTGCTTCCCCTTTTTTGCATATTCCTTCGATGATGCAATCATATTATCTCCGAAGGACTGAGATTGGCTATCCTCAGATATATTTTTATTGGGTCATATCTTTTGCCGACATACCTCGTTTCTTTACATTAATAAGTTCCCTATCCCTAGGTGTCCCTAGGGGACAAGATCACCCGAGTGCCAAGGTCCGAATTCACGCCTCTTGGGGCCGAACTTAATCCTTACTTGGAGACATTCAGCGATCCGCGAGCTTAATTCGACGTTGATGCGTACATAGCTTAGTTAATTCGCATTGTACTGCCTATTCATCTACTGCGATGACTGCTTATAAGGCATGCTACCCCTTCTATTCGTTACTAAGCCATCAATTCTGGCTTAGTCGCTACAGATTGTGTTCTAACTTCTGCAATGCTCTTATTTATGCAGCCAACGTCCGTCCAGTGAATAGGGGAGATGGGCAAAACTATCGACCACGTGTATATTTTCAACCAGTCAGGGTTTCATAGATAATATAATATGCCGGCTACTCGGGCATATGTCTAAGCGAGAGCATGCTAGCATATGCGGCTATAAACGCGTCGGGGTACTAGCCATGGTACAGTACTAACTAGAAGTCTACATAAAGCATCGTAGCCTTGTCATTACGGTACTATTTCAGGTCTTCATACCAAGTACCTAAGTAATCTAAGGTACCCAGTATGCTGCTACCGTATGCAAGCACCATGCATCAACCGAGCCTCATATTATCCCTCTGACATAAGCCAGCCAACCTTCGACTTAATAAAGGTAATAATGTCGTCGATCTCATCTGGTATTCCGTACCAATGACCCAGACCATGGTAAAGCTTCCAGACAACTTCATACCCGGCAGCCTGCATCGTCTGCGCTGCAGCTTCGCTCAGTTCACACGGTTTTTTCTCGTCTGCGTCGCCATGTCCGAGAAATATTGGTGTGCGTTATGCCGTTTTAGCCTTTGTGGCGTTTGCCAAGGGCGGAAAGCAAAGAAGGTCTCTCTCAAAGATAAGAGCTTTAACTGGTGGATCCTGAGCCCGTATCTCAATTTCGTCAACGTATTGCGAGGTAGCAAATGGATTGTCGTCATCTAATTCCGCATCGTCGTCTTGGATGGCCTCTTCAATATCCTTACGGAATGGCAAATAGCCAGACATCCCGATAAACCCACCCAACGGGTAGTCAAGGGCAAGCAATATAGAAAGCGACATGGCACAGCCCTGGCTAAGGCCCCCAACAATCACATTCTGTGGAGAGATTATTGTGGCTTCTTGGCGTATAAGCTGCTCTAGTTCTACGGCAGATTCCACTAACCCCTGAACTTGCGTTTCTTTCCGATATTCTGGGTTGGGGATATGTGCGACATCAAACCATTGTGTGAGAATTATCCTATTGAACGCAGAAGAGCGACGGGGCTTTGCGGTAGGAAAGATGAAACGAGTGTCGGGCAGCAATTGTTGTAGTGTATGGCCGCTTGAACCTACACCAGCCCTGAGAAGCTCACTTCCGAACTTTTTTCCATTAGAGCTTAATCCGTGAAGGAGAATGATCGTGTGAGTATGAGCAGTTGTAGGTTCAACAATGTACGTATCCGAATCATTCCAGTTAGTTGGGTTTGGAATTGGTGAGTTGCGATAGGCCATTCAGTTTGCAGTCCTTAGCTGGTCTTTAAGGTACCAATCCAGCTACAAGAACTTCTTAAAAATATCGATCAATGGACATCATGAAAGCGAAAACCTATTAGGAACCGAAAACACGCCCATGCTTGTTAAACGTAACGGGAGATACTGTGAGACAAGAACTTTGATACGGATGACAAGACATTGGGGTTCTCGTTTGACTCATCAACTCGTACATTGCTCGTTGCCGGGCTATCCATGAGCTCATTGGTAAATTTCAGAGGCACAACATACTCATTAGTGGGGTATACCAGCTTCCAAGACTCTGGATAAAGGTACATGCAGGTGAATCATTCAATGCATGTGATCCCGAATGCAGATTTCCTTGGCGTACAGCAAATATTCTTGAATATAATGCTATACCCTTCCGAGCCTTAACGTCTAAACTCTATAAACCATCGCAAATACATTGGTATGTCTTTGTTTACGTATTATCTAACTTGTCTAGACCAACAGAGTAATAGCCACGCTTGATTATAGTTTCATAGAGGATAAAATAGAAAACTTAAGACTATCTACATCGTTTAAAAATGCCCTCTGAGCTATTTTGAACCATGCATATGCTGATACAACTAAATTATGCAAAGTTTTCTCACTCATCATCTGTAGCCCTCGTCCCTTGGAGTTCAGTTTGCCCTCCCAGAAGAAGATCAAGATAATGCGCTTGTAATGCACCATCCTTTTTTGCACCTATAACGTCCTTAGTTCGAGGGTAAAAGTGTGTTTTCAGGTGTGTCTATATGTCTTCATCTCGATCAGGCACAAGTTGTTAGAAAATTTAGTTATTATCTGCGGGTTAACAGGATACAATCACGAGTATGCCAAACTGCTAAGCAGGCTTTTCGAATTCGGGAATGATGCGGATACAGGGCAGATAAGGACTATAAAATCGAGAGTTAAATTGATTCGTATCTTTCAATTGTGCTTTCTCTTGGGAGTATTTTTGAAATGTTGTATTCCCGGACACAAAAGACTAAACTGTGAACCTGATACGAGGTTGGACTTAGCCAAGAGTATAGTTCCTGCTTGTTAGTCCAACAACTGCCGAAGAAACTACATGAGATCTTTGGGCAGGTATATTAGGTATACACTAATATATCGCGTGATGTCGTAGTTACTACACCAGATAATAATATGTTCAGGTCTTTTGCAATTGGCTCTTTCCGATCAATAGTCGTGGATGAGCCACCCCTTAACACACTTATGAATAAGAAACCAAGCAATGAAATCAAGTTCTATGAAACCTCTAGGACCTACCATGTGACCCCGTCCATCGTTTACTTTGTCGCTAAGTTAATCAATGTTATGCGATCGTAGGAACTGAATGGTGGCCGACCCAGCACACATCGTAAATGTCCTAACGAGATGAAGCTAGGCATAGGATCTCGATGTCCACATAGAGTCGTTCATGATTACTCTCCATCAGACCATCATAATATCAGCGGTATTTACGGGGGATCTGAGATTAATTAGGTAATCTTGGTTAAGTTATGTCCTATCAGTGAATTTAGTAGCCAACCAACTTCTCACCGGTAAGCTCGTTCCCGGACAGGAGCAGTGGCAATCGAAAGATTCAAACAGATATTCCCACTGTCGCCTCGCAAAAATGGCATCAACATAAGAATCCCGCGCTTTGCTAGTTACTATAACCCCCCCTATTCTTTCTGGTTCGAAATTGCGAGCCTAAGATCCTATGACCCTCCCTTTCGATGCACGCTCGGATCGTATAATTCGGTCTTTAATGATTAGGCTAGTTTATAACCCAACTAGTGTAAATGCTGCTTTCGTATCTCGTAGTCGGCTTCGGTTTAGCTCGGGGCGCGGTTACGTCGCTAAGCCTAGAAATATGTGATGACCATTGGAAACCGGGATCTCTTGGAGTTCTTATTATCTTCTTTTTATTGCTCATGCATAAGGGAATCTCTCATGATATTGTATTATTTAGTTTTAATGCCGCCCCTTAAGGCCTAGTAATATCTTGTCGTAGTTGAGCTCCCCCTATTTGAGCATCTAGGTATAATGACAAGTTTTCATGATATTGTAACTAACTATACTCAATGGCAAGGCGGGAGCAAAACTAGGAAAGTAGACAAACTGGTCTAGGCCTGCTTTACCTGATAAGCTTCTGGGCAGCACCGCGTCGCATTTACTATGGTCTGAGTAGAAGCGCTAGACTTGGGCACCCTCGTTATTCTTAATGCACGGCAGCGCCATCCGCGGCAGATTGCAGCTACCGTGCATATGATACCTTGTCCCTTGAGTAGACAAGCTCATGCAGTGACTGATGATCACATCTAGCATCAATGTGGGCGATGAGATGCTTTTTCAATCACGATAGAACCATATTCGTCACCTTGTTGGGGTCAACGTCGTGCATTATCTCCTTTTAGGGTTGAGTAGATGCATCTACATCGCTTCCCAAACCAGGTACCACAATCTTGACACACCCTCCCGACGTGGCACTGCGTAGTGCCGCAGTGGATGGCTGCTTACTGCATATCCCGATTCGCAATAGCACATACAAGACTGTTTGAACAGCCCACCCCCACACCAGTAGCAAACACCGCGACTGGCAGACCCCGAGGTCGCGGCACAGTTTCCCCAGAAGCGGGCGTAACATTGCAGGGACGAGAAGAGTAACTATCAGATCACAGTGGAGCACTAATCCTGTGGATACGTACTAGGAAGAGGCTCCATGTTCGCGGATAGTTGCCTCAAAACTAACGACCTTGCAAGAATCTACACTATCTTCTACAGCACCATGATTCTTCCGCGCAACCGAATGACCTAGCTAGCTGAAGCAGCGCCGTTTCTCTAGCGAATGGGAAGCTTACCATCAGTTCTTGAGTATTTATTGATTGGTTTACGGTACGCATAGTCACATACATTGTCGATTTGTAAAATTTGTAATAGCTGAAGTAGCCGGATCCCGATCTAACGTTTTCAACTGCGGACCGAATAGTTATTGAGTTGGCCGGAGCTGAGCGTGGTGTAAGAGGGAACAAATAAGAGTAAAGGGGAGAAGTAGAAGAAGGGGAAAATGATAGAAAATACAGCTGTCTTATTTCCGATATTCTGAGGTGAGGCTGGCTGTAATCAGGTAAGCCCTGAAGGAAAAAAAAAATAACTAAAAAAAATGAAATGACCCTAAGCCTTATTATGAATAGCTAAGTGTTAGCTTTGACTGAGATTGTTCTTATTTTGGAAGATCAATAAGTTGATATGTTGCTGGGAAGTGAGACCTAATACTCCCCTTTTGACGAATCAGAGGTTCCTTAGCCACAACTCGGATGACGAGCCGCAATGGCGCGATGTGTCGTTTCATTGAGGCGCGTTACGTACCTGGTGGAAGTCTAGTCCAGTACTACGGTAACTAACCTAATCTGCTAGTATAAAGAAAAGCTGGGGTCTTAAAACGTTAGGTTAGGGTACGATACAGGTATTACTGGTGACAAGGGTAGGCACTTTTAAGTGTTGATCCCCACCTATGCAAGTTGTGCTATTAGTGCTGTCTACACAAGTTCGACGTAGCACCCCTAAGGGGGTGCTGCGCATTGATTAAGGAAACGGGCAAGATTCGGGATTTAACCGAAATACTTCCGAATAAGCGTATTTCCTACGTATTTTAATGTATCTTATGATATTTTATAAAATTTCATTATTTTTTTCCTTTTCCAGAATTAGTAAAGGTCGGAATAACTTCTTATTGGTATTCAAAATTTGGTACGCTATCCCTAATTACTGCCCGTTTCCTTAATTAATGCGCAGCACCCCCTTGGGGGTGCTACGTCGAACTTGTGTAGACAGCACTAATACCCACCAAAGGTTTAATGGTCGTACCTTAGGTACGGGTACATTACACAACAAGTACCTATTCAGCTGATATATGGGTTGAGGATACATTCACTACGTCCGGTAACATCCAGGTAGTATGTAAAACACTAGGACTACCTGGGTAATGTTAACCTGGTTAGCTCCTCAGCTATGACGAAAATGTACACCGCCTTACAAATTCTGCCCGTGTTAGTTTCCTATCAAACATTGATAGTGAAATCGAATTATTCGTATCGTTGGTCCGAATTTTCTTTCTTCCCACCCAATTATACTAGGCCTACATTATACCACGTACTTATCCCCCCCCGCCACCCCGTCTACATTTCTATCTCCGAATTGGAACTTGTCCAGTCCTTGTTTTCTTGGCAATACACAGATACACACGCTACATGCAAGTGCAACTGAGGAACAAGCTCAAAACATCCAGTTATTAATGGGGGTCTAGGTAACCGCTGGGGGCCAAGGCATGTCGCCATGAGGGGCAGGAGGAGGGGGATTTCGGATCTCTTGCATTTGCTACTGTCACAATCTAATCGTTGTCACGTTTGAATCACTTCTGAATAGGGGGGGCACGTTTTCACCTCCTAAATTCTATCGACGCACGAGGTGGCCTCCACAACCGGCGTCTTGACCGTATATATAAACCCTAGTACGGAAAGTCTGGAGAACTTCTTCTCGCCTGGTCTATCCGGTAGAGATCTCCCTAGCATTAACATCAATCTTCCTATCCTCTTCATTGTTCTCTTCGATCATTGTGTCTTCATAACCTTCCAACGTTCGTATACCATAAAACTCTTTCACCAAACCTATCTCTTAGTTGCCTAACCTGTTGCCCGATCGTTCCGGGCTCGAAAACAAAACAAAATAAAAGAATAAATCACCATGGGTTCCGTATACATCCCTCCGATCCGCCTCGCGATCCTCGAAGCCGACACCCCAGTTCCTGGAATCAAAGCTAAATACGGGTCGTACGGCGGGGTCTTCAAATACCTTTTCGAGAGGGCGTGTGCATCGTTAAACCCACCCCAACCCCTCTCTGCCATACTCGAGCTCTCGTCCCACGACATCGTGAACCACCCCGACTCGTACCCTGACCCCGGGACGATCGACGCCATACTCATCAGCGGCTCTAAGTACTCCGCGTATGACAATGACGACTGGATCGTCCGTCTCACACAGTACACAAGGCGATGCCTCGAGGGCGGCCGTGTCCGTGTTATTGGTGTTTGCTTCGGTCACCAGATAGTCGGCCGTGCCCTCGGGGTCGAAGTCGGCAAGAATGTCCGTGGATGGGAGATCAGTGTCACTGAACACGAACTCACGGAAGAAGGAAAGAAGCTGTTTGGAATGCAGAAGCTGGTATGTATACCTTTCTTACTTCCATACACTACCCTGATCCCAGGTAGTCGGTTGCTTACCTATATGTATCACAGGCCATTCACCAGATGCACCGCGACCAAGTATTCTCAGTACCTCCGGGCGCCGTCCAACTGGCCCGTACCGACGTGTGCGACGTGCAGGCCATGTACATGCCGCAACGGTACATCACTGTGCAGGGCCATCCCGAGTTCACCGACGACATGGTGCGAGAGATCCTTGAGATGCGCCGGTATGGAGGCATCCTGGGTCCAGATATATTCGAAGACGGTATGCGCCGTGTTAGTAATAAACACGATGGCGTCGCCGTTGCTAGGGCTTTCCTGCGCTTCCTCCGCCAGTAAGCGAATACCACGGCACTCCTAACAAGCAAGAGGTAGGACAAGAAGAAAGTAAAAGATGGGAGGGAGAATAGGAAAGTTATATAGGCATAGGCATCCTCGAACAGCGCTGCAAAAAGACGGGGGGCAGAAACGATCCGCGCGGATGTTGGTTACACAAAACCGGATTGTGCTTTATTGACCGGTTATGGAGGCCAATCGGTTGGATGCCGGTGAATGGCAAGTCCTCAGGCAGCACGAAGTCTCATGATGCGATACGTACCTTTGATGCAGAATGATGATGTATCTATTACGAACTCAATATCACTTTGAGTGTAATAGGGAATGGCTGTGTTGACTTTTATATCTGTTTCTCTTATGTGAGTCTGCAAGTCTTCTTATAAGACAATGTTGTCTCGGATCGAGTATGAATAGGTTTTGTCCATAAGATAAGACGGAAAAAGAAATAATAAAAAAGAAATATAAGAATCAGCATCATTGCACAAGGGGCCAACGGAGAAGTGATAAATGAGTGAGACAACATCACGTGTTGAATTATTCTGCATCCAATAATCCTAACCATCCTTTTACTTTGAAGAATTTCAATTCCATGGTATGACTCCTCAATGCCCATGTTTAGACTACTCGGATAGGTAGCCCTCCCTCTCGTTGCATTGCCTGATGTAACTCAATGCTTATTACATATGTGTGAACGCCGCCCAATGCTCTCCCTTGTTTTTTTAGTAATGCTCCCCGCCTCCCGTAACGCTTATTGAATATACGCAGTAAATATAATGTAATGTCAAGAGTAATTAGAAAGGAGGACCCTTTCCCAACCCCCCACGCCCCGTCTTCTCCAACCTACTTAAGTTAGTAGGTTAGGTTAATATGCATATACCACAGTACCGTTGTGACCCCCCCCTTAAAAAATGAAATCCGAGCACCGTGCCATGCATATATGCAAATGAATCTTATCGTGACAGTCATTGCGCCCCGCGTAAAATGTAAAATGCTCCAGTTTGACCCGCATTAGGTAGTTTGCCGGTATAGTTGGCCCCCTTCGTTGTCCCAATACATATTGGGCGCCCTGGCCCTCATATGTGTGTTTCGTGGTATTCGTAATTATTATTATGTTTTAAGATCCAGCTTGTACTTGTATCCTGTATGATTGGGGGCGGCTCGTCTCAGGAGAATTGTCGTATTCTATGTCTAATACGTCCCACCACTCGCGAGGTGCCGGGTTCGACCGTGTCCAATGTACAGAAGGCCTTCCAGCGGCCGCCGCGGCTTCGGTGCTCATATTTTCGAGATTCTCCTCTTGTTCGCGGCGTACGCGTGCCATCTGTGCGTCTACGAATCGTTCCTCCCGCGTACGACCCATACCCCTTTGCCGCCGCCGTGAGGGTTTACGTATCCGTAGCCGCGATGCCAAACCTCCCCAGAATCCACCATGCAGATGCAACCACGGCTTCTCCCAAGCACTGAAGAAACAGCAGTCAACAGCAGCGCCAATACACAGGCTCGCAATGCTAACAACCTGCAATGCCACGGGTTCCGACTTCTCCCCTGGTGCGGTATAGCTGCCGTCATATCGTAAGACATGTGACACGAATGGTGCGATCCACGTTAGTATATAAATCGCCGGGTAGACGAATAGGAGGCGGAGTTGTCGCTGCTGTTTCTCGCGTGACCGCCGCATCGCTTCTTCGGTTTCTTGCCGGGGTAAATACACAGAACTAGACGATGTACTTTGCCTTGAACAATTCGCTCGCGGAGGCCCACGTCGCAGGGTACTAGCCACATTAGAGACGGAGCCTGTTAAACTGTTGGAACCAAATGACATCCATCGAGAATGATGGTGGGTGGATTCCGAGGTTTTTGGTGGATTATAATGGGCAGACTCGAGAGGGCGGATGGGGATTGTTGCTTCAGCACGTGGTGATGAAGCAGCAGGACTGGCAAATGATGCATGGCTGCTGCGCCTCGCCCGCGGATCGAAATACCCGTCGATAGCACATTCTGAGGGGTTCCATCTAATTGGAGCTCGTAGAGAATGCTCGGGTCGTCGCAGAGAAATGGGAGTGGCTCCGCCAAAATTGAGACTGCTAAGAGTCGAAGAAACAGAGCGTTGGTGATCACTGGGATCTTCTTCTTTTGCTAGGCTATCTCGTGCCGAATCTAGCAATCCGTAGTCAGTGAAAGGCGGTGTGGGTGGGACATCCCCACTGTTGTCACGGCGGTGATCGCGCTTATGATTCTGGTTAGGATCGCCGCCATGTACCGTGCTGGCACGTCTTTGGTCTTTGCTGAAACGTCGGAATCGAAAGGCGACGTAGATGTAAAGAAAGGTATAGGTAACCACGATGATGCCAACAATGATATATCGTGGAATCCAACTGAGCGCACTAAGATACCAAGTAGGATGGGCGGGAAGATAGCATTGGGGACCGTTGTCTTCGAAACGACCGCCCGTAATTGGTACCACTGCTGCTAGTATGATGGGAACAATGGCCCAACAAATATACGCTATTCGTCTATACGGATATAAACCAGCTGCGCCACTAGAATTCCGGGGCCTTAGAATGAACAAGGCCGTATGAACCGCGATCAAGAGCACAGCAATATCCGAGGCTTCGACGCTCATAGTAAGGAGAAAGCCTAGGACTTGGCATGAGGTCGACCCCGAGTCGATCGGCTTCCTAGCGAAAAAAGCAAGCGGGCAGACCACCAGCCAGAGTGCCTTGGTCATGTCGCTCTGAATTAAGAGCATAATCAAGCTACATGATTGTAAGTTTACCAAAAATTGCCTCTCGTAGAAAAGAAAGAGAAAAAGTTGCCAAATTTAGTTGACTTACTCATGGCGGAAGCTCCTCCTCATCCTAACAAACCAGTAAAAAGCACATAGAGCTGCAAGTACACTGATGGAAGCTGTAGTGAGCGAAATCGACATAAGAGCCACGGTTTCCGGGTCGTTGAAGTCTGAATATCGAGTGGGGTTGCGTTTCGTGATGATAGCATAGGATGCGAGGGATTCTGTAAGGGATGCTGTGCCCGGTGGCCATGCTACGGGAGCCATCTTTGCTGAGGTGGCCAAAACGGAGGCTCGGGGTGCAATTGAAGCAAGAGATAGTCTGTCATGCTTCCAACAGGTTGCTCAGTTCGGTCAAATCTCGAGTCTCATATTTGCTGGTAGTCGTTGTGAGGTAGAAAATAGTGAGCAGATGGAATCGGAGGCCGCCGAGGTGTAAAGGTTTGCGAGAGACAACAACGTGAAAGCTAATATGAATGAGACTCTTGACGGAACGTATAAGCAAAACAGCAAGTTGCTTTTTCTATGCCTAAGAATTGGTCCAATATGTCAGAATGTCAAAATTGCCAAAACTTCCCGAGTCGATCGGTTAGGAAAGAGAAAAGAGAAATATTTAGAAAGAAGACAAAGTAAGAGTAAAGGTGAATAAAAATTCACATCCACTCCACGAAGAAGCGCCGGGCTGTGGGAAAGCATATCCCCTAAGATGCAAGTCATGCATAGCGTGCTCGGGAAGCCAACCCGGACTTAGAGCATCATATTGCCCATATTACAACGTTTAAAAGAGGTAAAATATGCCAATAATTGCTTCTGTATCCGGTAATGCGGTGGCAATCACAAGCCCACGCCAGTATAAGAGCGGTATAAGAGTGGTATGAGAGCGGTATGAGAGCTAAAACGTAGGAATGCAGTAATTGACTAAAGCAAATGCTGGTCCAAGCTGTGCGTACCTGAATAAGGGTAAGGTTTTTTGAGGTAGGGTATAAAGCTACAAGGACATAAAGCTACAAGGACATAAAGGGGAGGATGTAGCCAAGAAGGGGGAGGTGTGTAGAAGAGGTGTAAGTAACAAGTCAAAGAAAATATAAAGGGATATACCATAAATTAGCGTTGGCGGTCTATTTTTTCTCGTGGCGGTGAGGGTAAAGAGAAATAAGAACGTTGGGAATATGAAGAAGCAGAATGCGTATGTCATATCATGCCATGTATGTATGTATGAATGTATGTAGGTCTATAACGTTACATGTAAGTACAATAATTTACAACAATTATTGGATCTACATGTAGACCTTACCTAGGTACATTTACATGTATAACAAGAATATTTTTTATGTACGAAGTATGTATATTTTTAAAAATGGATGGTCGGTGCTGCAATCCGTACTCTTTTGCGTAAACGTGCGTAGTTGTGCGTAGCTGTGCGCAGTTATCGGTGTAAGGGTCTAGTAATCCCGTTAAAGGGCTTAACCTTTAAGGTATTACACATTCCCTGTTCCCCCCAATAGGATCGCCAGCCCTAAAACCTTGACCAAGTGATGTAGAGATGTTAATTTTACTATGCGCATAACGCATTATACCGTATAATGACACATAATGGCGCATAATAAATTTATTATGCGTATAACGGAATGGGACCCTCGATTATCCGGCGCGTTAATATAAAAATAAAGTTAATTTATTATTAAAATATCATATTTAAAATTTTTTAAAATTACATATATACAAATTTAATAAAATTAAAATTATAATTACGAGTTTTATACGTAAAATAACGCGTTAAATTTATAAATATACGAATTAATAAATTTATTATTTAAAATAATAAACGAAATAATAAACGGCGATTCGAATTTTTATTAATTTAAATACGTTTAATATAAAATATAATTAATTAAATAATAACATAAATTAAATAAATTTAATTTAATATATAATTTTTTTTTATAATATTTATAAATAATTCGTTTTTATATTAAAAAATTTTAATTAATAAAAGTAAATTAATTAAACGTAATATTATTTTTAAAAAATATTTTAATTAAATTTAAAAATGTTTTAAATTAAAATAAATATTATTATTATTATTATACGATATACGAAGAAATTTTCGTTAAATTATACGTATTATACGTAAATTATATAACATTATACGTATAATAACGTATAATAATATTATATCGTATAATAAATTTATTATACGTATAATGATATTATATCGTATAATAAATTTATTATACGTATAATAAACATGTTTAAATAATGAAATTTTAATAACGTTGTAATTCGTAACGGAATATTTGTAAAAATACCATTTATTAATTTTTAACGTTTTATTTTTTTTATAATATCCCGTAACATTTTATAACGTTTTTTAAACGAAAATTTTTTTTATAAAATAATAATAATTTTTTTATTTTCGTTATAATTTTAACCACGTAATAAAAAAAATAAAAAAATAAAATAAAATAAATAAATAAATTCATTTCGGTACATGTAATTTAAATTTAATGACCGTCGTTTCGGGATAAATTTTAAATTTATTAATTTTTATAAAATATAAATTCGTTTTTTTTTTTTTTTTTTTTTTTTAGATATATTTATTATTTTTTTAATTAATTACCGTGATATTATTTTATATTTTTATATTTTATATTTTTATTTAAAATAAAAAATAAATAAAATATATAATATATATTATTTATTTTTTATTAAAATTAAATTTCGTATTAATCATTTTATTTATCCGAATTATTAATAATTATTAATAATTTAATTATAACGGTTATTTTCACCGTTTTTATATTTTCGTTAAATTAAACGGAAATAACCGTCGGTTTTTTTTTATATTATAATATTAAATTAAAATTTAACGAATAAAATAAATATTTATAAAACAAATTAAATAAAACATTATATTATTTTTATATTAAATTATTTAAAAGTTTTATATAAATATATCGAAAAATTTAAAATTATATTTTTTTATTTTATTTATTATATTAAAAATTTTTTCGAAAATAAAAATATTAAAATAATTTTTAAATAATAATAAATTTAAATATATAATTATATTATTTTTAATATATTTAAATTTATTAAAATTTCGATATATAAAAACGTAAATACGTTAAATTGAAATTAATATATAAAATATTAATATAAACCGTAATATTTAATTTATTTTTTTAATTTACTTTTATTATTATAATAAAATATATAAATTAATTTAATTACATTTTTACTTATTATTTTAACTTTTAACCCGATTAAATAAACGTTTAAATAATTAAAATTTAAATAAAATTTCTATAATAAAATAAATTTTAAAATTTTAAAACGTTATAAATTTATTTAATTATAAATTATAATATCCATTAAATACGTTATAATTATAACGCGTGTTACTTATTAAATTTTATATATTTTATTTAATTAATTTTTAATTAATTAAAAATTAATTATTATTTTATTATTTTTAAATATTTTAAAATTTAAAATATTTTAATTAATTTTTAATCGATTAATAATCAATTTTAAATTAATTAATAATTGATTTTTTAATAAATATAATATTTAAATTTTAACAATTTTAAACAAAAATTAATGTATAAAAATATGATTTTATATGAAAGTTATGTTAGTGAAATAATAGGGAAGAAGCTTAACCCAATGTGCGCTAGTAGAGGCGCCTTGCCATTTCGGGTTAAAGGTTGGGATGATGCGCCAAGATATAGTTGGGTTGACCTGCCTCCAGCCATAGTAAGTTCAATGCAGCGCTTGATCCCGAAGGCGGAGCCCCCGAGTCGTCATGTTATCCACAAATGCCTTGGAGGCTAGGTCTAAACCACATGCCAACTGACAAGTTCAGGACAAGTTCAGGACAAGTTCAGGTGTAATCGAATCAATATCAGGATTGGGGTTGTACTATCTCAATAAAGCTCCCAATCTGATTCGTACGAGGATTCTCACATCTCCGAAATGGTGCGTGGCACAAACCCCATTAGAAACCCGAGACAATCAACATTGATTTATTGTAACGTACGTAACTCCTTATTTGGTATATTTTGCATCTTTTATTCCTCGAGCACCTAAGCTAGGTTGAATCTAACATTGTCCTTTCCCAAAAGTATTTAACAGTTTCGACTACGAACCTGCGGGATCGTCTCGTCTTATCCAATATCCAATAAGAGCAACAATATTCGAGAATGCCTCACAATAACGTGTCTCGGGTAAGACACATCGTTCCTTCTTTGTCCACTTCACCGAAGACGCCAACTTGTTAAGTCGTAGTAATATGATGAGTGGATATTAGAAACGAAGGATTCGTGTTGGCGCCTTTCCTTGCGCCGATGAGTACCTAACTCTTAGACCAATAACAGAATGAAAACGACAAAAGCCAAAATCACAACATGAATGTTTTAAGATGGAAAAGTCTTAGCGTCATGATAGGCTCTAAAGACTCTTCTTCATAATTGGTAACATCTTCGGCTATCACACCCAATCATTTACGAGAAGTCGTTAGCGAGCGGCTATAAAAGTACTTCCCTCAAAGGACATTCGCATTCAGCTAATCCCCCCAACACATTAGCGCGTTGTTCCACCAAGGATCATGGATTAGTTGCGAGTTTAATCGTGTATCGAATCAGAATCGCCGTCTTTGTTGTTGGCTCCGCCCTTGCGTGCTGTGCCGGTCTTGGGTTAACCCCAAGCCTACACGGCAGTAAAAGGATGACGAAAAGAATGCCGTAACCCAGCTCCTTACCAGATCCGACCGAACGGCTATCTGATGTTGTCGCGGCAGTGAGTCTTGGCGGCATGATCGGACCATTTTCCCAAGATGCCGTACCTAGGATATGGGCTAAAAACAACAACATAGGCATAAATTGATCTAGGATTGATACCTTACTAAAAACACACTATAAAATTCCTACGAATGAGGCCTTCCTCATCCTTAAGCAGGCAACGCACAATATTCGATATAGGATAGCTGTTACTCAGTATGTGTTGGGAGGTATGAGGCCAGTCTCTACCAACTGCCCAGGACCGAAGTAATCTACAACTACATAATGAGATGGGGTATTAGGGCTTATCGTGCAGCATGTAGTTGCCTACTTCCAAAGTAATTTGGCTCATGGCTCTGTTGAAAATAACCAGTAAGTTTCATTGACCCGAGAGTAGACCCAGAGGCGTATTGCCTATGCCAGTGTTTCCTGGCCAGGTTACACAAATATCCTATCAAGAATAGTTTTAGACTGCCATGCATCATACTTAAACCTTTGTGCTTTATTATAGACTATTTCTATGGGGACTGTCTATCTGACACTCCGGGATATGAGGGATCTTTGCGGCTATACTACGGTTAGTGTAAGATTTGAAGCTGTCAAACAACTCGCCAATATTTACCTAGTTATTGATACCCATCTCTCTAAAATAAGACATGCGACTAATTTAGGATACATTAGGAAAATGCCGTTGTGGATAGAATCAGCAGCATCACTCGTGATAGAAACCCCAAGCCTCAAGTTATTAATATACTCAACGCCCCCAGAACATGCTGAAATACGAAGTGACGAGAACCCTAGTGAAACTGAACCTTTTCCATTCGATCATAATACACATTTTGGTAGTTATTATAGTTCCGGTAAGCAAGGACTACCTCACTAAAGATTCCAGACTTTTTCAATGTTGGCTAGTCAACGAATCTCTGGAAAGGCATCCCCACGAATCATGATCATGAGCTAGTGATTTCCTCGTATTAACTTCCTCTATCCACTCACACAATTTCTACGAAACGGTTCCTGTCTTCCAAGTGCTAAGCGAAATAAACCATAAAAGATTTAGACAAGTATTATCTCCTCTAGTTCATCACTATGTGGATATACGTCACTCTTCATAGCTCCTTCACAGTAAGCCGGAGCTATAATTCTGTACTCGTTAGGCTCTGATTGTGGTCGAAGGACAAGCGGATTGAGCGATCTCAGAAGAACTAAGGCATCGCCAACTTGACAAGTATGATGCGCTGTACCGCAGAAGCCTGTGTCAAGAGTGAAGACTATCCAGTTTTCCCGAGGCCTGCGCTTCTCCATAATAGCCTTAACGGTGGTTTCTAATTATCCTTGTAATTAGTTAAGGACAACTTTATAGGGCATCAGTATGGGATCTTACCGTCTTCTGGAGGAGGTGTGTCGTCACCACGTAAACACCAGTGGTACAGAGCGCCTAGCTTGCTACTCGGCACGTTGGCGTGGTAAGGGCGAAGTAGCGTCTGCCTAACGAGTCTTGGGCCTTTTCCTGAGCATTTAGTAAGACTGCTGATTGAATGGCGCCAGTCAAGGCATGCCGAGACAACCTCCCGATATGCTTGAGTTTGGCCGAGTCCTTCGTCCAAAACCAAAGGACAACGAATTCTCCTATCTATTTCCCCAATGGCCTTCCCCATCACGCCCAGCCTGCCATCGCGGGTATTATCAGTGAGTATAGGAGTAGTGGAATCATGCTCTGCATCGAAGTCCGCTATTTTCCAAATCAACATGGAGCCGTTTCGGCCCGG
The DNA here is from genome assembly GCA_902805475.1 of Entonaema liquescens. Lineage (NCBI taxonomy): Eukaryota > Fungi > Ascomycota > Sordariomycetes > Xylariales > Xylariaceae > Entonaema > Entonaema liquescens. The sequence continues at coordinate 456,663 of CADCSX010000006.1, forward strand.
CGTTAGCCAATTGGGGACCCACGAGGGGAATCCGGAGCTTATGTCCGGAGGTAGTGTGATTGTGATGATACTTAGATTCTGACGGCTTCTGATGTAAGCTAACGTTGCCTCTTGAAATTCTTTTATTACATCCTTTCTGTAGTCAGGGCTCGGCAATTGGACACCCATAGCCTGGAATACTGAATACAGAGAGTATACCCTGTCGTGTGCAATAGTTGCCTTCATGTTCCGGATTTCAGAGAGTAGCTCTAGTTCGAATCTTACTTGCCCGCCTCCTTCGAAACGGGACTGTGGGATAGCTTGGAGACTCGAACCGCGCAGTGACAAGTACAACCTCCAGCGAGGAAGGATTAGGTCATTCGACGAACCGGTCGGTCCTCGAAGTTTAGGCTCGGCCAAGTACGCTCCACAGAATGCTTCCCAATCTACACTTGACTTGCCACATATGATCACGCACTTTCGACCAAACGCAGCCTCTTGTATCGTCCAGACCCTCTCAAACCATGGGTTCTTGAGGATAGCTGCCATAGACTCTAGTAATTGTGAGCGCTTGCGTCTAATCAGAACCCCTGTTATCAAGACAATAAGCTCTATTTTATCGTACCTAAGGCACTAATGTAAACTTACCATAACCAATAACGTTAAAAAGTTAGGTAAAATTTAATAAAAGGTTAACCCATCCACTTTTCCACGTGAGGATAAGCCCCGGATAACCACTTATATTAATTTATATAAATATTTATTTAAATTTTAACATATTATAAAAATTAACTCGGTTACATTATTATTTTAAAATATTATTTTTTTATTTTAAAATTATTATTATTATTTAATTTAATAATATTTATTTATTTTAATATAATTTAATATAAATTTAATAATATATTTTTAATATAATTTAAATTAATAATTTTTTTTTAAATTTAATGAAATTATATTATTTATTAAAACATTATTATAATATATATAATTTTTTATTAATTTAACATTTTTAATTTTAAATTATATAAATTCGTTTATAAAATTTTTAATTAAAAAAAAACTTTTCGCGATTAAAATTTTTTATTATAATACGATTTATAATTATTTTTTAATTCGTATAATAAAATTTATAATATTTATTTCGAATTTATTTATTAATAAAATTTTTATATATATATTAAATATAATATATATGTTAAAATATAAAAAAATAATTTCGATTTAAATAATAAATTCGTTTATTATTAATTTATATATAATTGCGTTAATAAATTTATAAAATAAAATTACGGTAATAAATAACGCGTTTTATGTAAATACGATTATTAATATAAAATTATTATATTATATTAAAAATAATAAAATATATAAATTATTAAAATATAAAAAATTATTTATAATTATAAATTATAAATTAACGAAGTTAACATTAATTATTAATAAAAATAACGAAATAATAACGATTTTAAAACCGTTATATTATAATTATTAAAAATTAAATTTTTAATTAATTATTAAATTATTAAATATTTATTTAAAAATAATTTTAAATTCGAATAATTAAATTTTTATATCGTTTTTAATTTTAAAGTTAATTTTAACAACTTTTTTAACATTTATAAAACTAACAATTTATTATTTATAAAAATCTATAAATAAAATATTATAATTATAAAAAAAAATTATTAATATTTAATTATTAATTAAAAAATTAAAACGTTATTAAAAAATTTATAATATTAAATTTTATATTAATAAAAATTTAATAATTAAACAAGTAATTTATTTATTTTAAATTTTTAAATAATGTTTAAATATATAATTATATAATTTTAAAATTTTATTATTTAATAATATATATAAAATATTTAAATAATTTTAAATTTATTTAATTTATTATATTATATATTAATTTTTTTATTAAATTAATTAATTTAATATATTTTTATTAAATATAATAAAAATTATATTATTATATATAAATTTTTACGTGGTTTTTAATTTTATTTTAAAAAAATTTAAAATTAATTTTATATAATAATTAAATTATTTTAATAAATTATAAAAAAACTATTAAATATAAATATTTATTATAATATTAAATAATTTTTTAAAAATATTTAAAAAAGTTATAAATAAAGTTTTTATAACGTTGTAATTAATAATTAAATAACAATTATACGTATTATTACGTAATATATATTTAACATAAGAAAATATTTATATATTTTAAATTATATAAAAAACACGTTTTTTCCGTTTTTTAATAATAAATAGTTTTTTTTTTAAACATCATTAATATATTAATTTTAATTTATTTATTTATTTATTATTATTTTATTATTATTTTTTTATGTATGTATTTATTAATATTAATTAATATTATTAAATTTATAATAATATAAATTAATAAAATTAAAAAAATCATTATTATAATAATTCGGAAAATTTTATTATAACAATATACGTAACATTAATATAATATTTTTTATTAAAATAATTAAATTATTTATAATAAATTATTATTTTACCCCGTTTTATAATTTATTTAAATTTATATTTATATATAATGATTCGAATTTATTATTATTATTAATATTTTTATTATTTATAATATTAATTTTTTTTATAATATTATAATTAAAAAACTTTATATAAATATAAATTTAAATTATAAATAATAATTTAATTAAATAAAAAAATATAAATGAGTTATAAAAATTATTAAATTATTTTTTTAATTAAATAATGATAATTTTTATTTAATATTTTAATTATATAGTAATAAAATAGGAAATTATAAATTTTATAAAAATAATATTTTAATAAAAAATATTTAAATATTTTTTATTTTAATAAATTTCGAAATTATTAATAAAAACGTTTTATACGTTTAAATATTTAAAAAAATATTAAATAAATATAAAAAATGATTTTAAAAATTTATAATAATAAATTTTATAATTATATTAAAATTATTATAATTAATATTAAAAATTATATTAATATAATAAAATATTTATGTAAATTAATATAATATTAATTACGTGGAATTTTTTATTAATTTTATATAAATGAATGGTTTATTAATTTAAAATTTTAATAAATTAAAAAAAGTATAATAAAAATAACTTAATATATTAACGTAAAAAGTTTTAATTTATAATATTAAAAAAAAATCCATTTATTTTAACGTACGAAAATTTATATATTTTTGGGTATTAATATATTAACAATTAACGTTTTTTAACTTATAAATACCCGTTTGTAAAATTATACGTATAAAATAAATTTTTTTTTTAATATTATTTTTATAAAAAACTTTTTTTTTTTATATTTAATTCGTTTTATTTATTTTATAATTAATATTATTTTTTTTTTTAATATAATTTTTTTTTATTATGTGTTTTATTATTTTATTTTTTTATAAAATATTTTATTTTTAATTTATAAAAAATATTAAATTATTAATATTTAATAATTTAATTTTAATAAAAGATTTAAAGTAATTTTTAAATAATATTTAATTTTTTTTTTATTTTTTTTTTTACTATTTTATAAAAGCTATTTATATTTTATTTAAAATAAATAAATAATATTTTAAAATATAATTTTAAATAAAAAATTAATTTAATATAAAAGTAAGTTATTTTATTTATTATAAAAAATATTTTTAGATTTTTTAAATTGTTGTTAAGTAGTTTATATGTAATTTTAACGTTTTTTTTAAATGTTAAAATAAGTAAAAAAAATTTATTAATAAAAAATTACAGTTTTTTCTTTTAAATAATTTTATTATTTATATAAATGGTAAGTTTTTAAAGATAAATTTTTATATTTATTAATAATTAATAAATTTAAATTTATTATAAAGTTTTTTTAATATATATTATTAATAAAATATATTTTTTTATTATTGTAAAATATTTTAAAAAAGTTTAAAATATCGAAAATAATTATATAAAAAAATTATATAATATTTTCGAAAATAAACTTAAGTTTTTTTTAAATATATATTATATAATAAAAATCTAATAAATATAATTTTATATTATATTTTTTATTATTTTAATTAAAAAAATAATTATTTATTTTTTTTATAATATATTTTAATATTAATATTTTATAAATATATATTTTATTATAAAACGTTATTTTAATATTAAATAAAATAAAATTTAATATTATTATAATTAAATATTAATAATATTTTTTAATATTAAAATAAAAAAATAAAATTAAAAAAAAAACAATATAAAAATATTTTAATTATTTTTTAATAAATTTTTATTATATTAAAAAACTTTAAATTATAATTTTCGAAATAAACAACAATTTATTACCGCAATATATTAAATATATTAAATTATATTTTAATTTTAACATATTTTTTTTATATTATTTACATAATTCGAAAATTTAATAAATAAAATTTAAACATTAATTAAAATATATAAAATTATAAAAAATATATAATAATTTTCTATTAATAAATATAATAATAATAATAATAATAATAATTATATTAATTACATTAACCGAAAATATTATTATAATAATAAAAAAAATAAATATAATTTTAAATAAATAAAAAAATGAAAATATTATTATTAAATTTATAAAAAAAAAAAATATTAATTAATAAAACATTTAAAATATAAACGTAAAAAAATTAAAAAAATATAAAAAATTAAATGGGGTTTTTTTAAAAAAAACTACGTAATTTTCTTTATAAATTTCGAAAAAATCAACAATTTTAATTTAAAATTTAATTAAAATAAAAATATTATTAATTTATTTTTAAATTTAAATAATAAAAATAATTTATTTTTAATAATAATATTTTTATTTAATTAAATATTTTAATATTATATTATTATTTTAAATTTATTTAAAAATAAAAAATTTAATGTTATTTTTATTTTAAATTAATATATAAAAAATATTTTTTAAAGTATTATATTTAATATAAATATAATACATATATTTATAATTAAAAAAAATTAATATTTTATTTTTATTAAAAAATACCCGAATTAACAATTAAAAATAAATAAATTTCACATAAAAAAAATAAATATTAAATTTAACGATAAATAATTAATTAAATTTTTAAAAATAATTATAATTAATATTTTATTTAATAAAATAAATTTCTACGTTATAAAATTAAATACTTTGTTTTTATTTTTTTTAAAAAATATAAATTAATTAAATATATATTTTAATAATGTTATTAATTAATTAATATATAAAAATAAAATAATAATTAATATTATTAAAAAATAAAAATATTTATAATTTTATTTTAAAAATGTTATTTATTTTATAAAAAATAAATTATAATATTTTTATACTTATTTTAATTATCTATTAATTAATAAATTTTATAATTTATTAAATAAATTAAAATATAATGTTAATATTAATAATTTTAAAAAAATTAATAAATTTTATTATTATTATTAAATTAAAAATAAAATTCTATAAAAATTTAAATTTAATTTAAAAAACTTTAACATAAATTTCAATTATAAAATAATTATTAATGTTATATATTTTAATAAATAATTAATTTTATATATAATTAACATAATTACTAGTTTTTAAATAATATATTTTATAAAAAATTTATTAATTAAAAAAATATAAAAAATATTAAAATAATATTAAATTAATATTTATTTTAAATTTCCGAATATTATTATATATAATACTAAAATTAATTTCAATAATACCGAATTTAAAAATAAAATTTACATAATTGGAATTATTTGTTATTAAATATTAGTTAAAGCATATTAATTAATTAATAAAATTAAAAAATATTATAATTTTATTTATTAAATATATAAAATTATAATAATTAAATTTTAAAATTTTATTTTAAATATATTACAACTTTAAATAATTATTAAAATAATAAACGACATAGTTAATTTAAATAATTTTATTTTAATTTTTTTAATTTTTAACGTTTATTTAAAAATTAATATAAATTTATTATTTATTTTTTCGTAAATATAAAAAATGTAAATAATTTAAAAAGTAATAATAAAAATTAAAAAAATTAAATTATAACGTTTAATTCGTAACGTTTTAAATATTTATAACGGTTTTAATATTAAGAAAATTTTTTTAATATTTTTTTTATTAATAATAAAATATTTATTTATTAAAAAAAAAGTAAATGGAAAAAATTATATAAAGTTATTTTAATTATTAATAAAGATGTTATTGTTGTTTTAAATATATTTAATAACATATTTACGTTTCGAAACTTTTATATTAAATTTTATATTTAATTTAAAGAAAAATTAATATTAATTAAAAAGTTTAAAATTAAATTACTTAAACCCATTTTTAATTTTAATAATTATTAAATTATTTTCGAAAAAAACTTTATATTTATTAATAATTTTTTTTATATTATTATATTATTCGTTATTATTAAAAAATAAAATAAGTTTATTTTAATAATATAATTTTGGGAAAATAAAAAAATAATTATATTAAGAAAATTATATAAAATTTCGGATATAAAGAAATTAAATATTTTATTTAAAAAAAGTATTTTAAAATTGGTAATATATGATTTAAAAATATATAAAAACGCGATAATTTTTAAATTATAAATGGTTTACGAAATTAAAAATAAAAATATTTTTATTTTTTATAAAAAATTATAATTAATAATTTAAAGTTATAATAATCTTAATAAAAAATTAATTATAATTTATATATTTATTATTTAAAAAATTAATTAATAATTTATCTTAATTTTAATTTTTATATTTCGTTGAAAAAAAATAAAAATCATAATAAAAAATATTATTATAATTTATATTTAATTTAAAACATTTATATTAAAGATAATTTATATATAAATGTTAATTAAATTAAAATATAAATATTTTAAAAAAACGTTATTATATATTAATAAATTGTTATATAATTTTATCGAATTTAATATATATTAATTCGAAATTTATTTAAAATATAATTAAAAAAAATTACATATGAAATTATTAACATTTAACTTTTATTTAATAATAACAATTATAAATCCATTTAAAATTATCGGTTTTTAAATAAATAATATTTTTAATATTAACATTATAAAATTTTTTATTATAAAAAATAAAATATTAATTAAAGGAAAAATTAAAATACGTTTTTAAAAAATATTAAACAAAAAAACCGAAAACTTTAATAATTTATGTATTATAATTTATAAAAAAAATTATAAAGTTTTCATTATATAAAAAAGTTAAATTAAAAAATTTAAATTATTAAATTTAAAATCTTTAAATATAATTAAATAATTTATAAAATAAAAAGTTTAAAAAGCATATATTTCGTTAATTTGTTAATTTAAAGTTACATTTAATTATATAATAATGGTAAAATATATAAAATCAGGATTAAAAAAAATTAAAATTTTTAACATTAAAATTTAATAGTAAATAAATAATTAAAAACGAAAACTTCATTATATTAACTTAAACTTTTAAAATTTACATTTATATATTTTTATTAACAAATTATTTATAAATAATAAAAATTTAAATTTATAAATTAATTACGTTATTATTTTAAATAATAAAAAATTTACTTTTTAAAATAATAAAGTTTAAATTATAAATAACATTATCCATTAATCATCCATTAAATATAAACAAATTACTTATAACATATTTATTAATAAAATTTATAAAATAGTTTAAAAATTCGATATAAAATACGTAATTTATTATATAATTAATACCATTTTAAAACGTTTATTATTTCCCCACGTTTCGTTAATTTTATACATTAACTTTTTTTCCTTATATTAATATTTAATATAAATAAATAATATAAATAAAAAAAGATTAATAATCGATTTAATAATATTAAAATAATTATACAAAAATTAAAAAATAAATAATGTTTAATAAATATACGGCATTTATAATTTTATAAATATAATAATTAAAATATTTTTTAATAAAATAATAAAAATATTAATAAAAAATAATTAAATTAATTTACAATTAAAAAAATAAATAAAATATAAAATAAATATTAAATTTACAATTAATTAATTATGAAAAAAAAATAAAATAAATAATAATTAAATAACAATTATATATATTATTACATAATATATATTTAACATAAAAAAATACTTATATATTTTAAATTATATAAAAAACGCATTTTTCCCGTTTTTTAATAATAAATAATTTCTTTTTTAAATATTATTAATATATTAATTTTAATTTATTTATTTATTTATTATTATTTTATTATTATTTTTTTTACGTACGTATTTATTAACAATAATAATTATATATATAATATATAATAAAAAATATAATTTATTATATTAATAAAAAATAAATATATTTTATTATTATAATAATTAATAAATTATTTAAAATTAATAAAAAATGTTTAATTAATAATATAATTTTTAATAAAAATTAATTTAAATTAAATTTATTATTTTATAAAAAATTTATTAATAATAAAATTAATAAAAACTTCGAAAAAATTAATAATATATTAAAAACCAACGAAATAATTTTAAATTTTAAAATTAAAAATTAATTTTTAAAATTTTAACATTAAATTTTTAATATTAAAAAATAATTTAATAATTAAAATAATTTTATAAAAACTTAAAAAATTATTATATATATTAATATTAAAAAGATTTTTTAAATTATTTAAATTTTATTAAAATAACATTTTTAACATTAAATTTATAAATTAATTAATTATTTACTTTTAATATTAAATAAATTTTATAATGTTTAATAACGAATTTAATTAATTATAACGTTTAAAAATTAAAATAAATTTTTTCGACGTTTTATTTTTTACTTAATTAAAAAAACGGTTAAAATACTTTTTATCATATAATAATTTTTTTTTTATTAAATTATTAATTATTAAAAAATTTTTTATTTATTAATTATTTTATTTATAATTTTTATTAATTATTTATTTTAATATTATTTATTTTAACGTTTTTAATATTATTAATTTATTATATTTATAATATAAAATTATAAAATAATTATTAAGAAAATTTTATTATATTATACGAAATCGTTAAAAACATAAAAAAGTTTTTAAAAAAATTTTATTATATTATACGAAATTGTTAAAAATATAAAAAAGTTTTTTTTATTAAAATCGTACTCGTGAAATTTTAAAAATCCAAAATGTACGGATTAATATATAATAAAATTAATAAAATAAAAAATTAAATATAAATAAAATAACGTTTAATTAATTAAATAACTTAAATTAATTAAAATTAACGTTATTTTATAAATTAATTAATTAATTAATAAAATTACGTGTATTTATAACGCGGTTTTATTAATTAATTAATTAATTAATTATAAATTAATTAAAAAATTTTAAATTTAAATTTAACGCGTTACGATTACGTTAATAAATAAATAAATTTTAACGTTATTTAATAATACGATTTTATCGAATAATTTATTAATTAATAAAATAATACGTATTTTATTATAATTTCGTAAATTAATTAATTAATTAATAAAATTACGTGTATTTATAACACGGTTTTATTAATTAATTAATTATTTAATAAAATAACGCGTATTTTATTATAACCTCGTATTGTAAAATTTTAAAATTAATAATAAACGATTATAATTAATTAAATAAAATTAATTAAAAAACGTTAAATTTAACGCGCCACGATTACGTTAATAAATAAGTAAATTTTAACGTTATTTAATAATTAATTAAATAATTTAATTATTTAAAAAATTATTAATTTATACATTTTAATTAATTATATATATAATATTTTTTATTTTATTTATTATTTAATTTTTTTTTCTTTTTTTAATAATACATATATAATCACGTGGTTTAAACTTTTTTAAATCACGTAATAAATACGTATTTTTTTATATCGTGCGATGGTATCACGTGGTAATTATCACATGATAAAATACGTATTTTAATAAATCAATTAACCGTATCACGTGTTAAATACGTACTATAAAATAATATCACATAATAGTTTATTATTAATTAAAATACGTATTTTATTATTAAATATTTATTAATTTTAAATGTAATTGATTATTATTATATAATAAATACGTATTTTTAATTATTTAACATTATTTATTTTTAAAATCACGTAATAAATAAATTTTATTTATATAACAATTTACGATTTAAATCGCAAATAAATAATCACGTGAGTTTTTATTATCACGTAATCGGTACGTATTATTACGTAATTTTAAAAAAAATTATAATTCACGTAATTTAACACGTGTTAAATACGTATTAATTTTAAATAAAATCGTTACGTAATATTAATTTTTAAATTATATAAATTAAACTTTTATATATAAAAATTTTTTAATTTAAATTATTTACGATTTTTAATGTATTTTTATTAATTAAATTAAAATTATATATCGTTATTTAAAATATTATATTTAATATTATTATTATAATTTAAATATATTATATAAATATATTTATAATATATATATTAATTATAAAATTATTTATAAATTAAATTTATAAAAAATTAAATTTTAAAATTTTTTAAAATACCGTATTATAAATTTATTTTATTATATATTATATTATATAATTTTTAAATTATTTAAATAAATTTAATAATAATATAAATTTATTTATAAAAATTATTTTAATTAATGTAATAACGAGATTTTTTAATTAATTTATAAAAATTTATTTATAAAATAATAAAATTTATTTTATAAATATATTTTTTTTTAATTAATTTATATTAATTACGATAAATTAAATTTAAATAAAATTTAAATTTTTAAAATTATTAATTTTAAAAAACATTAATGGTTATATATTAATAACATTTTAAATTTAATTAATTAAAAAACTTTTAACTTTAATATATTAAATTTGAAATTTTTTATAAACCGTAAACGTTAAAAAACATATTTTAAAAAATTACCATTTAAAACGTTATAATAAAATTTAAATAAAATAACCGTTTTAAATTTTAAAAAATTTAAATTTAATATTAATTTAAAGTTTTATATTTAACTTTTAAAATAAATCGATTATAATAATTATTATATATTTTTTTATAATAAAACATTAATTTTAAATTTTAAATTTATTTAATAACGTGGTCGTAAAATTAAATTTATAAAATAAAAATCATTTATCATTAATTTAACTTTATAAATTAAAAAATAATAAAATTAATTAAATATAATAAATTAATAAATAATAATTTTAAAATTATAATAATAATAATATATCATTTTTTCAATTTTAACATTAACGTTAATAAAATTTAAAATAAACTTTTTTAATTTTTATAAATTACAAATTTTACTAAAATTTTAATAATAATTTTTAACGTTTATAAATTAATTTATATTTTAATAATAACGAGTTTTTATTTTATTATTTTAAAAATTTATTAAATTTAAAAATTAATAATTAAATTAATATAATTAATCGAGTTAATAATTTTAACCATTATATTATTAAAATAATTAAATATAAAAAAAATTAAATAAATAATTATTATAAATAATTATATAAAAATATTTAAATAAAAATATTAATTTAAAAATTTATAATTACGTTAATTTAATTAAAAAAAATTTAAATTAATTAAAATAAAATTAATAATATATAAAAAATTATTAACTTTTTTTTTTTTTTTAATAAATTCGATAAATTCAATTAATTATAATTAATATAAGTGGTAATGCAACCGGGCTAATTTCTACAATATATTGGGGTTCGGATAGATACCCATACAAATTAATATGGGTGGTTATCCGGGGCTTATCTTCACGTAGAAAAGTGGATGGGTTGGCCTTTTATTAAATTTTACCTGGCCTTTTAACGTTACTATACCATAACGTATATCAAAGTACTAGGTAACTAGGGTATATATCGCACTTTCAAGCGCAGGGTATTCGTCCTGGATTTTATCTAAGAGGTTGAAGATGGGGAGGTAACGAAAGAGGACAGCAGTTGACGCGTCTTCGGGCCCGAACCATATCAGGACCTGTTTGGCCCTGAGATATACTTCTCCTATCATCTTCACCTGAACATTTCGCTCCCCAATCGCCTCATCATCACTACCTTGATTGATGCAAATGGCATCAATCCACAGTACCCTCGGCACAAACCTGCGCCGCAGATTTACCATCGCTTCACGGCAGTTCTTGGTAACTAAAAGTCTTGCACCCCCGCAGTCCAGGGGCCATTGCCGAGCTGGCTCGCCCCATACGTATGAAAGGGCCTCATATGGCCGCGCCTTTGGGTTATCTAGTGAGATGGGCTCGATGGTACATCTCAATGGGTCCTCAGGACGGCGTGCTGGCAATAGCTTAATTATTCTGATTGATCTCTCTGGCAAGGGTTGATATTGAAATGTAGCCGTGGATGTCATAGAACCAGTGTTCGATTGACGCGTCGCGTCGCGTCAATTACATATAAATTCCCCACCAACGGGTTGAAATGAATTAGTTAATTAGTCATGAAACAATACTTATAGATATTTTGATTGGGATTGGGGAAGTGGGAAGAGTAGACGAGGAGTTTATAGACAATAGAGCATTGCCACATAATTAATGGGTGAGCAAATGTCGTTGTCACGTGCTCGTAGCTTTCAGGGGGGAGAGTGCTGTCATTCTGGGATAGATTATTAACGATCTGTGAATTGTACATTTCCATGGAATATGACCAGCAGTATTAGACTGGGCTTAATTATAAACCAATTCTGGTGTACTAAAAATTCTAGTTCCAGCTCCATTCTAGGCTGGCCATCACCACCAAAGGCGTGGGCGTCTATCCCGGATGTTGAAGATATAATTAGTTGCAAACTATTTAAAGGTATCAGCCAGATTATCGACAGAGTTATTCCTATTGCATATATCTAGGACATATAAAGTTTTGGTTTTGTGAAGACTTTTACGGAGAATGAGTAAGTACCTACCTACCCAGTCTGGCTTCTGAGGCCCTTCATCTTAGCATTGCGCAGTAAAAAGTAAGAGTAGTGATTAAATGATGCCGCGACTATTTAAGCTACCTTAACATGCGCTTCCATATCTTAGATTCTTATGATATTTGTCTGGGTGAGGTAGTCGTTCTCTTTCTTCGAGTTTGCTGTGGGACTTTGCCAACCTTCCGTTTTTAAAGCCGCCGTTTACCTATAAGCTGTACCTAACTGATTGGAGTCAATACGGGTTATATGGTCATCAATATACTAGCACTTGTATACTAAGTTTCGGTGTTTCGTGCTCATAGTATATCTATTAAACTCGTATATGTCGAGTGTTTGCGAAGATGTTACCTCGATGTCGCCCCCTTTAAAGATCAGGCGAAACTATCATCTGAGCCGGTGGGAGTGACACAACATAGAATGAACTCATATGTGGCGAACGCGGTGTATCCAATTTCGGTCGTATCGCATTCGCCAGTCGACTGCGATGTAATGAACGGCCTCGATATCTCTTTTGCACAAGATATAAACAGCATTCGTGCATGGTATCCCAAGACTGAATTTATAGAAACCCCACCCGCTCATGGGGATCCCGGTGGAGATGGCTTCCTAGGATGTAGCGCAACTGTGGAATTTGATGGTTTCTCCTCCTTGGCTCGATTCGCCATCGCAAATGTTACTTGGCACAATAACCACCTCAGCTTACCCACAAATACAACATTCAGTACTCTAAGGTCAAAAGTTGAGCTTAGCATAGAGCACCTGCAGAACTATTCACCAGTTAGGTGTCCATTGATCAAAGATTTGAACAAGGCAACGCTAGTAAGCACGAACTTATCATAATTTACTCCTCAGACTACTTTCTTGTCTTCGATTATGTAGGTATAATCACGATCGAGGAATAGCAACTGAAAGATAATATTAGATTGATATCAACGAGAAACCGGGCCATGAATTTGACGACTATGACGGTGAATTCACGTATACAAAGGAAAATCCCAATTTAGTGGTAGGATTTCCTCCAAGCCCCCTTTTTGTTTCCTATTACCTAGGGTGAAAATGCTGACATCAGCTATCTTAGTGGTCAAATTGTTTTGGTGGCTATAGGTCTAACACTACTAAGTTAGCCTTCATGATTCAAGCTTGGACAAAAGGAAAGGGAGCAAGCGCACGTACGTAGCCCCTTTTATTCTAATTGACCTAGCTAGGTATCCACCTAAGGTATACTACCTAAAACATCGTAAGTGCTGACTCTTATTACGGTAGCTGGTTGGTCTATGGACTTTGGTCTCGTATGGGAAGATTGCTATCCGCTTGCAGAAACTCGTTGGGGCCAAAGAGTGATAAAGAACTGGGAAACTTGCACATACCGAGAGTCCCATGAGACGTGCTATGGAACTCGACCTCAATTTTAGGGAACTACCTTATTTCCTTCCTAGCTTTCAGTATATGAATATAATAACGTCCTCTCTACAGTATGAGTACTATATAGGTTCCTGAAAAGGCATAAAATCCTTAAACAAAGACAATCGGAAGTTGGTATTGGTGGCTATTATTGACTATAAAGGTGATGGGTTGGATAGAAGGACAACCAAAAATATTAGTAGATGCCTAACGTACTTAGGTATCTGTTCCTGAGTATCTACTGAAGTTAAGTAAGGTATACAGAGCAGACATCAGTCATGTATGGGAATATAGTCTGTAGCTAGCCCCCTGTGTGTTTGAGATAGCCAACTAAGACAGCAGAAACCTGCCGACCGCCTTTACAAACCCTGATTGACCATGACTTCAGCTCATCGTTACATGCGTATTTACGACAAGGAAATCAATATATGCACAACACATCATGCTGCTCACCACTGGGGTGATTTCGTTATTCCTAACGGGGTAAACAGGGATTGGTCTAATACAGTTGATCGTCTAACTAATCTTATCACAGCTTCTCATAAAATCACCAGCATCCCAGTCGTCAAAAGCTCTACAACTCCCTGCCGAAGTGCTTTGTTTTATATTTACAAATCTGGATCCCCTGGGGAAAGTGTGTCTGGCTCTCGCCTGCAGGGCTCTCCTTCGTGTCTCATGCTTAGTTGACATGACTATACCTTCAGCCGCTAAACATCGACAAAGCCGTTTGCCTGATTGCTATGCAATGGGCAAGCTTCTACTTCTTGCGCGCCCAGTCAAACGAGCCAAGCCCAGCAAAACAATCGGTGTCTGCTTCTTTTGCTATCGACATCAACCAACAAGGAAGAGTTACTGGAAGCCCACACTAAAGGGGCTTCCTGGACATCCGGCCTGGAAGAACGTCAATGAGGGTATCGAATCTTGGAACGCTCATCACTCCACTCAATGCCCCAAATGCCTCAGAGAGCAAATGTCAACCCGTAAGAGAAAACGTTCTAGGTAAGAATATATATGCCTAGGAAGTATTTAATATAAATCACCTATAACTACCCAGGCGACTATTTATGAAGTTGTAGAGCACGGAAGCTAGTAGTATCAACTATAGCTCTCAACCAGAGTTAATACATTGAACATCGAGAGAGACTATAAGTCATTGATCCAAATTATATTGACTATGACACTATCTTGGATGATTTATCCAAACACTAAGAACCAGTCTCCAGCCTACATTCTGGAAACCGTAAGTTCAACTTCCTAATCATCTTGTATTGCATTACGGCTTTTTAGCCTTGTAGTTATAAGGCGGCGGGACTCCATTATACCAGTCATCAAATGTCAAAAGAGCAAAGCCTGGATCTTTGGGAGCAGCCTTCTTTGGCCAACAGGGATTAAGCGAAAGACCATCGTCTGGGGCGGGGTTTTGTGAATGACCCCACGATCCGAAGCTGAACTCGGGCCGTTGGTTGACGGTGATCTTGGCCATTGTTTGAACCACGCCGGGCTGCACGACGACACGCCTGTTGGCATCTGCCTTCACTTCGTTTTCGAAGTTTCGATCTGATAATGCTGCAATCGGAGGAATAAAGCATACGCCTTTCCAAGATTGGCCGGCTCTCTGGTTCTCATTCCAGGGGACCCAGCGCACCAGTTGGCCTTGGGTATTCAGACCACCGTTGATGAATGCTGGATCGTTAGGATGTAGGAGATACGCGGGCGGATACTCATCTTTATCGCAGTTTGGTTCGTCTCGCCATGCTGCAGCCTGCCAGCCCTCACCGTTATGCTGATTACTCCAGGTAGCTGTTGCCCTGCCGTCCAAGCGGTGAGCAGTGGCAGCGGCATCCTGGGGACAGGTTATCGTTTTCCAGCTTGGATTGATGCGTATAGCTGAGCTGTAGTGGTAGCAGGCCTGAGTCCAGGCCCGGTCGCAAGTCGCAATTATTTTATTTGCCGGAGCATTTGCACCGTATATCAACGATGTGACTACCATGTCTTCCTTCTCCGTCTTGTCGTTGACGCAGCTCTGCTTCCGGATGGTGTTCTTAGCCAGGCCCATTCTCGAGTATTCCTTGCCTTTGGGAATCTTGCACTTCTTCTTTTTCGTCACGCCGCCCGTTCCGTTAGGACCAGTACCAGTTCCTTGCTTCGGCTTACCCCGATCCTTTGGATTGGCACCGTCTCCTTTTCTTCCGCTGCCCTTCGGAACGTTCTTTGGTTTCTTGAAGCTTGATACACCGTCTGATACCTGGTTGAGAATACCGAAGACCTTTTTAATCTCATCTGGTACCAGATCTGTTCCGCCACACGGGCTTAGCCACCACGAGAATGCGCCTTCGGGGTCTTCTTCTTCTGGATAAATATAAGAGGCCATTTGCGCGGCTGTAGCAGCCATATCTATTAACTAGTGTAAGTACATTACCTTGCACGAAAATAGAGAAGGAAGATAAACGCGACCAGAAACGGTATACAGCGAATCGAAAAATAAACATACCTAGACCAGCATCTAAAGCTTTGCCTGCACCTCCAGTGAGAAATTCAAGACCCACATCGAGTACAAACTTGAGAGAAGACATGAGAATATAGCATCCGATCTATCAATATCAGTTATATTACAAAATTCAGCTGAATGGGAATCATACCTGAGCGATTATTGGCATTGCTTCAATCACGTCGGTTGCGATCTCATTCACAAGCCAATTATCGCACGAGCACTTCGCTGGCGCGACAATATACGACGTCCCTGGGAGCTTTTGCCATGGAATTGGCTTGTCGAGGGGGTAGCTACCAACGCAGCCATAGTTGGTTGTCCTGCCCTCTTCTTTAGCTTGGTCGACAATCGGCTTGCATACTGGATAGCATTGGTTGGCGCTCGCGTCTCTGTATTTGGGATCCTTGAAAATTTGACAATTCATTTGGTTTTGCCGTCTTGCTTCCTCATAATCGTACCCTTCGGGATTATTGGGGTCGCCAACTGTTACCAGCCCATTCTCGTCCTCGTCAACGACTGGATGAGTACATATATCCTCCGGACAGTAGTTATATTTGCATGCGAACTTGCAGAGACGGTTCATGTCCACGTTAAAGTCGTCCCAGGCGATGATGTCTCCTACCCCTTTATTCTCTGCTGGGAGAGCTTTTATCGTACCCCTAATCTTGCAAGTGCATAGAGACTCCGGACAGAAATCAAAGGCGCAGGAGAACGCACAGAGATCTCCTGTATTGACGGTGTTGTCTACACCGCCGACACACCCCTCTTTACCTGGCGCACCGTTTCCTGGAGGGGCATCCATATCGTCTTTTCTGAAAGCCTGCAAGTCAACAGCCCAGTCGATGGTACCAGCGAAATTTAGGCCCTTCCAAAGGTCTCGTCGCGTGTTTTTCGTTGTCGGGGTCTCGTAGCTGATGTAGTCTCCTATTTATGACTCGTATGAGTATCACTGTTACCCAGACCGAAGGTAGAATTAGGGAATGTCAAACCTTTATATAGCATTATATCCGTATTGGATGCGTCATCATGGAATAGGTTGGCGCTGACCTCTTGTCCGATGATTTCGTTAATTTCGGCATTAGCAATATATCCTGCCGTTTTCGTACAGCGCCCTGGCTGCGCATCGGACTTCTCCCTCGAGCCGGTGAACTCGCACATTGGACCCCAGCAACCATCCTTAGCCATGTGGAATGACCGTCCGTAGCTTGATTCACCGACGAAGATTTTGTTGTTAGGCGTACCGGCCTTAGTGACTACGCACGAAAGTCAGTATGACCATATTTTGAGAAAGGGGAGGCTTAACGTACTAATTGAAAGGGAATTCTGTGTCTCCGTCAAGTTCACTAGTGTGCATAAGTTAGTAATGGCATTCAATGATAGAGTAAGCTCGAGGTTCATTCGTACCATGACTTCGTATACACTTCCCGGATGGGCATGAATCAAATGCGTTCACGTTTCCATAATCCCATTGACCGTGCAGGTCATATGTCATATAGACGATATAATCGATCTTGGCTGCGATTTCATCGATAGGGAACGCTTTCAGGTACCAGTATGATGCCGGTGCTGCAATAGACACTGACTTATTACTAAGCTTGCCTTTGAGAATCGTAAGAAACTTGAGATATGCCGCGCCGTCGCCCTTTTTACCGATGGGCTGACCGCCGACCAAGATGTCCGGGGCCTATGATATCTTCAGGTTAGAAGCAGCAACTTTGATATGATATATATAGGGGGGGTTAAAGAAAGACTTGAGACTCACGCCTGGATATTCCCAGTCAATATCGACGCCGTCAATACCCTGATCATTTACAAACTTCGCGAGATTAGTAGCAAACGTTTCTGCGTTGTCAATGATAGCCTGCCTGATGATGTTATACGTAGCAGGCTCAGTCGAGTAAGCCCAACCGCCAAACGATACGATCCGCTTAACATCTTCAAGAGCCTTGAAATCATCCCATTGTTTATCAGGGTCCGTAATCACAGGCGCCCAGGTATTGGAATCGATTTCGGCAAAGCCCCAGTGTATATGTGTATATGAACCATCTGTGTTGGCATTTTTGGCTCTGAGCCACAAACAATCGCGACCTAGATTCCAGGACTCATAATAACCGATGCGCTGAAAGTTCGCAGGCGCACCTGAATTCTTTTTGATCTCGTTCCCGCAGTTAGATACGCAAGTACTTTGATAGCCCGGCAGTTTGCTACCTGGACCGCCGCCTTTAGGCGCATGTATTTCGCAGTGCGCAGGGAAAGGACCACAGAAACCCCAGTTGCTACAGCAGGCTTTAAGGGGACAGGGGTTAAGATCAGCCAGGGACGTAGACTTATCCGGGGCCTTTGTGCCAGGAACTAAGGGGCCACACTCGGCTCCTTGCTGGGGTGGTGGTAGCGGTGCAGTGCCCTCGCTGAGGCACATGTTGTACCCGAGTAGCATGTCTTTACATTCTGTCCAAGCCCAGGTTTTACCCTTGTTGAAACTTTCAAGTTTGTCAACAGTGAGACCGTACTTCTGCGCCAACGCAGAGCAGGTATCTCCGCTCACAATCAGATGCGTTGCGCAAACACCATCTTTTCCTGGCTTAGGCGGCTCTGGTTTGGGATCACTGTACGGGTCACCAGCAGAGCAGCAGACATAATCGCCCGGCATGAGGGTTGAGCATAGGTTGGGCTTGGGGTTAAACTTGGTGAATTCGGCAGCTGTAATGCCACATTTAGTCACAAGGGAGCCACAACTGTCTCCAGAAACGACCTTGATATGACGGCAGGTTGCTCGCTTTTCGACTAGCTTTGTTCGGTTCCGAGCGCCATTGTCATTGACCACAGATTTTTCAGCGATGTCGAAGATACTGACTTCCGGTAAATCAAGTGCAGGTCCTGATTTTTCATCTTTGGTACATTTTCCCTGGCTCCAGTTCCATGTCGTTTTCTGAACGGCAGCAAGATCACCAGTGGTATCAATAGAGATTCCGAATATCTTATCGGCTTGACGTTTATCATCGCATAGCTGGGTAACTACGCGGTTAGGAATAGAACTTCCGGCTTTTAGATTTGTGGTCAAGGTTTCAAGTACTGATCCTATGGTCGGTTTGGTCAAACCCGCACCGATATAGACGCCAGATACGGTTTTCTTATAGTAGGCAAATAAGAAGTTTTCATCGCAGTTGTCCTTGTGATCAAAAAAGTTTCGAATGCCGTCCAGAAGGTTGAGTGATTCCTTTAGTCCGCCTTGACTATTTTCGCTACTCGATAATAGCTTCAAATTGCTCTTAACCTCTGTGCCGGTTGCGGAGCATGCAGACGCGACGTGAAGGCCTGCGTCAAAGAGGTCACTGTCTTTCTTTGGGTTTTCGACTTTCGCGCCAGTTGCAGATGGAGCTGTAATGTTGCTTACAACGGAGAACGAGCCAAGAGTACAGCTTCGTATGAGGACAGTGGTGCTTGGGTCTTCCAGGGGTTGAGATACAGTAAATTGAAGAAGCATAGGCTCCTCACAACGTTGGAGACGATCAACTGAGAAGTAAGGGGTCCAACTGTTGATGTTCGAGTAATCAGCACACGGAAGTGGGCAATCGTATTGGTCAGGATAATAAGTTTCTGAATTACTGATTGGTGATGGGTCGTCTTCAGTTACGGGAGAGACGACCGGTTCTCCCTTAAGGTTGACTGCAGCGACAACGAGACTAACCCCCCATAAGAGGGAGGTCATAATAGGCCTCATATCCGGCGGCATCATGACATTACGGAAAGAGATCTGATAAGAAGGAGGGGACTTAATCGTTCGCCCGTCCCATGGATAAACGTAATATCATTGGGATTTTGTGAATTCGATGTAAGCGCCTGCGTATGACTAGAGCATTTGATATATATAAATCCATCTCGTGGCATAACACGATAAATGCTTGACTAGCATATAAGGATACAAGCAACGATATAAGAGTGCCAAGATAAGTATGATCGGCAAAGGAGAGAAGCTACCCGTGGTACAACTGGAGGGCATAATATCAGTCATCGATATACGAAATAAACAGCTATAAGATTACCTGGTTATCTAAACATGTCTTATACCTACAGGCATACTACCAGATAAACACATATTAAGACGTTTAAGACACAAGATAACCACCAAAGTCTACACACCAATTAACAACTTGATACTACGTTTGATAGATTCAATCTTATTTTATCCACATCGTCTCGTCCCATAACCTTATGAATCACACGACAGCTTTGCGTCGGATAGCTATATGCCTAGGTAAGTTTAGCTTTGCGAATAAAGTAGGTCGTTTGTTCCCAATATTTGACGATTTACTGGTTAGGATCATGCATATAAAGTTACAACGGGAAGAAAACCCGCGTTACTGTCACCTGCAAAGGTTAGTTAATATAATTCTGCCAACGGAGGATTGACTCGCATATATGCATATACCTATTAACCATATCGAAGCGAATTAAACCCAGCTGTAGAGATTCTTCGGACAGTGGCAAATAGGAAGCAAAGGATTATATCAGGTGAGAACATGCAATCCAGCCTGATGGCCTGGTAAGTTACAATGGGAGCAGCCAAGAAGAACTCCTTTCCAGGGTATACATTAAAATCTCCTAGAGGGGTAGAACGCCTGCGTGTAATTCAAGACACAACTTAACAGTTTGTAAATGATAGTTATCTAATTGCATATCGCATAATTACCTACTTATTACAAACTCTTCTGGTCTATATCGAACTAACAGCTATTTACTTTGTTTCTACAACTTCTAAATGGTACACCCAGTGAAGTTCTCTTCAATGGCACTCACACTTGAAGAGACATTCCCATGCCAACTCTTGGTATCATTCGATTCTAGTAGCATGAGGTATTCCATATGGTAGCCACCTGATGGATTTACATCGTGCTGAAGTTTACTCTATAATTACCAATCTAAAAGAATCGCATAGTTATATCTAACTGATTTTCTTCGATAGAAAATTTGCTAGAGCCAAGACAATTTTGACATAGGTTCTATTTTCCAAAGCCTAGGGTTGCTGTGATTGGATTATACATGCCAAGGCTTTCATTCCGGCTCAATGTTCAAGCTGAAATCCTTCGGCTAGCACCGGGTGCCTGAGATAATTATTGTGAACCGTAACAACCAGCCCAAGTTAATGCAAAATGAGCGCGTTCTCAAGCCTAACCAGTAGCAGGTATAACACGCGACTACCGCAGCCGACAACCGAGGGGAATCTTCAAACCCCCATTGATCTAGATTCTGTTCGAACGACTAGCGACTGATTCTACCCCTTTAGATGCAATATATCTCCACCATTAAACGCCGTGTAGTATTCTCAGCTCCTACCGGCAGGATCACTACACTTATTCCGACTCACCGTCTTATGACGTTTGGCCAGGCCTTTATAGAATCGCTTTCTAACGTGACGTATCCATGGCTCGGTTCATATTAGGGATTCTTGTGGTGGGGCATCATCCCAACGCGTCCAAATTCGCGTGGTTCGTGACCACGTTGTGAAGCTATATTTTAGCTGTATAGTATCACTCGGATCCGAATGCAATGCAATATAGTGATGTCAGGGTATTGGTGGAGCGACTATCAATAAGTTACTAACGTGTTCCGGGGGTAAAGCAATATGATAATTCTATGATGGGAAGCCCAATCACGCTTGCAGCAGGACTCAGGTCAATGTAAGATCTCCCAATGCATGATGTCTGCAAGTTACCGCAACCTGCAATGTAACGTCGGAACGAGGCGAGGCGAACAGCTGAGTGAAAATATGCATATCTTTCGCATCGGTAAAAATGCTATGCTGGCTCCGCAGTAGAAATTTATAGGAACATGAGAAAATCTATCAGATCGTTTAACATAATATCACGGTGGGATGAAGAGACATCCATTGCGAGGGAGTCCCATGCGTTTACGTAAGTTCATGTATTCTATCCCATGGTATTCTTTAGCCCCTTTCAACGACTAGAGTTGACTCCTTCGAAGGATAGTAACTAGCGACAACATAACCTTTGCAACTTTTTTGACCCAATAGCACATTGCGTTTCTTGCAATATAGGATACATTAAGACTATAGCAATTTCTAATTGGCTACCTATTCTCTTACCGAGCTATGGGATTCGGTTCTTAGTTAGCCCGCTACCTGGTAAAACAATGACCGCCTCTCACATTCAACAATGCTATCCTCTATCAACAGGACCGAGTCCAACGAGGGAAAGTAACTCAGCTTGTGACCAGCCATGCATCAATGACCGGCAGCACGCTAGTTGGATGTTGGTTCCGGCCCGTCTGCAATTGCTCCAGTGCCCGGTTCAGCAGTTGGCGGCGGTGTAGTAGTAGACTCTGTGTTGCTGGGATGTGCTTCGTTGTAGCATTTTGCGTGGGCGACAGTCTGGTTAAACCATGCCTGATCGATCATTCCAAACCTATCCCAACTGTTCGGGCACTCGGCAGAGAGAGAAACAGCCGAAGAGCTCCTTTCCGACCACCAGTCCGCGACTGACTTGCCATAAGATGAATAGACGGTTCTGATTGTGGATGGTGCGGCCGTAGCAAAACCGCACCATAGCGATGTGTTTGTTACCGAGCAAGAGAGTATATCGAGCCCAGTAGCTGTGGACAAACACGGCTTAATCAACTCGTCGCCGTATGAGTCCAAAGCGTCCAGAAGAGCACCGGTGGGCTTTGGCACGTCAAAGAACTGCGTTAGATTCTGTGTTGCGCATTGCCACGGATCTGGACGTGGGGTGCTTATTGCTGTTGTAGTATCCGTCGGCGCCTGCCTAGGCATCGGCGTCATATACATCGCCGACACTTGAGTAGTCGTGGCTGCAAAGCCGACGAGTATATTGAAGAACGACAATACCCTCATTATGAAATGATTGTTCTCACATCAAGGGGGGTAGGTATAATGATTTTGGAGAAAGTGTGTTTCTGAGAAGTTCTGCTTTCGCGGGTTTGCGCAGCAGATAGGAGGATAGAAAATGAGAGTAGTAAATGTGACGATATCTTCTGGTATACATAAGGTTCCTTTTACAAGACCCTTTTGCCCGTATCCTTGTAGACAGTTCCATGCTGAATTATAGGTGTGCCTTCGAGAGGATCCCTCGTAAGACTATCACCGTATCTCTATAAAAGGGTTAATCGCAATACTACCCAAATGGCCAAGAATATATATATATGAACAAAATGAAATGATCGTTCTATGGGAGTAATGCATGTGGTGAAGAGAAGCATATAACCGATTATATTAGGACTTGCCCGAGGTAGGTAGTTAAAACCTCCTGATGTGGTCAGACTTACTTGTTACTGGCCGATATTTTCTAATTCCGCTGCCACATAATTCATGGGAGCAGGCTGCCTTGGTCTAATTTCCTTCTTATTCGTAGTAAATGTAAAGATTTACGACCTTTGCTTAGCGTGCGGCTCGTGATCCGTTAGCCCGGTCTCCTATAGAACATGGTGTATCTCATTTCCTACCCACCATGCGCTTTTCAACGTTACATTTCATCACATACTAGAAAACCTATACGCGGAAATATAGAGTCTTGGTCATATACCTTGCCTACTACCATATACAGGCAACTCTCTTATTCCTCATCCCGTCGATCGGCAGAGTCCGGATACCGCTCTTCTAGTGCTGTTTGCACAGCATCCAAGCATTCTCTCTTGCGATAACTATCAAGGTCGGGCCAGCCATGCTCACGATAGATCCCCTGTAGCATGGGTATCATACCATCTTCATGTGAGCCTCGGACGGTGTAGATATCTATCACTTTTCGGGAGCTTGTTGGGATGAATTTGAGCTCCCTGAACTGATCTTTGAGAACCTCGAAGAAATCAGGAATGGTCCAATACTGACCTTCGGCGCGCCATTCCGCCTCTTTCTCGGGCGCGTAGTCGTAAGGATCATCTTCGATCGGTTCTCGCGACGGTTCGTATCTGACTTCGCCTGGGCACTCGTACCAATATGCGACACCCAACTTGGTATCTAAAAGGAAAACAGGATTGTTTCGTCCACCAGCAGTAAGGCTTACGACATAGGGAGGTACATTCTCATATATCGAAGCGCTCTCCGTAACGAGCCTTAGAGTTTCTCCAGTAGTACGGCCACTTGCAAGGGAGTGGCCTAGTTTCTGCCAGTCGGCAAAATAACATTCAGCAGCACCGTGGGCCTGATCCCTATCATCGGAGTGCCGACGAATATACGGTAGGTGACAGAGCAGCGAGAGAACCTCATCTGTCTTACCCAACGGTTGCAAGTTGGTGCCAAGATTCGGCCAACCCCCTTCGGGAGGTTCAATCACGTCGGACTCTTCAAGGTACATTTTAGTGAGAAAGGTATAGTAGTCTCGAGCAGCGGCGACGGTCTCGTCGCGTGAGTAGGTGATCTCATCAAGACTAGGCATGTCGCGGTGGTATTGAGTGGCTCGTAGTTAGGTAAACAGCTTAGTTTTTTTTTACTAATTGATGATCTTGTTGCGGATGGTAGTTGTGCGATGAGGCGTGTAGAATAAAAATGAAGGAGGCAGCATCCAATGGTGGTTAAACTTCGGAGTAAACTGTCGTTGAAAGAATATAGGGGATAGGGGAAGGTCATTATATACCGTAGACAGTCTCTACAAATCACGAGACTCGACTTCGAAGAACACGAGGAAGTAGATGATGCTATACGAGTCAGATTACCTTCCTGCCTCCCTATATACATATATACATATATGTCTACCTGGGATTAAATATATTAGAGTATAGTTGATAGTTGTCAACGAAGAAGATGATGATATTTGCCGAAATGGAAGAGTCCTCGCTAGATCCGTCGAACGGAGAGGTAACCCTTTCGTATACCATTTAACCTAGGTCTCTTATGCCTGCTTCTGTCGATAAATAAAAATACTAGATGTAAAATCGTAATAGGACATTATTGAAAAAGCTAGAGTCTTTTTGAATTATGGGTAATGAATGCTTGCTGCTAATCACGCCGCTGCGCGTGGGGAATCGGCTGGTTCGATTAGATAGGTAGGTACATAGGTAGGTACATAGGTACCTACATAAGTAAATACCTACAGTAGGTATACAAACACTGGTTTATACATAGGTACCAGCCGTGATCCGCGCACGGGGGCACGTGGCGTCGCGAGCATGCGCGTCAAGGCTAGGATAAATTAGGGAAGGTCCGGTGTTAAAAAAAAAACGTAGGGCAGTAAGCGGCAGGGGCGATCAGGACCGACGTAATGGATGCAATTATGGTCGTGCCTGACATGATCAAATCTGTTACTAATACCTAACTTCGATGATAACTCACAACTTTTATATTAAGTCCTTAAACTTTAAGCAAACTTACCATCATCCATTTCTGGTAACAACACATTTTCATCTTTAATAGCATTGGTGGTAGTACGTTTTATCATAATATCACTAGTTAACAAAGAAAAAAAAAAAAATATGTTATCTGCAGCAATAAAGATTCGATCCAATCAGTATCAACCATCGAATTCTCGGGCTGCAACCTAATGTTCTGCCTTGTTCGTTTGCCTGTGCCTCTTTGACCGCAAGCCAGCACTGCATACTCTATCTCTCGGGCGCAATTGCGCCAACTTACCGACATAATATATTGGTTAAGCAAATCCATAAAAGCCACCATGCCGCCGCCGCTATCTTTACAAGCCGACAGTACCTCAAATCGACAAGCCATGAAACCCGGAGGTCCGCTCTCGACTACTGTTAATCGACCTACAAGCGACGTGGGTTCTGACTCATCCGACCAAGAAAATCGGCTGCCGACATTTGACAAACGCCGGACTCTAGACCAGACTAGACGTGCTAGACAGGCCGTAGCGCAACTAGGGCAACATTCGGATCAAGATACAGAACGCATCGAAGAAGATCTTCTTCAAGAACAGTTGAGGCGTCAACTACAGGAACAATCACAGCAGGGACAGGACGAAGACGGAGCAATGAAAGAGACAACAACTTCAGGAAGATCTGCAGGAAGATCTGCTAGCAACTTCCTGCCCAACGTTACAAACGCATTTAGAACTGCACGCCAAGTTTACAACGAATACAACGAATTCGAGTTGTCGGGAGCCGTTCCCCTCGGCTGGGGCCCAGCACAGCGATCCCGACCGCATCAATCGCGACATGCTACCGTTGGCGATCTTGATCATCACAGCGGCGACGATACCGATGAGCGGAGAAGACTTATTTACACGCAATTAGTGAAACCGGAGCAATTACACCAGGAGGAAATAAATAATCTCTTGTCAATGCCAGAAATTGATATCCCCCCGGGACAGCGAAAGGGCACACCGGCTGCCATGTCTTGTACTCTAATGGAGCACCAAAAGGTTTGCCTGACTTGGCTGATACAGCAGGAGGAAGATATTCATAAGAAGGGGGGTATTTTAGCAGGTAATTTCGAATATCACCTACTAGGTGCGATTGATTATGATAAGATAAGCTAACTGTCTCTTTAACAAGATACTATGGGTCTTGGTAAGACTGTTCAGGCGCTGGCTTTGATCCTAGCACGCCCTTCAAGAGACCGCGCTCACAAAACAACGCTTATCGTCGCTCCGCTATCCCTCCTGAAACAGTGGGAACGAGAAATTCAGACCAAGGTCAAACCAACCCATAAGCTAAAAACAATCATATTACATGGTCAAACAAAGCGTGGGATGACTGTTCCGAGGCTTCTCACCTACGATGTCGTCTTAACCACCTATGGGGCTGTCCTTTCAGAATATAAGTCTATGCGGGACGCGAGCAAGCAACGTCTACTATTCGCTAATGGTGCTACGTTCTATCGAGTCATTCTCGACGAGGCGCATACCATCAAAAACAGACATGCAGGCTCTACAGAAGCTGCATGCAGGATCAAGTCAGTTTATAGGCTTTGTATGACAGGGACTCCATTCATGAATAGGGCTGAAGAAATATTTCCACTCATCCAATTTCTTCGCATAAAGCCTTACAATGAATGGGATATGTTCAAAAGGGAAATCGATAAACCACTAAAAAGTTGGAATGAGGACTTCCACGATACAGCCTTGAGAAAGCTCCAAGCCCTGTTTAGGAGTATTACCCTACGGCGGACTAAGACAAGCATGCTTGACGGACAACCGATCCTCCGGCTCCCAAAACTTATCAAAGAAGAGGCCACAACTAAATTCAGTCAGGACCAGCAGGAATTCTACGATGCGCTTGAAAAGCAGCAGCAACTCAAAGTAAACAACTTCATCAAAGCGGGGACCCTGACGAGGAGGTATACTTACATTCTCGTATTACTACTACGCTTGCGTCAAGCATGTTGTCATCCACACCTCATTAAAGACTTTGGAATACCAGAGGGTATACAGCTTTCGTCAGATGAGATGCGTCTACTCGCCCGGAAGCTTAAACCAGATGTGGTAAGGAGACTCAAGGGACAGGATGAATATATGTGCCCATTTTGCCATGAAAACACTGAGAATCCGCTCATCATAGACCCTTGTGGTCATTTGATCTGCAGTATTTGTTTCTCTGCCATGATGGAGATCCGGGATCCGAATTCTGAACGACTAACCTTTTGCCCGCATGAAGATTGTAACTCGGAAATCGACCCTAATCATATCATCTCTCACTTCGCTTTTGTGGAAGCACACATGCCTGAGAAACTTTATAGCGATGACTCGGACGGCGATTCGGATGGTTTCGAAAGTTTCGACGACTCAGATGATGAGATAGATGCACGTGGAAATTTGAAGGGTTTTATTGTGTCAGGAGACGAGGATGAGGAAGACGAAGACGAAGAAGACGAAGAACATGAAGACGATGAAGACGACGAAGAACATGAGAAGGAGGAACATGATGAAGACGAAGAGGAAGAAAAAGACGAGCGAGACGGGAAAGAATGTAGCTCGGATGTAGACGATGATTCTGTTTCTGGGAGGGTAAAGCATATACGGTACTTAGTATCTGCTAACGAAGAGTCTTTAAAGAAAACATCAACCGAAGACTCGGATAACGATTCCCTAGTGTCTCTAGAAGAACTCTGGGGAAAGGTCGACGCGATGAAGTCCTTTAGCAAAGACAAATCTGAGCAGTCCAATAAGCGCAAAGCCCCAGCTGATTCGGCATCCGATCTTGATGTTGATGTGGACGAGAAGAAACCATCACAGGGTGGGAACAAACGAAAACGCTCCAGTCGAGGAGGCTCCGCTGGGCCAAAGAAGAGAAAATTGAACAATGCAACTAGCAAGAAGCAACGCAAGAGGGGAAAGAAGGAGTTTACCTCCCTGGCCGCTCTAAAGAGAGCCAGTTCAAGTAACGCCGTCGCAAAAGCGAAATATTTAAGACGTCTTCGGAAGGATTGGGTACCAAGCGCCAAAATCGACAAGACGATGGAGATATTATGCGCGATTAGAGAGAAGAACCCCAAAGAAAAAACCCTGGTCTTTAGCTTATGGACGTCTTTCCTCGACCTTCTCGAGATTCCTATACACGATCAAGGCTTCAATTATACACGCTACGATGGGTCCATGCATCATCGTGATCGAGATACCGCCGTGAAGAACTTTACGAATAAACCCGAGATGCAGATCATGTTGGTTAGCTTAGCTGCTGGCAACACAGGGTTGAATCTCACGGCGGCGACCCAGGTCATAATCCTCGAGCCGTTCTGGAACCCATTTGTCGAGGAGCAGGCAGTTGACCGGGCTCATCGTATCGGCCAAAAGAAAGAGGTCACTGTCCACCGCATTTTGATCGACGGAACGGTTGAAGATCGCATCCGCAAACTACAGGAGAAGAAACACGCATTAGTCAATGCAGCTCTCAGCGAGGAAGGTGCCCGGGGTGTTGGCCGGCTGAGCCTTTCAGAATTGAAAGGTCTGTTCGGTTTTCGCTGATCTCTATTTGTCCGCGCCGACATGAGCGAATTATTTCAGGGTTAGAGGCTGTTTCCCTTGCCGCCTTAGCTTCGCCTTGACTACTAACACGGTTAACGACGACTAAATGGTCGGAATCCGTCTGTTCGATCGTCTACTTGCATCCAACACTTTCACGTCACTTCATCTAATATGGCTCAAGTAGGTGCTTGCCGCTGGCGGTATGCTTTACATATACTTGATGCTATTTCAGTCGCATAATTTCCAATGCGGACGGACCACTGGAAGCTGGGAGCTAGCATGTACACTTTCATCAAAGTGTTCCAACATTGTATCAAAACTGCTTGTATGATATTAATAGCTCAATGAGCCGCATGTTTTTCATGTCTATTTAGATTAACGAGGCGATGGTTGGGGCAACCCTGATATTGAAGTCACCTGTTACCATGAAGGACTAGGGCGACGGCTTGATGCCGAGTCCCGGTCGCCAAGGCGTTGAGGGAAATCGGGCTACACGAACTCAGGGCTAGGTTTGAAAGGCATATGTGATTACACTTCCGGATGGGGATTGACGGGCGTCGGGGAATACGAAGTTCACGTCAACAATCCGGCTACCCTTGTCGGTCGTACATAGCAATATGGATAAATGAGTCTGTCTCTCTAGATACCGGTCTACCACGTCCCGGATAATTGATATGGACAACGTGCATATTTTTAGGGACAGAGTTCTCTTTGGGTCATGTTTTACTAAGTCCTATTCGAGCTTTGGGCGGATTGCTAGGATACTTGCAAGATTAGAGGTGAGTCGAAAAGGGGTGTGCATCTTGTTTTACATTCGCGGCATTTCTTACGTCTCTAGCTATACCTTCATGACTTATCCAGGCACTCAAAGCAACGGGAACATGCTTATGTCTTTCGCAGCTACACCTGGACCGGTACCCTTGGGTTCATTAAATTCGCTTTTTTTCAAGATAGACGGCTGCCGCTCGCGGTAAATGGCCCTATCACATGTCACTTATTAGTAGCCCGCCGGATAATAATTAACAAGCCAAAGACTTGCTCAATAAAACCCAACTTAGCCAACCACTCGGTACGGCCTGTGTCTCTGCGGATGGGTTGCATCCGGGAAGATCTCTTTTGTTCGCACAGCAAGGACGAGGGGGGCTTAGGGGGTAACCCGCCAAGGAGGTAATCGGCCCAGGCTTCGGGAAGTTCGAGACCAGGCTCACGGGTACGGTTCTGGCTGGAGATTATAAATAAAGCCCATGCTGTGGCGAATCTCTCTGATGGTAAGGTGCCATGGTGCGGATGCTGGCCCCCGTAAATCTCTACTAGATAAGTCAAGAGCGCGGCCGATCGTCGAGACGAGAGACAGAGAGAGAGTTCGTCGCAGTAGTACTTTCCTCGCGTCTATTAGCATCGTCGTTGTTTAAATTTAAAAAACTACGGAGACACTAGCCCTTACGTGGTAGACAGCAAGATCAAACTTAGACTTCTAAGCCAGTATCAGTTCCTATACATCCCAACTAGCAAGATGAAGGTATGTCGTTTCTCCGTGAGAAGGACCCAAACTATCAGCCAAATCTTTCCCCCACTTGATAGATGCAAAATTCAACAAACCAATTGAACCATAACACTCAAGTTTGTGACAAGAAATAAACACAAGCTAACATGACTCTCTCTACAAAGACCATATCAGCAGCCATCGCACTCGTCAGCCTCCAAGCTGCAGCTGTCCTCGCGGCCCCTACCCCAGCGGATGCGGCACCAGCCTCGTGGCGACTCGACTGCGGGTCGCCCGGTACTACAGCATTGTGCTCGGCCAGCAACAGCGGCGCCCACTGCGACCCTGTCTCGGGCGACTTGACGATCATCCTCGCTGGCACGTGCGGAGCGTGCAAGTGCGTAAGCGCGGACCAGTGCTCGCGGGGCTGTGGGAAGGAGGAGACGGAGTGATTGGTATCTACATAGAAGTGATGAGTACTTTAGGTACTCGACTGTTATGTGGATGATGATGGGGAACGTGGGGACTGAGGTGCAAATGAGAAAGGAGAAACAAGAGAGAAGAATTGTTATGCGATACGCCGTCTTAGTAGTCATACCTACATTATAACATTTCCTAGATATGCCGTTCATGGAGAGTCGATATATACACTAAAAGGACAATGGGTTTGTTTTCATGCAGGAGGGTTAGGTAGATAATGGAATCATGGATACCGTTCCTAAATTGTAGGTGACTATCATTGGCTATTCGCTATTCGGTTGTTACCGCAGGACCCATTCACCTAAAAAAAGAACGTTTAGTGGCTCTAATTGTTACATATCGATAAGGTCAATAGTACGACAATAGCGCATCTCGAGTCCAGAAATCAACATTTCGCACTCCACCAAACCCAAACCCAGACCCAAACCCAAACTCAGACCCGTAACTATTTGAATCGGGTATTCTGCCGGGAATTCTACAAACTCCCAAAACCATTCGGGAGCTAGCTCGACTAGTGAACTATATCGATACGGATGGCCTCGTAGAACAACCTCTTTCCTAAACTACCTTCAACAATGCCGCCATGTCGCTTCAGCATAGCAACACATCATCAACCAGCGGCACTTCAGTGGCACGCTCGCGATCGTTGCGCGTTCCCGCTAAAACGCCCTTGACCGCCCCTCAGCCTGCTTCTGCTACCAACTCAACTCAGATACCTAGCTCGACATCCAACCTTGCTCTGTTCCTCACGAACCTCCGTTTACTAGACCTCGATCTTGAGCCAGATTGGCCAGGCATAACCTTTGCAACTTTTTCGACCAAAGACGCCGTCGGTGGACAGAAGAAACGGATTCAATCCGTCGAATGGGCTCTATATCAGTTATTTACTCTATGGGATTACAATGAGACTCAAAATGTATGCTTACTTTGTCCTAACTTGTACGAAGTGCTTCTAATTATCTAGAAATTACGTCCGTTCTTCCCACCCCTTGACCAGGTCCAGTCTATCAACCTTAGAGCTGCTCTCCTCCGTAGCCTC
Source organism: Entonaema liquescens (assembly GCA_902805475.1). Classification (NCBI taxonomy): domain Eukaryota; kingdom Fungi; phylum Ascomycota; class Sordariomycetes; order Xylariales; family Xylariaceae; genus Entonaema; species Entonaema liquescens. The sequence goes on from CADCSX010000006.1 coordinate 489,429, forward strand.
GAACAGGCTAAAAAGAATGGAGTACTTGGTCGAGATGCCGTTCTGCGAAAGACAATGCTAGATGAATGCAAGGGCGAGCGACTCGAGGAAGTTCTTGCCGTCTTTTCCTCGGCGGTCCTAAAGAAGCTGGTAGCCGAACGTGCGCTCAATTCAGGTCCAGAATACCGCCCTACCATATCCGAAAAACTTGCTCTCGAGAACTGGGGTTACTCAGGAGATCGCACAGAGCTTAATGGACTTCTTCTCGCCCATAAAGCCTGTTTAAGTTCACTCTTGGCCAAGAAGAAAACGGAACGATCAAAGTATCGCGATTTCGAGGAGTTACTAGCGTCAAAGGAACAAGTCATCGCCCGGAGGAAGGAAAAGGCCAAGGTAGAATCCGAACGAAGCGTAGCCGAGACGTCTGAAAGGACAAGAAAGGAGGTTAATAGGATCGTCAAAACCAACTGGACTGGAAATGACCAATGGATTGACAGTATACTGTATAACGACACAAATCCACGAAAAGGAGGACTTCTTGGTAGCCGTTTTGACGACATTTGGGTTGGCGTTGAGCGGGGGAAGGTCTCTGACCTTGAAGATCAGAATACTGGCCTTTTGGAACAATTAGACAACCGAGTTCAGATGCAGAAAGCAAGGCTGGAAAAATGGGACGATTTCCGAAAGAAGATGTTCGGAAATATGCCACCGCCCCCTACCGTGGAGACGAAGAGAACGATCAAGCCAAAGGATGTTGGCTTGCGCTTCACAGCTCATCAACAGCTGAGCATCGACAAGATACGCGTAAAGGACAAACTCCCCTCAAGCGGAGCACCGGTGCAATACCACACGATAGTCAGTAATATGAAAGCTGAACTCGATGCTATTGGAAAACCCAAGATTCCCGATTTTTTCAGCCTGTTGGGAGGTTCGAATAAGAGTTCCATAACCGGTGTGGCTTCACACACTACGCAACCAGAGGAACCTGCCGAGGCGATTTCTGACATTAGTGAATGGGAAGACGAGGCAGAAGAAGTATGCCCAATCGAGAAACCTATACAGCCTACTGGCGGACGTCGGTATCGTCTTGTTCCACCCAAAACTAGCAGTGAAGCTCATGGCCGGACTCATATGCCAAAGGCGTCCTCAATCGACGTACCATTCAGCCGAAATAAGAAATTCTTCCCAGATCTATCGCCCAACCCCGAGCCTAAGCCGTCGGAAGAGCCATCTTACTCTCGAGAACAAAGCCCGGTGCAAGCTACGCCCAAGCAAGAGTTGCCAAAATTTGATCCTGTACCTCACATCATCACGTCACATATTGTCGCTTCCCCCGAGGTATCTCCCGTGCCATCCCCTTCCGATAAGATGATGAGCTCATTATCTCCGCCGCCGCCCTCAGTTTCTCCAACGCAGGCCATGGCTGATGAAATACTGAAGTCTATGTCAAATGCATCGCCATCTCCCATGAAGAAACCACGCCATACCCTCTCGCTAGCAGAAAGGACTCGCCTATCCATGACACGAAACTTGTCGTTTGAAAAGGAAGATGAAATATCTCCGCCGTCTCCCACCAAATCTACCCACACGCAAAGTAGCAGTGATCATAATACGAATCACCTACCGGAAAAAGACGAATATGAAGATTTAGTAGCGCGTACCAGGCGATCTATGGTCGGCTTCGAAGCTGCACGACAAAAGGCACAGCTGGAGAGGAGGCGATCCGAAAGGAAGAGCAAGATGATACAGAGGAAAGGCGAACAGTTCCCAAAGCTCGAGGAAGAAAATCCCAACGATACGTCTATCTTCGAAGAACTTATCGATGGCGGCCAGGAGGATTACGAGGCCGTGTTCAAGAGTAGGCCACGCATACAGACGAGTCCTTTGCCTAGCCCGTCGAAGCCGTGGGGCGGAGCGTAGATGAAGTGAGCGAGATGGAGGGTATGTGTTGTTAGATAATGATGATTTTGTCTGGTTTATACGGCTGTTGTTAGGAATATGATACCAAATTGTCGTTCTCCTTTCAGAGGTGGCTTGAATTCATAAGATGTCCGTCTCTTGTTCTATAGGACTTGGTATTCACCAAGGTAGTAAAAATTAAATACAATGAACAATCCCTTAGCTTCCTAGATACAGTACCTTGCATAGTCGAACTAATTCTATCAATCATAGAAAACCAACGCCCGAGCCTCAATACTCTCCCGCGCCTCCCTATCCTCGTACTCTCCATCCTCGAAAGCGCTGTGCGGCGCCCGTCGAGCGGGCACCCCGGCATCCGAGTCGAAGCACTTGATAAGTAAGACGTCGTCGGGCCGTTGCCCGTGCTTGTAGTACCAGCGGTGGGTCGCGCGCGGCAGGATCGTCCAGGTCTCGTCCCGGTCGGCGGGGTAGATTATCGCGGCGCCGAGCAGGTCGTCGTCGGGGATCGAGGAGCCGTCGGCGACGGCGAAAGGGTCTTTAAGGACGGGGCGGATGGGGCGCCACAGCTTGTTTTGTTGGTGAGTTTGAGGTTTAGGGGAGGGGAGAGAAGAAGGAGGGGAGGTGGAAAGGAGTACATACGTTGATGATTTGATACCGCCGTTTGAGAAGCTCGTCCGCTTCATCCGGGAACCACCGTCGAAGAACTAGTTCCGCGCCGGCGTACGATTGGTCGACGTGCGCTCTGAATAGCGGCCCGCGGGAGGAGCGGTTACCCTTGCCGAGCTTGTGCCAGTTGGAGGGCCCGCAGCGCGTCTTGTGGTCGAAGAGGAAGATGCGGGATGCGCCGGTTCTTGAATATTATATATACGAATTAGCCCTGGTCCTGGATTTGGTGATTAGGTACCTAGGTAGGTAGTTAGAAGGGGCTTACACTTCTTTGAGCAGCTGTATCGACTCCGGGTAGTACTCGGTCTTGACGTGCTCTTCGTCCTGGAAGTCTTGCAGGGACTTGGTGGCGCTCTCGTGTCGTAGGAATTGGAATCCGTGGTTGTCGAGCGTGTACTTGTGCTCCTCGCCCGTCACGTCGTGGATGACGGTCTGCTGGGGAGTATGTGGACGCTCGTTTTTGACTGTGTTGCTTTTGGACTGGTTAGTGCTATACGTAGTAGATATCTAGGGTTATATAAGGGTATGGTGCTTACTCGGCGATTACGATGGGCATTGGTAGTGAACCGTCGCCCGGGTCTTTATAGTAGTTGATGTTCGTTAGCACATCGCGACGTCTTGCCGTCTGCGTCGTCCGTCCATGTTCCTCTGTGAGTCCCTGGAACACTACAGGGACTTGTGTTATCGCGACAGCCGCGGCCATGGTTTTCCTTTTTTTCCCCTTATATTTATTTATAACTAGATAAATACAGTCTTACGGCTCTTGATATCCCAAAAGCAGTTTGCGCACCTTTGCTACTCCTATAGCGAGACACCTCGGATTCAGTCAGTCCAGTGTCAGCTCTTCCTAGCATAAAATTGGAAGTTTAAATTAACACCACGCATGATGCTATATCAGTGAGTAGTAGCTATCTGTTAAACTGCGATGAAGTTAGGTTGTGCGGGGTCGGCCATGCTGATTGGGCGAGGATCTTGGATACCCTCGTGATGTAGTGGTGAGTAGAGCTATAATAGCCTAAACGCTGAGCTCCAAACGGTCTTGGAAGTCTTGGTTCATATATGCTCTTTCGGAACTAGGACTTACCTAGTCCCTATTTCCACTTCTGGCAGACTAAAAGGACGAAGGTTTTCTTATTTGTCGATTGTCGTTGTTGACAGAATCATCCGCACCCCTGTCTGTATGTGGTTATAAGAAAAGGGGGTGTAAACTATCACAGAGATAGCTCAAGTCTTAATTTATATCTAGCTAGCTTCATTATAACTTTCGCTTTTATCTTTTCGAGTCGTTATGATAGCGAATCCCAGCTTATTAAGTCTCAACCGTCGGATATAGCTAATGTTTAAAAAGCGTATGTGAATGTCGGGCAATTCTTCGAAATAGTAAACGACATTGAGAAAAGATTATTCCAAGACATGGATTGCACCATTGAATTTTCATATTTTCAAATTCTGGTAATCTTAACGAACATGAAGACGCACTTAAAAGCCCGAGCTTAATGAATGACAGCCCATTGTTAGGGTAATGATACCATGTAAAACAGTCTGACACACCTCGTCTCTATCTTACCCCTATATTCCCGACAGGGTCTCGTACTGGCGATTTGGCGGGTACAACTGATCATCCGGCCCTGCACCACCGGGTTTACCCCGAGTAACTTCATATGCAGCCTTATACTTGTGATATATAGACATCTTAGTGCGGTCAGCAAAGTGTTTGGCCTTACCAACGGCGACTGAAACCTTCAGCGAAGGCAACTCTACAGGTTCGCCCATTGAGGTCACACGCCAGTGAAGGTTAGACTTTAGGAATGGAACAACGTCCTTTCGATCCATACTTTCCAGCACTATTGGCCCACCATCACTATTCTCATGAGTAATCTGGTTCTTCCATCGTGTAATCAGGGGGTTAGTTAACGCAACGCGTCCAGTAGACTCGACGTTACTTTCCCGCTGACGTCGGCAATTTCCGCAGCCTTCACCTGAGCTTCCTACTATTAGGTGATAATTTAGGTCAGTATCAGTTCTTTATATCCTCTCGTATTGTGTGATGGGAAATACTCCTTGTATTAGTAATTACTCACAGTTTCTTGGCTCTGTTGAAAAGTTGACTACTTGGCCGACGTGGGTAATTCCAGGCTGATATGGAACCTCGTCGGGAACTTTGCCGACAAATATATGGATTACGAACGGGCTTCCATTAAGATCGAATCTAAGGGCATTAGCTTATTGTTCAAAAACGATGTGCTGGCTAAGATACTTCTTATATACCACGTTAACGACGTAGTCGTCAACTTGGATGTCAACGGGGGGTGGTCTTCCGACAGCACTTAGTGTCGCTAACATAGGACGGCCAGTTTGACCTGGGTCAGCTGTTATCAGTGACTTCTGCACAGCAGCCCAGTCACTGTTATAGTATTCGTTTACTATTGGAATGAGTTTGTTAGAGTGTGCTGTCTTGTCGTAGGCTTTGTTAGTTATGTGCTTCCACTTCTCCAGATCTGGGTATGTATAACCCAGTGCCGTCACATTTCTAACGTCAGAGGAAGTCCAATATTGCCCTCCCTCTTTATGAAATGGCCGAAGTGGATCATCGGGCTTGTCCTTGTGCCCAGGTTCGATAGAGTACGTTCCGCCGTCCTCGTCACGCGGGTCAGATCCGTCGAACCAAGAGTCGCCGTGCAGCGTTTGCCAGATGGCGAATATTCTATCCACATTGCTGTTCGACGTTAATACATTGACTACAAGGCCATGAAAACTAATAACTTACCAGTGATGGATCCAAAAGATTGGGTCAAACGCAGCAACGGGCACGTGAGACATATGGCCTTGTAAATAGATATTTCGGCTATCCGTCTCTACCTCACCACCCCCACATACATCATGCATGAGGTTGTGAAGGCCCTCACAAGAGTCGTATGAATAGTCCTTTTCTATTGGATCTTTTTCATCTCGAGGGGGTGCCCGTATACTTGCGAAGTCCTCAAACGTCTCAATCGTAAGAACGCGATAGAAAGATCCCCTGAGACTTGATGTCGTATTCCCCAAGTTTAACCGTCCTTTTCCTTTTCGTTTTGTACGATCGCCTTCGTATTTGAAGTCTCTCATTGCTTGGACAATTGCTTCATTGTCCTGTTTCCCGGAGATCCAATCCCCATCCGCTTTTTTTCCCTTTGGATACCGACTTGTAGCCTGGCATATGTCAAACTAGACGCTGGGGTTTAGCCCTTGTACGAGAGAGAGTCATAATGTACTTACGGGGTAAGCCTTATCTTCATCAATTACTGGTCTAATCCTCAAGTCCTGATCTTTATGATTAAGACTCAAATCGCCCATCGTGATCCCTCCAGGCATCGTGAACTGATATAATGCATTCGGGCAAAGGCCGAGACCGTCATTCGTAGGCCGTCTAATAGCTACCACTTCCTGTTGGATAGCACGGGGTACTTGATAGTCCCTCTTATTTGTGTCGCCATTAATAGGCTTCTTCCGAGCCCAATCCCAGAATGGGAGACGCCAATTCCTTGCTGCCTCCAGGAGATCAGGTCTATCATTATCAGGGTACTCATTAATAACCTGTTTCATGAGGTCGAATATGATTTGCTAAATGCCGGTAAGTAAAATGATGGTGCGCAAAATAGATGACTTACCTCGAAGAGAAGAAGGTAAGGCCGGTGCCAAGTACAAAAGAGAACACTGTTGTGCGTGCAGTAACCCTTCTTTTTGGCCGCCGGTTCGGCTTTGGGTTCATCCCAAGAAACGAACGGCATTCCATGAATCCCTAATACTTAATTTCAATACACAATAATTATATCAAGGTTAACTAACCCTAGACTCACCCGCAACTTGAAACCAAGACAGTTTTTCGTGTGGATCCATCTGAGAAAAGTCCCAGATAGCAGGGAAGAATAGTGCCCGTTGATTCACATGGATCGACTCTTGGGATTCAAACCAGTCATCTAGATCCATACGAACTGGGACTTCACGTAGTGGGTCATTTTTGTTCGGGTTTAATCCTTCTTGGATACCAACGATTGGGTAATAATCCGTGGTCGCCGCCATCATATCGGAACCGTAGTTACAGCGCAATTAGAAGACCAAGCGACTCGAAATTAATTCGATACTCCAATTGCTATTCTTAGAGGGTTTCGGACCGTAGAGCCTGGGACACGAAAATAGCCTTGGTTTAGGTATTAGTCTCCAGGAACCTACAAGATAATGGCTATCACGAGACCAAAAGGCCACTTAAGAATAAGATGATGTCCTGGGGAACCCGGAACATCGAAGCTGCAAGGCCTTATATACAAAATGGCTTGGGTTTGACTCAGGGACTGAGTCGGGTAGATGACTGGCGAAGCCAGTCATCTACGTGACCCCTGGCCATGACAATAGCCGACATTTTCATGACGTCTTAGAAGAGAAATTGATTCATCGAGCGGTACGGACTTAGGATAAGGAGTGGTCATCATCAGCATCCCTAGAGGGATCTTTCTTGTGTTATAGATAAGTTATCTTTTCTCTTAGCAATTCTATTAGTTGGCCCTTATAAATATTTGAACCAAATGACATATATTATTCCATTTCCGTCGGCAGGGGTTGGAAGGCTAAGAAAGTTGGTATCGTAACACAATCTAGGGGGTTATCGATGTGCTTTTGGACGTGAATGAATCTAAGCCAGCACTCTTGAACTCAGCCTCTTCTCAATAATCTATCGCGCTGCAAATTAGAAGTATTAATCGTATAGTGATCCCAAAAGAGGTCATATATTTCCATAATTTGCTATAGTATAGGGTTACATCTATATATAGGTACATATGTATCACATCTAGTCCATCAATTGCGGCTAGTCACATTCGGCATTGGCGAAGGACGAGAATGCAGTGGTACAAACAAAAGGAAGACAAAGGTATTCATCTGGAGTGCAGAGTGCCGTACCGTGTATCGGGATTTCCCGCTTCGGAAGATCGATACGTAAACAATGACAAGTATTATATAGACAAGCCAAGTGGCTCTTTATATTGCAGTATATCAAAGTTGTTCTTGCTGGCCTCCTCGCATTTCCACCATTTCTTACCCCTTTATTCAAGCTTGACTATGCGTTGCTTAGTGAAGGCTCGACATTTGTTCATGATAACTTAAGAAGCCGTCTTACCCCGGACACTCTGTCGGGCCAAAAGATATTCACATGGAGCGCCTGTACCGTATACCCATCTAATATGACGTGAAAGATTTCTTAACTTCAGAAGAAAGCCGTAACAAGTCAAACCCGCCGAATTATGGAATGTTTCAAGGCCGTATTTGCCTTGGCTATAATTTCTAGATAAATCCAGGGATACTAATGCGTCAAATTGGTACCGCTCATATAACATATGTTATACGATATGTAACATTAACGATCAAAAAGGGTTGGTCCAAGAATTTGGCTTATAGCGCTTCCATTCCTCCCCAAGCTTATCGATCTTCTCAATGAGAGTCTTGAGTGCCTGACTGCCATTAGCTCCAGACTCGGACACCTGCCTGTTAGAAGGACTAGCGTATGCATCGTTCATGTGCTTCAAGTTATCCTCGATGTACTTTACTGCCTTATCCTTGGCATTCGTAGCTCGCTGCTTGATGAATTTATTCCATTCGCCCTCGAGGTCTCGGGATGTCCACTTGGACCAATCTCTCGTTCCTGTCTTCTTGACGAAGTTCGGCATGCGAACTTCGTCTAGTTCCTTTAAGCGTTCTGCTATTCGTTCCTTTTCCGACTTGAGTCTACTATTAATATCGGTATTCTGAAGATATTTCAAAGCCGACATGACGTCCTTAATGTTCTTAACGGCTCAGTCTGGCTCTGCTTGGATATAGCTATTCATGGTATTCTCGGCATTAATAGCACCGGTAGACCACATCTGCATTACTTAGCTTGGGGTGTTGTGTAAGGCAGCCGGGGTATACTTACACCCATTTTAGCGGTGTTAACACCATTTTCCAAAAGGACAAACTCATTCACATGCTCATTATCATTTCCAGGCATAACTGGCATGATGTGGTCAATAGGATCTCTAGCTACATTGTCCATACTGAAGCGATTATCGGCTCGAATACCAACCCAAAGTTGTTTGATAGCGCCACAAAGGTTTTGCTTTGCGTTTGGATTAGAATCCGGTCGATAGTTTGGAAATACTTGTCCAAGTTTTGTGTTCAGTTCGTCTAAGAAGTTTGCGATAGTCTGGAGCTCAAGAATATGCTCTGTAGCATAATTGGAAGTATCACGAGGATTAGTCTGGGCTCCGAAGCTAAAGTCGTTACAGATATCAGGTCTACCGTAGTCAAATGTCAGGAGGTTTGTCACTTTCTATGCCAATCGCGTTAATATTCTCTCAATAATCCGAACACTAGGATCGGCTTACAGTACTCAATGTACTACTTGTTTCGTAAGGTGGTGCTTTAAGACGCGAGGATCTGCAGTACGTAACGGTGCGACCAGTCTCTGTGCCACGTCTACCAAGAAAATGGGATAAGCTTTCTGTATCATTAGCGGCGATCTCAGGTATATCTCTTCTAAGAGCATTCTGTAGTTGGGATCCTTCCCACCCGGAGATTTTCTCGCAAGGCGTCTTCCCACTGTCTTGTTCTGAGTTTGGGCACGCTAATTCTCCGGCTGGGATATGGTAAAAAGGGCCAATAGCTCTCTTTTGCAACGAGCGTCCTATAAGTCCTTCAGACTTCGTGTTAGGGTCTGCGCCATTGGCATTTAGTCCCGAGTGAATGGGTGTTACAGATAAAGGTAGCGGCTCAAAGAGATCCGGAATTTGTCTTTTAGAAGGTCCATCTTGGGTTAGGTCCGGGCACTGACCCCCTTCGTAGATATGGAATACCGCGGAGCCAGGGAGAGGAAACTTTCCTGTTGTCCATTTAAGTCCGTCCGCTTTAGCATAAATATCAACGCCAGCGTCTAAGCCCCAAGTAAATGGACAAGTGTCCCTTCCGGCCTTGAGCCTCGCTTCAATCCAGCTGTCAGCTGCTACCTGGGCTACGATGGGAGAAACATCCCATCTCTCTTCGAAGTTAATGCCAAACTCCAGAGCTGCTATCAAATGAGCCTTAGTACTTCCTTTGGCAAGAACACCGGCATAGAATGTAGGTGCTAATAAACCGTTCTTGTCTCCAGTCTTAGCGTAGTCGGCCTTATCTTCAGTTTCAGGGTCCATCTCGGCCGGCAGTCGGTACTCATATTCCCATGAGACTACATCAAGCTTAGCTTCGAGTGTTGCTGAAATGATCAATTCAGCCTCAATCCGTCCCCGGAGTGCCAACTGTGGTCCGATCGTTGCGATACCCGGGATGCGAAGCCCTGATCCTGGAAAAGGGATTGGGGGACCAATTCCGAACTCATGTGTATCATAATGAAATCTCACAAGAGCTTCTAAGGTAAAAGTGGAAGAAATCTCGCCATTTTTTATGAAAACAAAGTATAAATCATTTAAATCTAAAAGGAAAAAGTTAATAATAATTAATATAAAACCAAAATTAATATTTATTTTAATATTAATTTTAATTTAAGTAAATAAATAATTTTCATAATTTAAATAATTTTATTTTTTTTTATAATTTTAATAATATAAATTTTATTAAAATTATATTTAAAAAGTTTTTTAATTTTTAATTTTATTATTTTATATAATTATTTAAATATATTAAAATTAAATTATTATTAACATTTTTAATTATATTTATTTATATATATTTTTATTATTATTTTTATAATTTAATTAAAAATTAATTATTATAATTTTAATATAATCCGATTTAAAGCAAAAATTGTAACAAAGTAAAAAAAGTAAAAAAAAAAGTAAAAAAAGCGTACATATATAAACCACAATAATTTAAAGAAAGAGAAAAATCCGGATACTTTTTAAACGTAACTTATATTATTTATAATAACTTTACATTTATAATATTTAAAAAAATAAAAAAAAAAAAACCTTTTAAAAAATAAGTTAAATAATGTTATAAATTCGGAACCGTTTTCTTTAATTTTAAAAACGTTTAAAAAAAAGAAATTTAAGAAAATGGTGTATATAATAAATATATCGAAAATAATATATATTTTTTTAACGTTATTTCCGGTACCGATAATAATGTTTAAAATTAAATTAATCCTATTTAAATAAACAATTTATATGTAAAAGTAAAATAATATATAACTTTTTAAAAATATATAATAACGAAAATAAAAATAATATATTAAAATGTAATATAAAGTAATAAAATATTATTTTAAATTTTAAAAATACGAAATAACTTAAATTTAATTATAATATAAAAATTATAATTTATAAAAAAGAAATTATATAATTTATTAATTAATAATTATAAAATAATATAAAATGAATTAAAACGTATTATATTATATATAATTAAAATTATAAATAATATAAAATAAATAAACGAAATGAAATATAATTAAATAATATATAAATTATGTATTAAATGCGAAATAATAACGGTATAAAACGTTTATATAAAATTAAAAAAAGTAATAAAATATAATTTTTTCTTAGAAATAAATAATAAAAAAAAAAATAAAAAATATGTTATAATAAAAGATTTTAATATATATTATTTTATTTAAAATAAAGAAAATAAAATAATAAATAACTTAAATATTTTATTAAATTTAACGGAATAATAATAATTAAGTTTAATTATAATAAAAAGTTAATTTATAAAAATAATAAAAAATTAAAAAGATTTAATAATTAATTTAATATAAATAAATATAAAAATATTATATATAATACTTTAAAAGTTAAATTAAATAAAATTAAATTATAAAATATAATTAATTAAAATTATTATAAAAAATATTTAAGATAAACTTTACGAATTTTATGGAAAATGTAAAAGATAAGTATAAAAAAACCTTAATTTAATAATAATAAAAATAAAAATAAAAAAATTATTAATATTAAAGTTTTTTTTAAACTTTAAGGAATTAAATTTTTATATTAATTATATAATAAAAAAACTTTAAAAGATAATAAATTTAACGGTATTAAAACAGAAAATAATTTTATTTATAATGGTTAAATAATAAATTAAATAAATTATTGAAATAAAAAAAAAAGTTTTATATAAAAAAAGAAAATGGTAAAATATGAAGATAATATAAAATTAAAAATGAAATGTTAATGTAACAAAAATATATTGTAAAGTAATATAAGAAATAAAGAAGGTTTAATAATAAAAAATAATAACGAAAATATTAAGAAATAATAAATTTTTATAAAAATTAAAAAAATGGGTCCGATTTAAAAATTAATAAATTAATATAAAAAATAAAATCGTTTTAATATTAAAAAAAAATATAAGCAAGTAATTATAAGTAATTATTTATATATAAAAAATAAATGTATTTCAAATAAAGTTTTTTTTAAATTTAAATTTAAATTTAATAAATATAATTTTTAATAAAATATTTAATAAAAAATTTATAATTAATAATTATATAGGATAAAAAACAGTTAAAAATATATTAATAATTATAAAAAAATAAAAAATTTTAAAAAAAAATAAAATATTAATAAAATTTTTATATAAATATAATAAATTATTATTTGAGATTATTATAATAATAATAATAAATAATTTTTATTATAAATATTATTTAATAAAATTTTATATAATAATAATTATTATATTATTTAAATTAAAGAAAATTAAAAAAAAAAAAAACGTTTTTAAATATATATAAATTAATAATATTATTAAATACTTTAAAAAAAATAATAAAAAAGATAATAACGTTATGAATAACGTTTATAATGGAAATAAATAATGTTTTCTTTAAAAAGTAAATAAATAATAAGAAATATAAGTTAATGGAAGTAATTATTAAAATAATAATAAAAGTAATTTATTTAATATAAAAAAACGAAGTAAAAATGTTATTATTATAATTTAATATAATAAGGATATTTAATTATGTTGTTTCGAAAAAGTTGCTATATATCTTTAAAAAAAAAAAGTTTTTTAAATAAGTAATAAAATAAATTAAAAATTATTTAAAAAATAGAAAAATACGGTTAACGTTTGAGGATAAATTTAACTTAAAAATAAATTTTTAAATAAATATTTTATAAAAGTTCTTGTTATTTTTTATTTTATTTATTTTATATATATTAATATTTTATAAAAAATTAAAAAAAAATAAGATATTTATAATTAATTTTACGGATAATATAAATTTAATAACGGTAAGCTTAAATATTAAAGAAAATTGTAAAAAACTAAAAAATATATATTTTAAATATATTTAATAAATAAAACGATATGAGATAATTTTTATTTTTTAAAAAAATAAATTAATACATTTTATTAAAACATATAAATTAAATGAAAACGTAATGTAATAAAAGAATATAATAATAAAGTTAATAAAAAATATAAGATTTTTAAAAGTTTAATTAAATAAAAAATTAAAATAAATAAAATATTTAAAAATAATTAAAGTAAAAATAGAAAAATAATAACATGTTTTTTTAAAATTAATAATATTTATATAAAAATATAACTTTTTAAAAATAAAGGAAATATATATAAAAATTATAAAAAACGTTATAATATATAAAGTAATTACGTGGTATATATTAAATAAAAAAAGTAAAATAAATAAAATAGTAATAAAATTAAAAAAAATATAATTAATTTATTTTTAAAAAATAATAAAAGTATATAAAGTAATGTTAATTAAATATATAAAAAGTAAAATAAGATATTTTTTATTAAGTTTATATTTAAATAAAAAAATAGTTAAATTTAAAAAAAAAATAATAATAAAAATAATTTTATAAAAAAAATAAAAAAAAAAACTTAAAAATAACTTTAAAAATTACAAACGTAAAGTTAAAACTTAATAAAAAAAAAGCGGGGTAAGTTATGAGGTTTTTCCGTTGTTACTTTAATAAAGAAATTAAAAGAGGATTTACATATAAAGTAAAAATAGATTAAATTATAAAAAAGGGGTAACTTTTTAAAAGAAACGATATTATAAATATAAAAAGTAAAATAAAATTAAAAATATATTTAAAATATAATTATATTAAAATTTTTATTAGAAAATAAATAATTAAAAGAAATTTATAAACCATTAAAAAAATATAAAATTTTAATATTAATTTAAATGTATATAAAGAAAATAAAATTAAAAATATTTTTATTTAAATAAAAAAATGTTAAAAATAAAAACGTTACGATATTAATGTAAATAAAAAGAAATAACATATTATATAATAATAAAATATATAAAATTTGCAATTTAAAAAAAAAAATTACATAATAAATTAATGTTAAAAACGTTTAAATTATAATATAATTATAAAAAAACTATAAAAAATAATAAAAAAATAAATTAAATTATATAATAATTTTTAAAATTAAAAATATTATTAATATATAAGTTAATAATTAACTTAATAAAAAAAGAAAAAATTTAAAAACTTAAACTTAAAAAAACTTTAATGGAATTTTAATAAATATAAATAAAAGAAAATATATATAAAACCGCTATAATAAAACCGTAAAAATAAACCGATTACGGTTCTTTTACGTTAAACATAATCCATTATTTAATTTTAAAAAAATTACCATTATTATTAAATAACCCATTAATAATAAAAAAAACATCACTTTTAAAAAAGTTATTACCTTTTTTAATCCCGGAATTACTAAAAAACTTTCCAATATTACCGTTTTCATTATTACCATTAACGTTTTTAATAATTTCAAAACTTTTAAAAACCTTAATAACTTTAACTTTAACTTCTTTATTTTCTTTATTAAATTCTTTATTTAATTTATTAAAAAATATATTATTTAACCCCTTTTTTTAAAACCGCAAAACTTAAAAAGTTTAAGATAAATAAGAAATTCCTTAAGAAAAAAAAGGTATTAAATTATAATAATATAAATACATTTCTCGTTAAATTTTTTAATAAATATAATAAAAACTTTATAATAAAACATATGTTTTATAACAATCTATTAAATAAACCTACAATTTTTAAGTAAAAATCGGGATAAAAAAATAATTATTTACTTAAAAACTTAAAATAAAAAATTAATAATAATAATAAAAAAAAAGAAGTAAATAAAAAATAATAAAAATTAATTTTATTATAATTAAAATAGAAATATAAATTAAAAATTATATTATATTAACGTTATAATTAAATGTAATATTAATTATAATTTAAATAATTAATAATTTTAAAATTATATTATTTTATAATTATAATAAATTTATAAATAAGTTATTTTATAACAATTATAAAATATAATTAAGTTATATCCGAAATTTGGTAATAAAAAAATACTATTTTAAAATAAAAACCGGGAAACATTTAACTTTAAATATTATCGAAAAAAGTTAAAAAAAAAATTATAAAGTATATTAAAATTTTAAAGTTTTTAACTATTTTATTTATCCCTTAAAAATATAATTAATATAAATAAATTTATAAATAATATAAAGAAAATGTATTAAAATATATTTTATAATAATTTTAATATAATAATAATAAATATATTAATTAAAAGAAATTATTAAATAATTAAAACGAAAAAAAAAACTTAAATTACGATTATATTAAGAGTAAATTAAATGAAAATAAAGTATATAAAAACGAAAATAACGATAATAATTAAGATATTTAAAAAATATATAATTTTAAAACGTAATAAATTTACTATTAAATTTATTACCATTATTATAATAAAAAAGTTAATAGTAAAATATAATAATAAGTAAAAAATTAAAAATATAAAATTTAAATAAAAATAAATTTAAACGAAAAAAATAATAAAATTAAAAAAAAAATATTAAGAAAAAAAAAAAAAGAAATAATAGTTTTATAATATATGTTAAATAAAACCGTGTTTATTGAAAGCATTATTATTATATATTATTAATAAAATAATTATTATATCTTATGTAAAAAATAAAATGGAAATAAAGTTATTCACAATTTAATAAAAAATAATATATTAAGAAATAATAAAAAAAACCATTTAATAAAAATAATAAAATAATTACTAAATAAAATATGGAAATATAATAAAAACGGATTATATAAAAGTAATAAAAATAATTTTATATAATTAAATATATTATTTAATTTATTAAAGTAATAAAATTTTAATAAAATATAATAATATATAATGTAAACGTGTAACGAAGATTAAAAATAAACGGAAATAAGTTAAGTTTTTTTTAATAAAAGTACGGTTTTTACCCGAAAATTTATTAAAAAATAGCACCGGTAATGTTTTAACCGTAACGGGCTAAATATGTAAGCGTAATGAAGTAAAAATAATAATAATAATAATAATAATTTTAATATAATTTTATATTAAATTATTATTATTTTTTAATAATTTTTTCGGATTTAATTTTTATATTTATAAATATATTAATTTATTTTTCCATTAAACGTAATTTTAATTTTATTTTTATTTTTTTTATATTTTTTAATTATATAAATTAATTATTTAAATTAAAAATAATTTTATAACGTTTTTTAAATTTCGTTTTTTTTAATATAATTATTAAATAATTAGTTTAAAATTTAATAATAATTAAAATATTAATTTTATTATTAAATATTTTATTAAATTTTTAAAATAATAACTATATAATAAACATATTAAAAATAAAATTAAATAAAAAAAACGTTAATTATATAATTTTTAATTTTTATAAAAATTTAAATATATTAATATTTAATTTAATTATTATTATAAAAAAATTAATAAATTTTAAAATTATAAATAATAAAAATTAAAAAATAAAATAATTAAAAATTATAATTAATAATAAATATAAGTTTTTTTTAAATTTAATTTTTAAAATAAATTATAAATTTAATATTTTTTAATTTATATTAATATATTTAAATTTTATTATTAAATTTTAAATTTTAAAAAAAATTTATAAAAGTTTTTTTTTTTAATATTTTAAAAAATTGTTTAAATAATTTTATTTGTAAATAAAATTTAAATAAACGTTTAAAAATAATAAATATGTTTATATTAAAAAATTAAAATATATAAAAAATATAAAAAAAAATATATATATATAAATTTTATTAATAAAATATTTTTATATAAAATTGTTATTTATATAATTATTATAATTATTAAATATAAATAAATATTATTAAATAAAATTATTAAATTTAATATAAAATAAATAAATACTTTTAAATTATTTAAAAATTATTTTATAATTAATTTAACTATTTATAAATATAATAAAATATTAATTTTTATATAATTAATTATTTTTATTAAAAAATTATTATTATTATATGTTAATATTATTAAATATTATTAATAATAATAATATTATATTTATTATAATTATAATTATAATTATAATTATTGTAATTTATTTATGTTTTAAAATTTTTTTAAAAAATATATATTAATAATATAATTTATTAAATATTATATAATTATTTTTAACGTTTTTTATAAAATGAAATTTATTAATGTTTATATATAAAATTTAAAAAATGTTGGTAATTTTAAATATTTTTAATTAAATAAATAATTTTTTTAATAATTTAATTGTAATGTTATTTAAATATTTATAATTTATTATATGATTTTTAATAATTTTAATTTTAAAATAATAACGTAAAAGATTAATATATTAATTTTTCTTAAAATTTATATATATGTTATTATATAATAATAAATATTAAGTAAATAATTTAAATTTTAAATAAAATAATATATAATTTAATGAGTTAAATAATTTTTTTAATTTTTAAATAATTTTTAATAAATTTTATTAATATTTTTTTTATTAATATATTTTTAATATAACGTAAAATATAATAATAATTAATTTAATAATATATTAATATATTACAAATTAACCATTTATTTTTAATATTATATATTATTATTATTATATAAAATTAAACAAAAATATATATATTATTAAATAAAAAAAGTAATAAATTAATTAATATAAAAAAAATTAAATAAAAATAGTAAAAAATTTTTAATTTATAAAAAATTAAATTAATAAATAAATTAAATACATTTTTACAATTAATAAAATTAATTATATTTATAATAAAATAAATTTATAAATAAATAATTTATTTTATAAAAATTTTTTATATTAAAATTATTAAAATAAAAATTATTATAAAATTTTTTTTTAAATTAATATTTTTAATTATTATTATTATTATTATTATTATTTTTATTCCATTATATTTATATATTTAACCTATTATAATTAAAATATTATTAATATTATTTTTTAATAAATTTTTAAATAAAAATTATATTTTTATCGGAAAAAACTTAACTTATTTTTATTTATTTTTAATTTTTATTATACGCTTATATTATATATTATTATATTTTATTAAAATTTTACTATTTTAATAAATTAAATAATATATTTAATTATATAAAATTATTTTTATTATTTTTATATAATTTATTCTTATTATATTTTTATATTTTATTTAATAATCGTTTTATTATTTTTTAATATATTATTTTTCACTAAATTATAAATGGTTTCATTTTCATTTTATTTTTTTATATAAAATATAATAATTATTTTATTAATAATATATAATAATAATATTTTTAATAAATATAATTTCGTTTAACGCATATTATAAAATTATTATTTTCCTTTTTTTTTCTTTTAATATTTTCTTTTTAATTTTATCGTTTTTTTTACTTAAATTTATTTTTATTTAAATTTTATATCTTTAATTTTTTATTTATTATTATATTTCACCATTAACTTTCCCATCGTAATAATAATAATAAATTTAATAATAAATTTATTACGCTTTAAAATTATATACTTTTTAAATATTTTAATTATTATTATTATTTTTATTTTTATATACTTTATTTTTATTTAATTTATTTTTAATATAATTATAACTTAAACTTTTTTTTTTATTTTAACTATTTAATAATTTCTTTTAATTAATATATTTATTATTATTATATTAAAACTATTACAAAATATATTTTAATACATTTTCCTTATTCTATTTATAAATTTATTTATATTAATCATTTTTTTAAAAAATAAATAAAATAATTAAAAATTTTAAAATTTTAATATATTTTATAATTTTCTTTTTAACTTTTTTTAATAATATTTAAAATTAAATACTTTCCAATTTTCGCTTTAAAATAATCTTTCTTCATTATTAAATTTTAAATATAATTTAATTATATTTATAATTATTATAAAATAATTTATTTATAAATTTATTATAATTATAAAATAATATAATTTTAAAATTATTAACCGTTTAAATTATAATTAATATTATATTTAATAATAATATTAATATAATATAATTTTTAATTTATATTTTCATTTTAATTATAATAAAATTAATTTTCGTTATTTTTAATTTACCTTTTTTTTTATTATTATTATTAATTTTTTATTTTAAATTTTTAAATAAATAATTATTTTTTTACTTTAACTTTTATTTAAAAATTATAAATTTACTTAATAAACCATTATAAAATACATATTTCGTTATAAAACTTTTATTATATTTATTAAAAAATTTAATAAAAAATATATTTATATTATTATAATTTAATACTTTTTTTTTCTTAAAGAATTTCTTATTTACTTTAAACTTTTTAAACTTTATAATTTTAAAAAAAAAATTAAATAATATATTTTTTAATAAATTAAATAAAAAATTTAATAAAAAAAATAAAAAAGTTAAAATTAAAACTATTAAAATTTTTAAAAATTTTAAAACCATTAAAAATATTAATAACAATAATAAAAATAATAATATTAAAAAACTTTTTAATAATTTTAAAGTTAAAAAAAATAATAACTTTTTTAAAAATAATATTTTTTTTATTATTAATAAATTATTTAATAATAATAATAATTTTTTTTAAAATTAAATAATAAATTATATTTAATATAAAAAAATTATAATCAATTTACTTTTATAATTTTATTATAATCATTTTATATATATTTTTTTTTATTTATATTTATTAAAATTTTATTAAAATTTTTTTAAATTTAAATTTTTAAATTTTTTTTTTTCATTAAATTAATTATTAATTTATACATTAATAATATTTTTAATTTTAAAAATTATTATATAATTTAATTTATCTTTTTATCATTTTCCATAACTTTTTTATAATTGTATTATAATTTAAATATTTTTAATATTAATTTATTATATAATTTTTTTTTTAAATTATAAATTTTACATATTTTATTATTATATAATACATTTTTTTTTTTACTTATATTAACATCATAACCTTTTTATTTTAAATAATTTTTATTTAAATAAAAATATTTTTAATTTTATTTTTTTTATATATATTTAAATTAATATTAAAATTTTATATTTTTTTAATAACTTATAAATTTCTTTTAATTATTTATTTTTCAATAAAAATTTTAATATAATTATATTTTAAATATATCTTTAATTTTAGTTTATTTTTTATATTTATAATATTATTTTCTTTAAAAAATTACTTTTTTTTATAATTTAACCCATTTTTATTTTATACATAAATCTTTTTTTAATCTTTCTACCGAAATAACGGCGGGAAAATTTCATAATTTATTTTACTTTTTTTTTTATTAAATTTTAACTTTGCGTTTGTAATTTTTAAAGCTATTTTTAAATTTTCTTTCTTATTTTTTCTATAAAACTATTTTTATTACTATTTTTCCTTTTAAATTTAATTATTTTCTTATTTAAATATAAATTTAATAAAAAATATTTTATTTCGTTTTTTATATATTTAATTAATATTATTTTATATATTTTTATTATTTCCCAAAAATAAATTAATTATATTTTTTTTTAATTTTATTACTATTTTATTTACTTTACTTTTTTTATTTAATATATATTACGCAATTACTTTATATATTATAACGTTTTTTATAATTCTTATATATATTTCTTTTATTTTTAAAAAATTATATCTTTATATAAATATTATTAATTTTAAAAAAACATATTATTATTTTTCTATTTTTATTTTAATCATTTTTAAATATTTTATTTATTTTAATCTTTTATTTAATTAAATTTTTAAAAATCTTACACTTTTTATTAATTTTATTATTATATTTTTTAATTATATTACGTTTTTATTTAATTTATATACATTAATAAAATATATTAATTCGTTTTTTTAAAAAATAAAAATTATTTTATATTATTTTATTTATTAAACATATTTAAAATATATATTTTTTAATTTTTTACAATTTCTTTTAATATTTAAATTTATCATCATTAAATTTATATTATTTATAAAATTAATTATAAATATTTTATTTTTTTTTAATTTTTTATAAAATATTAATATATATAAAATAAATAAAATAAAAAATAACAAAGATTTTTACAAAACATTTATTTAAAAATTTATTTCTAAATTAAATTTACTTTTAAACGTTAATTATATTTTTTTATTTTTTAAATAATTTTTAATTTATTTTATTATTTTTTTAAAAAAATCTTTTTTTTTAAAAATATATAATAGTTTTTTTAAAATAATATAATTAAATATTTTTATTATATTAAATTATAATAATAATATTTTTATTTTATTTTTATATATTAAATATATTATTTTTATTATTATTTTAATAATTATTTTTATTAATTTATATTTTTTATTACTTATTTATTTTTTAAAAAAAATATTATTTATTTTTATTACAAACATTATTTATAATATTATTATTTTTTTATTACTTTTCTTAAAGTATTTAATAATATTATTAATTTATATATATTTAAAAATATTTTTTTTTTAATTTTTTTTAATTTAAATAATATAATAATTATTATTATACAAAATTTTATTAAATAATATTTAGAATAAAAATTATTTATTATTATTATTATAATAATTTTAAATAATAATTTATTTTATTTATATAAAAATTTTATTAATATTTTATTTTTTTTTAAAATTTTTTATTTCTTTATAATTATTAATATATTTTTAATTATTTTTTATTTTATATAATTATTAATTATAAATTTCTTATTAAATATTTTATTAAAAATTATATTTATTAAATTTAAATTTAAATTTAAAAAATTTTTTATTTAAAATATATTTATTTTTTATATATAAATAATTATTTATAATTACTCATTTATATTTTTTTTAA
The DNA here is from genome assembly GCA_902805475.1 of Entonaema liquescens. Lineage (NCBI taxonomy): Eukaryota > Fungi > Ascomycota > Sordariomycetes > Xylariales > Xylariaceae > Entonaema > Entonaema liquescens. Next base: position 511,231 of record CADCSX010000006.1, read on the forward strand.
CATTAAAACAATTTTATTTTTTATATTAATTTATTAATTTTTAAATTAAATTTATTTTTTTAATTTTTATAAAAATTTATTATTTTTTAATATTTCCATTACTATTTTTTATTATTAAACTTTTTTTATTTTTTATATTACTTTACAATACACTTTTATTACATTAATATTTCACTTTTAATTTTATATTATCCTCGTATTTTACTATTTTTTTCTTTTATATAAATTTTTTTTTTTTACTTTAATAATTTATTTAATTTATTATTTAATTATTATAAATAAAATTATTTTTTATTTTAATATTATTAAATTTATTATTTTTTAAAATTCTTTTATTATATAATTAATATAAAAATTTAATTTCTTAAAATTTAAAAAAAACTTTAATATTAATAATTTTTTTATTTTTATTTTTATTATTTTTAAACTAAAATTTTTTTATATTTATTTTTTACGTTTTTTATAAAATTCATAACATTCGTTTTAAATATTTTTTATAATAATTTTAATTAATTATACTTTATAATTTAATTTTATTTAATTTAATTTTTAAAATATTATATATAATATTTTTATATTTATTTATATTAAATTAATTATTAAATTTTTTTAATTCTTTATTATTTTTATAAATTAATTTTTTATTATAATATTAAATTTCTTTTTAATTTTTCGTAACGCAATATTACGAAAAATTAATAATAATTTATTGAAAATAAATAATTACAATATTTAAAAAGCCGTAATAATTTTATATTATAATTGCGATAGCGGTGCCGTTTAAAAACGTTAACGTTAAGATGGTGGTAAAAAACTTAACGCGTAACGCGTTCGGACTAATTATAATAAATAATAATAATAATAATAATAATAATAACAAAAAATCGAAAAAAAAATAAATAAATAAAAAAAAATATAAAAAAATAATTATAACATTATTTAAAACATTAATAAATTTAATACGTAAAAAAAATAAAGTAAAAATTAATAAATTAAAAATATAAATTATTAAAGTAATAAAGAAAAAAATACAACATTTACGCACCGTTTAAAAAACGAAAACAAAACGACAATACGTCGAATTAACCGCATTTAAAAATGTAAAAAAAAAAATAAAAAAGATAAAAATAAAAATTTTAGAAAAAATAAATATTATCGAAAACCTTTAAAGCTCGTAAACGGTAAAATAATTATAAATAAACGTAATAATTATAAACAATTAAATTTAAAATAACGTAATAACAATTCCATTACGGAAAATAAAAAAAATCATTATTAAAAAAAACTTAACGAACCTAAAAATAACTAAAAAAATATTAAAAAAAATAATAAAAGTAATTAATTAAACTTTAAAAAAGTAAAAAATAATAACAATACATAAATTTTAAAACAAAGCCATTACAATTACATTTTAAAAAAATGTAAAAATTTATAAATAAAAAAAATAAAAATAAATAAAAAAAACTTTCGAAAATCAAATTATAAACATTAACCAATCTTTTATTTTCGTAATAAAAAACTTTAAAACGGAAAAATTACAAAATGCGCATGTTAATTTTAAAAAATTATTAATAAATATTAAAATAAAAAATTATTAAAATATCGAAAATTTAAAGTTAATGTATTGTAAAAAGAAAAAAATTAAATATATAATGTTAATTATAAAAATAATTTCATTAAAAATAGTAAAAACTTTATATAATAACGGATTATTTTAAAAAATAAAGTTTTTTTAATGTAAACTTTTTATAAAAAACGTAAAAATAAAATAATATTATAAATATTACGGTTTTAATTATATAATAAAATATTGTAAATAATAAACAAGATACGGTAAATGCGTAAAAGCGGTATATAAAAAAAAAAAACGGAATTATATAAGAAAAATTAAATATAAAAATTGCAACAATTTTTACCCGGTTTAAAATAAAGATTATAATAAAATAAAAAAAATAAAAAAAAAAGTAAAAGAAATATATATACATAAATTACGACAGTTTAAAGAAAGAAAAAAATTCGGATATTTTCCAAATGTAATTTATGTTATTTACAACGGTTTTACGTTTATAACACTTAAGAAAATAAAAAAAAAAAACTTTTTAAAAAATAAATTAAATAATGTCATAAACTCGGAATTGCTTTTTTTAACTTTAAAAACGTTTAAGAAAGGAAAACTTAAAAAAATGGTACATATAATAAATACACCGAAAATAACGCACATTTTTTTAACGTTGCCCCCGGTACTAATAACAACGTTTAAAACCGGGTTAGCCCCGTTTAAACAAACGGCCCATACGTAAAAGCAAAACAACACACAACTTTTTAAAAACATACAATAACGAAAATAAAAATAACATATTAAAACGTAGTATAAAGTAACGAAATATTATTTTAAACTTTAAAAACACGGAATAACCCGGATTTAATCGCGGTATAAAAACCGTAATTTGTAAAAAAAAAACCATATAACCCGTCAACTAGTAATTACAAAATAATATAAAGTAAATTAAAATATACCGTGTTATATGTAATTAAAACCATAAATAACATAAAATGAATAAATAAAACGGAACATAATTAAATAACGTGCAAGTTATATATTAAACGCAAAATAATAACGGTGTAAAACGTTTATATAAAACCGAAAAAAATAACGAAATATAATTTTTTCTCGGAAATAAATAATAAGAAAAAAAATAAAAAATATATTATAATAAAAAATTTTAATATATATTATTTTATTTAAAATAAAAAAAATAAAATAATAAATAACTTAAATATTTTATTAAATTTAACGAAATAATAATAATTAAATTTAATTATAATAAAAAGTTAATTTATAAAAATAATAAAGAATTAAAAGAATTTAATAATTAATTTAATATAAATAAATATAAAAATATTATATATAACATTTTAAAAATTAAATTAAATAAAATTAAATTATAAAATATAATTAATCAAAATTACCGTAAAAAATATTTAAAATAAATTTTGTAAACTTTGTAAAAAACGTAAAAAATAAATATGGAAAAATTTCGATTTAATAATAATAAAAGTAAAAATAAAAAAATTATTAATATTAAAGTTTTTTTTAAATTTTAAGAAATTAAATTTTTATGTTAATTATATAATAAAAAAGTTTTAAAAAATAATAAATTTAATAATATTAAAATGGAAAATAGTTTTATTTATAACGGCCAAATAATGGATTAAATAAATTATTGAAATAAAGAAAAAAGCTTTATGTAAAAAGAAGAAATAGTAAAATACGAAGATAATGTAAAATTAAAAACGGAATGTTAATGTAATAAAAATGTATTATAAAATAATATAAAAAATAAAAAAAGTTTAATAATGGAAAATGGTAATAGAAATATTAAAAAATAATAAATTTTTATAGAAATTAAAAAAATAAATTTAATTTAAAAATTAATAAATTAATACGGAAAACGAAATTGTTCCGACGTTAAAAAAAAATATAAGCGAGTAATTATAAATAACTATTTATATATAAAAAATAAATATATTTTAAATAAAGTTTTTCTTAAACTTGGATTTAAATTTAATAAATATAACTTTTAATAAAATATTTAATAAAAAATTCATAGTTAATGATTATGTAAAATAAAAAACGATCGAAAATATATTAACGGTTATAAAAAAATAAAAAGTTTTAAAAAAAAATGGGATATTAATGGGATTTTTATATAAATATAATAAATTATTATTTAAAATTATTATAATAATAATAATAAATAGTTTTTATTATAAATATTATTTAATAAAGTTCTATATAATAATAATTATTATATTATTTAAATTAAGAAAAATTAAAAAAAAAAAAACGTTTTTAAATATATATAAATTAATAATATTATTAAGTATTTTAAAAAAAATAATAAAAAAAATAATAATATTACAAATAACGTTTATAACGGAAATAAATAATGTTTTTTTTAAAAAACAAATAAATAATAAAAAATATAAATTAACGAAAATAACCATTAAAATAATAACGAAAATAATTTACTTAATATAGAAAAACGAAATAAAAACGTTATTATTACAATTTAATATAACAAAAATATTCGATTACGTTATCCCGGAAAAACTATTATATATTTTTAGAAAAAAAAAGTTTCTTAAATAAATAATAAAATAAATTAAAAATTATTTAAAAAATAAAAAAATATAATTAATGTTTAAAAGTAAATTTAATTTAAAAATAAATTTTTAAATAAATGTTTTGTAAAAGTCCCTATTATTCTTTATTTTATTTATTTTATATATATTAATATTTTATAAGAAATTAAAAAAAAATAAGATATTTATAATTAATTTTATAAACAATATAAATTTAATAATAATAAACTTAAATATTAAAAAAAATTGTAAAAAATTAAAAAATATATATTTTAAATGCGTTTAATAAGCGAAATAATATAAGATAGTTTTTGTTTTTTAAAAAAGTAAATTAATACACTTTATTAAAGCATATAAACCAAATAAAAACGTAATGTAATTAAAAAACGTAACGGTAAAATTAATAAAAAACGTAAGATTTTTAAAAATTTAATTAAATAAAAAATTAAAATAAATAAAACATTTAAAAATAATTAAAACAAAAATAAAAAGATAATAATACACTTTTTTAAAATTAACGGCATTTATATAAAAATATAATTTTTTAAAAATAAAAAAAATATATATAAAAATTATAAAAAACGTTATAATATATAAAGTAATTGCGTAATATATATTAAATAAAAAAGGTAAAATAAATAAAATAATAACGAAATTAAAGAAAATACAATTAATTTACTTCCGAAAAATAATAAAAATATATAAAGTAACGTTAATTAAATATATAAAAAACGAAATAAAATATTTTTTGTTAAATTTATATTTAAATAAAAGGGTAATTAAGTTCGAAAAAAAAAATAATAACGAAAATAATTTTATAAAAAAAATAAAAAAAAAAACTTAAAAATGGTTTTAAAAATTGTAAATATAAAGTTAAAATTTAATAAAAAAAAACGAGGTAAATTATAAAGTTTTTCTATTATTATTTCGGTAAGGAAATTAAAAAAAAACTTATATACGAAATAAAAATAAGTTAAATTATAAAAAAAAAGCAATTTTTTAAAAGAAATAATATTATAAATATAAAAAGCGAAATAAAATTAAAAATATATTTAAAATATAATTATATTAAAATTTCTATTAAAAAGTAAATAGTTAAAGGAAATTTATAAATTATTAAGAAAATACGAAATTTTAATATTAATTTAAACGCGTATAAAAAAAATAAAATTAAAAGTATTTTTATTTAAATAAGAAATGTTAAAAATAAAAACGTTATAATGTTAATATAAGTAAAAGGAAATAACGTATTATATAATCATAAAATATACGAAATTTGCAATTTAAAAGGAAAAATTACGTAATAAATTAACGCTAAAAACGTTTAAGTTATAATATAATTATGAAAAAATTATAAAAAATAATAAAAAAACGAATTAAATTATATAATAATTTTTAAAATTAAAAATATTATTAATATATAAGTTAACAATTAATTTAATAAAAAAAGAAAAAATTTAAAAATTTAAATTTAAAGAAATTTTAATAAAATTTTAATAAATATAAATAAAAGAAAATATATATAAAATTGTTATAATAAAACTATAAAAACAAATTAATTATAGTTTTTTTATATTAAACGTAATTTATTATTTAATTTTAAAAAAATTATTATTATTATTAAATAATTTATCGGTAATAAAAAAAATATTATTTTTAAAAAAATTATTATTTTTTTTAACCCCAGAATTATTAAAAGGTTTTTTAATATTATTATTTTCATTATCGTTATTAACGTTTTTAATAATTTTAAAACTTTTAAAAACTTTAATAATTTTAATTTTAATTTCTTTATCTTTTTTATTAAATTCCTTATTTAACTTATTAAAAAATATATTACTTAATTTTCCTTTCTTAAAACCGCAAAATTTAAAAAACTTAAAATAAATAAAGAATTCCTTAAAAAAAAAAAAATATTAAATTATAATAATATAAATATATTTTTTATTAAATTTTTTAATAAATATAATAAAAACCTTATAATAAAATATATGTTTTATAATAATTTATTAAATAAACTTATGGTTTTTAAGTAAAAATTAAAGTAAAAAAACAATTATTTATTTAAAAATTTAAAATAAAAAATTAATAATAATAATAAAAAAAAAAAAATAAATAAAAAATAATAAAAACTAATTTTATTATAATTGAAACGAAAATATAAATTAAAAATTATATTACATTAATATTATAATTAAATGCGGTATTAATTACGATTTAAACGATTAATAATTTTAAAATTATGTTGTTTTATAATTATAATAAACTCGTAAATAAATTGTTTTACGACGGTTATAAAACGTAATTAAATTATATCCGAAATTTAATAACGGAAAAGTATTACTTTAAAACGGGAATTAAGAAGTATTTAATTTTAAATATTATTAAAAAAAGTTAAAAAGAAAGTTATGAGGTATATTAAAATTTTAAAGTTTTTAATTATTTTATTTGTTTTTTAAAAATATAATTAATATAAATAAATTTATAAATAATATAAGAAAAATATATTAAAATATATTTTATAATAATTTTAATATAGTGGTAATAAATATATTGGTTAAAGGAAACTATTAAATAATCGAAATAAAAAAAAAAACTTAAATTATAATTATATTAAAAATAAGTTAAATAAAAGTAAAGTATATAAAAACGAAAATAACGATAATAATTAAAATATTCGAAAAATATATAACTTTAAAACGTAATAAATTTATTATTAAACTTATTGCCACTATTATAATAAAAAAATTAATAACGAAACATGGTAATAAATAGAAAATTAAAAATATAAAATTTAAATAAAAGTAAGTTTAAGCGAAAAAAACGATAAGATTAAAAGGAAAATATTAAAAAAAAAAAAAAAAAAAACAATGGTTTTATAACGTGTATTAAGTAAAACCGTGTTTATTAAAAATGTTATCATTGCATATTATTAATAAAGCAATTATTATATTTTACGTAAAAAGCGAAGTAAAAATAAAACTATTTATAATTTAATAAAAGATAATATATTAAAAAATAATAAAAAAAATTATCTAATAAAAATAATAAAATAATTACCGAATAAAATATAAAAATATAATAAAACGGGTTATATAAAAGTAATAAAAGTAACTTTATATAATTAAATGTATTATTTAATTTATTAAGGTAATAAGATTTTAATAAAATATAATAACATATAATGTAAACGTATAACGAAGATTAAAAATAAATGGAAATAAGTTAAATTTTTTCCGGTAAAAACATAATTTTTACCCGAAAATTTATTAAAAAATAACATTAATAATGTTTTAACCGTAACGGGTTAAATATGTAAACGTAACAAAATAAAAATAATAATAATAATAATAATTTTTTATTATAATTAAATTTAATTATTATTATTTTATTAAATTTAATAAAATATTTAAATTATTTATTATTTTATTTTTTTTATTTTAAATAAAATAATATATATTAAAATTTTTTATTATAATATATTTCCCATTTCTTTTTTTATTATTTATTTTTAAAAAAAAATTATATTTTATTATTTTTTCCAATTTTATATAAATATTTTATATTATTATTATTTTATATTTAATATATAATTTATATATTATTTAATTATATTTTACTTTATTTATTTATTTTATATTATTTATAATATTAATTATATATAATATAATTTATTTTAATTTATTTTATATCATTTTATAATTATTAATTAATAAATTATATAATTTTTTTTTATAAATTACAATTTTTACATTATAATTAAATTTAAATTATTTTATATTTTTAAAATTTAAAATAATATTCCGTTATTTTATATTATATTTTAATATATTATTTTTATTTTCGTTATTATATATTTTTAAAAAATTATATATTATTTTATTTTTACATATAAACCGTTTATTTAAATAAAATTAATTTAACTTTAAATATTATTATTAATATTAAAAATAATATTAAAAAAATATACATTATTTTTAATATATTTATTATATACACCATTTTTTTAAGTTTTTCTTTTTTAAATATTTTTAAAATTAAAAAAAACAGTTCCAAATTTATAATATTATTTAACTTATTTTTTAAAAAGTTTTTTTTATTTATTTTCTTAAATATTATAAATATAAAATTATTATAAATAATATAAATTATATTTAAAAAATATTTAAAAATTTCTTTTTTTTAAATTATTATAATTTATATATATATATATTTTTTAATTTTCTTTTTACTTCTTTTATTTTCTTATAATCTTTATTTTAAATTAAATAAAAATTATTATAATTTTTATATTTAATTTCTTTTATATAATTCCATTTTTTTTTATACATTACTTTTACACATTTATTACATTTTATTTATTATTTATAATATTTTATTATATAATTAAAATTGTAATATTTATAACATTATTTTATTTTTATATTTTTTAAAATAATTTATTATTATATAAAATTTTTACCATTTTTAATAAAATTACTTTTATAATTAATATTATATATTTAATTTCTTTTTTTATAATATATTAATTTTAAATTTTTAATATTTTAATAATTTTTTATTTTAATATTTATTAATAATTTTTTAAAATTAATATATATATTTTATAACTTATCCATTTGAAAACTTTTTATTATAAAAATAAAAAATTAATTAACATTTATAATTTAATTTTTTTTATTTTTTTTATTTTTTTTTTATTTTTTTTATTTATAAATTTTTACACTTTTTTAAAATATAACTATAATAATTCCATTTTAAAATTTACATATTATTATTATTTTTTATTTTTTTAAAATTTAATTAATTATTTTTATTATTTTTTTAATATTTTTTTAATTATTTTTAAATTTATTAAATTTTTTTTAATAATAACTTTTTTTATTTTTTATAATAAAACCGTTATTATATTATTTTAAATTTAATTATTTATAATTATTATATTTATTTATAATTATTTTTAATGGTTAAATGACAATTGTACGTATTATTACGTAATACGTATTTGACACGAAAAAGTATTTATGTATTTTAAATTATATAAAAAATGCGTTTTTTTTATTTTTTAATAATAAATAGTTTTTTTTTTTAAATATTATTAATATATTAATTTTAATTTATTTGTTTATTTATTATTATTTTATTATTATTTTTTTTACGTACGTATTTATTAATATTAATTAATATTATTAAATTTATAATAATATAAATTAATAAAATTAAAAAAATTAAATTATAACGTTTAATTTATAACGTTTTAAATATTTATAACGACTTTAATATTAAAAAAACTTTTTTAATGTTTTTTTTTATTAATAATAAAATATTTATTTATTAAAAAAAAAACAGATAAAAAAAATTATATAAAATTATTTTAATTATTGATAAAAACGTTATTATTGTTTTAAACGTATTTGGTGGTATATTTACGTTTCGAAATTTTTATATTAAATTTTATATTTAATTTAAAAAAAATTAATGTTAATTAAAAAATTCGAAATTAAATTATTTAAATTTATTTTTAATTTCGATGATTATTAAATTATTTTTAAAAAAAATTTTATGTTTATTAACGATTTTTTTTATATTATTACGTTGTTTATTATTATTAAAAAACAAAATAATTTTATTTTAATAATATAATTTTGGGAAAATAGGAATATAATTATATTAAGAAAATTATATAAAGTTTTGGATATAAACAAATTAAATATTTTGTTTGAAAAAAATATTTTAAAATTAGTAATGTATAATTTAAAAATGTATAAAAACGCGATAATTTTTAAATTACGAATAATTTACAAAATTAAAAATAAAAATATTTTTGTTTTTTATGAAAAATTACAATTAATGGTTTAAAATTACAATAACCCCGATAAAAAATTAATTATAATTTACATATTTATTATTTAAAAAATTAATTAACGATTTATTTTAATTTTAATTTTTTTGTTTTATTAAAAAAAAATGAAAATTATAATAAAAAATATTATTATAATTTATATTTAATTTAAAACGTTTATATTAAAAATAATTTATATATAAATATTAATTAAATTAAAATATAAATATTTTAAAAAGATATTATTACGTGTTAATAAATTATTATATAGTTTTATTAAATTTAATATGTATTAATTCGAAATTTATTTAAAATATAATTAAAAAAAATTATATATAAAATTATTAATATTTAATTTTTGTTTAATAATAACAATTATAAATTTATTTGGAATTATTAGTTTTTAAATAAATAATATTTTTAATATTAATATTATAAAATTTTTTATTGTAAAAAATAAAATATTAATTAAAATAAAAATTAAAATATATTTTTAAAAAATATTAAATGAAAAAATCGAAGATTTTAATAATTTATGTATTACGGTTTATAAAAAAAATTATAAAATTTTTATTATATAAAAAAGTTAAATTAAAAAATTTAAATTATTAAATTTAAAATTCCCGAATATAATTAAATAATTTATGGAATAAAAAGTCCGAAAAATATATATTTTATCAATTTGCCAATTTAAAATTACGTTTAATTATATAATAATAATATAATATGTAAAATTAAAACTAAAAAAAGTTAAAGTTTTTAATATTAAAATTTAATAATAAATAAATAATTAAAAATAAAAATTTTATTATATTAATTTAAATTTTTAAAATTTACATTTATATATTTTCGTTAACAAATTATTTGCAAATAATAAAAATTTAAATTTATAAATTAGTTATATTATTATTTTAAATAATAAAAAGTTTATTTTTTAAAATATTAAAATTTAAATTATAAATAATATTATTTATTAATTATTTATTAAATGTAAACGAATCATTTGTAACATATTTATTAATAAAATTTATAAAATAATTTAAAAATTTAATATAAAATATATAATTTATTATATAATTAATATTATTTTAAAACATTTATTATTTTTTTACGTTTCATTAATTTTATATATTAATTTTTTTCCTTATATTAATATTTAATATAAATAAATAATACGAACGAAAAAAAATTAATAATCGATTTAATAATATTAAAATAATTATATAAAAACCAAAAAATAAATAACGTTCGATAAATATATAATATTTATAATTTTACAAATATAATAATTAAAATATTATTTAATAAAATAATAGAAATATTAATAGAAAATAATTAAATTGATTTACGATTAAAAAAATAAATGAAACGAAAAATAAATATTAAATTTATAATTAATTAATTGCGAAAAAAAAATAAAGTAAATAATAATTAAATAATAATTATACGTATTATTATATAATATGTATTTAATACGAAAAAGTATTTATGTACTTTAAATTATATAAAAAATGCGTTTTTCCCGTTTTTTAATAATAAATAGTTTTTTTTTTAAATATTATTAATATATTAATTTTAACTTATTTATTTATTTATTATTATTTTATTATTATTTTTTTTACGTACGTATTTATTAACAATTTTACTATTTATAAATTTTAAAAAGTTTTAATAATATTTATTTTTTTTTAAAATCTTTATTTTTATTTTTTTTATTTTTCTTTTTATATTTTTAAATATAATTAATTTAATATATTATTATTTTATTTTTATTTTTTAAATAATATATAAATATTATATTTTTTTTCCTATTATTTTAATAATTTATATTTTTAATTTATTAATTTCTATTTTATTTTTTTTATATATTAAATTTATTAATATTTTAAATAATATTATAATTATTTTTTCGTATTTTTTTTTATTTATTTATTTTTTTTTAATTTTTTATTATTATTATTATTATTATTATTATTATTATTATTATTATTATTTATTATAATTAATTTAAATACATTATACGTTAAATTCTTTATTATTATTTTAACGTTAATATTTTTAAATAACATTATTATTATAATTATAATATAAAATTATTATAATTTTTTAAATATTATAATTATTTATTTTTAATAAATTATTATTAATTTTTTATAATATTATATTATAAAAAATCAAAAAATTTTTAAAATTATTTAAAAAATTAATTTTAATATTTTTAATTATAATTAATATTAATATAATTAAATAAGTTTTAATAGGAATTATTACGTTTATTAAATGAGATTTATAACTTATTAAAAGAAATTAATATAATAAAATTAAACGCAGTATTATTTAAGTTTTCGTCACTGCTATTTTTAGATCTACTAGACCCTTATGTATCATCTGTTTGAAGGTTATGATCCGTGTCGATGTTGTCTCCCTCTGGGGGGTGGGGAAATAGCTTGTCAAGCGACACGGGCAAGAATGGTGAGGCCCCATTTGCCGGGTCACAGCAAAATACCCGGGTTCGCTCAACACGCGGAAAGCAATCCTCGCCTAATCCATAAGGACTATCTGTGAGTTGCACTGAATGTGACCCCACAGGGCAGTGGTTGTCAAAGCACGATCCTGGTTCACCGTACCATTTGCAGTTTTCGAATTTTTTATGATCATCCTTAGGGCAACAATACAGCTTTAGTACATCAACATCGGTGGCTTCGAGAGCTTCAACAAGAAGCTCTCCGATAAGTCCACCGTATGTTTTCAATATATCTCCAATAAATTGAAGAAATGTCCCAGAAAATGTCTATCAAGAATTAATGTTATTGGCTTATAGTATTCGGATAGGGAGGAGTGCAGGAAAACGGACGAGAAATGAGATATGCAATGAGGTTTTGTACGTACCTTAGCCACGTCATCGTTGTTACAACTTTTTCCTACACCTGCCCAGTAGCATTTATGTCCCTCTGCTACAGGGCTCTTACAGCAGTAAGCCTTATTTCCATCCTCGCAATATTTACCATCTCCCCATCGGTTGAGTTCCAAGGCGACTTCATTATCGTTGCAGTGTCCATTGCAGGAGGGAGCCTCACCTCGCCACGTACAGTCTTCCTTGTTTGGTGCCCCTTCCATTGGACAGCACAAAGTACTATCGGCTTCCTCGGAGTAGCGCGTGACTGGTCTTGCACCGCCGCATGGTTGTTTCTCTATGGATAGCCATCCCGGTTTACAGGAGCCACCACAATCTGTGACATAGCAGTCCGGGACTGTAGCATCTTCCCAGAACGACTGCTTTTCGGCTTTCTGTGCAAAAGCTTTCAGGTTTTTAGGGGCGACGACACCCTTTAGGGCTTCGAGGTCCTGAGTATCTTGGTCAATGGCCCAGATAAGTAGGCCTGATAACCCTTCGTTATTTGCCCATTCAATCTTCTGTTTAAAGGTTTCAGCGTCGTCCTATATATTACAAGTTAGCAAACCCCTGAAACTGGGCATGTATGGAGGACAACCCCGGAATTCCAAGACTTACGTAGGACACCCATTGGTCTTGGTTCCATGTAATCCACTTCACTGCCGCTGTCTTATCGTAATAAGGCTTAAGTTTATGATCGTTGATAACCTGCTTGATTTCCCTATATGTCAAAGTGCCAGAATTGTCACTGCAGGGTCCTGGGAGGGCACCACCACGAAAGCCGCATCCAGGGGTAGTGCACATTGGATCGACAAGTGTGAAACTACGGCCGTAGAAGCCAAGACCTAAATTCAGCTTTCTAGCGGGCACATTATTGCGCCATAAGAGATTGAACGCTTCTTTGATCTCTGTTAGGTTGGAATGGGCGAAAATATGACTTCCGATGGGATTGGTCGAGTCCCAAATACCGTGTAAATCGTAGCTCATGACATTGACAAAGTCAACATAGTCGACAGCTTTTAGATCAAAGTGCCTGAGGTACCAATAGCTCGTGGGTATTGTAAAGGATACGGTATATTTACTTGGTTGCTCATTGTTGAGATCATTCAATTCCTTAAGAAATTGCACAAAGTTCTTTCCGTCATCAGGATTGCCTCCACGGTCACTGGCACCAGGGTATTCCCAGTCGAAATCAACACCGTCGAATCCGTACTTTCGCATGAAACCGAAAAGATTTCCAATGAAGAGTTTTCTATTTTCGGCGCTGCTGACCATATTACTGAATACTGGCTGCGTGGCAGTGTTATTGTCGTTAAAGGTCCATCCACCGAGTGCAACTATAGCTTTCAAGCCTGCATTTCGCTTCTATATATCAGTGAATTCTGTGAAGAGCTCCGCTGGCAGATCATCCATGGGAGCAATCTTGAAGTTTCCGGGAGTGATGTAACCGAAAGAGAAATACGCATGGGTTAAAGCGTCAACAGGGATATCTCTAAAGGTCATACCAGTACAAGCCTTCTTGTAATTCCAAGCCTCGTAGTATCCAATAATCCTTTTCTGCACATTGCCGTCCTTGAGCTTGGGACCGGGCTGGTCACAATTGCTTTGGCAACTAGTCTCTTCGTCGCCTGTCTTCTTGCAGAATTCTGAGGTGGTGCCACAGAAACCAAACTGAGAACAACACTAAAATATATGTCAGGAGCACATCACTCGTTTAGATATCTCGGGTAGGTGGACATACAACATTCAGCGGACACTCTTTTCCGGGAGGGTCAGAGTATCTTCCACATTCTGCCTTTGCATTACAGTTTGACCAGCACACGTCATTTGGACTAAGGCCGTTGGTTCCGCATGCTTTAGGGCCGTAATTGCACGAACCTGTCGCCTTCGGGCAACAAGCACCTTTCGTATTAATTTTAGCGGACTTGTCGTCTAACAGTTAAAATAGACTTACCATTACGACATGGTCTTCCTTCTCCGCAGGTATAGTCATCTGGTGTATCCTGCCTAGGTAAGAGGCTAACCTGAAGGGCCTCTGCTGTACTATCCTCAGGATTGCATAATGGAAGTTCTTCTTCTCGCCGAATTTTTGCAGAGTAATCAAACGGGCTGCATATATTTTCGTTAGCTGCCCGAAACGAATAGCGTCATAACGGTGGGTTAGATGCAGTTTAGTGTGATGACTTACGAGATAGGGTTGTGGCAAAGTAATCGACCTGAGGGTTCTTCGACTATGATGGCAGGGGCAAATAGGGAGCCGCATGGGATGGCGAGAACGCCCACTAGAAAGAGCACGGCGCTTCCCCAAGGAGTAAATGCCATCATATTGTTCGTTAAGTGGTATAAGACAGGGCATTCATAAACTCCTTTTGCCAGTATTCCAATTATGACACGGACTGGGCATTAACGAAATGATATTCTTGTTTCTAGTAGCAGTTCTATTCGGGACAATAGAGACTAAATCGCAAAGGATTGCCCCTGAGTGCCAATATCAGCCACAATCACGATCCACCTTCAGCTCGTTGGTCCTTCGGCGAGATATAATTAAAGAATTAATACCGGCTTAAGTGTCCAAGTAAGTGGAATAGGATTGTGACTGATTTTAGGCCAAGACATAAATGCATATTTGGACAAGTTCTAGATTATAGACGTCCGCCATCGTATCCTCTTTGTTTGTGTTACTTATGATTACCCCCATTGATGATCAGGGGGCGCAAAAATGGGTGTGGTATAAGGTGCCAAGAGTTTAATAATGTATTACTTTAGATATGAAAGATTATGCATAGACAGCCACTCATCTCTAATACGAAGTAACGAGTGGTTGGGTGGTTGCAATTGTCAAACCGCCATCATATGGGGAATCCTTCGTGGCTACAGTGTTACAAAGCAGATTTTTGGTGTATCTGTAATGCTCCAGACTACAGACTAATGGTTTGATAGTCTACCTGTACGGGGTTCACTTGCTATACGAACATAGCTTTCTTTTACTAGAACGTTCTAAGATGCATCTACTCTGTTTGTGGCCGATATGACCCCGAAGGAATATCTCGATGAAGCCCGATGCCATTTAATAAACGCGGTGCGACACACCATTCATACAGTGTTCACATTAGCCGGCCGTGACTTCTTCGGCGATGCTATTCATCAAGCCTTGCTTAGTGATCTACAATTAACTCCCTCAGGTAAACATCTCAAAAGTAAATAGAAATCGAACTGGCTTCACCTGTATTCTCTTAGTGGAAACAACATCTCAATCAACGCTCAGTACCAATCTTCACACAACATGGGGCCTAACTTCCAATTCAGATGGCCCTACGTACTCGTACACTTCTCTCTCTTTTTTCCAGTTGATTCAATCCAGCTTTTTACTCAAACAACTGCTCCTCTAGGTCTTTCAGGAGGATGTTTGTCTGCGTTGACGGCCGAAGTGTCTTGTAGTCCGCTAGTTCCTAGGTTCCGATACGGTTACTTTTATTCCGAATCAACCCTAATCAAATCATGCACGCAGGAGTGTGATTCAGCTCTGAGTGTGTATGAGTCCAATGTTATTTCATCTTGTAGCAATGACGTATGGGATGGTTACGACGACGAAGGAAACGCTCCTCTAGGTTGGATTCCTAGTCTTCTCCGTTATCAATACTCTTTGACTTGCTTGCAAGATAATGGGCGATGGTGCAATGTCATTGCAGGAATTGAAGCCGCCATTACTGATCCCGGAGGTAATTAAGATACTTTCATATCATATAGGTGAAGCTAATGGGACTATCGTGCTAGAAAGTCCTATACGATTTACAGATGGCGTTGCAAATGGATCAGAGATTAACCCTTGTGACATGTGTTTTGTTAAGGGTCTGAGAATCCAAGCGAGCGTACCATATTATGACGGGCCAGCTATTATAAGCCAATCAATCTACGAGTCCAAGACTTCCAGCTGTGGTGTCGATAATATGCCTCGAACTACCTCTTCTCTACCCATTACCATGTGAGATCTTACACCCCCTTTTTTGTGTGATATTTGAAGATTTCTTACTTCCGGGATTAGATCACCTTTACCTGAGCCAACACCGACGCCTTGTGCTGGAGAGAACTACCAACTACAAGAGGGTGAGGATTGTCATTCAGTATCATTGTCTAAAAAGATTGGAACCGCCTGGTTGCTTTCTGATAATAAACTGGGGGCGTGGTGCAATGACTTTCCTACTAGTGGGACCCTTTGTTCAGTCAATAAATGTGATGTTATTACGGTCCACGCCAATGCCACATGCAATGGAATTGCCAAAAGTGCAAATATCACTGAGGTCCAGTTCAAAGCATGGAACCCTGTAAGTTGTAACCCCAGGTAGGACCTCAACCCGCAATAGAATATTGTTAACACCTAAGATCAAAGGTTCTCAACGCTGGCTGTTACAATATCGCCAGAATGGAAGGCGACCAACTTTGCATTTCTCCCCCGGGTGAGGTATACGAAGACCCTCCGACAACCACCCTGGCACCAACCACCGCAGTAACCCCTGCCCCTATTCCCACTGATATCGCCGAAGGTACGAGTCAGCGATGCGGGAAATACTATCAAGTCCAACCTGATGAGTACTGCAATCTCTTGGTCGTTAAGTACAGCATTTCACTTGATGATTTCTTATTTCTGAACCCAAGCCTTTACGAGAACTGCACCAACTTGTTCGCCTATGAGAGCTACTGCATCCAACCCGTCGGTGATAGTATGTCCATTACCCAGCCTGCTGCTAGGCGATACGCATATACTAAGTGAGGAACAGTTAATACATATTCGGGGAAGCCAGGTTGGCGGCCTACGGATATCACAACAGTGCCATTTACATCGGCTGTTCCAGTAACACCAGCCAGTACGACCGAACCGATTGTACAACTCCCTACGACACTTCCATTAGCTGCAGGAACGCGTGACGACTGTTACCGATACTTCGACGGAGCGGAGTTCCAAGATTCAAGTGCGATTGAGGGTACGTCTTGGATAAATCAATGTCAGCGCGTAGCCGACTTATACGGCGTGTCTTTGGAAGACTTCGCTCTCTGGAATGGAGACTTAGCGAACGTGACAAGTCCTGAATGTGTTTTTGACCCGAATACGCGCTACTGTGGCAAGCAGTATTATGGTAACCCTGCACCGGATCCAATACCGCCGGAGTACACGCTTCCCATTAGAGTATGTCTCTCTTATAAGGAGAATTAGTACCTACATACTGACTTAGTTCTTATAGGAAGGCGCGATTGAAACTTGCCTGGAATTTGCAGACGTTCCAGATGGCTGGGAGTGGTATTGAACCTTTACCCAAGCCGTAGCTGTTAAAGGAATCCTAATGCAACCATATAGTATCGACGTCCTGACGAACTACGAGTTAAGCATCGCTCAGTTTTACGAGTATAATCCAGCAGTTGGTGCTGACTGCGGAAACCTCTGGCCAAGTAGGCGACGAATCTCCTATGCGTAGCAGCAATTAATATATCCGAAGTGCTAATCTGACTGTCTCGCAAAATAGATATGGCCTATTGTATCCGAGCGCCAGACTACACAAGTCCAAATGCAACAACATCAGTTCCATCAAGTACCGCGACCTCAACGAGCACATCGACTTCATCGCCGGTCCCTTCGCCAACACAGCCGGGAAACGCAGTCGATGAGTGTAACAGCTATGCGCAAGCGCAGGATGGGGATTGGTGTTCGGCTTTTGCTGATCGTAATGATATTTCGCTTGAGCAATTATATACATGGAATAAGATACTAGGGAGTGATGGAAGCGGATGTGCGAACAATCTATGGGGCGGATACTGGTATTGCGTAGGTGTCCTGGAAGAGAGTAGAGTGAAACCTACCGGTACGGTATAAATACCGAACTTATAACTTGACGGTTTGTGGATCATAAGATAGGTACAAATGTCCTGTATTAGTATTTAAGTGTCTCTCAGGGCGCCGACTGATTGTTACACGCGGGCGCACAATTCAAACCTGAGCGCTTCGTACACGGTAGTAATTAATCACTCAGACACTGTCCACGTCTTATATTAATGATTCGCCCCTCATCAGGATTTGCTTTCTATCTAACCCAGGCGTGCTGCTTGTTAGCGAATACACCCCCAATTCAACATATCAAAGCCACTAACGACAATGGATAAGCTTCCTCAAGAGGTCAAAGTCAACATCGCCTCTTTTATTCCGAAGAACTTGGATGCGGGCGATGGCAGACGACCGGTATTGACTCGGTCTGTCATAGCAAGTTTATCTCGCTCGTGGCAAGCTGCAATAGAGGGCTTCACCTTCGAGAGCATACACATTAAAAATACAGAGATCGATACATTTAAAGCTATGTTCTCGAGCATTACTCGTCGTCAATTCTTGAGACGCCTCTATTTTGACGTTCTGCTACCGACATATAGCGATGAGGCCTGTGCTGAGTGTGAAACGGAAGAGGACAAAGAGGTCAATAACAAAGTCGCAAGTAAAGCTATATCCTATCTTCTTCACGAGCTCAAGGATTGGCCCTCGGGCTTAAACATCGCACTAATCATCAATTTCTACTCTCCAATGGATGGTCGATATCGTGGGTTAGAAATATTCAGCAGAGACCGCTCGGCCGTTGAAGTGGGAACTCGTAGAGATATCTTCAACGCCCGTTTCGAGAACTCCTACATCCGTCTTAGAGATATCCCTCGGCTACAAATCCCCTGCATATCTACTTTAACATTACAAAATGATCGCTTCACCAACCCTGGCAGCTCAGTCTCATTATTGACCAGGCTTCCCGCCCTTTCAAGAGTAGATATAACCCATGAAGACCCCCCAGCTGGTATTTTGGCCCTCCAACAGGGACTCCGAGATGACTTTGTGACTGCTCTTGAAAATTTCAAACTTACATCAATAACGAAGTTACTCAACATCAAGATCGGTTCACCTTGGTTCCCCACCGGTCGTAACCCTCCGGACCTAATAGGTTCGCGTTCAGACGACCCTCTTTGCACCGCGCTCAATAATTTAATTTACAAAAGCAACTTGCAAAAGCTTTACTATGACGGCCCGATTGACCCATCTTTCTTCGGGTCGACCGAACCTAAACCCGATGAGCTCCGTTCAACTTGGATATCGATGGAAGAAATGACAATCCAATTCGATCAATTTAGCTCATCAGGTAGACGGTACTTAAGATTCACAAAGCAGGACGAAGTGAAATTTGGCAAAGACACTCTTGGTACTGGGCAAGCCGGAATTCCAGTGGGTGAAGCACAGGACCTGGATTCGGAGACGGATATAAGCGAACCGGATTACGAAGAACTAGAGCTGCGGATGATTCCCGACGATGATATGATGATTCCTCTGCTAGAGGCTTTCGCACGTTGTATTACGAACTCACGATCGCTCCGGTTTGCGGAACTGTCTATGCGGCTCGCCGGAGGCCGGGTAGATTGGTTTGTGGTATACGCCGCGCCGCGGCACCCATGCACTTTAGAACAATACGTGGACGAGACGGATAGAGGTCTATTGCGGGCACGTATATTTTTCCACGTGCTAGACTGGGTTCCTGATCCCAATCTGGTAGACCTGTTTCGTAAAGTTGGGAAGGAGAAGCATGGAGAGGACGCTATCGTCACCATCTTGCCATTTTTGTACTGATGACGCTTGAATCATGTATTTTGAGGTTGTGTATCGGCACCTTATATTATACAGGGCGTGGTATGTACGGTGCTCCAAAGTGGTAGTTCCTTAACATGGTGTACTTGTTTGTGTTTGCATTTTTGAAGCAAGGGGGGCCGTTCGCCCACCAAATAGTGTTCTAATTCTGCCGGCTGGCAGTTCGAGACATAAGATCTGTTGAAAGCAATGGTAATAAAATAGTCAATTGACCATGGTAACTTTGAGGTAATGCATAAATCTATACATAAATCGGTGATGAGTCAGCAACCCCTTTTAATTCATGTCTTAAGGCTGCGGCTCAAAAAACCACCTGCTAAGTATTTGCGACTATTTCAAGTATCGAACCTCACGGTTATTATATAATTGAAATATCATTAACAAAATCATTCCTGTATGAAATACAAGAAGATAAGTGAAAAAGGTCTCTTCCACTATTCAAATCAAAAAGTCTCGAGGAACAAAGATGCTGCCGTATAACTAACGGAGAACCTTTAAACCTACTAGGGTGGTTTAAACTACATTTTATTTAATTATATATGTATGCGTGTGATCGTTTTCACCTCTGTCAATAGAACTAAAACATTATCGTGACAAATGGAATGTATTTCAATGCCCGGCTACCTAACTTGTCGGTGTAACTAGACAAGCATGTTACGTAGATCATATAAAGCCAGACACTGACGAATATACCAGCGGCGGAGAGGGGCGTGGAAAGGTTATCCACTCATACAGCCGTCAACGCTTTCTCGCCCCGTTTGATACAGGCCTCATATCTATGATATATACAGGACCTAGAGCCATCGAAATTGCGAGTTGAGATTATAACATTCCATGACAAGAAGTAATACTCGTTATTGTCCAACTCTAAGGGTGTCAGAGTAATAGGAGATATACCTCACCATTCTATTTCTCCTGTAATAATTCACAGGGCATACTTTGTCAGCGTAGCTTTATTTAAATACCTAGGCCTTAAATTTTACAGCTTCTTCAGGTCAAAGGATTCTAGCCAACTTTTGAAAACCTTAACAATCTACGGAACTACCTAGGTACGGAGAGTTTGCCACCCTTTTGCTGGATTTGCTTCCAGCCCTCCTGATACCTTTAGAGTATACGTTGACGTTGTCAAAGCTTTACGATTTGCTTGCTACTCATATGAGGATCAGCTACAATTTCCCGTATCCCAGCAGAAGGTCAAGTCAACGGATTCTACGAAGTCGTCAAACATTAATTCTCAAGCTTGACGTAGCATTACGCCAGCTAATGATCAATGTGATTATGGAATTATATCCTATTCAATGCTAACATCCTATTCGTTGTATAACGGTGATCCTATCGAAAGAGGGGGGTATAAAAGGAAGACGATAGATCGTCAGTACTTATTCGTGTCTCAGACTGCCAAAATATCTTGCTTTCGTAGTTCGTAGTAGTGGTTTGTTATTAGACGCACATAGGTTTTAGATTAGATAATGATGTCGTCCAACATCTTAACCTTATGAAAGGGCCCACGAGGATCAAGCTACGAGATACATTATAGACTCACATATTACTCGAAAGGCCCTGCTGTGTAAGAGCCTAACCCTTAACGAGCTCTCGACTATGCTTATTCGAATCTAGAAAGAACAGTATGTATTTCGTGAACCCAAAGTATTGAATGAGTTATAAAGGGCCCAGATGACCTCCTGCCAAAAGATATCTGCCATACCTAGGCGGGTACTCCTCTAAAACGAATTTTCTCCCACTCCTGCCATTGAAGCCAAGTAATTCCTATAGCATGACTATTTTACTAGCTGCTTCCTCGACTAGTGCCATTTAATACCAGCCTTTAATTCACTGTTATGGGACAGGGAAGGCATGGATAGCCCATACCCCTCGCCTTGTTAGCCCCTAAGCTTCATATTTAAGCAGCTCTGTCGAGCCCCTATTCCTTAGATGCGCCCTATTGGACAATAAGACCCTCGCAGCCTTCCCTAGTGACCTCCTCTTGCCTCCACCTGCCTCCTATTCACAAATACAGTGTGAGAGAAACTTCATTTTGTGCCAATGACCTATGTGCTCTTGATTAAAAGTTTGCTCCTTAGGGTGCACGGAAACCAAGCTCTTTCCCTCTTGCTAAGAAACAGCTGATAGCACCATATTTTCCCTTTCCCTTTTTACTATTTAAACCAGGCCCGGTCTGCTGAATCTAGGTTCCATTCTCACACCACGACCAACTCGAGCATTGAAGTATCATTCATACTTCAGTTGGCATCATCCCGCAAGTATAAAAGCCATAGATCTTTGCAAGCCATCCCTTCGCCTTTTACACAGACCCCTTTAATTCATACAGAACCAACTACTCACGATGTCGAGACTCTGGCCGGGCGTCATC
Organism: Entonaema liquescens; assembly: GCA_902805475.1. Lineage (NCBI taxonomy): Eukaryota > Fungi > Ascomycota > Sordariomycetes > Xylariales > Xylariaceae > Entonaema > Entonaema liquescens. The sequence continues at coordinate 534,143 of CADCSX010000006.1, forward strand.
ATCCCCGCGTCTCCCCAGAGCCAGTCTGGCCGTGAGAATCTTCAGTAAGTATACCAAGTTGCCTTCATGTATGCGTGTATTGTTTTGTTGCTAATGCGGAACCCTTAGAGCTCTGCACGTTGGCCAGTACACAGATGGTGTGGTCAAGTGTGGCACCGCTCACTGGAATGTACATTTGCAGATCGTAGCCACGCGATCTAAGTGGTTTGAAGCCAAATTCCAAGTAAGTCTTAATAACTCTCTTTACGTGCCTATCTCGTGTCCAAAACCTCAGGTACTTTTGCCGGGCGCTAGAAGCATCGAGTACCAGGTTCTAATATCCGATTTAATATACAGGAAGCTCGAGAGCGCGGGAGCAACGAAGTGGTTGTTGAGGGAGACCCGATTAAGGTCTACAAGATCCTCGTCTGGATCTATTCCTATTGTAAGACTAATATTGATACGAAATTTGCACTATCGGTGTAGTGTTAACATTACTATTATTCTTAGCTCTAGATCTTGACGAAGCATTCAAGGGCGTCCCCTATGCCCTTAAGACGAGCGTCTCCTTATGGGGTATGGCACACAGACTTGAACTTCATGATTTGGCAAGTGCTTGTGAAGAGAAACTGAAGGGTTTTCTTCGCGACATAGTCGTATCAATCCAGCGCCAACATGCGGCCAAGAAAATCCCTATGATTGACGTGGCGTCTATCTGGGGTCCTATCTCGTTTGCTTACGAGCAGGACTATACTGACTTGAAGCAAATCTTTTGCAACTTCGTCAAGGACACTCAATTATGGGTGATGAACGTTGACGACTTCGAAGCAGCCATATATCAAATTCCTGAATTTAATAAGGTGAGCAACAATCTTCCTGATTTGAGATTCCCAATTGATTATATTAAGTGGGAATCAAAGTTGCTGACCTTGAACACTCTAGGCTGTTGCCGAGATTCTCGCGACATCTCAGGCATCGCGTGGTTTTACACCGACTAGCTGTGACAATTGCGGCAAGAACCCTTTCAAGAACTTAGAGTGTCGTCACTACGCTAAGGTCGATCGTTACGACGATGGACCCTTCGCCACATGTTACCGCTGTTTCCTTAACCAAATTCCCAAGAGGGTTACCGCAAGCAGCCTTGCCCAAAGCAAGTTGGGCTTACACAAGAATGACAACCCGGTGGAAACCTTTTTGCTTAAGTGATAAGGTACCGTTTCTCTGCTACTTGTTCACTTCATGGCAAACTACCGAATCGACTTGAACGGTCATGATGATACAAGGCTAGACATCCTCGGTCTGTGCTTATGCTTTCCAGTGGTGCACAGAGCGCCATCTAGTTTAGCCTCGATCGATGCGTTTTATTAGAGATACGATAGTACATTGCGATTGAATTCTATTATCATTATCATTATCATTATCATTATCATTGCCATTAGATTTCTATGAATCCGTTTCTAGCTACGTAGGCCCTACCCTAAAGCTGTAGGGTTAGGCAATCCTCTCGTTGTCCTACAGAGCCGACTTATAGTGATATAAATCATCCTTGTCCATCGTGCATATGCAGTCACCTAGCATCGCACAATCCTTCTAGAATGGGTAGCCGACGCCAAAAGAGCGGTACAATACGTGCCTCATTACTTAGCATGATGACTACCATAGGAACATAGGCCTTATAGTTACATCGAAAAGCACGCAACGAATCCTTCAAGCCACAGGTCTCATATTAGCTAGCTATATAATGATTCCTTAGTCCCTACCCTCCCCCAGATTCTAAAGGAAGGGCATCATTTAGCCAAATCCTGAAAGAAAAAGAATGGGGTTGATAGGTGTACCTCGTCGGTCGTCCGGCCGTGCCAAGGTTATCGTTGCCACCTTCTTGGCAACTTTTTCCATTCCCGGCGTTGCCGAGGCGGTCTCAATCCCACCTCCTACCGGTCCTTACCAAGTCGGTGTCCGAAAATATGCCATCGATTATTACAACGACCACGATCCTGTGGCGCCGAATAACGTGAGTACGGCATTCTTGGCAACCATCTTTTACCCCACACTCCAGAAGCCCGAAGGCACTCCGAAGCCGTATTTAAACCCCGAGACGGCGGCTTTCTTCGAACAGAACTGGCACTACTCAAACGGGACCCTTTCGTCGCTCACTTCGACCGTGCAAGAGGACGCGCCTTTCCTGAAACCTGAAAATGTGGCAAATGGACTGCACCATCTCCCCACCATTCTATTCGGTCCAGGAGGCGGCGGCCCCCCCGTTGAAGGAAACACAATTCTACTCTCCGAGCTCGCATCGCATGGATACGCCATAATCGGCATCGACCACCCCTTCGAGCAGCCCTTTATCCGATATCCCAATGGAACAGGAGTTACCGGGATCGATCTCGACAATATCGACATAGATCTCTTAGATCTCTACAACGTGCGCCTCGAGGACAACTCCGTGTTCCTGAACGATCATCTCCCAGAGTTGGTGCGAAAATCGAAACTACCACTAAGTACAACCAAGCTTGGTGCTTTCGGATACTCGCTCGGCGGAGCGGCGGCTCTTGGTTCGCTCCAAACCCACGCGCAGATTGTCTCCGGGCTAAATCTTGACGGCACTCTGATCGGCAGTCCAGCATTAAACAGCAGCGCCGCCGACGAGCGGAAGCCCGCATTCCTAATAGGTAGCCAAGGCCATGGAGGTGTCGGAACGGGTGATAACACGTGGGTGACATTTCCCCGGTGGCAGACAAGTTGGCAGCAGAAGATCAATATCAACGGGACGACGCACCACGATTTCTTTGACGATACTTTCTGGAAGATACTTGAGGTCGGCGCGGACCCTCATGCCGGCCCAATTGATGGTCTACAGCAAGTCAGGATTTTGAACGCTTATGTCAAGGCTTTCTTTGACTTCACCTTGCTAGGCAAGCATTCCCCTCTCTTGGATGGACCTTCGTCAGAGTTTCCGGAGGTGGTGTTCTCCAATGTGACTGGGCCCCAATAAGATTCTGGTTAGATAATTAAACCAGGGACACTCTCACATAATATCACAAGGCATGATAGCCTGGTGTAGTAAAATATAAAACCCTACACCCCCAGGATCCGTTATGATAAAGGCACACTTGGTGTCTACAACAATGTGCTGTCGTCCCTTACTATCTTATAAGTCAACCAGTCATGTGTAGCCCATCCAGTTCGCATATCACCAAACACAAGCCATAAGACACGAACGACATTATTCGCGCGAATGAAAAGAAAATTGCAAAAAGATAATGATGCATCAGCCGCGAATCGAACGCGGGGCCCATCGATGGCAACGATGGATTTTACCACTAAACCACTGATGCTGTACTCATTCATGGTGCTGGTTGATGTAACAGCAAATTTTAAAATTTTATTATATTGCATACTCCGCCGGACGCCTTTTCTAATTGGCTACGCGGTCGATATCTCGCACTAAATGCCGGGGGCTAAGTAATAGTATAATTACCATATTAGTATAGCTAGTACCGGCGTAGTTTTCAGGCACTCAAGACCCGTCTAACCTTAGGAACTTCTAGTTAAATAGTAAATCGCCGCCAGCGAAAACGATGAAAGACATAAGCTCTATTGCTATATACATATCTAACTGTTTACGAAGTACACCGACAATTTCGAGTGCCTTTCAAATGTCTATATCTAGTATGCTAGAATGGTAGGTTATAAAAACCCAGAGAAGAAATTTATACGATCGACCAGTAGCATCATCATCCACCATAGCTTAGCACCACCTCGAAAGGTTAGCCGTGAGATCATCGAGCACCGTTTAGATAGCGCCGACGGCCAACTGGATGGCGAGGCAGTCCTTGCTCGGGAGCTTGGCGGGGTCGGGGTTGGCTCCGTAGAAAAGCTCGAAGACGTCGTTCACGGGGCATGCCCAGAAACCTAGGATAATGTTAGCTTCCGCGGATATTGTAATGTAATGGAATATTGGGCAGTAGGGGTTTATTTACCGGTCGGAAAGGAGTTGAAGGTGAGGAGTCCGTCCGGTCCGACGCTGAAGCCGGGAGTCTTCTCGCCGGACTGCGAGGTGACCTTAGCGACGGTGCCGGCGGGCACTTCGGGGATGCTGACACCATAAGGAATAGGAGTCCCAAGGTCTGAATGGTATTAGTTTTCGTTCGAAAGATCTGTAAAGGCTCCCTTGCTTACCGAAGTATAGGTGGGTTCCGTTCAAGAAGGACGGATCCGAGCTGTAGACCGAAGGACGCTGGATCTGGATGACATTTCGGCCGGCGTCAATATGGGAGTTCTTAAGAGCCCATCCCGCAAGCTTGTCGGTGGCACGGAGGCTGAACTTGTGTGTCTGGCGCTCTTCGATAGCGGGGGCGGCGACAGCAGTGCCAGCGAGGGCGAGAACGGCGGTGAAAAGGGCTTGCATTTTGACTTGGGGAAGTAATTAGTTAATTAAAACTTAGGTATGTTGTAATTATGAAGTTTAGTATAAAACTGATGATTAGGTAGTGATGATGATGGTGGTGAGTAGAAGAAATATCACTGATCCGCAGGAGACAAGAGGCCTTTTATATGCACTTCTCCAAGCCTTCAAACCATCGAGGGTTTACTAACACTGCCTCAATTCACGATCGGCAGTGTCAGTACAGCCATGTGTTGTCGACCACAAATACCAGACCGTCAATGCCGGTGGCCGACTTAGGTGCAATACGAGCCATTCTCCAGACCCGTCTTCGTATTCCAAGGGTATGAAGTAAAGATGTTCTCACTCTGTATTCCCCTTACGGAATTATGGGGTAGATGTAATGGGACATCTGCAGCTGCGGCTGATTCGTGGTGATGAGGCTGACGCCAGCCTCACATCATGATCTCCAAGTACCGAGAAACGTACGGTAGATTCAGGAGAACAGCAGGGGTTACTATTAGCTAAGCTTCTTACTTCTGACTTCATCAAGTTCAACTTCACATTAGAATAGCCTACAGCTTAAAGTACGCTCACATTTAAGTTGCCACGTAAGTTCGATGGAATCAAAATAACCCATCGCGCATATCCTACTACATTGCTAAAGGTTAAAATTGTACAACCTAATACGAAGGAGAGTTATATTGGCTACATATTTGTTTACGTGTGAGCCATGATCGCCTCCACCGCTAGGAATAGGGGTCATGAGTAAGATCAAGTATTTGCCTTTTAGTAAGGACCTTGTAAATGTAGATACCTCAAGGTCGTAGGAAGATGAAATGTTTAGCTTCTTCAGACAAAGTTTCTCCCCTACCTTTTTCAAACGTGGACTCTGTACGCTGAGTCCGTCTTCATATAAAGTATAATATCGTTAGATACTGCTCGTGTTAGCACCCTAGTTCTATAGAAGGAAAAGTACATGATTAGGGTTGACATAATACCCCGTAGAGTAGAAAGGGGCGATACAGTGGATAAGCTAGAGATGAATGGGATAGGTAATATTGGACAAATACGAGCCTAGGATAATCACAGATTGCTATTATAAAGTTGATGGTGCTATTGTATGTGGGCGAAGGGAATCGTTCGGCAGGTTATCTGCTAGACAGAATCATATGAGCTTAAGTCGATTAATCTTTCAAGCTTAGTATTTGCTGCTCGGAACTGCTAAAGCTACTCATATTTCCGAATAAGGGGTTTTGGGAACACCTTCAACATCATGAACCCCAACGGTATGTACATTGGCCTTAGATATGCTGATTTAGTTAATGAACTTTCCGCCGCAACCACCGCATAACTCGGCCGATATTTCATCCATTACGATATCTCTGAGCTGAGGGGCCATACTAACGAGGTCCTCTCGCTTTAGACACTTAGAGCCGCATACACCGCAGGTACGCGACATACCGGGTGCTAAGATTGGCAATCCGGTGGTTGCACAGGTGGCTAGAGGTCAGTTAGTATTTCGCATGAAAGAATTTTGGTAGTTGCTACTTACCGAATACGTGCTTGTTGCTACAACGCGACATCTTGCCTACCGGCTCCAGGGGTACACTACAGAACGGGCAGGTTTGCATGCGATTAATCATTGCAAAGTGGTCCTTCAGGGCAACCTGTTCCTCGGTATCTGGCGTAACTGAGTCAAGAACTCCCGTCACTGGTGGACCCCCTCCATACATCCATTCAAACATCCTCGCTTCAGTGCTGAGTTTCTTCATGGCTAGAGCTGTATCTGCCTCTTGGTTTCGGTCTGTATTACGGTCATAACGGCCGAAAAGGACGCGGCACTTTACTCCCGCATACGTATCTCGTCCATACCAAACAGTGCTGTACTGGCTTGTGAAAACAGCGGTGACTCCTCCGCCGGGACTGGCCGTCATTCCCCAAATACGGACCCGGTTGATATGAACTTGATCTTCGGTATCTAAACCCGCAAAATTTTCTTCGGGGTCGTAATCAGATCCCTCCGCTGACTCTTCGTCCGTTTCTTCTTCTTCGGCTGAATCATCATCAGATTCAGCAGTGCCGCTCTCGACCATTGGCTTATATGCCATGGCCCGTGGAAGTTGATGCTCGATGGTCTGGTTAATTTCGGTAGCCCATCGTGGCCCTACCGCTTCGTCCTCAGGATTCGGAGGCAGTGGGAGATTAGTCTGATACCAGCCGTCATTCTCATGAGTGGCCGAGAGCCGAATTAGCGAGTAAGAAGGCATGGCGGTGGTCTGGGAGAGAGAAGGGGGGTGGATTATAAGTCCTGTAACTTGTAAGTAGGGTTAGACTAGAAGAAAAGCAGCTAATACAAACCTGTAATCGGATTCTGTGATAATCCCTCACTTTCTGGTTCTGGATATGTGGTGTTGCACTCGTCCGTAGTATGTTTCGTGATCCGACTAGATTGGTTGTCGAATGGTAGTTGAAATGCTTTCGCTTGTGAGGGTGTAGCGATAATACCGCGACAGACCTTCGATTCCCCAATGGTCCATATCTAATGTCAAGTAAATAAGAAATTTCCTATAGAAGCAACAATTCATCAATAGCTTACCAGATCTTCCCACACCACGAATGCGTCTGTAGATAAATAATGGCAAACTCCGTTAGAGTCGACTTTACCGACTTCTACATTTGGTGACCTCATGTTCCCATGAGGCGAGTGGATAGTAACTTGCCTAAACCCAACGTAGTTTCTGGCTACGTACGATATTATGCTGGTTTTTGAGTTGCCCCTTTTCAGCCATGGCCCCCAGCTGAGCGAGAATGATGAACCGCAGGGTGAATAGTCTGGGTCGGTGGTCTATAACAAGTGTCAATCCAAGAAATATTTCTGAAGAACTGAATTATCACGTACATCAATTTTTGGGTGAGGCCCTTCAGCTACGAACCTTGCGACTTCTTCAACTCTCCATTGACCGCAATCTCCTGGAGCTGCGCTAGAGTCGTGCTTGACCTGGACTGAGATGATAGCGACTTCGTCATCGTCATTCGCGTACGCTAATAACGCACCATGGTCCCCTGCATCTCTTGCCCAAGCGAAGGCAGTTATATACTCTTTAGTATATTCTGCTTCATGCCCTTTGGCAAGTGGTAGAAGCAGGCCTGCCCCTACACCCCAAGCAGCAACCCACGGACTCAAGGTTCTAGCGTTGCGACCACGGAGCTTGAAGGCATTCATGCCATCCGATGCACCTTCACAGTAGATGGTGATAGCACCCGAACCGGTAAGAACAGCAAGAACAGAACGGTTCATCCGCCCCAGGCCAGAGGGTGACCATTCTAAGGCGACGAGGTGGTTCATGGAACTACCTTGACTCGCCACGGTACCTAGGCCACCACCTCCAGGAGTATACTCAAAGTCGGGGAATTTCTGCCTAACGAGATTGAATATAGGGCGATTTATCTCTGGGCTTCTATGCTCGACAGTAGGAAACCTAAGTGTTGCCTCATTGTATTGTCGGACTACTCCGGCGCTCCCACCGTTGGCGGTTTTCGGAATGGAAAATTCGGGAACAAAAACGAAGACACAGTCATCGCATCCAATGGCCAACTCGGCGTCGGGAGACCATACGATATTATGTGTGCTTGAGGGAGCGGCTGTAAGACTGAATGACTCCAAGGGAAGAATATTTTGGGGTTGACTTTCAGAAGCCATCTCGGAGAGATTCACACCTTATTCATATTCTCAAGGCATCTTAGTTAATTGAAACAACTTAATTATTATTCATAGATTGGCGAAGAAAGGTGTGCGATATTCCCAAGTTTCCGATTGTTATGAAAAGTGTGAAAATGAGTTTGAAATGTAGAAGAAGAAAAAAAAAAACCGAAGTTTATGTTAGGTGTGTAACGGGTAATGGTGATTTATGTGGAGGTAAATATAATATAACTTCTTTTTACTTCTTTTACTTCTTTTCATATCTAACATACTTAAAACCAGAATTCCTCATCTCTTTAAGAGATTCGATGAGATATAGTCAAATATAATCTGCTACATGGCAACCATATTATTTCGAATTTGAAATTAACTGATTGGAGTGTGGTTATGACGGGTGATCATCGCGTCGCGTCGCGTATTTTCGAGAATCTCTTCACACTAGAAAACGTAATTGATGCATTTTACAATCATTAAGTCATAACAGTCACAATTTCGTCTTATACGCTCGTCCAAATATCCAGAATATTATTATCATTTTATTTTATTAATAACGTAATGCAAATTTCTAATTTTTCGGAGTCTCTAGGTATGACCCCAGAGCCCATAGAGCAGCGCAACTAGCCAACGCTGTTGCGCCTACGATTTTCTTGCCGTACCAATTATCATCCGTCAGAGGTTTGGCCGCTTGTAATCTTTTCGGCGGTTGCGACTTGGATTTGCTCGGTACTGTAGCATTGTTCTCCTTTGCCTTCTTGGCATTTGCTTCTTCCTCATCCGCAAGAACCCTTAGTTTCGCAATGGTTTTGCTGAGAGCTAGCATATCGTCATCAACTGTGGTATTTCTAGCTCCATCCACTTCAACGTTCTGAATATTTCCAAAGAAGTCTGTTAGTAATCGACTTCGTGCGGCTTCTGGACCGCCCTGGAATAGATCGTATCGTACACCCGCGTTGGAGTGAATCTTCTCGTAGTTGTAACTATCAAAGAGGTCGCCGATCGTCTTCTTACTACTCAAGTCCTTAACTTCAGATTCTAAGAATTCGAGATTATAATATGTATATCGGTCAATAACAGCGACCCCGACGTCGTTATCGGCGTGGTGGGAGTATGAAGACTGATCGAGTTCGGAAGATCCCGTAGCGATAATGTTCGGGGAGTATAGCTTGCTGTACATGGTATTCGCCTGGCACGTGTCGATCATGAATAAGATCTCGTGGTACCTAGTTATACAATATTTATGTTAGTTATGACGCCTTACTAGAATAATAATCGGAAGCTCCATACCGTCTCTTTTCCCACATCTGTTCAAATGCATCTGCCAAGTCAAAAGCACCAATCTCTTCCGCATCTTGGAATTTTAGGAATTCATTTCCTCCGTGTCCTGTCATGTAGACAAATATGTTGCTCCGATCGTCAGTCAGCAATCGCTTACTCCTAGGCATCTCATCCCCAACTCGATCTGTTAATAAGCGAATGAAATTCTCGACGGTGACCTCGTATCCTCGGTAATCGACTTCAATATTATCCCCGTATAGGTCGACAGCTCGGTCTGCGTTACTATACACGGTTCCGGGGAAGGCATTGCGGGGGTTGCAAGCCATATCATCGGGTAGCATAAGGATGATTTGCGAGTCGGGAATACCCAAACGCTTCACGGTTCGGTACATGGATAAGACATTGGCGAGATGGCGATAGTTGAACCAGAACCTCGAGGTGCCAACCAGGACAGCCCAGTTGCTTGTATGTTCGGCCGACACGATCGGAGGAGCAAACAACGACGCTGCTAGAAGCGCGGGGAGATTTAACACGTTGGACAACTTCATGATGGGCACTTGATAATTGTGCGAAGCTTCTTTTTGGTGTCTCGTCGTCGTCGTCGTCGGTAGTGTAAGGATAAAATAGCAATGTTACTACATAGACAATATCAATGTCATGTCATGTTATTTCGTCCGTTATGTCTTGAAAGGATGGAACATTGAATGTTAAAAAACCGATTTGTCATCGCAACAAAACAGCAAAACGGCAAAGGGGGTCAATTAAAAACCAGGGGTCCTTCTTCTCTACCGTGATATCCAAATCTATGGTCGGCGAGTGTTATCTCCGATTAACTAATGTACAATAGGTAGGTACTTTGCAAAAGATACAAGTGTTAGGTGAGTTCTGTATGTTCAGGCATTGTAGCGTCATCGGCCCGGGCTTACCTAGCAAGCTGCAGGGACTAAAGTGCCCTTACCCAATAGCTCTAAGCCAATTCTACCACATGCCTCTTCGGTGGGAAACGCGCTGGCTGCTCGGCTGCCCCAGATTCGTTCACTAATTTACCACTGAGCGACCACTAGCCTCCAATACTTGCATTTCCAGTCCGCTTTATGTATACAATACGAAACTCGTAAGCGGGCTGCAGGGCTAAGTACATGTTGTACCCTGGAAAATTGTATGTACTATGGAGTATTTATCTGGTTTTACGTCATGCGCCATCTCCGCCCTTGCATCAGAAGCAGTACCGTATACATACCTAACATTACCTGGTACCTCTATGTAGGGTCTCTATGTAGGGTACCTAATTAAGATGCGCTCGCGCCGCAAATGGGCACCGCAACCGCAAATACCTACCTTAAATTGAATCTTAAACTCCTGTCGTTATTTTCCCTCACGACGATCCTCGCCAAGCTACCTGCACTCCGCATTCTTCACATATCACACCTACTGAGTTCGTCTGAAAATTTATATGAATTTTTTGGAGGCTACAACTGCAGTGAAGATGTTTCATTGCAAACTTCACCACCTTTCCACGATACCCTGACCGAACCTGAGACCCGAGTCGCGATTAGGCGACACACCTATGAGATAGTCTCGACCTGCGCATTGCCCAATATAAAATCATATGCACACGGGCCCAAGGTAGCAAGCTAACTCACCTAGCTATATAACACCTGGTCTTTTTCCTCTAGAATTTTCTCGAGGTCGAGTGTTGGTGGATAAAGGAAATAAGAGACACTATTATATCTATAGTTATCTGCCGTCTTTCTACCACATTAATATCCCCCTACTCGGCAATCTCGAATAAAGAAGGAGATATAAAGACAAAAAACATCTCAATATCTACCTAACAAAACAGGCCCAGCCGAGCCTAACCGGTAGCTGCTATGGGTCGTCCTCCGGCTTACATATTCATAGCTAGGTTTGTGTCCTGCGGAATATCGTCACCTCACAAGCTCTGAACTTGAAGCTAATTTATGGCAATTTAATCTTAGGCACGGGAATCGTCTCGACGCCGCCGAGAAACAATGGCACTTATCCTCTCCAACCCCTTATGACCCGCCTCTGACGTACGGTGGATGGTTACAGTCTAAAACAGTCGGAGCGAGGATAGCATCTATTCTACAAGAGAGGGAACAAGAAGATGAAGCTATCGCTGCCAATCACGAACCCAATAGTAGCCCTGCCAAATCCAAGAAGCGTCGCTATAAGGTTGTAATACATAGTTCACCCTTCCTTCGATGCGTCCAGACGTCGATTGCCATAGCCGCAGGTCTTGCCTCCAATCCATCTTTACCTCCTACCGAAAGGTCTCCCTCTCCACCAAGTACGCATGTGTCACCCTTCAGTTCACCTCCCATACGAGCTCATACAGCCACGCCCCCGCATGCGAAATTATCCCAAGATTCATCCAAGACTCCCTCGGTACAGAGATCCGTTCTGCGACTAGATGCTTTCCTCGGAGAATGGCTATCACCTGACTACTTTGATCATATTACACCACCACCACGATCAAGCCTTCTGTTAGCAACAGCAAAAGCTGAGCTATTACGCCGTGAGAATTACAATGAGTATTCTCATTTCCATTCCCGCCATGTTCCAGGGACTTCCTCCCAACTATGGAATGCTGCTCCTAGTCGTGGGAGTCCCTTAGCTTCCTCTGTCACCCCCGAATCCGATTCCAGTTCCGGTCTCGGCAATCTTACCTCCTTGAAAGGCAGCCTGCCTAGATATAGAAGCGATTCGGTCGGGAAACTGGATCCACGGGCAGCACACAGAGTATCCTCACCCGACCCCACGTCAACCCCAGGATATATTAGCCCGATCCCTTCTTATGCCCTCTCAACTTCGGAGCCCATACCAAGGGGTTATGTGGCACATGCTCGCGATGCTTGTGTCGATGTAGACTATCACTGGGACTCTAGTAGAGACGATTTCGGTTGGGGTGATGGAGGTGCTCTGCCCGAAGAATGGGCGGAAATGCATCAAAGATTCAGGAAGGGCTTGAAGCGGTTAGTTGAATGGTATAGCACAACGGAAAATCCCGCGGAAATGGTAACCAAAACCTCGAGCCCGGTTTCCCCTAAATTTCCACAGAATGAGAGTGATAATGGTGGCCAATCCGTTGACGAGGAAGTTGAAGTAGAGACTGTCATCGTTCTTGTTTCTCATGGCGCCGGTTGCAACGCTCTTATAGGCGCCATCACACAACAACCGGTCCTTATTGACGTTGGGATGTCATCCATCACGATGGCGCAGCGAAAACTGGAATTTGATAGCATCCTCGACGTCACTGGTTTGTATGGAAGGAACGCTTCTTCGCTCGAGAAGCCTCTACTAACCAAACAACCTTCGTTATCGGACATATATGAGTTAATATTGTTCGCTAACACGGAACATCTCTCTGGAATCACTCCACCTGGGCTCAGTCGTTCTCTTTCGGCGGCGGGTCAGAACGGGCGCGGCCGACATACTAACGAGATCGCTTCTGCACTAAAAGAAGTCGGCTTTGGTACATCATTATATGGAAGCCAGGCGTCTTTAAGTCGTAGCAATTCTGTTAACGCTTCACTTGGGAGCATGCGAAGAGGCTCGCCAGTACCAGCTTCATCAATCAGAAAATCCTCGCCTACCATAACAGGTGCCACGGGCGTCACCGGAGTCTCATCTACTAGGACAGATCGCTCTAGCTCAGCGGGACTATGGGCACCACCAACCCAGGATGATACTCTGTCAGAGAAGCAAGTGGAGGCGCCACCCGTCCCCAACATCGACCACCAAAGCGAAGCGACGAAGGAAAATGGGGAAGCTCCGATAGAAACACAGGAGCACAACTCCCAGGGCAACAATGCCGAACCTCCAGCCCCGATAAAAAAGACTATTTCAAAAACAGGATCGGAGTCTTCTTACGGCGAAGGGCATGATCAATTTGACGAAGATCCTGCCCCGCGCCTCTGGGCCGGAACGAGCAACGGCGGCCTGTGGGGTGCTCCTCGGCCTCCAGGAGAGGCTGAAAGAATTCGAGATTTTACCTCGACGAAGCGACGATGGACCGTCAACGAGCGGTAAACGTCCAATCACGACAGCAGCCCGAGTGATTGAATCATGGGCCCACTCCACTCACCTAACTCATGTGTTTCGTTATATTACATCTTCACCATTGAAGGTGAGGCTTGGACTAACGTAGTTGTCGACATTAGCATTGGCATATTTCTAGACATTTCCTGGGTTTTTAGGATTTCTCGGCTAAAGGGATGTGGAATAGTTCTCCATCAATACCCCCTTTGAGCTTAGAAAAGTTTTCGTTTTTGCATCATCCCATTCCGATATTTGGGAGAAGATACCTCTTAACAAGTCTATTGGTATGAGTAGAGAATAAGGGACTGGAAGGAACAAGTTTGAATTACAGCGGTGATCCATAGGCTAGATGGGGGTTTAATAGCCATTAGTTGCTAACGAATAAATGAATGAATACTCAAATTCTCTAATGAGGAATGATTAGAAACGAGTGATCATGTGGTAAAATGGTTATGTTCTTCTACTTGAAACTAGAATTAATTATAATTTTAATGCCATCGAAAAAGTCCGGGTTGGGAGACGGCGAGACTCGCGAGTCTAGGTGACACAAATACGCATTGCCCAGTCTGGGATCCCGGGGAGTTTTCGACCTGCATGCACCTCGACGCATCATCACACAGCATAGACGCCTATTAACCCATAGATCACTTCGTTGGCGTAGGGAAATAAGCCCCTATCTCGTCTATGTGAGATACGATAGAGCGGGGTCAACATTTGTTTAACATGCCACGAGAGCGGCCGGACAGACAGGAATAACAAATCTGTAAACCACACACATATATACATACCTATCAACTTGCCAACTCCCATTTTAACAGGTTTCTGTATTTGTAAAGCCACTAAATAATATTGGTTTGGAAATTGGAAGTCTCATTTCTAGCCATAGGGGCGACATGTCTAGCGCAAATCTAACTAGACAATACTGAATTCATTGACAATCCGCCCCCTTTCATACGCAAAACGCCTTGGATATGCAATTCCTGCTCTCATGCTCGCACATAGATTCCGCCATCTCTAGGACAAGATTCGACCCGTCCTTTCTCGTCTATACGACTGTCATGACTGAAGTGGCGCATGATAGTTCAATGATTCGTCCTCGCCTCGGATCGAATTAAACCATGAAGTTTCCATCTCGTCGATCCTGATCCATCATCTTCTACGATAACGTGACATTTGTCCTCGCGAAAACCAAAGTCCTTCAACCAAATGCCTTCCTCATAGCCTGGTGCGCTAACTCGACGCCCAAGAACGTCGCCGCATTCGCCGGCACGGCCCTCGCCAGCGCGGGCCCGAAACCCGGAAGAACGCCTTGACGCCGCCCCTGCCGTACAGCTCCCGGATCACCCCGCCGATGCTCACGTTGCCCTCGGCCGTCTGCAGCCGGCTCTTGACGGTGTCGACGGGGAACACGGGGATCCACATGGCGACGCCCGCCGCCCCGCCCGCCGCCGTAATCGCCATCAGACTGAGGTCGCCGCTGGGCTGGCCGGTCGCTGGGTCGCGCGGCGTCAGCCGACGCTTGATGTATTCGTAGGCGGCGAAGTAGGCGGCGGACCCGGGGCCGTCGCGCGCGAGGGTCGCGGCGCTGCCGCGGAACACGGAGCGCACGCCGCCCTCGCGGTACAGCTGGCGGACGACGTCCACGCCGCCCTTGTACTTGGGCTCCTCGCCGGGCTTCAGGCGCTGGCCCTGGACTTGCAGGATGACCTTGACGCGCTCGAAGGGCGCGGTGATGGCCGTCATCGGGATCGCGCTGAAGAAGCCCGCCGCGCTGATCTGGCCGATGGATAGGGCGCCGGTGGGGGACGGCGGGGAGAAGGACGTTACGATTTGCTTGCCGAGGTCGTAGCCCCAGAACGATACGGCGACTGGAATGTTTCGCTTCGGTTAGTTTTGTAAGGAATGGGAGGGAAAGGAGGAGGAGGAGGACAAGAACGTACACATGGGCGTAACACCGACCAACGGCGCGCTCACACCGGCATATAACCCCCTTCTTAGCCCGTCGCGGGCAACGCTCTTTCGCACGACATCGATGGCTGAGGAATACACGCCCTTATCCGCGGTCTGCAAGCGCACCTTGACCAGATCGAAGGGATGGCCGACTACGACGGCGCATACACCGCCGAAACCGCCAGCGGCAAAGGACCGTATCTGCGACGAGAAACTAGACGCAGCAGCTTGCGCTTCGGCTTTCAGTTCGCTCTTGAGCTCATCTTTGGTCTCGGGGATGTGAGGTAGGTGATCGGCGACTTGGGCCGGGAGAGACGAGTGCAGCTTCTCGTTGATGCCGGTGTGTTTCTCGTCCGACGACATTGTAGACAGGTTTTCCTGTAACTCGATTCGCTTCACCTCGCTTTATCTTGTTTACCAAGTACCAAACCGACTTAATTTACGATTATCCCGTTCTTTCGACTAAGTCGGCGGTATCGAGGAACTAAGTTGTCCTGTTTGCGCGAATTCACGCAACTCGGTAGAACCACGATTATTATCCCTTCAAGACAACAGTTTACGATTTGCGCCCTAAGTATACACAGCTCAACACAGCGGAAGTCCGGAGACGAGATACAAATTAAAAAGCAAAAATAGTCAAACTCGAGAGTAAGTAGCTTTATCAAAAAGAAAGCAAAAAGTCGGTAATAGTAGAAAGCCGAGCAAAAAAAGACGTCAGAGATACTTCAGACTCGTGCCGAGGCAGAAGACCAAAAAGGATTCCCTTAAAGTACCGAGTACTGGTACTTTGCGCCCGCTAGAGGTACCCGCTTTCGCTAACCTTTAAGCCCTGGAGTGCTGTACAAACATGGCCTAGGTATTCCCTGCGCATACATTTATTTACTATTCGTACAACGCAGTTCGATCAGATAACTTTCTCGTCGTACATATTTCAACTGATACTACATTGAACGTATATTGTATACCTATATAATTGTAACAATAAGAACTTCTTACCTGGTAACTTCGCAATACCTACTCGAAGAATTAAACCCTCAAGCCGAATCAAATATATCGTGCCTCGGTCAAATCGGTTTAATGGATCCAAGTGCCCTTTACGTAAAATCTCAGGTACCGAACGCGGGTCCAGAGATACCCCGCCAAAATCCGCAGGACAATTGCTTTCCAAGTAATATGTACATGTACCTGCTCAACATTTTTCAACGATGCAGACATCTCAGTATAACACACGGATAAACACCCGTCATTCGCATCGCACATTTACCGGTCACAGCATTGCATTGAGCCCTTTACATCTGTGCTACCAAACTCCCAGTACCTAAGGACCGTCATTTAGTTCGGCCCGCCAAAATTAGATGCCGGCAGAAGCCGTCGTTCCTGACCCGGCCGTGCTATGTTATGCATAGTACGTATCTAGAGCGATACGTCATAATCATATGCCAAAGCGCTGTAGAAACAGAAAGTCGAACAAAATGCACGTGTAAATGGTTCACATTAAATATAGCATGGACCTTCACTATCCAGAAATACAAAACATGCAGTGTGTAAAAATAGGTATAGAATGGGGGTATATTCCTTTCTCATTTTCCTTTAGTTTTTCCTTTTTTTTATCTTCGACTTCCCTCCCCTATCGACTTATAACTAGTCTCTCCAACCACACCCGCTCTGTCCAACAAAAGAATATCACCGATCGTCCAACGCCACGATGCACATTTACTCCGGAGAAAAGGAACGAGCTCGCCCACACTACTCCGCACCTACCCCAGTTCATGGGTAGCTCAAGCAACACAGAACGCCCCTAGTACCAACCATTAGAGCCACCTCAATACCCACCTAGTCCCTTAGATGTTAAAGCGTTGACCCGACCCATCCCACACCAACATGTTGTATCCCCCTCTCTCTCCATTTGTATTGTGAGGTCAATCCCGTGCTTGCCAAGGTAGCTCTGGACCCTATCTCGAACCTCCTCCATATCCGCACCTCTGATTGCGGCCACGTGAATCACTCCCAGGATTCTACTTCCGGACTCGCTGCTCACACCATCATCCACCCAGAATTTTGGTACTGAGTACGAAGCAACACCCCGCTGGTTTGTGATCTCAGATAGCGTATTGCGAAGATTGTACTCGGTGTCCGCCGGAATGGTTAGTAGCAGACGCTGGGCTGATGACTTGACTAGGGGTATTGCCGTGATAAGGATCAAGTACGCAATTAAGAAGGATGCCAGCGGATCCCAACCGGACCAGGGGATGAGGTACGTCAATACTGTCGATATGATGACCGAAGCACTTCCGAGAGTGTCTGCGAGAATATGCAAATAGATTCCGTGCATGTTCTCGTTCTCGTGACCATGAGAATGAGCATGTCCATGTCCATGGCTATGGCTGTGGCCATGATCATGTTCGTGGTGCGAGTCGCAATCGTGGTCATGATCTTTGTGACTGTGGCTGTGACTATGACTATGACTATGGCCGTGAGAATGTCCGTGATCGTGGGAATGGCCATGGTCGTGACCGTGGTGATGCCCGTGAGAACCGAATGCGAATATGCCCAACAGATTTACCACCAGTCCCAAGGTACTAACAATGAAAAGCTCTCGGAGTCTCTTGGTTTCTCGACCCTCTAATAGCCTCTCAAATCCTTCGAACATGATTTCGAGGCTAATGAGTCTAGGAAATTGGTCAGTTGAAAGAATGCAATTAGACAAAGAATAAGGCCTACATTAGGAAGACACCATTCGCAAAACCACTCAGCGTTTCGATCTTTCCGAAACCGTAAGGGAATCTCTCGCTAGGCGGCCATTTACTCATGACAGATGCAAATAGTCCTACTGCCAAAGCTACGCAGTCGAAAAACATGTGTATACTGTCACTGAGAAGCCCTAGGGAATCCGTCAGGTATCCATAGACAGCTTGAACACCCATAAACGTGAAATTAACGCTAGAAAAAATAAGGTCAGTAAAAACCAAGAATAAGTTTAATGAAGATCTTACGCCATAAAGTAGAAAATGCGACGTGAGTCCTTTTCTGTCATGATGGCGTGTATTAAGGGCCACTTCGAGGTAAAGGGGAGCAACAAAGCTGTAAATTTTGAGTAACTTGCTCCATGGCCCCCATCGTGAGAATGATCATGTATAACAGTGGCAGTGGGCGCTCTATAGCTTGGAGTCTTTGGTGCGTCTATTATATCACTCTTCTCTGAACGAGGCAGTTCTTCGGTAGTTTGTCTTAGAGGCGATGGTCGGTTTTCTCGTCTTTGTAGTGGTACGAACGAGTTTGCTCTGTACTGTGTCGTATTCTGCCGAGCGTGTGCTTGAGTATCAGGGTCGAGATGGTCGTGGTTGTGGTCATGTTCATGGTCGTGATCGTGATCGTGATCGTGATCGTGGTCATGGTCATGACTGTGGCTACGACTATGGTTGAAGTCGGGTCTGAGACCTTGGCCTTGAGGGTAGGCCTGCAAGGAACGGGTCGATCTCGAATGGCCGAAGGACGGTGGAGAATGAGAGTGGGAGTGGGAGTGGGAGTGACCGTGGTTGTGTGGTAGTGGAGGCTGCGGTAGGGCGTAAGAGGATGCCATGATGTCGCCCAATGGTCAACTTGGCTTGGGATATCTGTTTCCCTGACTAGTAGTGACAATGTATAGAGTCCTGAAGACTCTCTTCGATTTCCAACTCTATCGCATGTGTATAGGATTACAACGCATAAATAACAAGAGGCGTATTAACTGTAGATCTCTAGCGAGGCACACCGGTTGAGTATCTTGGCAGTGATGATCAACAATGGTCGGTGCTGGATCGGTATATCTGGCTGTTGGTTCGATGGGGCAATTATTGAGGCTATTCGTACGCGTCGATAGCAATTGAGACTTGGGCAAGGGGTAATTAATTTAAATATCTAGTTCAAGAGTGAGTGTGAGGGTACTACACGGTCTTAACTGACAAAGATTAAAAAGCAATCCAAAGAAAGCAAACAGATTGTGGCATCTTATTCTAATAAAAAGAGCGGAGGAGAAAAAGAGAGCGACAGCGTCGAGAAGGAGGAAAGATCTATTTTACCCCCCTGTCCCTGAATGCGGTTCCTAATTCATTCTCCTTCCGATCTAGCGCCAGCCCGCAATCTATGATGCAGCTTGCAGTACTCCGCATTATTACTAGTACCATGTACTAATCAAATGTAGTGTTTTCGCCGAGTGGTCACTGAATGATAGGTACGTTACAGTAAGATTACTAGGCTTTTAGGACTCGGTAGGTACCCCATGTTTAAAGTTTCTGGTACCTGAGGTCCCTATCAGATATAGGTATCGAAAGTTTATTAGTCGGACCAACCAGCACTAAGCCAACGTCTACTTTACTCGGTGCATGGTAACATCAAACATTCATCCAATAAACATCAACCTCAAAAAATACGGCATCCCAGCTACAAGTGCTGTAAGGCTCAAATCGTTATACTTGGCGACCAAGCTTTACATCGACACCACCACGTCAAAAGATCATCTCCGCCACCAATCTTGGTAATTAAGATCATAATTACCTAACCACCCTTTTGAGATGCGCTTTGCCAATGCAGTTCATCCACGCAGGGACAGTACAGGACAGGACAGGTTCCAGACGAGACTAGATGAGGACACATATTAAAGAAGCCCGTCGCCATATAGCTTTATAGCTTCAAGCTTACCTACGCTAATATCGTAGTAAGCTATATTCACATTTCACATTTACATACAAATATCACCCAAGCTTCGTTTCTATTATCATCTCAACGATACCCCGCCTTACTACTTACTAATTTACAATGGCATACCTTGCCTTTGTATTGGCATTTACGGCGTTTGGATCGTTACTTGGCCTTGTGGCAGTCTTAACAATGTTACCTTCACGTTACGTCAAGCACTCACCTGTTTCTAAGGAGTCGGTTTCTGTTCAAATCTTAGTCCTTGGAGACATTGGTCGGAGCCCGCGTATGCAGTACCATGCTTTAAGCGTCGCTCGACATGGCGGAAGGGTTGATCTCATTGGCTACCACGGTATTTTCATTTCTCTCCTTAGATTAACGAGAAATTCATACTAAGTTATCGTCTAGAATCAACCCCTCATCCCGATCTACTCAGTAATCCCAGAGTCAAGATCTATCCGTTAGCACCCCCACCAAGTGTGCTTAGGTCTAGTTCTATTCCATTCATTGTTTCGGGGCCTCTGAAGGTGCTATGGCAAATTTGGACTCTCATCCGAGTCCTTGGTTATCAGACATCGCCTGCAAGATGGATCATGGTCCAGGTACACTCCCTTTACTAGCTTCATTATCATTATGAGTATGTATTCATTAACATCTAACCTAGAACCCACCATCTATTCCAACTCTAGCCATTGCCCTTCTAATTTCTGTCTTGCGCAATACACATCTTATCATTGACTGGCACAACTATGGCTGGACTATCCTCGCAGGGACCAAAGGACGAGACCACCCTTTTGTGGAGATCTCAAAAGCGTATGAGTGTGCATTGGCTCAAGCAGCACCTACCGCGAACATCACGGTAACTCATGCGATGAAGCGACAGTTGGAAAAACCACCTTATAGTGTCAAAGCGCCAACCCTTGTGCTTCACGATCGGCCAGCTTCCCTATTTCAGCCTTTAGAGTCTTTGTCGGACCGTAGGGACTTCCTCGAAAGACTACCAGAGACCAAGGACTTCGCTGCAAATATCATATCAGGTCAGACGAGGCTCATAGTAAGCAGCACATCTTGGACGCCGGACGAAGATTTCTCCCTGTTGCTTGATGCCTTAGTTGCATATGCTGAGAATAAATCTGCGCATCCTATTATAGCTATTATCACAGGGCGCGGACCTCAAAAGGCAGCTTACGAAGAGAAGATCCAGAACCTACAGAAGGCGGGTAGATTACCGAACATTCGCGTACTAACTGCTTGGTTGACGATGGAGGATTATGCTAAACTCCTGAGTTGCGCCGACCTTGGAATATGCCTTCATATGTCTAGCTCTGGCGTCGATCTGCCCATGAAGGTCGTGGATATGTTTGGCTCTGGATTGCCAGTCGCTGCATACTCCGGATACGAGAGCTTTAGCGAATTAGTCAAAGAGGGTGTAAACGGATGCGGCTTCGAGACAGCAAACCAACTAGCAGCAATTCTAACACGATTATTAGGGGAAGAGGGATCAGGTGAACTCCAGACACTACGTAAAGGAGCCAAAAAAGAGAGTGAACTACGATGGGACGAGGAATGGGATCGAGTTTTAGGCCGTGTATTAGGGGTTATGGACTAAGGAACGACAATATTTGAGGGGAGGTCCCTTGTTACGATGACGGAAATCTATGGATTAAATTCAATACTCATCAAATAAGTAACACCCGTACGCCTTCTCGAATGCTCCGAAAGTCAGCTATGCTAAGTGTCTACATAGACGCTATTCAACAGAAGGTGGTGCTCCTGGGATGGCATCCTAGTTTCCCCTTCGTTCGAATGACATATCTATCGGTATAGAAGTTCAATTGTTGGTATGCGATTGTCGATTTTGTTCATTTGCTTGTCATGCTCGACCTATTCCTCACCCAAGCTCTCCCTGACGCACTTCCGCACCCGCTTTCTGAACTCCTTCGGACCACCTTCTCGTTCGGCGCGCAATAGTTTCGCGGCGTCCAGATTAGCGGGACTCTCGTCGTTGGGTTCGTTGAATAAGCTCAACACGCTCAGTAGTATGGTCTCGGGGGTTTGGACTGGAGTCCAGCGCTCGGCGGCGCTCTCGTAGCCGTACTTATCTTCTTCGGGTGGGTGCAAGATGGATATGCAGAGCTCTCCGTTGGGGTAGATATTAGGGTGGAATGGGACCGGCTTCTGGAAGACGATCTTGGGGGCATGTGAGGATATTCAAGCGGGAAGGTCATAAGAGCCCTGAAGTAGGCACCTATGTTCCTCTATATATTAGCTATACCGGATCTTAAGGTCTTGCCCACTAAACACTTGTAGTGTATAGGACTATAATTCAAATGACAATGGGTTAAAACTCACCACCGTAATATTTGCAGTCATCATTGATCATAAGAATAACCTCCCATTCGAAGACATTGTCTTCTTTAGCCAACCCCACTGAAATACCCGAGAGGTCGGATGACGTATGCATCTCCTTGAGCTGGCGTTGCAAGAGTCGGCCAGCTCCCGACATCTGCGCCGACGATGCTGACATGACGACAATTATGTGCTACGCGACGGAAGACAATGATATTAAGGAAGGGAAGATCAAAGATAAGATTATGTGTTTTGGTTTCCGTAAATCGGTGTATGTAAAGATGGGTTTAATCTACGTCGCAAGCGGATAGGCCAGGTAGATTCGAACCGCAAGTACCGCTTAGAAGTGGTTAGACGGGGGTCGGCGACGCGATTGTGTAGGCCGGTTGTGTAAAGGTAACCACCACCTATGTATGTAAGTTTGACGTTAGTTGTGTCGGAGTGGGGGTGCCGTTAATCGGGTGGGTTAACTGTTGAGGTGAAACAGACGTGAAAGTTTGAATCTACCTGTCGAATCCGAGGCGGCGAAAGTACTGGAATCGATTTGGTGGGGTAGCTTATGTACGAAAGTACATTATTAAACCTAATGTAAGGACTGCTTATATGCAGGTAAGAACGGAGGAGCACAAGGATACAATACATGTAGTATTGGATTATAGGACAATTGCCGTGTGTGCTTAGGTAGATTTGTTTGTGTGTACTTTATTGTTGGATTTACAAAGATACCTAGGAATCTCTACGTTCCATACGGCAAATATAGCAAAGACAATCAAATAGTTGTTACAGAGTAGGTATGCATAACTGCAGTTAAAGCAACATACAGGTATATATCTACGGACACAGCATTGAAAAGTTCATATTTTTGAGAAGAGGTACATACATACGTTAGCGATAATCGAGTTCAAATTGAACCCGGCGAAATTGACTCCTGCAAGTGCGGGAGGATGCATGCAGGCTTGTACAACAGAACAGGTAGCAGCCAGTGAAGGACTTATATCTCCGTACCAGTTATATAATCCATAGTCCATTGATCTTCTTATCCTGTTTGATACTGCCCACCAGTATATATACCTGCTTATGTAAATCACATGTATCTTAACAAAAGTGAATAGGAGCTAGATAAGTCGAGATAATTCTAACATCACTTATATAAAACAGGAAGAAAAAGGTATGGACTTGGTTAGCATATAGCTGGTAGATATATAACTCTTCTTCAGAGCTACTCTACCGCCAATGGTTCTATCTTTGATTATAGATAGAGTATTACAAACTCACCCACTCCCAATATACATATGATCATAAGAATCAAACCAATATACCGCCCACATACGCCCGGCAATTATAAACCAAACCAAACTCCGGATCGAATGCATTTTTAACGCCAGCTTTTTCCTTATATCCCGCTTGATACGAATATAATTTCTCAAAAGCACCCCGTAATTTCAATACGTGGCTACTTCTTTTAGACGTTCCAAACCCAGTAATCCCCATTGCAGCCATCATATCATCCTCGTCATGCTCGCCTTCGATCCGTACGTCATCGCCATACTCCGTCTTAATCTTCACCTGCGCATCCTTCTCCGCCTTCTTCCTCGCCAGCTCCTCCTGCCTCTTAACCCGTCTCGCCTCTCTCTCCTTCGCCGCCTCCTCCTCGCGCATCTCCAAGCGTTCCTTTAGCGTCGTAGCGCTGGCCTTCTTCTGCTCTTGTAGCCGCTCCCACACCTCCGTGATCCGCTGGTGGACTTCCTCCGCGCTCGCCTTCTTGACCTCGCCCGTCTCCCCGATGTTCCGCAGATGCTGCATGCTGTTCACGTGCTCCACCCATTGCATATTGTCCTTGAACGTCAGATCGCACGCGCTGCAGTAGAATCCGGCGCCGCGCCCCCTTTTCCCCTGGCCGGCGCCCGCCGGTATCAGCATCGTCTTGCCGACGTTGGCCTCTAGATCAATGACATCGCGGCGCGCCCGCGTGAGCGTCTCGTCGCCCGTGAGAGGTTTGTAGTACTTCTTCCCTGCTAGCTTGGCCTCGTATCGGGCTTTCGCTTCCTCCTTCTCGGTCGCTTCTCGCTCCTTGGCTTTCTGCGCGTACTCGTCGAGGTCGTAGTTCCGCCGGAAAGACGTGTCGTCGGCTGGCGTGCCGTACGCCGAACCCTTTTTGTCGGCCATGTTGATGACGTTTCAGAGGCGTACGTTTGACTGGATTTGGAGTGTTATATCGTGGAAATTAGGACTTGAGTATTGGCGTGAAGGAGACGCTGAATAGTAGAGTTGACGTTGTATGTGTTGGAGCTTGAATTGCGACTGACGCGATAAAGTTATCCGGCATTTTGATAGAAGTAGATAAGACAGGGGATGGCATTCTATTAGTGGGTACCCGGATAGGTACCCACACTTAGTGTCTTTACTGGTACATCTAGCACATCTAGCACGAAGAAGGACCCCTAACTGCGGTTTAGAGAAAATATGCTTAACGGATTACCCCTCCATTTATGCCAATAAGCATCTTAAGTAAAACTTCCTCCCCCACTCCATCTCAGACTTTCTCAGACTTCTTATACAAGATCCCGTCTACCAAGTCTTCTTCATAAGAACAGGTAACTTGATAGAAGATTGAAATTGGCTTTTTTACGTTAAAATGCTCTACCTTGTGGGACTGGGTCTCTCTGATGAGACAGATATCACAGTTAAAGGCCTCGAGATCGTCAAAAAGGCGTCTCGTGTCTACCTCGAAGCGTATACTAGTATTCTCCTAGTAGATCAGTCTGTCTTGGTAGGCTAGCCCTGCTCCGTTGCCATGTCGTCTTTTATTATTCAGCTAACGCTAATGGCGCAGTAGGAGAAATATTATGGCCGGTCCATCGTAGTTGCAGACCGTGAGATGGTCGAGTCGAACAGTGAAGAAATCCTTCGCGATGCGGATAAAGAAGACGTCGCATTTTTAGTAGTTGGTGATCCTTTCGGGTATGGAAGAGCGTCCCAAAACGTCCAATGAGGAGCCATTCCTCTCCAGTGGCGCATAAGATATGAGCTTGGACTGATATGTTCAAATGTAGCGCAACAACGCATACTGACCTCGTCCTTCGAGCACGCGAGCTCTCGATCCCCGTTCAGACGGTTCCAAATGCCTCTATTATGTCAGGAATAGGGGCTACAGGACTTCAGCTATACAACTTTGGTCAGACGGTATCCATGGTTTTCTTCCTAGATAACTGGCGCCCCGCGTCATTCTACGACCGTATTAAGGAGAATCGATCCATCGGCCTTCATACGCTTGTACTGTTAGATATCAAAGTTAAAGAACAGAGTTTAGAGAACATGGCACGAGGAAGAAGGATATACGAGCCTCCCCGATATATGACAGTCGGACAGTGCGCGCAGCAGATGCTTGAAATCGAAGAGGAGAAAAAGGAGGGCGTCTATGGACCGGAAAGCTTAGCCATTGGCGCCGCGAGAGTTGGCGGTAGAGAAGAGAAGTTCGTTGCTGGAACACTGAAGCAGCTATGCGATGCTGATGAAGCTCTTGGGCCACCGCTACATAGCTTGGTATTACTAGGTCAAAGAGCGCACGAGCTAGAGAGAGACTATGCGCGCGAGTTTGCGGTAGACAAGGAGGTATGGGATACGATTTGGACTAGAGATTATGGCAAGCAATGAAGAAGTGCTTCCTCAAAATACAAACATGTTCGATGATGCCCTTCCCTCTAGGTAGTATTAAGCGTATTACTACCATAACCAATAAGTCATTCTATAAGACCAAATCAATGCTTTAATAATATCCCAAGCAACCCACCTGTATACTATTTCAGTAGTAGGTTGTAACACTTAATTAGACTATGACCACCGCTTTTATTAATAGATGCAACCTTTTAGTTATTACATGCTGTGTGATGCGATACATCAGACTTTATTATAGATAATATTTCTTTGCCCTCCAGGGGTAATTCAAGTTTTATGACGTCAACGTTAGAGCCGCCGATCATTATTGCAGATATTCACACGAGGTAGTATTCTCAAAAAGGTGTCCTTGTAATTAAGCATCACATTGTTTTGATCTTACCTAGATACAGACTCAGAGAAATTTAGTTAGTTAGTGCATGAACATCTTGTCAAGTCGTATGGATTTGTTCTAGACTCATGACTATATGTGTCGATGAGCAATTACAATTGCGATAGAAGATAAGAAGTAGGTACGCGTCTGGGGGCGCTAAATAGATCGGGATTACCAAATCTAGTAGTCCTCGATGTAATTACGAACCAATTCATGAGCGTACGTGGGCATTTTGTACGCGTGAACTTTAAATAGAATCCAATCTCCAATCCAGGCTGCGGTTCGAGGGAACAGGGTTGGTCTAATAAGGAGAGGTACGGCTGAGCGATACGCTAACCTGTGTGTTACATTGATGGTAACTGATATAGCTGCTTACCTAAATCTTTGGGGCCGATTTTGGCTTCTGTCATTGGATCATTAATTGATGTTTTGACACGCAGAAGTAGAAAATGGTTAGAGGTGCCAACAGGAAATAGCGATCCAACAGAGAGTGATAGCAAGTAGGAAGTACTTACCTTTCATTGATATCTCCTCCCCCTACCCTATAGCCACCTGCAGGTACCTCAGATGCAAGAGGTAGGTACATGGTAGATAACGTACTGGAACTAACTGGAGGTCGTAACTTCCACCTTCCACATCCCTCACCTGATAGAGACCCGCTTACTCCATTTGTTCTCATCTTGGATCCTTGGATCCTTACATCCCTACATCTACATCCCCTCCATACATCAACATTTCGGCATAACGACTATTTTGTCGTATTTGGTGCATTTGATGCATTTGGTGCACATCATCCCAAATCATTTCAACTACCTTACCTTCAATAGGTACACCAACACAAAACGACTCTAGATACCTCTCGTCCATTTAAACGGCGTCACCTGATTTCGCGATACTTTCCCCAATCCTTTGGGCTTCAGTTTCTTTTACTCTTTTCTCATCTCTCACCCAAACCATCACGATCTGGTCATAGTCCACAATCCTGTCTCTGATATTCCCTAAGTTATAGTTATCAATATTCCTGTTAGGAGCTTAGGTTTAGGCCTTGTTTCTCCGCGGCAGGTCATCTCTTTTACCGCATTGGAAGTTCCCAAATACCACTCTGACCGAAACTCGGGGGCCCCAAGAATTCAAAATTCATAAGTCGTTTGACCTCAGATAGCTTCTTTGTCTTGTACAAACAGCTCCTCCCCCAAAACACCTCTCACTACCTCGCATTCTACAAGAAGTCGGATCAAATAATTTACGTCGTCTCTGAATCCACATACCCTAGGTATCTGGTATATCTTTTGGCGTTTTGCCAAACTTCGGGCTTCCGAGGTGCTTTACTACACCTCTGGTTATGACCATTGTCACCGACCCTTGTAGTCGTCCGCGTCATTCAACATGGTACGATATCATGATTACTTTATCTCATGTTGTTTTACTCCTTTTCACTAACAAGTTACTGTAGAGCAGCATCGCCTGGGAATGCCGTGATCAGGCCGATCAGGCCGAGATCTATTATAATCATCCCCTTCGCACCAAGGTTCGACGTCTCGAGGATGAGAACATGGCCTTAAAGCGTCTACTTCGTGAGAATGGTATCTCGTGGCAAACTCGTCCCAAGCCCGCGAGAATCTCTGCTGCTGGACGAATTACCCGTGCATCTACTAGAGCTGTTCGCCCACCCCTTCCACACATCCCGGTTGAGATCCAGCTTAGGATTATGTCATTCGCCCTGACCAGCCCACTTCCTATTGTTGATCCGCTATGCAAGGTCAAGCCGGAAAATCTGACGGTTCGAGAGAAGGCTAAGTCTAGCAGACTTGCCATTCACTTCCTCGCAACTTGTAGGGCCTATTACGCTGAGGGCACCAAGTTCTTATGGACCAATAACTCCTTCGTCTTCACCAGTCCGGAGTCCCTTAGAAACTTCGCAGAGGTCCCTTTTCACTTCCGACAAAACATCAAGGATGTTAACCTTCGTATCATTGCAAAGTTCTATGATGACGAGGATCGTACGCATAAAATTAGTCGCAACTACCATCCCGATCTCAGAAAGGCCATTGTCCTAGCTATAAATAAGCGGCCCAAGGAAAACAGTCTTGCTCGCCGTGGCTTCCGAACTTACGGTTGGTACCAGCTCGCTGACTTCCTCATGGCCATGTTGCCACCCTTTGACCCTACTTGTATCTCTCATGGTAACGGCTCAACTACCACATATTCCACTCCATTGCCTAAGTTACTACCATCACTCGAAAAGATCCGCATCGACTTTGTGAACTTTGGTGAAGACATGTTTAACAACCCCCCACCCCAGCTTCACGAGGTTGCATCACACCAGCTTGGATGCACCCTGAATGAGGTGGTTCTGACTGGCCTGCCGAGCGATGAGACCGGCCTTCGAGTTTGCAACGAAATGGCTGGCCTTTTGAGGGATGAAGGCCTCCTTATTGATCATGCGCCTACCATGGTGGCTCTCAAGAACGGCATACGGGCTCTTGAATGCGATACCGATGAGTGTCATTACTGTGCAAAGGTCGTTCGAGCGATGCGCGCATTTAAGAATGGCGAGCACCATCACGATGATGTACATGCCCATTTCTTCGGGGCCGATTTCCCTCCCGCGCCTAAAGATGAAGGCGAGCCGCCTTATTCTTACTACCACTCCTGCAGGACCATCTGGAAGAAGATACCCGTTAAGCTCGGCGACGAGGAACGCAAGTGGGTGCTTTTTGATAGGATGAGTGGACTCCCCTGGGATGACGTGGAGGAGGATATCACGATGTTCGACTTTCTTAGCGACGATGATGAGGCTATCGCATGCGAGAATTGTGGCGAGGTTCACCCCGGAGCCATCCCCCCCATAGAGATGATGGATCTTTACGACGACTTTTAAGCACACGGCAGAAGGGATAATCCCGATCTTTCTACGATGATTACGAGCGATATGCATATGATACCAGGTTTGCTTTTCGGCATTTCCAAGGGCGGATGGAAAAGAGACGGGGTGGCAAATGTAATAAGACTACATACAGGTCGGAACCCATCTTCAGAAGAAAGGGTGCCCAAGCAATACCATGTAATATACAAGCCAAACAAGACCTTAAGGCTCGAGTACCCTAATGCCTGCTTTATATGAATTGGCCTCTATTATTAGTAGCGTCAATTTGGCTTCTAGTTAAGAAAAAAAAGCTAAGCTTTAGTTAATCATACCCTCCTCCGTACTATGTATATTGCCCCTTATCATTTTCGTCCCGTTTGCGAAAGAGGTTTGCGTTACTCACTAAGCTTCCGTCGCAAGAACAACACCGCAATCTGCTAACTACCTGATGATAGGCAGTTTTGTCGAAAGAAATAGAAGTTGGTTGAATAAGAGATCTGCCAGATCTTTACTACTAATTAGTACTTAAACTTTTATCTTACAAAGTACCGATGTTAGGCTACGCCTAACATCACTCCTTTCTTCCTAAAAGAATAAATAAATAAATACGTCCTCGTGTTACCTGATCAAGATCTTGAATCTCGTCATCGGTTCTTGACACTTCTGGCAGGTGTTTTGGGAGTAGGGGGCTTTCTTTTGGCTTATCCAGCTAAATACTTGTCTTCCTTATCCCCCTCTTTATTTTCTAAGATGTCCATAATGTCTTTGGGGATTTTGGCCTGTACGGTTATCTTTGTTATAGTCGACGGGGTGTCTGGTTAAGTTGATTTTCTAGAATCTACTTGCTTCGAAGCTGATGTAGTAGGCTTTTTCTGTTGTAAGGCGATAAGTTCGCCGGCTTGGTCGGTTAGGCTGCCAGGTCTTTGATGGCCGATGTGACAGAAGTAAGCCCTTAGATAGATACTGGATGCGAATTTTGAAGTTCAACATATTATTCCATGTTTCGGGTTGACAGTTCGTGGTATTGCGCTTCCATCTTGACAATTCGTTGCTCCAATGATCCATCAGGAATATTTTGCCTTTAGAACACTCAACTCGACAACGCGGCGTACATATACTCTCAAAACAAATAGTCCTATGATGTTACGAAACTGGCAGTCTTCTGGATTCCCCATAAAGTTAATTCTCTTGCAGTTTTCTGCAAGGTCGTATTTATATATGGCCGAAGATAAGCCCCTAACTTCGTGACAGCCGTAGAGTAAAACTCGTTTATAAGTGTTGCAAGACTAGTTGATAGCCTTGTACATACCTAGTTATTCCTTACAGCAACCCCAATTGTGTCAGCTTCTTAAGGAGAGTAGATAGATATCCCCAGTATACCTCGTACCATCATCGTAAGCCTAAACAATAGACAAAACTCGGAATAGAATTACTCTTCTCCTTGCTCCGCTTCCTTGCGCTCTTGAGTAACTGGCCTAAACATGTCATCCCTTATCCCTTGTAGGGAGATTCCCCATTCTTTGGCAATTCTCTCCAGCCATGCCTTTACCGTTATCGTTTTCCCACGTCCATATTTATCGTAATAGACCGTCAGAATTTGGTCATATTCCTCTATATTGCTAGGCACCCGTACACTCTTCGCCCTCGGTCCTACATACGCATCATGACCATACGGTGGCATGCTTAGCCATCTATGCTGTGCGCTGCACACAGTGATCACACGGGATTTGGGATCCCGTAGCCGTGCAAGGCAGCCCGAGCAAAAGACTGTGTTCGGACAGTAAACACAATGGTAGAATCTCGCCTCGAAATCCGCCATTTTCGGGCATTTATTGCCCTCTGGGGTGCGGCCGTCGCAGTACCAAGCCCATCTAAGCCTGTTGAGGTCAAGTTGAGGGGTATGCTTCTTCTCCAATGCTGACAGACGGAATTGGGAATACAAAGCCCCTTGGACCTCGGGTTTGAGCGCATTTAGTTTATTGATGTCGCTATAAGCGCCTTCCTTCAGGTTCAGTTTAGTCACAAGGGCGTCGACATGTTCCTTGGCGAATTTTATCCGTTGGACTTGCGCTGCAGTATATGATACTTCGGTTTTTGTTGCTTGAATTATTTGTTGGGCCTGTCTGATGCATGCATCTAATACCAGTTGCTTCTTTTCCTCATTACTCCTCGCAATATCCCCAGCCTCGAAGTATAAGGCACCCGTAACGAGGTCTTGTGGGATCAACAAAGACGAGGCAATGGCTGAGTTCGTAAAGTCTTGGAAGTGCCTCAATACTTTTCCCAGTCGGGAGAAGCCAGGCACGTCGTTTTCGACTAGGTCGTCCAATATGAGATGTAGTGCCTGCTTGATCTCCTGTCTTAACGCCGTCCTAGCTTCCTCCTCCTTCTCCCTTAACGCGTACAGTGCACCCAAAAAACTAACCGGACCGCACGAGCCTCGTCCTCGACGAAGTTGTCATCCTGTTCAAATCCCACAGGTCCCTCTGCAGCCGTCTGCATGACCCGTATGGCTCCCTCGAGGAGGCCCGAGTCCTCGCTGGCTATGGTGAACAAATTTGTGACAAAAGTATCATGGTAAGGCTTCCGTGCCATGAGTTGAAGAATGCGGATGGTCCTCCCATCATCCCTCCCAAAGCAGAACATACGCTGAAGCTCCTCCTTCGCTCTCTTAGTATCCGGAGAGCTCAATATTATCCTTAGATAACCCAATTGTCCTTGTGCAGCTAGCTCCTTATTGTTGCTATTCCGCGCGGTTAAGTAATGCTCCGTCGCGCTGGATATATCATCTGCCTCGTAGGCATAGTCCCCTGAACGCAAATGTAACCCGATAATGATGTTAAGCTTCGAGGGCAATAAGGCATCCTCCCGTTCTAATTCTTTTATACCTATCTCAATTTCCTTCTTAGCCTTTATGAAGCAGTTTTTTCGAGAATATGCTTTTCCTAGTCCAGTATGGCATTGCCAGCTGGGGTTTTCTTTTTTAATAGCATACCGGTAGAGTGATATAGTCACATCAGGGTGGCTCTTCATGCGATAGGAGGCAAATGCGAGGCGTTCATACCAGAGGGAGTCGAGATTTGAGAAATTCAGCTCTAGGACACTTCGGCACCACTCGCTCAAGTGTTGCCAGTTTTTAAAGTTACTAGAGAAAGCAGACAAGGGTGAAGAAGATAAACCGAATGAGTATTTGTCTCCAGAACCTATGTCGGTGGGCATACCCAACTGCAAATTTCCTTTTGTTTCCTGTTTATGGGAATTGGTCAGCATAAGACACAGCAGAAGGATAGAACTGAGGGCATAAGTCGAAACCCTGAATCACAAATCACTCACTGCCATAATAAACCTCTGAATCCATTGGCAAGCATTTTTGGCGTCCCAACTCCTTTCTCTCAGAAGTCCTCCTACGACAATCTTCACAAATTCCTTCAGATACCCTTTTGCTGGGCTGGTGGCTTGCTCTACCCCTGTAAGCCAATTAATGTCTAGCTTTTGCACAGTCCACGAGCCTATCAGCCACTCCCTGATATCCTCCATATCCTGTATTACCCACTCCGTCTGCTCGAAAGTTTGTTTATGACGCCGAAATATTATACTGTCTTTGAACATCTCGTAAAGCTTCCGTGCAATAGCGGCGCGATCTTTCATGGTTAGCATCCCCTTTTCTTCATCTTCGAGCTGGCGAAGTCGACTTAAGTGGTATGGTAGGAAGGACATTAGGTATACGCCGATCTCCCTGGTCTGTTCCTGGGGCTCTTCGGCTAGGTAATCGAACGCATGCGTCACAATAGTGTGATGGGCCTGAAACTCATCCACAGAAATGCTGTACATAGAGGTATCACTATCCGAAGTGAAATTGAACTTGTTTCGAATAGCCATGTTGGCAAGATCCCACAGAAACTGTCCGCAAGTTTCCTTGTCTACGTTTTTGATAGTAATAGACATATCGATAGTAGCACTGTCATTGGAGGATGATGTTCGGGTTGCCAGACTTTTCTTCACCAGATACTCTTTGATCCCCTCCTAGGTATGAATGTGGTCATCCTCCAGCGCCAAGACAGCTGAATACTTGTTTTTGATGATATTTTCAAGGGGTGTGAGGGACGCATCGCGTGAGGATAAACACTTAAAGCTATATTAGCTTTCATCTAGAAAACTTCAACCAGAACTACATACCATGACACCTTCGAGATGATTTAGCTTCAAGGGACGGTGGCTAAACAGAACCCACCCCAGCAGTTCGTTTAGATCAGCTATTTCCTGGGCTGTTAACGACCGTGCCATATTCTTGACTGCAGACTCATGGCTTAGCATAGCTTGATTCGACGTTTCATTTAGCATATTGTCCAAGTCCTGAACGGTCGCACGCGTGCCCAACAAACGAATGACTTCGATTAGCTTGTACTGAAGTTGAGTATAACTTCCATTAAGGTTCAGCGGTAGCTTGTCGACAATATTCTTCCTAGCCACTGTACTTTCGCACCGGTATCCTTCATCCCCATATACACTGCAGTGCCCTGGATGTCACGATGTCCTTGGATGGTATTCTGAAATCTGTTCATTTCATCCGACAAGCCAGAGTCATCTTCGAAGATGGACTTGACCTTTTGCTTTAAGCGACTCCGTTTGCCACCCTGCTGGTAATTCACAACATGAGCGCAAACCTTGACAAAGCTAGCCATGACTTCGTGAATCATCTTATAAAGCCAGGGCTCGACCTCTACGTTTTCGGAAGACAAGTACATATGAACTTGTAATAGTGTCGGCTGTACTTTTTTGAAGACGTCGTCAACGGCCTTGCTGTAGTCTTCGATGGCTTGGGGTATGTTGAGCACAAAGTATAACGCAGAGCTAACCAGATGAGATGCTCCGGGAATGGGAATCTATAGGGATCACTGGGTAAGCATCTAGTTAAGAAGAAAGCGTAGCCTAACATACAAACTGCGTAGCAACCCCGACGAATTCCTGTAAATATTAGAGTGACGTAAGCACTGCATCTTTTACTTTTTCGAATTTGCTTTCTGTCGCTGTTTTGTCATTGCAGGACATCTCCAGAATTTTGTTGTTTACGTCCTCGAAACTCTTTACTTCACCTTTCAAAGACTTGTAGCAAACCCTCTCGAATTCCTTTGCTGCTTCACCCCATAAAGACTCTAGCGACTTTCGGTCGCTGACTAATTGCCATGGCCCGTCCGATAATTGTTTGTCCGACATGATGATTCTTGGTTTGTTGTAATGCCAATAGGTAATAGTAGTGTGGAGGTGAAGATGAAGCAGCAATAAGTTATAAGCGTAGGGGCTCGGGTGAGTATTTACCTAGGTAGGTACATACCTATATAGGCACTTACCAAGCAGCAGAAGATCAGGTTATTGCCTCCGCTCTAATTTCCTCCCTCTCCTTTTTTCTTTTGGGTTTTGACCGGTCTACTTTCAAGTTCAGCTCTCACTACGCTAGGCATCCATTCCGGTGTAATGTATTATGGGTGTATGGCTATGATTTCTCCTACATAGACGAGGCTGTGTGATGTGTCAATATATGTGGTTACATTTACTAGAGGTACAAGCCAATATCAAGCGCTTATAGAGGCATTTAACTAAAAGGTATTGGATTGTTAGGCTTTCGTTTAGAGCCGACTCAGCTTGCGGCGGAAGGGGTGGTCTTCCGAAAACAAAAATGCGTTTCATTATGCTTGGGGGTTTCTCGGAATATGCTACCATACTTGCTGATCCATATGTATTCCAAATCGAATGCAAGCTGCTCATCGTAGATTACGCGCGTATATATGTGCTGGAAGGGCTTATTTTCGTATCTAGACCATACATTTGGGTGGTAGGTATAACTCCGAGTTTAAATTAATAGATACTTTACATCTACAACGTTGGAACGATGGATGTGTATAACGGGTATTCGGCCTCATCGCCGTTAACAGTATAGATACAATTAGTAATTTGTTTAGAGGCATGTATAGTTGTTAATCATAGGCGCGAGGAGGGTCGTCGCGACTGATAAAAGGATATTGGTACATTGAAGTCGGAGGAGATGAACTGGTTTGGAACAATGTCGTGCAAAACTAAATCCACGGCGCCTCTAGCGACTTCACGGTATAATTATAGATCGCTAAATTTAAGCGCTCGATGGCTTTTATATTAAATCTGTTCATGGGTAAGGTTGTTTCTAAGACGACGTTGTAAATACATAAACCGACGGAATAGGAAACGACGAGCGATATACTAGGGTGGATGAGGCTCACCGTATATGCATGAGGCATTTGTAAATAAATACTGCTTGGCCAGTAAATAAAGTGGCTACCGAGGTATAATAATCGGACAAGTGATGTGAAGACATGAACACCCTAGCCGACATGGTTTCGTTTGTAATCCTGATTTTCATTACTCGGGTACTACAACCTGTTTCTTTTCTTCTCCATCCATATCGAGAAGTAACTCTAGATGCGACCAGACTGCTCATCAGCTTTTGAGGATTTCGGCCGTTTTAACTCCTATAATAGAACATGATTCATCGTTATCATGGGAAATCCATATCTCCCCGCCACGCCCCTCGACTAGGATGAACTCATAACAACATCACAAATCCCCAATTACTCTTCAGATTCCGCTTCGCTTTCGGCTTCCTCAGCCTCCTCGGCTTCCTCGGCTTCAGCTTCTTCGGCTTCACCGTTTTCCTCTCCGGTGGCAACGCCACCTTCACTTTCCAATCGTAGCCACTCCTCCCACTCGGGGAAAAGTTCTTCGTCTTCCGTTGGGATAGCGATCACCTTCGCCACCCGGCCCTTTTTGTTCTTCTCCAAGCCTTCCTTCCATCCCTTCACAGCATCAACTGTTAGGCTCGGTTTGTATGTTTGCGAGAACAGGACAGCTTCAGCCAACCTGTTAGTCTTAGTGAGAACCTCTACACAGCCTGCGGTATCACCCAATAACCACTTGCACGTGAATGCGACGTTGTGAGCACCAGACTCTTCTGCTTGCGTGGCGAGTGCTTTTAACCCGGCCTGATCGGATGTGCTTGAGTAAATCAGAAGCAAAGATCCCAAATCTTTCGCATGTGTGAAGCACTCAGCTGCGAGCGGAACATCCCATCCTGCGAGGGCTGCATCACCTACCGTCTTCCACTTGTGGTCGTTATCTGCTTTTCGCGCAAGGTCGAGAGCAATATCAAGCTGGTTCAGGGCTAGTGACAAGTCAAACTTGTGCTCGGGGTCAGTGGCCACTTCCAGCGCTAGTTCTTTGTGGCCTTGTCCCTCGAGGAACCTGGCGATCTTATTGAGCTGATCAGTAGGGATTGTGGGGAGAAGTTCAGCTGCTGTCTCCATATCGCCACGGAGTACTAGTGTCTGATACTCTAGTACGGGAAGAGATAAAGCAAAGCTTGTGACGTTCACGTCTTTATCAGCCAGATATATCCTGGAGTCTCTTTGGATATAGCCGAGGATATACGTCGGCTGGTCGGAGTGTGAGATGGTGTAGATTTGATCACCAACAAGGTAATTCAGTCGGTTTGTGCTGTTGGTGTAGATGAAGCAGTCCCCAACCCATTGACCTGTTCGTACACTGCGAAGGCGTTAGTAATAAATAGAACAGCTGTTAGACAGCAGACTCACCTCTCAGCAATATCTGTAATGACCTCGAAAGCGGCCTCGACTCCATCTTCGTCTACTTCACCGGCTTGGGTAGCTTCGATGTAGCTCTCTCGGGAGAATCTTAGAACATAGAAGGTATCCTCACAGGCCAAGGTGACGAGCTCGCCGCTGTCTGACCAATAGACTTGTTTCGGTTCAACTTCGATTCGTCGGACTAGACCGCCTGTAGTCCAGTCGTAGAAAGATACACCTCCTTGGCCCTTTACACCCAGCAAGACGCCGCCCGTTAAACCATCAGCCTGGAAAGGAATATCCAGACCGCCAGTCTTTTCGACGAAGTTCTTGTAGACCTTGACACTGGTCGCCGACTCACGAATAGCAAAGTCGTTGCTGTTGTCCTTTGATGCCCATACGAAATCCAATGCGGATCCGAAGGCCTTGTTACGCCAAGCCAAAGCTGTGTAAATAATGTACTCGCCATCACCGCAAACCGCAACGAAACGGCCATTGGGGGAGTGGATAAGTGTTTGAGGATAAACTTCGCATGTACCTAGCTCCTTTGTGGGAAGTGTAATCGCCTCGTTGTCCTTAATCGAAGCATCTACAGACCCAGTCAGTACTTTCTCGCGGTCATGGAGTAAATGATATACATACCGCCGCCCTTGATGATGGACGAGACCACTTCGTTATGCCGAGCCCAAATCAATTTGCCGGAGCTGTCCATGGACACAGCAGGCTCTTCTCGGCCCAATTTCACTACTACCGCGCCATCATCGAACCCAACGGCCACGCCCTGCTTGCCGCGCTGGTAGGAGATACACCACGCACGTTCTAGACCGTAGTTTAGAGATTGTTCAAAGCGGTATGTATTTGCGTGCCATATCCTAATAGTACCATCTTCAGAACCAGAGATGATGACAGGTAGCTCCGGGTGGTAACAGGCGAAGGACACGTTGTTGGTGTGGCCTTCGAGGCTCGCGATGAGACTCTTTGTGGTGTAATCCCAAACCTTGACGGTTCTGTCGTCGGAGGTGGTGAGGAGGTACGGCTTGTCAGAATGCGGGTAATAATCGACATGGTTAACACCCTTGGTCTCGTGTGCCTCAAGTGTAAAGTTGGCAGTAGAGGAGCCCAGGCTCCATATCTTGACAGTCCTATCTAAACAGGCCGAAGCGAAAGTGTTGGTATCCTTGGGATTGATCGCTAGTCCCATAACATAATGGCTGTGACCTTCAAAGACTTGTACACACTTCCATCCCTTCTCCCAATCCCATAATTTTATGGTCATATCATCGGAGGCGGTCAAGACGAAAGGTTGTGTGGGGTGAATCGCGATGGCACGTATGTAGTCGGGGTGCGCCTCAAAGGACGTAATCTTCTCGGATGTGTTATAGTTATATACTCGTAGTTGGAAATCGTCGGAGCCGCAAACGATCCAGTTCTTCCTCGCAACGAATCGACCGGCTCGAACAGGGACATCAGTAAGCTCAAATGTTTTTACAATTTGCTGTGTTTCGTATGACCATATGTAGACGTGGCCTTAAACAATTAGCTATTGATCAGAGCTCTAGGGACTCGAAGAGGTTGAAGACAGGCTCACCGCTGTACAGGGTGGTTAAGATCCATGGCTCTTGCGGGTGGCAGTCGATGCCCTTGACACGCTCGCTGCGCGCAAAAAGTTGTCGCTGTGCGTCAAATACCATGTTAGCGTATCCAGAAGCCCGGTAGCTGGTTTATCAGATTGGAATAAAAGGGCATGGGGATTTAAATTCGTAAGGTGTGGAGGATCATGATGGTAGTATTTGGGAGTTGAGCCGCAGCTCGGCGATAGTCAATAAAGGCCAGGTCTCGATATACCAAGCCGAATTTCTCGAACAGGAAAGTAATCCAAAAAGGAATCGGAGCAAACGGAGATATTGCACACACCTTCACATCTAGCCTCATTTTGCCGACAGGTCCAATACCGTAAAGAAATGAAAATGGGTCGGGGAAATGCAACGATTCGTTCGAATGGGG
This sequence comes from Entonaema liquescens, assembly GCA_902805475.1. Classification (NCBI taxonomy): domain Eukaryota; kingdom Fungi; phylum Ascomycota; class Sordariomycetes; order Xylariales; family Xylariaceae; genus Entonaema; species Entonaema liquescens. The sequence continues at coordinate 573,050 of CADCSX010000006.1, forward strand.
GGGCAGTTGATGGTTGATCGTGGGTGGATCGATGCTGGTAATATTACGTGAAGACCATCTAGATCGAGATTGTTGAATTGTAATAAGTGTTTTGTCTAGACAAAAGAGGTATGTATTATTTCAATTGCTGGGTGCTTGTAGTTGAAGCTGTGATAGCTTACATTAAATCTGAAAGCCCAAGTAACATTCAATTTACCCACAGCCGTTGCCATTTCCACATTTCCACATTTTCAAGTTTCAACGGTGGTCACTTCTCCCTGCTCCTATCGACCAATCAGCTATCGATAGCTTATGTAACACGTGGCTGAAGCTTAACTAACTTCTAGAACCCCACCTATACGCCTGTAACCAAGCCACGATAACCTCTCTAGAAACCTCAACGTCGGAAGTCTCTGACCGTCTCCTTGATATTTGCGCTCTTTATATGTATGTCTATATACGGGAAGCCTAATCACTTGTCAAGTAGGTTACAGAATAATTTGCAGAGATCTTTTGCCATTGACACTTTAGAGTGTGCGGATTATTTTGTCCCCTACTTTCCTACTATCCTCACGAACAGCCATATGAAGCATTATAAGTATAATAGCAGTAGCATACACATTAGGTACTTCACATATCCATATACGTGTCACAATTACTCTGAAAAGGCAATTCAACTTAATTCATAATATTTTTTATTGTGAAATCAATCTTCTCCTGTCGTCAATCTTGTATCAACTCGACAAGAATGACTAATACCTAGCGGAGAACGCAAACGCAACCGATGCAGACTTATAATGCTGCTTGACGTGATCTAGTCGTCGTAAAGCGTCCTGCGTTCCCTTAAATTTCCTTTCTGGTATCATCATACATGAACGCCTTTATCCCCTGTCATTTCCCTAGACGTAACAATCGCTCCCATGCCATGAAATTCATCTGAAATGCAAATGCAGAAATAGAACACAAAGGCAAAGACGCAGCTGGAAAGGGGAGATATCCGCCCGCTTACTTAGTCTTGGCTGTCAGCCTGGACCTTCTGGACGATCTCGACCACCTTGGGGTACAGCTTCTCCGACTTCTGTAGACCGCAGATCTTGTGAACTACTTCTTCGGGGCTGTTCTCCGACATGATCTTGGCAAGCTCCTTACTCTCCTCGTCGCCTTCTACGTTCTGGAAACGGAAAGCCATCTCAGCAGCGGCTAGGAGGGCCGGGGTGTCGTGACCTAGCTCGGCCAATTCAGCGGCAGGGCCGATGAAGCGCTCCTTGCGACCAAGCTTTCGTAGGGGAGCACGGCCGACACGCTCAACAGCATCAGCCAGATGAGGGTTGCTGATTCGGTCGATGATCTTCTTCTTGTAGGCCTCCTGCTCCTCGGGGGCGATGCCGTGCTTGTCAACAATGAGCTTGGCGGTCTCGTTGACTGCAGCGGCAACCTGACTCTTAATGTCCTTGTCTCGCATGGCATCGTCGACGGTCTGCTTCTGCCTGTTGTAGCCAAAGTAGGCGGCAGTGGCGTGGGATGTGTTGACGGTGAAGAGCTTGCGCTCGATGAAGGGAAGTAGGTTGTCTACCCACTTGATACCTTCAATGGACGGCCGCTCACCATGTTGGAACGGAGTCTCCTCGACGACCCACTCGTAGAATTTCTCCAATGTCACGTCCAAGCCGGCGTTGGGGTCTTGGGCAGGAACGATACGGTCAATGGCAGAGTTGGCATAGGCAGCTCGCTCGTGGTGGTCTTCGAGACGGTGCTCAGGGGTGTTCTTGGGGTCCTTGATGTGGCCAGCGAGGGCATCTGTGGCACCGATCATGTTCTCGCAGGCGATGACAACCAAAGGCTTGAGTTCGTTCGAGCGCTTGTCGATACCCTTGGCAATGACGGGAGCGATGAACTTGAGGATGTTAGGGCCGACAGAGCAGGTGACAACGTCGGCAGTTGCGATCTCGTCAACAAGCTCAGCTTCGTTGTGCTTGGAGTTGATGGCTCGGTAGTTGGTGATTGTCTTGACGTCTGTACCCTCAACTCCGCGCTCAATGACCTTGTATGAAGGTGTTGAGTTCAGAGCGTCTACGAGCTTGTCGACAACGTCGGCGAAGACGACCTCATAGCCTGACTCGTGTAGGAAGCATGCAACAAAGCCTCGGCCAATGTTGCCGGAGCCGAAGTGGACTGCCTTCTTACCCATTTTGAATTGGTGTAGGTAGAGATGGGAGAGTTGATGAGAGATGATGTTGTAAGTGTGGATGATAGGATGGTAGGAATTGATGAGATGCGTTGCGGTTCTGAAGTTTCAGAAACACTAAAGTAGAAGTTTTATGGTTAAGGTTGGTGAGAAAAAGAAAGTAAGCGTGAAGAAAAAAAAAAATTTTGGGAAAGGGAAAAGTCGATGTTCTTATGTGCAGGTGCGAAGCAGTGCAAAGGCTGGAAGGAGGTAGTTGACGAGGACGAGGGTAGGTGCAAGGTGACTGGACAAAAACCACGAGGCCCACGAGCACCGAACAATTCGACCGGATGTGGAGGGGTGCTGCGTAGCGTCACGGCAGGAATGGATGGCGGACTGTATCGTACTGTACTCCAAGTGACCCACCGTTTTGCTGGTTCCTGCTGACGGCATTACGGCATTACGGCATTACGTACCCTGTACAGCCGGTAATCCCCAGTTAATTATAGACCCACTTTCACGTATCGTATCGCTTTTTGTTAACGGTGGGCTTTTAACTTCTACTATTGTAGTAACACTTAAAAAGTGACTTTGTTCTATTGTGTACAAAGGCCTTCTATGTATCCGCATCTCGGTCGTATTAACAATACCTATTGAATATCTTTTGTTCATCCGATTGACGATCGTGACTATTATGTAGTCATTGATATATCAGCGACCCTATGGATAGCGTAAATTGGAAAAAGCCTCAACCTTGTGTAAGTCAAGCTTGATTTTCAAATGACTCGAGGTTCCTATTGGGGCTTATTAGATAGTTTCTGAACATAAGAAGTATCTACTGCCGAAGTGGTTGCCTACCTATACTTGATTACAATGCCTCATTTACAACTTACAATTCGCCAACGCCACTCATTACGCCGCGGGAATATTCTATCGAGTTCGAAATTTGACAACACCATATTATTTTATTAGAAGCTGAAGCTACGCTACGTTGCTGGAAAATTAGATGTCTCGCGATGTTAAAAGTAGGCTGGGAAACCACTTATCATGTTCATCGCCATCGTATGATCTAACTATATTTATCATTTGACGATGCTTCTTACTATTGGTCCCTTCGAATCCCAACGTTTTGTCAGTAAATGAGACAGTATTTAGCATTTATGTTCATACTCTCCGTGCCAAGATTTCAATGACACTGTATTGTCCCGAATAGTTCCATAGGGGTTAGTTCAATTCTGTCCATTTTAATATCGTCATTGGACTTCATCTACAGCATCCCTGAAAGGCTCACTAGCGATTCCGTGCTTAACAATTGATCCAGCAATCCCTCGAGTATAACTCTAGATCGCCAGGAGGACGTATTACTAGGCGTTTAGAAAACCTGTAAGACACGTCCACAGCACACCATAAGCGTCTTGATAGATACCCGACAAGCTGGACTAGACGCGAAAGATTTGATTCGATTCCATGAAATCATAACTGCGAGGAGAATTGGAATATAAAGAACCTACATGGACCCTTAATAATAAACAGGCACATGCAACGTGCCAAAGTCTGGGGGAGTCGTGGCCATGCCCAGTACTCTCTAGCCTGTCCCCGCCCGGCAGCCCTAGATCTGATTTGATATCTACTGAGCGCTTGGCACATAGCATACATACTGGCATACGCTGGCATACACATACACTGCAGACTACCGGCCACTTACATACGAGGGCATCAGAAGCAAGCTGGCAAGGAAGCCTAGTCCCTGCAGCTCTTCTATCACCGCCCATTATCGCCAATAGGCGGAGTGATAGAGGTGCCGAGGCGGACTGCATCTCTATTAAATAAGAATATGGTCGGCTACGAAAGTGGTGTGTCCCTCGGCGCTTCTTTATTATCGTGATACCGTTGAGCTCCACACACACTCTTTTGGGCACAGTTCGACCACGATGAGGGTTGGGTTCAAACTTAGAAGGATGATTATACAGTGAAAGGGGTTTGTAGTTGAGTCAGCTATCTTACTGGCGAATCAGAATGATTTAAACACGATAAGTTTTTGAGGGTCTTGAGTTATGGAACGTGTCTAGATCTAATGGTTGAGGAAGATCCCTATGACTTCACAGCCCCCTTTTGTAAGACGCAGACTTCCTAAAGGGGAAAACATATACGGACTATATGTAGTTTAACCGTTTGTAAACGTATAAAACTTTAAAAAGGGAAAAGGAAAAAGGAAAAAGGAAAAAGGAAAAAGGAAACAGGGTTCTTTAACCGGACACTCTAAATCGAAAGAACAATTGCCTTGCCCCGAAAAGCCCCCTCGCTCATCTTTGGGAAGCCAAAAGCCCCTCCTAATCCTGGTCGATGATCTCATAAGGCAACCCAGAAGATTCCGCTAGCACATCTGGGCACATTCAATAGCGAATGGGATTCGCGCTAAAACCACTCAAAACCCCCCTAAAGGCGAACAGAGAGACAAATTGCGCTTTCTCAACATCATCGCCAAAGACTTCTACCGGGGTCCAGGGGTCCTAAGACATGTTTAGGGTTGCATCCGATCGATTCTTGGGTCATTTCACTCCATGATTACGTACCCGAGCGGCTCCCTCCAATGAATTCTCCGACAGGAACCTTTTTTCACTTGTTAGTCGTCGTCGTCGTCGTCTATGTTGTTTGATACGCGTTTAAGTAAACCCAACCCATAAGGATTCCATCTACATTCCACTAGTGTAGAGCTACCATCTTGCCACAACGGCTCCGCTATTCGCACAATTCATACATTAGATACTGCGGGGTTTCATCTAGCGTGCGACAGACTTTAGTGTATTATGTCCTCGGGTTCCATGGCCGAGAGGCTATGATCTCTTCTGTCTCTTAGAACCGGATCAGAACAGCATGTTGTCTTCCACCAATCGTTCAACACTTCTCCTGTCGCTCAATGGACGTCCTGGTAGCCTGGTAAGGCTTAACACGTCCCAAAATATAACCAGTCGACCTGGATCAACCCGGTATCAGATAAGCTCGGATACTACTTCGACGGCTTTCCCCGGTTTTCACGTTGCATGCCATTAGTCCTGGATATTCTCATAAGTATGGCATTTGCCAAATTAAATTTCAAAGCAAACAAAGGCGAAGACTCAACTTACGAGACCAATATAATTACCTATCTATCCAAACTACTACTGCATGTGCTTCATTACGCTATTCTATCTCTTTCTTTCGACATAGCCGCTCTGCTACTGACACTTAGACCGCTAGGCTATTTAGCAAACAACTCTCCTGCGCGAGTGTCCGGGTAGATAAGGTAATCCTCCTCTTGGATCTCGATGCCGCTAACCATTCCTTGGGACGAGAGCATCGTGATCTAACTAAAACAGTATGTATCGACATTACATAAGAAACGTGGTCAAGCGGACTACCTAGAACTATCTCCACTATCTCCCATATCTCAAATGAACCGTTGTTCTTCCAACCTCAAGCCAAGCAAGATCCACTCACTTACATGTCGGCTTGGGCGGTTGGTTACCTGCGACTCCATCCCTTCCCAAAAATACCACCCAGTTTCAATCCCAGCCTATTGGGTAGGCTGCTTTGCTTTCGGCATCGGCAAGGCTATGTGTTCTCACGATGGTTACTCACGATGGTTACTACCGCTGATTATTCGGAATAACACGCCCCCACAACTACTCGGGATGAAAACACACGATACCTCCAAGCAGCACTGTGTCGGATTCCGAGCCAGCCCCAACAACATTCGGCATTGCTCCTAAATTCTCACGCCTCGTTTCTGTTTCACAGGGGGCTAAATCGCAGGCCTTCCTAACCTTGTTCGTGCAATTAATCATCGTGAGTATCTTCGACTTCTTCCGCTTGGCTAGATCTCGATTTCTTCCGGCGTGGGCGGCCCGATTATGCAGGAAACGGAATTATTTCGCTGGGGCTTCCTATCTCATGCTAACTCGCTACATTACCCCCCGACGAAACGGCTAAGCTTGTAACTGTGAACCTTTGTCAGGCCATGTAAGAAAAAGGACCGATGAAATTTTTACATTTGTCCTCGGAGCACCGCCACGATAGTCTCACTTTTTCCTTTTATTTCATTTTATCCCCAAAGCAACGTGCTTAAAGCATGCTATTGTTGTTCGAGATAAATCTGACCGCCTGCTACTACTCTTCGGAACATGGGACGGCCACCGGTTCATCTCCCGACCTGTACGGCTCCACTGTGGGGCCGATTTATCCCGAAAGGCTCAAAATGATTGAGTGCTCCACCGAGGTATTCAGGAGAGTGCCAAGTCACGATATCTGTCAATTACTGCAATCGGACAGGAAGGATAGTTCTAAATGCCCCCCCTAATCCACGAAGAAGATCAAAGATAGTCTGGCAAGTTGTGCAGTCAATAAAAAGACCTAAGTGATAATTCACGATTATTAATTTGAACTTTTGGGTTTTTTATTTTTGGGTTACAAAAATGTCTCTAAAAGACTAAGATCTCATAATACGTGTGAGGATCTTATCTATGTAATATTTGCTAAAAGTCATCGCAGTAAAACCATCGCTGTTTGTATCTTCCCGTGCTGTCTTGCAGCTTCCAACTCTTTATATCAGCAACTATCGGTGCCTGATTGAACAACCTCCTCATAATTATAAATATAGGTAATCCTTTCAGCCCTTGATTGGTGGTGCCGCCAGTATAATAGTTCCCTTTTAGAATGGGTTTCGAAGTAATAGAAGTTCTCCATGGAGGCGAAGGAGGCCAAGTGAGGTAATTATTAGCTCAAGCTCTTAGGCCGGCTATATTGTAGTATAAAGGAAAGGGTGATTTGGGGTGGTTAGGGTTCAATATTTTCAAATCTCTTCTCAATCTCCAGTCGGCGACGATGATATTCGTTAGAAACTTCTGTGATCTTCTTCAAATAATCTTGGTGTAAGGCCTCAAGCTCTGCTAATTTCGTATCCTGGCGTTGTCTCTTCTGACGATGCTGATTTCCATTATCTCTTTGATAAGCCCTTTTGCCTAGGGTTATTTCGGGGCGGGCGAGAAGTGAGGCTGAAGAATTAGTGGGTTGGTGGTATAGGGTCGAATTGGGAGTGGAAGAGAGAGGCGGGCCACCCTCAAGCGGCAGTTGCAATTGCAGGTTAGTAGTTATTTCGGGCCCGCCATCATAAATATCATCCAGGTCTGATTCGGGGAGACCTGGTTAAGTGGAGGATATGCGCCAATAATAGGACCACGGCGTCCATCATAAGCCTCCAAGTCGCGGACGTCGTCTACAGTGAGGATTTCGTCCACAATGTCACTAGCGACAATCTCAGGCCAGTCGTATGCCTCAATTAACTCTGCGAGAACAGCACCAAGGCGATCGGCCGGAACCCTTTTTGTGGGATGACCACTCTAATGAGCTAGCCGTACTGCGAGACATATAGTGAGCTCGCGTAGCCTCATAGTCGACTCTCCTGCACGCGCCGGCTCTTACTATGATAATCTATGTTAGCAACCACCTGATTTATCAAGGTACTATCTCCTGATATAGAACAAAGATAAAGATAAGGAAACTCTTGGTATTAGTACTTACATCCTTTTACGACCCATCTTTCTCTGCCTTTAGGAGCGGCACGGATCTGAATAGTTCTGTGTCCTTTCATGACACGTCGGTAATAGAGTTGTTGTGATATGGTGTTGTTAGGTGTATGTAATTGGCGGAGGTGGCGCTCTACGAACCACCTGAATTTCTCGCAGTGTCGGGGGTCAATATGCCTTACAATTATATCGAGCTCCTGTTCACCCGGGCCGTCGCTGTCCAGTGGTGGATTTTGCGCAGCTTCGGGTGGAGCCGCCTGGCTTTCCGCCCTAAGACTGTGGCCTCTGTTGTAGCCGTTAATAGTATTAGGGTCGTTGCGATGGGGGCCTTCTTCAACTAGAATAGGGTTGGTGCTGCCTCCATCTTCACCTTCCTTGACGCCGGTCACAAGCCCAAGTCCCGTCACAAGGAACTTCTGCTTGGTGAAGAATTTAGTGTCTTCATCGTCGTCGTCAAACTCGTGCTTGAATCGGCGCTCCCAGGGCGTGATGGCAACGTCCAGGTGACCACCACAACTCTTGGACGTCAGGACCATCTTGGACGGTAGACCCATATTAGTAATAACAATATATAATAGACGTATACGTCCTTTATATGTATGATATGTTAGTTGGGATGATACTTCGATGGGGATGAGTAAGGTATGTGAGGACGGCGAGGGTTGGTGTGTGAATGAAGGTTGGTGAAGAATGACAAGTGGGTGACGAGAAGTTGAGGCTCACACAAATCGGCGAGGAGGACGACGTGTTTATATAGTAATTTAGAAAGACACATACCAGATAAGCAACCACTCTCGAGAGGGCGCGACTCCCGCCGAGTATGTGGAGAAGGTCATTCAGGCCCGCCAGAGCAACGACATTAATAGTGAGGAAATAGTGAATACTGAACAGCGAATAAATAATAGTCACCCTTCCTGTGGGCGATGGAATTGTTGGAGAGGATACTTCCGGTGAGAAGGAAGCCAAATTAGTGAATAAATACCTAGGTAGGTAGGTGAATAGTGAAGGTAATAGGTGAGTGAATGTCCAGTGGACTTAAAGGAAGGAGATAATAGGCAAGTATATCTTAGTGTGACACGTAAAGCCATGTGAGGTAGGAGGTAATTGTTTGGAGTTGTGAATTGTGAATATGGGAAGTGATGTAGAAGGAAGGAAATTGGAGGAATAAATAGAGAAGGTGTGGGAAGTATTTAATGTAAAGGAAATCTCCCAAGTGGTCTTAGTGTTGGAAGGTAAGAAGTTGCAGCTTCCTCAAATTTGTGTGTAGATAGCCAGTTGCTTAGGACACTTGTTGAGTGACTTGCAAAATTTGCAAGAGTGAATGAATAGTTTGCTTGTTGGCATGGGGATAGAAAGAGAAGGAGGTAAAGAAGAGGAAAGAAGTTGGATAGATACTGTATACTAAGTAGGTGCTTAGGCACCTAATGTGCTGAAGGTTGACCCGGAGAGATAGCTAAATAGGGGGGGAGGGAGGAAGGAACCCGCAGGTAACCTGAAGTCGCCAGTAGTAGTAATGGCAACAGTCCTTTCTTTCGGTACTTAGCCCCTAGCAACACACGACATTACTAGTGAAAGCTCTTTCCTTGTCTCCCTAGGTGAAATGTATTCCTATCTAAGTCATAGGTACCTATTCTGCAGGTCAGTGATAGCCTACACATATTCACTATTGCACAGGAGGTTAAGCCCATTCTACAAGGTACATCAATACAAAAGCTGCGAGAACAATAGAACTGGAAGGAGTAAATAAGATCAATAAGACTATCTATGTTCTAGGCCTTGACAACCAGTTTCTTCCCCGTGACGACTATCCGTAGCATACCAATAAGCATAGCTGTCCCCATGAAAATGAAGCCAGCAAACAGTTGGATCCCAAAATAACTACCTGTAGCCTTGAGGATACTACCCCCAATGGGAGCTCCAACTAATGAGGCACCACCGTTTAACATCGACGACATGCCCATTCGAGTTCCCAACCGGGAGAGATCAGTGGTGAACGAGGTTAGCACCACTGCTGGTAACGCCACAATCCCACCAGTAAAGAAGCCATAGAAGACTGCGAATGCAATATTCCCTGCTCCAGAGTTGGTATTGATCCAAGCAAACACCGTTATGCCAGCCAAAAATACACTAAGGAAGAAAGTATGAATCGGGCCGATGTGATTTGCTATGAGAGACGGAGTCAGTCTACCCAAAACCGAGGCAGCGTTAAGTATGGCAACTAGATATAAGGCGACAGCCTGACCCTCTAGACCATGATGTAGGGCGTAACTTTGTAGGTAAAAGATCGGGGAGAAGAATGCTATGTAACTCAGAGCCATGCCAGCGCAATAAATGAGATAGGAAGGCTCGCGAAGTGCTGCGGTGTCGAGTAGGGACCGGACTTTGGTGGCAGAAGTACGTCTGCGGAGGACCACGAGAGGTATTATAGTTGTGGCAAAGTATGTGAATCCCATGATGCGAGTTGTCCAGCCGAAACCGACACGGGACAAAAGGCCTTGGAACATAAGGGCATATATAACGCCACCAAAACTACTGCCGCTGGTAACAATGCCCATTGCAAGAGGCTTGCGTTCGTAAAAGTACTCTGGGATGATGGCCACCGATGGGATGAATAGACATCCCGCACCTACACCGATACATACAGCCTGAGCAAGCATCACTTGCCAGTATTCCGTACAGATGCCGATTAGCATCATACCGAGAGTCATTAAAACTGATCCCAAGATGAGGAGAGATCTGAGGAAGCCAGCATCATACAACGGACCACTAACGACACCGACGGCCAAAAGCAAGAAAGATTGAAGTGATCCGATCCATGATATGTCTGAAGGCGACATATGCTGAAGTAACTCATTCTCATAATAAGTTTGATACACCCCAAAGGTATTTATTGTGCCCCTACATTATATCTAATTAGCTGTTGCGAAAATGGGTTGAGGGCGCCTCTGGATTCGCATACCAATGATTGAAGTAAAGGGCAAAGGAGCCGAGCACTTGAAGCCAAGCCACCAATCCACCATCCGGAGGTCCATCATTATCGGAGACAGCAACATCGGCGATTCTTAATCGAGGCTTCTCCCCATCTGAGCTTCTGTCGGTCGGGGACAACTCTTTGTCGATAGTGACATCTAGAGGATCTGGATGCCTTGTCATATTTCTAACTTGTTACTTATGTCCCTTCTTCTGAAAACTGGAAAGTCGACAAGGAAAGATAGTATAAACATAAACGGATCTTAAATATAATAGATATAAACTACGACACCGGAGATAGTTTTGGTGTAATTTACAACGTAACGGTAGAATACAAGGTAGCAGTCCGTTAGCAGTATTATAGCCGGTGAGTTCGATTTCGGCTCGAATAGCTGGGCAATACGGCATTGACTAGGCCGAACTTCGGACTCCATATATAATCTAGTTTATGACATGGATGTTGGATAGGTATTTATACGAAATCAAACATCTTCAAAATAAAAATAAATCATAAAACATTGCCTACGATATTTTATAAAGTCTTAAAGATTGTTTCTTAGTCAAGAAATCAGGCTTATTAATTTTACTGGCGTTATGATACAAGTAACCGGGAGCTAATTCTCATACTCTTTATCTCCTATTTATCAGGACCCAACGCTTGTGACCAGGACTATACTATTTTTATAGTTTAGTATAATAGTACCTATTATGAGACTAGAGATGAGCTTAAGAGTGGTACAGTACTGAAGTTTCTCTCTTTACATATGAATACACCCTCAAATCAAAGAATGTTCAGAAGTGGGTAAACAGTGCTTAATACTGTTAGCTCGGTAGGATATTAAATATTTCAATATCAAGGAATTCGATGCTGCAAAAAGCAAATGCAAGAATAAACCATATAGTCCTAATTATTGGGAACTTCGAACTGAACTGTCCAGTGCAAGAACTTGGAATGCCTCCAGAGTTTCTCTTGTGAGGTAAATCGAGCTATTTAGATCTAGGAAGATGCCATAAACTACTCCTAGATACCGGGGAATCAACAAGTAAAAGAGCGTACAACGATAGCATGATTTTAGATACTACCTACAATCAGCTATTTTATACCTACCACATCAATGCTAACGGATCATCTTAGGAAAGTTTCCTACGCCATCAACCTTCCAGCTCTAGTAATCACAGGTCGTCCGAACTCAGCATTTTGTTTTCATTTTGCTGGTTTACACATTTCATATTTGTGTTTATTACCTATATGACTTATTTCATTTTCCTACCTTGGACGAGACAGTCTGAGATCCACCTTAGTGTATTACCTGCCTGAACACGTCGTACCGTCCTGCCAACGACTCAGAGCCTAGACTTTTCCTCCAGCTGCCAAGCCGGCTCTGACCTTCAAGCACTCGCGAACTTCTTGAACGCGCCGATAAGGCTACCCGTGCTAGCGTCGTGGCCTTCGCCGTTGCCAGGCTCGTCCAGCTCCTTGAGGATCTTCTTGGCGAGGACCTTGCCGAGCTCGACACCCCACTGGTCAAAAGAGTTGATGTCCCAGATGGCTCCCTCGGTAAAGGTGAGGTGTTCGTAGTAGACGATCAGAGCACCCAGTTCGGCGGGGCCAATTACATCGCTTACCAAGATGCTTGTGGTGGGTCGGTTGCCAAGGAATATCTTGTGAGGTACAAGCTCGTCAGGTGTACCTTCGCTCTTGACCTGCTCGGCTGTCTTACCGATCATAAGAGCCTCAGCTTGCGCAAAGTAGTTGGATGCCAACATTTTCTGGTGTAAGTTGTTGGAGATGGGGTTGTGGGACTTGGCGGCGAGAATGAAGTCGGTGGGGATCAGCTTGGTACCTTGGTGGACAAGCTGGAAGAATGAATGTTGGGCGTTGGTGCAGGGCTCGCCGAAGAGGATGGGACCGGTGGTATACTTGGCAGGTGATCCGTCCGAGGTGATGGTTTTGCCGTTCGATTCCATAGAAAGCTGCTGTAGATAAGCAGGGAAGCGGTGCAGGTACTGGTCGAAGCTATATTGTTGTCAGTAAGATGGGTATAAAACATTGGATGCTGGGTCGGAAAAACTTACGGTGCAACCAAGTGTGTTTGCGCAGCGAAGAAGTCGCTGTACCAAACACTCAGTAAGCCACCAAGGACGGGGATGTTGTCTTTGAGAGGAGTTTCCCGGAAGTGTTTGTCCATTGCATGCGCACCACCCAAGAACTTGTGGAAGTTGTCGTAGCCGATGTATAGAGCAACACTAAGGCCGATGGCACTCCAGACCGAATATCGACCACCAACCCAGCTCTCAAAGCCAAACATGTTCTTGCTGTCGATACCAAATTTCGTGACTTCAGCCTCGTTGGTAGACAGTGCGACGAAGTGCTTCGCAATTTCGCCCTTGTTGCCCGTCTTCTCGAGGAACCATGACTTTGCGGTGTTTGCGTTTGTGGTAGTCTCAGCGGTAGTGAAAGTCTTGGAGGCGACAAGGAAGAGTGTCGTCTCGGGGTCGGAGTTGGCGAGGGCTTCGGCCAAGTGAGTGCCATCGATGTTGGAAACGAAGTGTAGGGTCATGTCTTTGGCACCGTAGTGCTTCAGAGCTTCGGTAACCATGACAGGTCCGCTAATATATTGTTAGAAGAGAATGGTACACCTTCGTAGAGGAAGTTTGCAATCATGGACCAGCGTAATGGTTATACTTACAGATCAGAACCACCAATACCGATGTTGATAATGGTAGTTAGCTTCTTGCCCGTGTATCCCTTCCACTCTCCGCTCCTAACTTGCTCGGAGAATTCCTTCATGTGCTGCAGGACCTCGTTTACGCCGCCCTTGGTGTTCATGACGTCTTGTCCATCCACCTTCATCTCCCAGCCGCCCACATTGCGCAATGCCGTGTGGTAGACAGCTCGGTTCTCGGTGAAGTTGATCTTCTCGCCAGCAAACATAGCATCGCGCTTCTTCTCGAGGCCAGCCTCCTGTGCGAGCTTTACTAGTAGGTCGATCGTCTCTTCAGTAATAAGGTTCTTGCTGAAATCAAATAGGATATCCGTGCCAGAGACGCTGTTGTGGAAAGTCTTGCTGAATTTTTGGAAACGAGCCGGGTCATTGGCGAAGGCATCTTTCAAAACGAAGGTCTTGCCTTCAGTCTTGTAGTGGTTTTCTAGGGAGGCCCAAGTGGGCAAAGAAACTGCTTGAGGCATCTTTGCTTTGAGGGTTGATGATGGACTGGAAGAAGAAACGAGGGTATACTGATGCTAACTGCGTCAAGCAGGTCCGTGGTTAGTATATTGTTTTTTTTTTATAATGAAGCTACCCAAGGTAGAATGTCAAGAGAGAGAAAATAAAATAAAAAATGGTTGTATAGTATGCGTGTATTATATATATCGATGGGATTATGGGATTAATGGCGCGGGGTGAAGTCATGCTGTAATGCTGTAATGCTGTAATGCTGTAATGCGATAATGCGATAATGCGGACGGCGGGGCAATCCGTAGAAAGTTATGTCACAATCGTGTTTCACTTACATCGGAAAGAGTTCAACAACTTATGCGTTCCTCAAATATTCGTAAACTCGCAGAGAAAATCGCAGAGTTAGTGATTTATACAAAGTCTGTATATAAATAAATGCCTCTAGGTAAATTAACCTTTGTAGGTGTTTGTTCTTCTTGGAAGGAGAGCTACCTGTATATATGGTGGGGTTAAAAAGTGGATGAGTGAGCGCCATTTTGACATTTCTTGGAAGCTTCCACCTTAACTAGTACTTGAATGGTACCTCCGTCAGGTACCTAAAACTATTTAGATTTCCATAAGCTACTACCTACCTACCTAACAAAAGGTAACAAGGTCATCCCATCTACCCCGCGCTAGTGACGTGATGCTTATGGTATAGACCGGGTAGCTGCGGAACGGTGCATATATATGTATGTATTTCGCGCGTGAAAGCAAGGTGCGATATACTCGGGCTGACAAAATTTATCCCGTGTAACCACGTGAGGCGGGTCCGGCAATCTCGGCGTCTTTCACTCTTCGCTTCCATCAAGCTAAAGTACCTTTTATGTAGTCGGTGGTATCGGACCTATTAGCCATGAGGTGCCGGCTAACTCCGACGTATTAGTAGGTATTGTGTTTAATTCCAGTTTCTTTATTGCCTCTTATATTTACTAACGATTACGATAAGAGAGGTATCCCTCTAGTGCTATGACCGGGGGGAATAGTAAGCAAGCTTCGGGTAAAATTAAGAACCCGATATCCTGTAGCAGTACGAATCTATTGAAATATTATAAGCGACACAGCATTCACTTCACGGAGCAGGGCGATAAATAATACGATAAAGTATTGGCAATGGGCGTCTTTTCCTCGGCCTCAATCTCGTCTATCTACAGAGTTGTCGTCTCCTTTTGAGATCCCAGAAAGTGCAAACTCGGAGGCATCGTCAATAACTCATGCCAAACTCCATATGAAAGTGCTTCTAGGCTGGTCCAGAATCCGGTAATATATCGCAACAGCAATAGCAACAGTAACACAACGCAGGACACCGTCACCACATGTGTATCTCACATCCAGTGTTTCCAGTTACAAACTACACCGACTTGTGTGCTCTACCAATTTCCATCTTGTAAGTCAATCTTCCAGTCGCGAATCCAGGCGTATGTCGTTACATCGCCATGGCCTAAAGGGTGCATACGGTAAGAGACGATCATATGCTTATCGCCTATCTTGGATACTGCCGACGAACGACGGGTCCTTAACGCTGCCGCCAGCATCGCCAAGTCCTGCGATCGGTCTGTTATAACTGAAACCTGCAAACTGATTTTGCATCGTCTCTGATAATACTGGTCCCTCGACATATGAATCTTGGGGGGCCTCCGAGGTAAATTCAGGATCAAAATTCTTCGTGTCGAGAGCATCGGCCTAGGTTAGGATTAGAGGTTAGAGCTCGAAAAGTGAAACACAGGTATCTGAAATACTTACAACACTGGGCTTGAAAGTAGGCTCATATTTGCGCTGCAACAACTTGCGCCAGTCGATGGCGTGGAAGAAGGGATGAGCCTTGATCTCGGCGCTGCCCGCAGCTCCTAAACGCTCCTCTGGGTTGCGGTTGAGGAGCTTGGAGAGAAGGTCCTTGGCCGCGGGAGGTACAACATCCGCACTGGGGAAATGTAAGGGCTCCGACAAAATCTTACGGTACATCTCGTTAGTATTCTCGTCATAAAATGGCGGGAGACCCGTAAGCATCTCGTAGAGGAGAACTCCTAGTGTCCACCAATCTACTGTCTTGTTATAGCCCTTCCCCATAAGAAGTTCCGGTGCCAGGTATTCGGGCGTGCCGCAGAACGTATTAGTTCTGTCTTCGTCCTTCATATCTAGTTTGCAAAGACCGAAATCGCAAAGAGCAATGTGGCCTTGGTAATCGAGTAGAATGTTCTCGGGTTTCAAGTCTCGGTAGATAACGTTGAACCCGTGAAGGCACTCTAGAGCGCAAAGTAGCTCGGCTGTGTAGAATCGTGCCCGGTTGACATCGAATCTCTGTTCCTTCTGGAGATGATGAAACAGCTCTCCACCATTGACAAAAGCTAACACAAAGTAAAGCTTCTCTGGAGACTGGAAGGTGAACTTTAGAGGCACGATGAAGGGATTGTTAATCTGCGCCAGCACAGATCTTTCGGCTAGAGTATGCGCAACCTCGGACCTCGAAATAATGTGGGCTTTACGAATCGTCTTGAGTGCGTAGATTCGATTGGTATCCTTCTTGCGAACCTGCATGACTTTGCCAAAACTACCCTTACCAACGACCTTGAGTAGTTCGAAGTCTTCGATCTTAAGCTTGCCCGCCCGGTTCTCAACATATTCCACACCGATCTTGAGCTTACCGGAGCCATACTGCACGTCAACCCAATCGACGCCGGTATGTCCCAGCTCGCGTTCTCGGTTCTGGAATTCGGCCGCGGCCTTCTCGCGATCCTTCTTGCTAGCTTTGGGATCTTCAACGAAGGTATGTTTTTCCTCAAACCTAGGGTTGATTCGTACAACTCCCAGGAAGATATCTTGACTTCGACCGGATCCTGGTGGCGCAGTAGGGTTACGCATATATAAATGTACATTCAACTCTGTCACTCGAGACACATCGAACTTGTACTGGGTGTTATCACCAGCCCACAAGGGGTTTTCCGGGTTACCGGAGACCGAGTTGACGAAAACCTGGACCTTATCAAAATCCAACAATGCGTACGGCAGATATTTGCTAGAAATCCGACCGTGGTTAGAAGGTATACCAGTGAAACCCCCTCCCGATGTTTGGGGCCGGCCGTTCGAGTAGGAACCTGCTACCGCTCGTTGAGAGGATCCTGGTCGTGCGGAACTGGAACTAAGGGCATTCCCTGTTGACATGGAGCCTTGGCCATGTTGAGAGAATGCATTGCGATGCTGTTCGGGGAGAGCAAAATTCTGGCCTTCGTGTAGAGTTACGACGAGAATACCGGGTTTCGGAGGTTTTACGACAGGTTCTTGTACCATGTGTTCCGAAGCAGCTGTAAGGAGGGATATGTGAGCAACTTTCCCCGAAAATATGGTATGCATTGGTTACAAACCGATGGCATTATCACTGGGAGTAGGAGTGGCGGATGTTGGGATGGGACTCTTTTCATCCTTTTCCGTGATTGTAGACGTAGAAGGATTTCGGGAGAAGGTATTCGCAAGGGGCCCTAGATGGGTATCCTTTAACTCTGATGAGACGTCGTGTTAGCAAGAACCGCATACGATCGTCGTGCATCTGAAAGAGAAGAAGCGAAGCTTGGGACTAAAAAAGAAACTATTCGAGCAAAGCTCGTGATTAAATACTCACTCTTGGTAAGCTTCCACGACATTTTCCAACGGTTCCCCTTATGACGGGTTTTGGAAATAAACGTCAAGTAGGAGGAATAGGAGGAAGTCGGTGAAGGTAAAGGTCGCGCAACGAAAGGTCGGAGACCAGACGAGTTGTAAAAAGAGGAGATAGTATTTAGGTATTTAGGTATTTAGGTATCGAAGGGGGGAGAGAGGCGTTTCCTTATCGGCGGTTTAGGTACGATAATGATGACTGATGGCTGGCTACCAATGGCTAATGGCTGATGACCGATGGAGAGATAAAGAGAAATGTAGGTAGATAGTACAAAAGGTTAAAGATAAAAATAAAAAAATAAAAAAAGGGGGGGAAGAAGGAATCAAAAAAGGTGGCTGAGGAAGAAGCAATGATGTCGAATTTCTACTTAGGACGGACTTTCAAGTTGGGTTGATCATCAATCAATTAGAAAAGGTCAAAGATCTAAAAGTTGACCAGGTCAATGTTTCGGTTCATGGGCTTTTGCGCGGACCTACCCAGGGTGGGTTAAGAGAGGGGGGCGGTTTCGCCGTAGAAATAATTCAATCTTTAGCGTACGACAGGCGGCTGATACGACAAAAGGTAAGTAACTTTTTAGGGGTTTGTAGAAATTTATGGAGGGGTTTTGTCTGATTGTCTGACTGCTGTAAAGTTGGCGTTTTGACGGTATGGGGCACCCCTTATTAACGATAAGGTACCTCTAACAAAGTAGTTTACTACCTAGGTAGGTATGGTTCATTTCGTAGAGCACAAAGGCGGGGTAGCACATGCGTGGTTTCCAGAAGTAAGACAACATTAAAGCCAAGCTGCCCCAAAGCAAGCCGTGGGCGCTGTAGGCTGTGCCTGTGTCTGTGCCTGTGATACCTTTATTTACATGTACCATATGTATTATCCCGGCCCGTATTCTATTTTTTTTTTAAGTTATTGAATACGAACTTTATTTTATTCCTTGGATTCAATTCAACTCCTTGCGCCTCTAGAAATTTCTACTTGCCGCAATACAATCAAAGTCAGAACACACACCTTATACACAATACACAGACACATCATACTTAAGGTACGTGATAATATTCATTACTAAGTACCTCATTAAGGAGTTTACACTAATCCACTTAGTCAATGGCCTTGACGATGTTTAAGCGGAGCGTGGCGGAGCATCTTCAGGGGCTGCATCCAGGGCTGCCAGTTAAATTATCTCAAGCATCTCAGGCATCTCAGGCATTTCAGGCTGGTCCCCCTACTGGACGGCTGAGGATGTGTCTATTCTTGATACCGTTCTTGAAGTAAGTCCTTAAATTGCTTGCACTTACAAAATGAATACAACGGACGGAGACAGCTGCCGACGTCGCATATAGGACTCTTTTGTGTTATCTGTTGTCAACAAGCCCCCTAATTGTCTCAATCCTACCAAACAATTTCATCTTAAAATACGGAGTATTTTTTTATGTGCTTGTTTACGAAGCCACAAATCGATACATTGTGACCATGATACTGTCTGAGAGTTATTCAAATAACTATATAATTCGACAAAGGGTAAGTTACTTGGTGAATCATTCCAAGAATTTATACAGGATTTATAATCTAGTTACATGTATTAATATTATACTTATTGGTAGTACCGTGTATTAGACTAAACTGCTAGTTAGAAAACCTTAGTCCGGTTGCATCTTAAAAAGTCTAACCTAGAAGTTCATGTTAACGATATGCAGGGGTAATAAGAGGCCGCTTACAAGGGCACGACGCGCAAAACCTCAGCTCGTCCCGAACTACTGGAAACAATTCTAAATCACGTGATCGGTGTGGCGCAGTTATAGTAAATCTCTGGGGTCGATAGCTTTGAAGAAACCTGTCCTCACTGTCGCTATACTTCTAAGTGAATAGAAAAATACATTTATTAAGCACTATGTCGTAGAGGTAGTCTCCCGGTCTCGATTTGAGATAACCCGTAAAAAAAAATAACAAAATATGGCACCTGTTCCTGAGATCCAAGAGCACGAAAAGCCACTTACAAATACAGACGCCGGCTATGTTGAAGATGGCGGCATCATGCTTGGCCACACAACATCGAAAGAGCCTCAGAACGTCAACACCCAAGGTGATGTCCAAACTACCCCAGGAGTTCCCTCAGAGGAACTTCGCAGATACATGGAAGGATGGAGACTATATGCTATGATATCCGCGTATGACCTCCAACGTTCAATTATATCTTAAATTTTCGCCTAACAAAACCTAGCCTATGTCTTTCTCTATTCCTATCGACGTTAGAAACGACAATAGTTAGTACATCGCTCCTCTCTATTACGAATGCTTTAGGAGGCTTCGAGCAGAGAGATTGGGTAGTCACCTCCTATCTTATTACCTATACCGGTAGGATTATAACCCCGTAAATGTGTAGGTCATGTTGCTAACCCCCCAGGTCACAGGTTTCTTAGTCGTATATGCCAAGTTCAGCGATATACTAGGACGGAAACTATTGATATTGGTCGCAATAGCCTTCTTTACCGTCTTCTCGATCGTCTGCGGCTCAATATCAGATATGACCCAGCTGTGCGTATACCAATCCTAGCAGAATGGCAATATAACGTGATGGAATGAATCATGACTAAACTGTATAGGATCGTATTTCGTGCTCTACAAGGAATTGGCGGCTCCGGGATCTATGCGATGGTAACATGTATCCAGCCTGAACTAGTCCCGCCTGAGAAATGGGGTAATATCATCGCAGTCGTCTCCCTAGTCTCTGTCCTCAGTTCTGTCCTTGGTCCTATACTCGGTGGTGCGATCAACAACAATTCGTCCTGGCGATGGGTCTTCCTTTTGAAGTAAACACGTCCTAACCTAAACTCGAAAGTTTTGAAGGTGGCTAACATCGAGAATAGCGCCCCGGCAGGAGTCGTTGCGACTGGTCTGATCGCTTTCGTTATGCCTGCTCAATTTCCGAACATCGACAACTCGGCAGGCTTGATGAGCTTTCACAGCAAGATATCGCGGGCATCGCTTCGTCGACTTGATATTATTGGAGCCGTGCTATTATTATTTTCGTCCGCTCTAATCGTTTTCGCTTTCGAAGAAGCAGGGTCTCGATATAGTTGGCAAAGCCCAACAATTCTAAGCACCATAATCGTCGGTGGTATCCTATTTATTGGGTTCCTCGGATGGGAAGAAGTCGTCGATCGACCGAGAGCCGCTCAAGAACCAATCTTCCCTCTCCGGTTGATGAAGAGCCGCTTAGTTAGCTCACTTGTCATGTAAGAAGATCATTTTGACTTTGGGACTGCCTCCTTTTTTTAACATGGTTTAGAATTGCTTTTGCACGGGACCACCCTTTATGACCGCTATAATTAACCTTCCGCAACGCTTTCAAGCGGTCGACGGGCTTAGCCCCTTTGAAGCTGGCACGCACCTTTTACCTCTCCTACTTGCCTCCCCGTTGCTACAATTGTCGCTGGACAGCTGGCTACAAGGTTCAAAGTGCCCCCTTTTATATCCTTCTCTTTGGCGCATCTATGCAACTATTAGGAATCGGACTCGCGAGTTCAGTTAAATTTGAAAGCGGCAACGCCATGTATGGATACGAGGTAATAATGGGCTTTGGTTTTGGAATGGGCCTCGTTTCATTGTTGATATACACGCCAATGGTGGTCAAACGGTCTGACATGGGTAAGTCACCAACAGCTTCCAGAGCCATATAGACTAACTTTTTATACACCAGCTGTCGCCATGGGAGCAATTACCCAGATCCGGGTGCTTGGGGGAACAATAGGGTTAGCCATCAGGTATGAAATCCACGTGAAATCAACGAAGGGCGGTTTAGTAACTTCAGAGCAGTGCGACGGTCCTCAATAACCACCTAGCATCCGCACTACCGAGCCTTCTTAGTCCAACGGATATCCAGCAGATCTCGGACTCTGTACAGTATATCAATACGCTCCCTGACGGAACCCGCGACGCAGTACGCCAAGTCTTCGCTGATGGTTTCAACACGCAGCTACGAGTTATGATGTATTTCAGCGTGGCGGTTTGGGTCTTTGCGGCGTCACTCTGGGAGCGTAAGTTGAGGAGCGCCGCTAAGGTCGAGGGCTATTGATTCCTTTCGTAGACACCACTCATACTGGTAAGTCGTGCAACATATGCTTAATTTAATTGTGCAATCAACGTGTCCAATTGCAAGCTTACTATGAAGCAATTGATGTACAGATGCCTCTATCGTATATTTAACCAAGATTCTTAATTTAGTGTTAGTCAATTTAGTAACACATTTTGATGTATTATTGGAAATTATATATAATAGTATTTAAATGACGCAACCCGATCCCTCTCAAGAACGCTCTCGCTTCTATCTCTAGCTCCTCTATCGATATTCTAGAACTATTATCTAACCCTTAACGTGCTCACCGTTTCTAACTCTCGCACAAAGCCCTTTCAACACCTCGGCGCCCCTTTTAAAGTCGTCAACGTCAACGTAAACCATGCCGCTGAGGCGCCACCACCAGATACCCTTGTAGAATTCCGTCTGGAAGTATATGCCACTCTCACGGCTCCCCGTCTCCTTAAACCAGTCGCAGACCTTACCTGCGTGCGCTGGGTCAACTTTACCAGGACCATCGGTGCCTAACTCGAGAGGCAACTTCACGTTAGCGAAGAAGCAGTCTCGCATGCAGGATCCTGGGGTATCCATAATGGAAGTACCCAGGATCTCTGCGACGGCTTCAGCGCTGCGCTGCGCTACTTCGTGACAGTACTTCTTTATAGCAGCATCCCCACCGCAAACCGTATCACGGAAGTCGATGGCGGCTGCGAAGAGGGATGATTAGTAACCCGCTTAGAGGTGTCATGTTGTTATGGATAAATTATGCCGTAGAAAGCAAGGAAACTAAAATAAGGATGTCAACTTACCCTGCACACAGAGCCAAGCGGTCGTGTCGTCCGTGCCTACATGGATGGAAAGACATAATCAATACCCACGGATCTCCTCTTGGGACACTCCCCTGGCTCGCGAGACACACGTACCAGTAAAATCAAACATCTCTGTAAACAGACGTGCCTCATCCTCATCACTTAGTTGCTCGGAACCCAATTCTTTCCGTGGTCTAAACTTGTGACTCGTCGGCAACGTCGTCCGAATCAAGTGCTGGTTCCTCCGGGGGACATAAAACGCCGCACACCCCCGCGGCACGAAAAACCACTTATGCAGGTTCGTAACGAAGAAATCCGGGTTTAAGGTCGACAGGTCGATATCCACGTGTCCGAGCCCATGGGCGCCATCCACCAAGACCAATGCTCCCTCGGCTTGAAGCGCAGGTACCAGGCGTTCAAACGGCACGCGAAACCCGGGCATACTTACGACCGTGTCCACGACCGCAAGCCGGACTCTGCGCCCCGGCTCCGCGTTGATCCCCCGCGCCGCATCGACCATAGCGCGTACGAGGTCATCGTCCGACACCGGCCACGTCACGCCGACCACGTGGACGCCGACGCCATGCGTCTCCTCGATCCAGGAGATGCCGCGCCCGAGGGAGTCGTACACGCGCTCGTAGCAGAGGATCACGTCCCCGGCTTTCCAATCGAGGTTCTTGAGCACGGTGTCCGAGCCCGTGGTCGCATTCGGCACGAACACGATCTCGTCCACGTCCGGACAGTGCAGGGCCTCCGCGGCGAGCCCCCGCTGCGGCACCAGCCGGTCGTGGAACTCGAGCGCGATGAACGGGTCCGGCGCGCCGTCGGCTTCGGCGCGGAAGGCGTCGTGCGCGCGCCGCACCGACACCGGGATGGTCCCGTACGACCCGTGGTTCAGCGGCGTGTAGGTCGGGGCGAAGGCGAAGTGTGCTTTGCGGAAGGCGGCGCCGAAGGGAACCTGAGAGGTAGTGGTGTTCGGCGGTGCGACTTGCATGGTCACTTCGTGGTCCCCTTCGGGATGGTATATAATCGTCATTGTGGATATGAATGAGGCAAGACGGAGACGAGACAAAACTAGGATGGAGAATTGAATAAGGGATAAAGGATAAACTCTAGAGGGGTGGAGTTATGTTGATGGGGTTCGGCATCGGCATCGGCTTGGGGTTGAGGTTAGTATAGTCTAGCTGGAGTTAGCGGATCTTCCTACATATACCCAAAGGTAGGTAGGTTATAAATAGATATAATTATATCTCTTTGATAGTTCTCGTGTTAAAATGTTGGAGTATTATCTCCACCCTTTTGTATCGGCTTGCATCGGAGAAATCGCCTTAGTAGCCAAGACAGCATAGTCGTCATAATAGTCTTAATTGATAGTGGAATTGTATTTAAGTTTTTTACCAATACGTTTCCCATGAGGATGAGATTCAGGGGCTCACTGCTGGTTTATTTTTCTTTAATGGTTCATCTATTTTACAGCAACTGTGCTATCTTGAGTAATGGCTTAATATTAATGTAAAGGTGCAACTTGACTTATTCATTGCTCATAACCGTAGCCTCAAATCTTCGTTTCCCATACGAACGTCGGATATCCTACACTGGCGCAAATAGGCCAAACTGGAAGAGAAAGGATAAAACAGAAACGCCGTCCAATGCAGAGCTTGCTAAATCTCGAATGTGATCCGTACCCGTTACACTACCCCTCGTACCCTTGAATCGATACTTTTCACCCGTCAAATAATTCCGTATGTGACCGTATCGCCCTTACAACCCCCTATTTACCAGTCAACTGCCCATCCGTTCTGATCCAGAAACTCTTGGCAAGCCTCTTTTAGTTGAAGGTTTGGCCGTAGTTCGCTGGGGTGCAGCGGCTCTCTTGTCAGAGGATCGGTTGGGTGTCTTCGAAGATGCTCCATGATAGATGCCCTCTCGTATGACTTGCCAGTCTTAGTCTATCGGCCTGGTTAGTAACACATTGAAGTATTTCCCAACTGGTTTGTAGCGCTTACAATCACTGGATCGACCATGATGCCGAAACTGATGTCATCAATTACCCAATCGGGGACCTCGCGCTTCTTCTCCGAGGCGGCTCTGGACTTCTCAAACGTCAATCGCAGAAGTTCGATCTTGTGGTCCCACTCCTGCTTGACTTGTTCTCGGTCGAAGTCGTTATCGCACGAACCGATCATGTCTTCGCGTTCGCGCTCCAATAAACCGATTACATCCTTCTCCAGCTCCTGGCCTTCACGGGACCTCTGCTTTTCCATCTCGTCCCAACGTTCTTTCTTACAGCGTAGGACCTGATTGGTGACCGGACCCAAGGACTTGTCGTTGGTCTCGACGCATAAGCGGTGGGCTTGTAGAGCGCTCTCCAGAGCGGCGTCGTAGTCGCGTATAGAGAGCTGGCACTGGGAGAGGACGAAGTAAGCCTTCAGATTGCCTCCGCTTAGCTTGAGACACTCGTTGCAGTCTGAGATAGCCGACTCGTATAGTCCGAGCCGAATCCGTGCCATAGCACGGTTTGTGTATAAAGAAGGGTTTGTATCATCCGCGATGATGCTGTGAAAGACCCGAGGATAATTAGCTTTTGAGGCGCACAATAAACTGCGCCTTTCATAACTCACGCTTTCGAGTAGAGGCTCTCGGCGCCTATATAGTCGCCTGACTGGAAGTGGTGGTTCCCATCTTCCTTCAGCTTAGTTGACTTTTCCACGTCTTTCGCCATTGTTGCTAGTGTTCCCTAGTAAATTCAGGTTCGGAGGTAGGTCTCAATATTTTATTGTTTCTGGATGTTCGAAGGTTCAGACCTGCGCAGAATGTGGGATATTGCACTGCCGAAGGTAGGTAATTCTAGCGAGCGGGGAGAGATATGAATGAGGACTTCTTTGTTGCAAAGTGGTAGGTGATGTAGGATTGCAGATAAGAGATACTCGCTAGTAGCTCATATAATTATTACGGATGAAAGTAAGCTGTATTATAAGGTAAAGGTATTTAGGTTGGTATTATAAAGAGGCTGGATAATAGGGTTAGAGAGGACAGGTAAGAAGTAAGAAGATGAGGGAATGAATGAGTGAGTAACGAGAGAATTGACAAGGCGATTGTACGTATGTTAAAGAATAAACGAGACGCACTTCATCGATTCATCGATTCATCGATTCATCGACTAGTGTTTCCATACGTTTCGATAGTTTCAACCTTACCTATTGAACTTCGTAGCTTGTTGCTCGTTACTTCCGTCTTATTGCGTTCGTCATAAGATAATAATGTGCTACACAGTACGGATCAGTACGAGACCCTGATTGATAAATTGATTGATACCTAGGTTAACGTAGCTGCCGAGCTGCCGTAGGCGCCAATTTGTCAGGCGAAGATTCCAGAATGATGTGCATGTGCCAGGATGTATACCCCAGTACCTAAGTGAATTGTAAGGTACCTGCTTCTACCTAACGGGCGCTGCGGAAGGCGCCTAATGCAGGTGCATAAGCGCGTAAATGTGGATCCCATTTAACCCCTGTTTTTCTTGCTTATGAGGTAATCAACTAGGTTAATACATGTATTGATCCCCTTTCAAACCCCAAATTCTAATTATCTTTACTTTACCTCCCTTACACTAACAACCACCTTAGTACGAACAATACTATTCGTATCGCTCAACTTTATATCATCCCTCTGTGGAAGAATGTCTTGGGAAGAAAGTGCTACAATAGCCATTGCTGTAGTTACAGCGCGGTTCCCGATCTTTATCCCGGATCTCCCATACTGATACAACCAACCGCCTTCCCAACCCCCATCATCACATTGTAAGCCCAGCAGAGCGCGGCGATCATGCTCGCATTCGATTTCAAACTGGTCGAATGTGATGATTCTCATAGCCAAGTCCAATGCGTTGCCATCCAAACCGAGACGCTCGCGAATTCGAGACTCCAACAACGGACCAAGCGTTCTTTGGAGGTGTTCGTCGCTTGATGACCGTAGTAGGCGCCCGATGAATCCCAGACAGCAATCGGGAGAAGAGTAATACCGTGTACCCTGAATATAGGAGCGGTTCAAGAGCATCAAGCGTACATAATCAAGGGTATGCTCGAATTCGTGGCCACGATTATAATAGTAAAAGCAAGCAAGGATATTTGCACTAACTACAGGGTCAACCCGATCTTTGCTACGGTCAAAATACGTCTATTGTGTTTTTTTGTTAGTATAGGATTTCTTACCACTGACGCCTCTGTCGTCATGGTACGTGACAGCTTACCTGGAACCCCCCGTCGTCCCTAACATATTCCGCCATCATGTCGAGAATTGACAAAGTAGCTTTAATCGGTAAAGGTTGAAGGGCTTTCAACGCGAGGGATGTGGTGTCAAGATCGTCAGGGAAAACACCTTCTGGGATGAGTACTGGCTTGCCTGATAACGTTTTCTCATAAGTCATTATGCAGCGCCGTGTGGGAAGGTTCTTACCAGAGAAGAAGTTCCAGGTCTTCTTAGAACCCCAACTAAGATCTGCGAGCGAACTGGTAGCATACTGTTTAGCTGCAGTTATGCGTAGAGTTTTTTTTCTCAAGGCATGAGGGTTGTTGACTTACTGGTCCTGCAACGTATCCGCAACTAGTAATCTTGCGAAGTTGTCAGCAAAGACGACCCCGCTGTCTGTCACCGAGTTGCACCGCTTCGCATTTTGGAACATATATCTCCAGCCCTTCCCGACTGAGCTGTTCAACATCTCATGCAATGTGTGAACTGTGGCCCTTCCGAAAACGAGTCCCTGGATCCCCACCGCCCGTGCCCCATTTACATTCTCTTCCTTGTCGTCAACAAAGATGACCTGGTCACCAGCTAGGTTAATGTGAGCCAGGACGTGATGATAGAACCCTAGCTCCGGTTTTCGCATTCCCGCTGCCGCCGATGTGAACACTCCATCAAAAATATCCCAGTCCGATTTAGTTGCGATTTCCTCGAAGTCCTCTTTGCCTATATTTGACATGGCATATACGTGGATGGTAGGGTCCTTTTTTAGGTCGCGGATGAATGAGACGACAGTGTGGTCGGGCTGCAACGATTCACGTGCCTGGGCAAATGCTTCGGCGATCTCAGACGCCAGGAGGGAGAATTGCCGGGCGCTCAACTCATAGCAGGCATCCCGGGTGATCTCACCGCGCTCATAACTACACCAGATAGGCGTTGAGAGGATATCTCTTAGTTTCCGAGCCGAAATCGTTGTTGTCGTATCGGCTGACCATGTGAACAAGACGTCTCCGAGGTCAAAGATAATACCTCGAGGAGGGGCTTGCAAGAAACCCATTTTTCTCTAAACAGTTTCGTTTAGTTCCGTACATCTACGAGAAGGCGGATAGTTCATCCTCTGAAGGACTGAACACGGCCCATCGCCTACCTGGCGAATTGAGAAATAAGGGATACAGTTTACTGACCTGTTTATAGATTCGTCTCAGGGAACGATCAACCCGCTATGAAGGCTCCTAATAATCTACTGGATAGTATTGTTTATCAGGCTGCCGTTCATGTGTTATTTTATGCTGAGAAGAATAAGCAAGACAGGTTGGTCCTTATAATCGATTTTCTTTTGTGGGATCGATTAGGGGGTGGAGTTACTTACGATGGGCTATTAATATGGCGCCTATACGTATGGCTAACTGGTATATATCTCCTTGGATATAACCATCAGTATATCGAAAAGGGGAAAGAGAACTTGAGTATCTGCCAACTTAATTTATCTACCTAGGTGCTTTCGGCCATAGAGGAAGCTGACTTGCAGTATACGCCTTCTTGGCCTTTACCTATCTGGACGAGTTAAGGGCTGCAGAAGGAAGGACTATCTCTATCACTACGGCAGTGCGACGTTCCAGTCTTCCACAATGCACATACGGCCGCTTTTCTGACGTCAGCTCTCACGTCGATATTCACATTTATGCAAGGGCAGAATGATATTAAATCCAGAGCAGAATCTGCGACTCATCCGCAAACCGTCCGTTCATTAGCTTACTGTCAAGTTCCGTCCTAGCGTGGTAGGACCTTTGTACTCCGTTTCTTATAACATCTCGCCCAACATGGAGTACAGTCAGATATTGACTGACTACGGACTTACGCCTAAATCGGTGATCATGTATTTGCTCATCTTGGTAGTCTTCTTTCCTGTTGCCTTCCCATTAGTTGATGAAGAACGCATCCGTCTTAACCTAGGTTTGCATTTTAGTGTACTTTCCTTATTCGGCAAAACCAGTTTGGACTGTCTTTTTCTATCTACTAGCATCGTTTCTAGGTCATCTCTACCTCGTCGCCTTTGATATTGCACTGACTTCTTGGTACGAGTCTAGGTTATCAAAATTGCTGACGTCAAATTTGGGAAAGTTGTTCGCGTGGCCCCCAGGACGCTGCTATATCGGGCCGCAGGCCTAGGTCTATGGATCTGTTCCGATAAAAGACAAAGAAGGGAGACAGAGTGAATTTCCCCAATAACCTCAGTTCTTAAATAAGTGGTGCTTGACAAGGATACCATAACATTCGTTACCGGCGCTCAGTGAATGACGCCTTCTTACACCGCACACTTCTAGAGCAGAGGCCTGTGATGCAAGAACACGTTAATCAACTCATGGCACAATTTGAGAATTATAGTGCTGACGGGCACTCTGTCACATATGCTTTTGCACTTTGACTTAAAACTAGGCGAGGGTATGTAAACCTGGGTAGATACCTAGCTAACGAATCTGTAATAGCTGGGCTCAGTCCGCATTGTCTATCCTGATGGAGAAATAGGATTAATGGAGGGTGACGAATCGCGGTATAGTATTATAATGTTTCCTCTATGGTAAGTATGATGAACTGTTTCATAATAGCTAAGACCATCTATATTTGTCTCCCCATGGCCCTTTAAAGGTGTCTATTTGATGGTGTCTAACTTTACATTGTACAACAGCGAAAATTATTATGTCTTGAATTGTCTAGTTCGACTTGGGTGTCGTAATCCCAAGATTCTTATCGAATCCTAAGGTGAGCGGGAGCATATATTGCCTCTGGATCTATCCTGCTATTGGTAGGTATAACATGAAGGATTTCTTACAAGCGGTGGTGAACCATACCTGCATAGGTAATCCGTAGAATATGTCTTATCTAGTGGTTGGTTAATATAAGCAGACATGAAAAGATACTCCGAGAATCCCTATTTACTGAATCATTTCGTATTTTTATCCACGTTTGTTATGTCGTACGGGACTTCTTGTAAAGTTTCAAAGCATCCGGAAGAATTATATTCGAATCTCTCTCTCTCTCTATATATATGTAAGGTACCTACATATTTACACTTGCTCTTTAATGTACACCGGTCTGGTGATAGGTAACACAAGCACATTGTGTGGAGCCCCGGATCGGGATCCGTTTATCACGTCCTAAGCCTTGATCGGCACGCGGGGGTGGAGAAGGAAGTAATGGGCTTTTTACATAGTATAGTACAAATGATACCTAAAATGAATTAGCGTGGTAAGAACTAAAGTCACCTCATACACCGCAAAGGGGAAACGGTTCGATTCTTAGATGCCGAATCTTACATCCCTTACTTCAGGTACCCTCATACTTTATATGCATATAAATCATTGTCTCACTTACATTGAATTATATCAGATTGCATAATGGGCAACATCTTCAGTCAGATCTTTTTCATTCCGGCTCCGACCCTCACGGAAAAGAACTGCCCCGATCAAACCGGACGAGTGAGACAAAATATTCTTATCTATTCACCTTTCCCATGACACTTATGCACATTGTAGGTCTTTCTTGTGACAGGCGGATACGTCGGCGTGGGTTTTGAACTAAGTAAGATCCTCTACGCCCATAACGCTACAGTTTGGATTGCGGGCCGCTCGGCAGCAAAGGCGGAGAAGGCTATTTCGGACATCAAAAACGCCTCGCCCTCAAGCAATGGCCAGGTGCATTTCCTGTATCTCGACCTAGCCGATCGCAAAACTATCAAACCTGCAGTCGAGTCTTTTACTGCTCAAGAGCAGCGTCTAGATGTCTTAGTGAACAATGCTGGTGTACGTCTCTTATTTTAGCTTTCCGCCCTTCCAACCTCCCGACTCCCACCCCTCTATCATGTTTCCCATGTGAGTCTAACTCGGTATATCTCCCTGACATGACCTGGCTTGTAGGTTATGTTTCCACCCGAGGGCTCCGTCGACGCTGAGGGTTACGAGCTACAAATGGGCACCAACTGTTTAGGCCATTACCTACTATATCGACTGCTCCTCCCTCTTCTCACCAAGACCGCATCCACTTCTCCGACGGCTAGTGTGCGCGTAGCATGGGCTGGTTCCATAGCCGTGCAGATCTCTTCGCCGCAGCCGCAGGGAATGGTCATCAACGATGACGGCTCTCCTACGGACCAGGGAGTACAGCCTAACTACGGCCAGACTAAAGTCGGGAACGTCTTCTTTGCGCGAGAGTTCGCCAAGACGACCCTACAGACCGGCGTCGTCCACGTGGCATTCAACCCCGGGAATCTACGCACGGAACTGCAGCGTCACTGGACCGGACTAGACCAATGGATCGTGGTAAGTGGCGTGCGATTCAGATTGCCGCTGGAACCTACTGATACTTGTTGCTGCACTAGGACACATTCATGTTGTACCCGGCTATCTACGGAGGTTACACGGAGCTGTGGGCGGCACTTACGCCGGAGTTGACGCCGGATAAGAGTGGTGCCTATGTGTATCCCTGGGGCAGGTTTGGCAGTCTTCCCGACGGGATCGAAACTTCGATTAGAAGCGAATCCGAAGGCGGAACGGGTGTTGCGGCCAAGTTCGTGGAATGGTGTCGTAAGCAGACGGAGCCTTTCGCGTAGAGCAGAGGGACCGAGTCTATGCATTGGTTGGCGATGGTATATACAATACTGCATTGGACGATTCAAAGCCAATTGGACATATAGATTTGATTGATGATTATTGCGGCCAATGAGCGGACGAGAAGGACGAGAAAGCCTCAAGTGTTTCCTACTATCGAATCAGCCGCACATTGATACGCGGAAAAAGAAGCGGCGCATATCACGGCTCCGTAGAAAATGACGTTTTAACCGATACCTATTGTTTGGCCTAGAAATTTATCGGCACATCGACTATAACCTATGGCGTTAACCCTTATCGATGGTTGGTAGCTTAGCTGGCCAAGCTGAGGTTCACAGGGCTTAGTTTACTTATGACATCAAACCATACACAATTAACTAATCCTTACCTAAAAGTATATAGGAGGCACGTTCAATATCTAGTCTTGAATAGGGCTTGGGCACGATTAAGGAATAGCCAGTACCATACTTCCAGCCCTCAATATAATCTTATAATTATTAAGACGGAGAGGCCAGCAACGACACAGTTACTTAAATGCTCAAGATAAAGGCACATGTCAGGTATACAAGAAGAAAGAGTAATCTTTACTGTTCAATCATTTGATATAGTCGGGCTGGAATCACCACCTAGAATGGGATCGACTGAATACTTCCGCCTCACAATTTGTGATTGAGTGTGGGACCCCTGAGACAGGGGATGGCTTCCTATACAGATTGTTAGGCACCTATGCGTTTTAGGTCGACTTGACATGTCCAGGAATATGCATATCTAAATATTGCCTTGTGTCCCACGTAGGTCGGACGGGCGCTTCGATGTTTAGACAGCAGAATGTCGAATAAGTCGCCGCGCACGAGCATTGAATCAGCAGCCGAAGAACTATCATCTCCGACACAAAATGGAGAGACGGTTAATCAAGCCCAGCCTCTCCTCTCCCACAAAAAGGATGCGGCACCCCGATACGCTGAAGTAGATGTGCTATCCAAGTACATCCCGGAGCTGAACCCGGCAGATCTACGAGCCACTACCCTCAGAGCCAAGATGGCTAAGAAGACGACCATGCTAAAGATTCAGTTAATGATCTCGTGCTTGGTAGTTATAGTCAGTACCGCCATTATGATCTGGTCTGTGGTCACGTATCATCCGAATTTTCGCGGCGTAGGCACGTTCTTTTCCGGCAACTGCTCCAGAACAAGCTCGCTCAACACGATTATCCATGCGGCGATGAACATCCTTTCCAGTCTCCTACTTAGCTCTGGGAATTATTGTATGCAACTACTTGTCTCACCCAGTCGACACGAGATAGAGATGGCTCATTTAAGGGTATTGCTTTGAAGATTGGTGTTTCTAATGTTACCAATTTGCGACACATTGCTCGTGGACGAGTACTTGGATGGGTAGCCTTTGGTACCACGGCGCTGTTACAGTTCGGCTAGATATTCGCTGTTAATGGGTATCCATAGTTGGAACTCGGTCATATTCACGTCGCTACCTATAGTGTCAATCCCACGCGCTTTGGCGACATCTGATTTTCAGACAACGCCAGATAATTGGACAGCTAGTGACCCCTTACCACAGCGCGGGTGGTGGAACTTTCCACCTGGTGATAGATGGGGTTCTGTCAAGTACGATTTGGCGCCTGTCTACAACTTGAAGACCAATGCAGCAGGTTTGACACGGCTAGATCCAAAAGAATGCATCAACGAGTACTTGAATCCGTTGGAGTCCACACGAGATGTGCTGGTCGTTGCTCGGAATATGACGAGTGAGCAAAACCACGGCTCTTCCCTCCTGGATGGCTGGATGAGTGGATGGGACTACTGGGACGCCGGCAACTACCTACTGGATATGCGCTGTGTACGACCCAGGACATTATACGAAGATATGTAGTCGAGAATGGGCTGATACACTGGATGACGGTTGGGTAGTAGGGAGGTCTGCTGGGTTCCCGGATATCTTGGTCGACTAATGCTTAGTTAGCGATCTGAGTAACAATGAGGAAAGGTGTGGGCTTCACTACAGCTTACACATCATGGTCATTGTTTGTGTTTGCTCGTCGCTGCAGTGATTTCTTATCCTCTGGACGAATCTGTACTTCCGCAGGTATAACGAATCAGGGGAGGGTGGAAGACGTCGACCCGCCTTGATCACTATCGGAGACGCGATAGCTGATTTCCTAGACGAGCCTAGTGCTCAACCTGATGATGCGTCCGAAGACATGAAGGGGCCCATCGCCACTAAGGGAGATTTCCATGAACTTCGGGTGGCGCAGTGGACTGAATCTCGAAGCTACTGGTTCACAGCTGTTGGCGCGAGGACTTGGATTACAGCACTAATCTTGCCAGTATTGCCACCTATGCCTTCCAACCCGTAACTGTTGTCAGGGGTCTCACTTGAGACTCCCTTAGAACAAAGAAACCGTTTTGTATGTATAGCTCTGGCTTCAGAGCTTCCTTAGTTAGAGTTCCTTGCGGAACAACGAAGTTGTGTCCTCACCTTTTGGTTTGCCTCGTGACAACTGTCTTCAGAATTTGGATTGACTAACAGTAATTGATTTCTAGATTTATTATTGGCCTGGCTCTGACTTCTGGCCTGATTTGAGATTACATACATAGGCTTGATGCCCAGGGCCTGGATCTAACGTTTCGCAACATGTGAAAATTGGGATTCGAGGTCAATCCGTCGATGATAGGCAACTCTTTCTGGAAGTCCCAGGGCGAGGGGGGTATAGACCTGATCGGAAATGTCCTCGTCGCCAACTTTCCTCAGGTGGTCGTGAGCTTCATATACCTCTTTTACAATTCCATCCTGATAAGACAGCTGGTGGCGGATGAGTGGATGCGCTTTACTCGCCCGGAGGGGAAGAAGCCTCTTCGTGTCACGTCGCCCGTCGGCATGCAACGATCCTCGTGTTTTCTTTCTCTACCTCTGAGATACTCGGTCTTGTTTATGATAGGCTCCATTTTGTTGCATTGGTTCATATCACAGGGCATATTCGTTGTGCAAACAAGCTCCTTTGGCCACGGAGCTGACGGCCAGCGGCATACAGAATCCGATGTTTCTGCTAGAGGATATTCGGCATTAGGTGTCCTTTTGGCTATCACACTCGGTGGGGTTTTAGTCCTCGCCTTGATGGTGAACAGCTTTGCTAGGAAATACCCGGCTGCTCCAGCTGGCTTTCAGCTGATAGGTACGAATAGCTCTGGTATTAGCTTAATGTGTCAACGACCAGAGGGTGATTCAGATGCCCATCTGTTTCCCGTGAGAATTGGTGTCGTGCC
Source organism: Entonaema liquescens (assembly GCA_902805475.1). Lineage (NCBI taxonomy): Eukaryota > Fungi > Ascomycota > Sordariomycetes > Xylariales > Xylariaceae > Entonaema > Entonaema liquescens. The sequence goes on from CADCSX010000006.1 coordinate 607,584, forward strand.
TGAACATGAGGATGATGAGTCGGAAATACCAGAGGAAAAGGAAGGCCGGATAGTTTTCTCAACCGCTATCGATATAGAGCAGCCAAAACCAGGGTCATGGTACTTGCAACCTACTCTGATAGAAAAAGGGGAACGAGCGAGTGGTAGGTTTCCAAAGAGGTAGAAAGATATACCGAAATGATAACTTTATCCTGTGACGTACGGTGCAAGGTCGGCTATTATATATAAATAGAAGAAAATGCATAACTCTTTCAATTCCATTACCTCGAGCCTTAAAATGGTTCATTCGTCATTTGACTTATATAGAGCCCTACGGTGACTGGACTGTGATCGCGTGATATGGAAAAGGGGTTACCTAAGACTTAGAATAGGTCCCAACAATTCAAGTATCAGATGTAGGTAGTTTTAAAATAAAAGTAATTTGGCTGACTTCTAAATTGTAAATTGGAAGAAACGTGCAAAAAAAAAAAAAAAAAAAAAAAGCTTGGACTTGGGATTCGAACTGCTAATCGATTGACCTGAACAGTTGGCCTGCCTGCACGCCTCTCATAGATTCGAACCCAAGTCCTACGAAAAACTCTGAAGAATTATTTCTAACCCTATTTCATTACAACTACACCACGGCCATGTTGGTTTCACAGCTCTGATTAGGGGTGAAAATTTGGTTGCCTATGGATCTATTTAAGCCGATAGAGGGAGGGTTGCTTAGCAACAGTACAAAATAAACTCTACAGTATTTAATGGACTAACGGTGAAAGGGGTTCGCATTAAGTACCTAGAATCAACTAGTTCTCTGTCCCGTCTATTTTCTTGTTACTTTCATCAGGATTCGGAGCTGCTATCTCGGGGCCAACGTGAATTATTCCAACTTGGCGAACTACCAAGTATGCGGGAACGACAGCGAGACCCCACAATGCAAAGTTAACCCCCAAGGCTGATATTAGCTGCGACACAGTTAGCTGACAGATAAATGGTCTAATATTAATCGTGGATTCGCTTACTGGTGTTGAAGTCGAGCTGATACCGCTCGAGATACACTGACCGGCTGACTCTGCGGCTCTCGCAACCGACATGTACCGGACGATCTCCTTAGGATCTCTAGCTAAAAAGCCGAGAAGCCAAAATCCAAAGTTATACGTGAGCGAGAAATTGATCTGCCAGAAGATATACAACGCCCAGCCTCTCCCGAACTCGTTATCATCCCAGTCTAGAGCTGGTTTATGATGCGTGTACTCGTTTTGTACGATGACTCCCCAAATCCAGCATCCGCCAATAAGAGTCATCATAGCTATATACCCATACCTCGCTCGTTTATTAAGAGTGACTGTCGTCCAATCCAAGAATGCCCCAAATATGAGGGTCGTGACAACTTGGGCGATCGCAGAGACGAGAGAAGCGAGAGCCCGCGAACGTACCGAGAAGTATAGAGATAAGTAAGCGCTAATATATGGGAGTTCCCATGTAACATATAGGAAGTATGGCATACTGTTATACCTGAGGTCAGCACGGTGTTATTGGGTTTAGGAATTGCTAATGCCTACACCAAGAGGAAGTCTTTTCGCAACAAAACCCGTATCAAGGCTTTTAGCTCTTCAATATCTGGTATTCGTTCCGCTAACTGGACACGCGATCCATTTCTTCGGACGACCTTTTCCGGTGGAGTCAGCAGAAAGGAACATAATGGCCCCAAGCACTCTAAAAATATGTTAGAAGTCGTGGTAGGTATCGTGGACTAGTTTTGACTAACGCAACGCAACAAATACGATGTAAGTTCTCCAGTCGAGCTTTCCTGTCGTCCTACCTCGGTAGTTGAAGGCAAGGTTAATAACACCACCGAGTATGGAACCGCTGTTGCGATAGCTAAGCCAATATGCCAGATACCTGCCACGCTTTTCTGGCTCGGGATAGCTCAACATTATGGATCCTTCTGTCGCCCAGAAAATTCCTGAGGAGAGGCCGCAGACGGCTGAGCCGAAGTATATGAACCATTCTGTACCGTAGCGGTTGTTTGTGTACAAGGCTGCCGAGTAGACCACATAACCAACAGTACCGACTACCAAAGAGTTTCGCAGGCCGAATCTGTTAGCCATCATACTTCCAGTCAGACAGGTAAATGTCATGACGGCAAATAAGATAGCGTTGCCCGCCCTAAATACTCTATTAGTTGAGGCTAAGTTGTCACTTATAAGCGACTTACATCACGAGGTATGGCGTCTGCTGCCCGCCAGCACCGACGGAATTCATCGCGTTCCATAATCCTGGCGCCGCAAAGGCCGAAATACCAACGATTGTGGCATTGAAAAAGACTCCGTGATACCAAGAGTATCTTGGTGGGCTCACATCGGCCTCCTCGTTAGGCGATGATACCTTAGTAGGATCAACCGCTACTATATCGTTATCCGAAGAATTATTTGACATATTTCCTGAATACCTAAAGTGATATATGATGACACTCTAGATCGACCCTCTTAGATACCTCGGTCTGCTTATAGATGCCCCGTAGCCAGATCGCTTTCAATCTAGGAATTGTCTACTCCATGTAATTATCTAGGAAAAGGCGATTATCAACCCTTTATCGGGGCTTAATCAATTGCGTGCTTCATATCGGCTTTACATTACTATATTCTGTTAAGCGGCGTCTTGTCCTGAACCTGGTTCCCGGGACGCCGCCCACGCGTGTGGCAGCCCCGGGGTTTTCTCAGTCCACGTCCGTAATAGTGTTGGAATGATCCTGGTAGCCCAGCTTGGCATGGCTACATATTCGAGGGGCGCGATCTAATTTTAAGGTGAACTGCCAATGGTTGGAGCTACTCAAGCGGATTTGCGGGGGCATATAAGTTGCGACATTACCAATACCACTGACGCCTTTCAGGTCCGTCGTGATTCGCGAACAAAATATAACTTTACATCGGAAAAGCCGTCGCGTTTGAACCAGTTCTGATGAGATCCGAATTCGGAAGGAATGTAGACGATTGGTGGGCCAATACGGCCATCGTGGTCTCTTCATATGTGAATATAGAACCTCATATCATGTCTAAATGAATCAAGTTCGTTACAATACACGTGTGGGCTAAATATTTAAGATGTCTGCCTATGATCGTTTTGAGGTCTTTACCTTTGCCGGCCAGCAAGAAACAGCCAGCTTTGGATTAAAAAGCAATAAACCGTTCCCGTTGGCACTGAAGCCAGCCGAGGGGTGGAATCCTACGTTGGAAGAGTCTATACTGGCTGTAAAGAAACTGTCGGAGTCCGGCGAGTTATTCGACAAGTTGAGGGAGCACGGCGGCGCGGTTCTCATTCGTGGTTTGCCTATCAAGACGCCTCAAGAGTACAGTGACGTAGCTCATGCATTCGGGTTTCCGGCTCACGAAGAAGTCGGCCGGCCGCCACTACGGACTGTCTTGGCCAAGAATATCAAGACGGCCAATGAAGGGTAAAATATAAAAGCCTCCGTCGTAAGTATGCTTCTAACCTCTTGCAGACCGCCCGAACTCCCTATCTGGCCTCACAATGAGTACGGGTGGTCAACGATAAATCCCTCGTGGGTAACGTTCGCTTGTCTACATACACCTGATTCTGGTAATGGACTAGTATATTCAAGGTTTCGTCTAGTGCCGTTATGATCTAACTTGTTATTAGGAGGTGAAACACCTATTATATCGAGCCTTGGGCTAGCAGCTGCATTGAAGGAGCGAGCACCTGAGTTTATCGACAAGTTGCTCGAGAAAGGAGTCAAATATGTGTATAGATACGGACTGGAAGACGTCAGGTCGAATACAGGTACAAGTGTCCTTGGTGCATACGGTCAGCATGTGAAGCCAAGTGATGATAAGGAGGTTGTCAGACAGAAGATCGAGAAGGAAGTCAGGCGACACAGCAATAACTTTCAATGGCATGAAGACGGCTCATTGAGCGTAACGCATATCGTTCCAAGTGAGATACTCTACTTCGAATACTCGAGATTCTATGACTGATGATGATTGTAGTTATAAGAAAGCACGAAGATACCGGTCTACCTACGTGGTTCGGTAACGTTACGAGTGCATGGGGCCGGAGCAAGCACCATGGAGCGACCGAGCCTCCTTATAGAGGCGACGACGACTCATACCACCCGCCTCCTGAGTATGGAGACGGAACACCGATAGAGAAAGAGTATCTCGACTTAGCACTTGCATTGGCCGAATCGCTTCAAGTGCTAATTAAATGGGAAGTAGGAGATCTTGCTCTGCTTGATGTAAGTTGGCTACTCTTAGTATGGTTGAACCTATTTAATCTCTAATGTGCCGATAGAACTATGCAGTAATGCATTCTCGTTCTCCGTGGACGGGTAAGAGAACAGTACTGGCAGGCTTATGGGATGATACTCGAGAAAGAATTAGCGATTATCCACGCAGCGAGAGTTTTCCCAATGGGAGCTAATACTAGATTTGTTTTTCCTAATCTAGACTAGAAGGTGTGTTTAGTTCAGCTAGTTACCTAGGCAGACTGTGTGAACCCAAGTTAAGCCCAGTCATAGCGAAAAAGGGGTAAAAGAGGGGTATCGTGGTGATGGTAAGAAGTCCACTGATTCTTCGCGAATCCCTTTGGCATAACAGTTATCTTAGCTTGACATCAGTTATCATAATAAATCATGAAGGGCATATTTAAGTTTCTTTACAAGGTAAAGATAGATATTCTGGATTCTCCCTCGATCATTGTTATTTGAGCCGGCCCAATCATATCGCCTGCTGAAATGTGGAGCAACTCCATAGTTTATGGTAAGGCAGTAATATCGTAACTTCAGGATGGCGCGGCTATTGTTACTAGGGCGACATCGTGAAAGCTATTAATAGCTCCGTAAATTGCAAAAAGGCATATCACATCTTTTCTTTTCATATCTTATCTTCTTGATATACATCTAGGTACGTATCGAGGTATCTTTATAGTATTTGCCTTTTCTTTAACATGTCATCTTCCCCTAAATCCATAAATGTCTACGCCAGATGGCGTCCCCTAGCGACTATCGAGGCCGAGGTGGGAGAATTCGAACGGGCCAAATCACAATCCAATGGTCCACTTCACTCTATCTCCATTAAACCTAAGGAACCCCATACAGAAAAGTCATGGTCTAGCCCGCCAGCCTTTAAAGGAGTATTTGGTCAAGAAGATGATAATGCTACTATTTTCGACCAGATTGTCGCCCCTGTCCTACCAAAAGTTTTACAGGGGGCGACATATAACTATTCCGCCTACGGGCATTCAGGTAGTGGGAAGACGCATACTATCATAGGGTATGACTATGAACATGAAAGTCAGCTTGGTCTCTGCCTAGCAGCCGCTCGTGTACTGTTTGTGGAGCTGGAGGCCCAGAGTGCAACCTCTAGTGAGGATAAGCTTGGCGTAGGGTTAAGCGTATTTGAGCTCCGGAAGAGTGCAGCGTTTGACCTTCTGAATGAGCGCACACAATGTCATATTCGGCAGGGCGCCGACGGCAAGACGCATATTCGTGGACCTACCGTGATGCTTGAAGGGGGCAAAGTTAGAGTTCAGCCCATCGTCCAGCGTGCATGTTGGACGTATGATGAGCCTCGAAGAGAGCTGCAAGAAAGTCTAGGTCGCCGTGCCGTTGAATCATCAAGTGTACACGACCAAAGTTCACGCACTCATGCAGTGCTTGAATTAGAGATAGTCAATTCCCGTCTCATTGATGCGCGACAAGCCCTTTACGATCGGCAGTCGGAGTTGGTTCCTGTAGGCAAGTATGCGGACGACGTGCAGGTTGAAGAGCAGACCAAAAGTATAATCAAGCTAGAAGGGGGTGGTTATAAACCGAACCCTAACTATCAAATAAACCAGTCTAGGATTGATGCTGTGGAGGCCGAGCGGGCAAAATTCGAAGCTCGCATAAAAGATGCGGAAGACAAGATAGAATCAATTATGGGTGTCGAAGGTCAAGATACGCCACGCCTAGGTGGGCAACTTGTTTTTGTCGATCTTGCTGGCTCGGAGTAACAGAACGATCCTCGCTCATCTCAAGTATTACTTCCCAAACAAACACCGCAAGAGCGCCAGGAGGGTAGACAGATAAACACGGATCTACTAGCTTTGAAGGAGGTAATTAGGGCTTGCACTTTGGGTTAGGAGCGTATCCCTTTTCGCTCATCACCCCTCACGATGGACCTTCGAGAACATTTCCTCGCTGGCAAAGACGGTACATCCACAATGATTGTTACCGCGTCATCTGCCCAGAGCCAGTATGCAGCAACGTTGAACTCGCCGAAGTATGGAAGTTTGGTGGGCGTTTCAAGTGCATAGTGAAGACTGTTTTCATGATACGCGCTATGATCTTAGATACCCCGGTAGAAGAACATCCGTATGTGAAGAGTGTACAACGGAAAAGCCCCAATCGTGACTAGTTGCTGGCTTAGTTGTGCTCGTAAGAAATATATATCAAGCTAAGTATTCTCGGGCTTTAAAAACTTTCAATATTTCCACACCATACGAATCCCGCTGCGCCCTCGCTTCCGCATAATCACGAGCGGTCATATTTGTATCATTTTCTTTGATAGTCTGGTCCGCCCCATGGTCCAGCAACCATTCAACAGCACCATTTTCCCTGAACTTACAATCTACAGCCCAGTGAAGAGGCGTTCTACCATTCTTACTCCGCGCGTTAATATCACAGCCCGCCTGGACCAATACACTTATACACTTAGGATGGCTCAAATTAGCCGCAATATGGATAGGTAAGCTCCCATCCGCAAGGGTGAGGCAAGTATCCGCCGAAAACTCAAAGACCAATGCTCGAAGTGTATCATCTTTGCCCACCGTGCATGCGACGTGCAGGGCACTCTGGCCATTCTCAAGTTGTTCATTGACATTCGCGCCGTATTTCACCAGGACGCGGATCATATCCGCTGTGCCGTCGCGAGCCGCGCTGAAAATAGGGGGCTCGTTTAATGTTTCGCGACGACTATAGCTATGTACGTCTGCGCCAGCATCTAACAAAGCTTCGATAATCGCAGCATTACCGCGTATACAAGCCCGTGTGAGAGTGGTGATAATGTTCCCGTAGTAATCCCCGAGCGCATTCGGGTCAGCCCCCACGCCCAAAAGGAATCTGACAGCGTCTAAGTTCTCCTCTTCGATTGCTCTGTATAACGGGGGCTCGAGTTGCGGGATACTTCAGCTTGGTTTATAACGGCACCCGCATCTATCAACCGTTGGATTACTTCGACATTACCCTTTTGCGCCGCAATTTCCAGTAGCGTTTTATCGAGTACGTCTTTCCCCTTGAACTGATGTCTGCACCGTGATCCAGGAGCCAGTTAAGCATTGCTATGTTAGAAGTAGCCACTGCGGCTTGGATAGCAGATCCATAGCAATTGGAGAGATACTCATCACTTGCTGGCAAGTGAATATCTGCCCCAACGGTGGCAAGGAGCTCCAGTACGTCTAGATGGTTACCTAGTACAGCGCCCTGTACCGGACCACCATACTCGCCAGCCCCGCAGGAGAGTGATGCGCCATGTTCAAGAAGAGTCTTGACTACTTCTATGTGCCCCTGGAAACATGCAATTTGTAATGCAGGTCCCATTTGGCCGCAGGCATTGACGTCAGCCCCGTGGTCAAGTAGTAACTGGACGATCTGAGCATGGCCTCCAGCAGCGGCATTTGCTAGGGGATATGTAGCGTCTGTCATAGAGCTATCCGACTCTGCGTTAACATCTGCTCCATTGTCAACCAAGAGTTTAGCTATAGATAAATAGTCGTTTCTAGCAGCTGCTGCGAGGGCTGACGAATTCTTGCTGAAATCCAGACCATGGACACTGGTCTCCGGTTTGGCGCCCTTTGTAAGTAAATTGGCGACTAAATCTTCATATCCCAGTCCAGCTGCATAGTATAGGATTGCATCAGGAGTATATGGGATGAAGAGTTCTAGGATATTTCGGTCTCCCCCTTTATAATAAAGTTCCCGTAGTGCGCCTAGTGCCGTAATCTCGTTTGCCTTTGGAAGAATCAAAGAGATACACTCCTTGTAGCCCTTCGACACGGCTATTCCTACAGGATTCGTGTCGTTAAGCCGGAAATAAAATAAGTTAGGATTTGCTCCGGCGTCGATTAGCAACCTAACGACCTCAACACGGTTCCACCTAACAGCTTCTGTCAGTGCGCGCCCACGCGATACGTCTTTGCTCCTTCGATTTGGGTCTGCTCCATGCTCCAAAAGCAGTGCCACTATTTCGGCATGGCCACTGGCGGAAGCGGCCGCGATAGAGTTGCAATACAATCCGTCTTTGAAATCATCGGCACTATCGTTAGGATTTGCTCCTGATTCAAGTAGGGCCCTGACAATTGCGGTATGCCCATTTTTCGCCGCCGCTTGGAGACACGTACCATATAGTGTCTCGTCTCCGTCATCCGGGTTCGCCCCTTTTGAAGAAGGGCAAGTACTAGTGATTCTAAGCCACTATAGCACATGTAATATAAAGGGGGCGGAAAGTTTTCGCGATAGAAATCTGATCGTCTCCAAGGCGTAGTAATATCGCACAGTTTACACCCGTTCTTATATGGGGATGGACCTTCTCCATCTTCCAATAATCGGAGAGCTAGCTGCTCAAGGGTTGAATCGGGTTCTGATCGTTTGTAATGGTAGATCCAGAACTCAGCCGCATGTCTTGAGAAAGGCATATCCACTAGTATATCTGATGATATATTTTGCGGCAAGTCCAAAAGGTACGCTATTGACACCTTGGCAACATATGCATGGACTTGCTGCTCGCTCGTAAAGGTGTTGGTACGAGCCGAATCGGGATTTAAGGCCTCTGATAGGAGGTATTCTCTCACAGTAGGGTGAGCTAGGCGAAGCTCGACAAATTCAACGACTTGTCCGTTTTGTCCGAGCCTGCGAAAAGGTATATGGGAAATAAGGGGCTCGCAGATAGCTAGTATGTCTGTTTCGTCGAGCCTTCGGAGGTCTTCGCTAAAAAATGGTGTCTCGGCTTGGAAGTCAATGGCAAGGATATCCATAGCTTCAGTAACCGTGACCGGCTTGGAGGAAACTGAGAGAAACATGAGAAGCTTTATAGCAGCGTCCCACATAGTGTCGTCAATACTGCGAAGAGAAGAAGCATATGTCTCGGACAACGTTTCTGGCAACGCTTGGAGAGTTCCTTTCACGTCTTTCGGAGTCTTGCATTTCCATAAGCGGGACAATTGACAGTCAACCCAGCGGAATATGCCGTGCGCCTTTCCTGAGAGGGTATCTATAATCTCGCCTTGGAGACTAGACTTCAATTTCCGGGCTAATTTATGCGTCGACATTTGATCTTTAATGAAAAGAATAATGTCATTTTCCACATCCTTGTTTCTTACTTGAACCTTGTAGGTTGTTCTTAGGCCTAACGTGTTCGAAATCCCAGAAGTATCTCTACTACTCAAGAAGACACGCAGCCCCTTTATATTCCATGAGAGGATGGAATTCAAAATCCCAGGCAACTCATGCTGATCTATGCATTCGTCAAGAGCATCTATCACGAGGACGATTTCTTCTAACTGCTCCGCAATGCCACGTAAAATCCCCATTAGGTCCTCAATTGACGGTTGAGAGATCCCATCTCTGTAGACATGTACCTGTGGGCGTCGGACGTACGTATAGTTGAAATGTGTCTTCGCACACTCCGCTAAGGCCTCTGGCGCTTGTCCATTCCAAGACGACAGTTGGGATATAAGAGAACGAAGCATTGGCTCTATTCTGGACAGGTCGCCACTACTGAAATCATAGTAGTAATACGCGAGCGCTAGATTCCGTTTCTGTGAAGAGCTTTGGTGCCAGATATGATCAATAACCGCAGAGCTAAGAACGCTTTTACCGCAGCCCGGTTTGCCAACAAGCCAGAGAGATGAACTGCTAGATTCATACCATCTTCCAAAGGTTTCGTCTTCCAATAGCCAAGATCCTGTTCCTCCTGTTCGCTTCCTTCGGATTTCGTTATGTTTTAGCGAAGAGTCTGGAGCATTGAGCCATCCAAGTATAACTTGAAGTTGTTTCTCCTTTGATAGTTGTGGGAAACCTCTGGTGTTGCGTATGTTGTGATGAAGTTCTTCTTGGTCCTCCTGGATCTCTATGATGGATATAGCCGAATCCACATCAATCACGAACTCCAGAGTAGTCTTAATGCGATGAAGACTTTCCACATGTTTCGCTAATTCACGCTCCGGTAATGGCCACACTAACACACGACCCGATTGCAATTTTCTGTTGATGGATGCACTTAGTGCTTCTCTTACTCTCCTGAGCACTTCTTCAAATCCTTTAAGTAAATATTCCTTCTCAAGAGTGCCATTCATCGAAAGAAGGTAATGTTCATTGCTATTTCCTTCAACCAGACAGAGGAGCTTATCGGACGCAGGACGCAGCGATTCGGCTTCCTGCTGCAACATAGCAATGTATCTTGCTTCTTGAACAAGTCGTCGGTAATCATGACAAAAGGATATAATCTCCTTACTCGCCTGCGCAATAGCGCTCAGGCTTGTTGTGACAGCTAAAGAATCTATCATGGCGTTGACTTTAAAATTAGATAATAAGAGTGTTCTTAACGTAGGCTCTCGCGACTAGAAGATACTTGTAGGCAGTAAGTCCTTTGGAATTGCTCCGCCTGGATTAGGTAACCGCTGGCCCCTGAAATATGTCTCCCTACCTGTATTGTACCTAGCTGTAGTTAATTGCATATATTAGCATCTACGTATAGCGCATCCATATATATGCATATATGAGATGGGTCTTAAAATCCGAAAATTCCGTCTCTTCTTTGAAATATATGTTGTTCGTATCTCATCTCCAAAACCTTACTTGGCTCGTGCGATCCCGGTAATCAAGCCTGTCAGATGGGTTGTATCTTGAAATAAGAAATCGATTACTTTGCGATGGTCCGATAAAATATTGTTACAAACGGGGTGTCTAGACGAATAAGAAAGGTAGATCCAACTATGATACGTGAAAGCCATATGTTGATACACGCCGTAGAGATTAAAGACGGGGAGGTAGCTAGCCATACCTATCTCTTAGATGATATAACAAACGAGATAGTCACCTATATACAGAAATTATTAGAAGATTTCTCACGTCTTAGGGGAATGCCTGTTCCATCTGAATGCTAGAAAACCCCGAAACTGATCTATCACATACTTATGATAGGCTGTCCGTGGTAGTTCGGCGGAGAAGTAGCTGCTTAACAGCGTTTGCAAATGAAAACGTACGTGTTGGACAAAAAAAAACCATGCCACCTTATTTGAAGAACAAACGGGGTCGGTGTACAAGACCGGAAGTCAGCTAGGAGTCCAAATGTGAGATCTTTAATTCTGTCATAATCTGTCGAAATAAGTATTGGACAGGTTGCTCGCAGACATAGCGCGAGGTCTTCTAGCGAGAATATATAGGTATATATTTACTCCCATTCCTCGCTCGACAACTACGTAACTATCAATCGAGTCATTTTTCAACCTATATACGCTTTCTTTTTGCTCCTCCGTTAATCACCTTTATTCTTCACCAATAATTCACTCATGCAAGCAGAGCAAGCCGAGATGAAACTTGGTAGCAGCAATCATCCCTCTACGACAGAGAAGATGTTTGACCTTCAAGAACTCAAGTTTCGCCATTCCTATTATTCCCCAGATACCGCGCTTTCACGGGAGTGTTATGAGTTTTCTGCTAAGATACTGACCACTTCACTCTTGCAAAAATGTAGTCTGAGATCCATCAAAGAATATCTTGGACGATTTCCTCGGGAAGAAGTTGGTAGCGCTTTGGATAATTATGTCGAGGGCCCTCGTATCATGACCTATGCGGTTGACACTGGGAACGTCGATGTTGTTCTACTGCTCCTCAAGTACAATGGCAACGTCAATTGCACGTACTTTGATGGCGTACCATTGTTGGCATTTGCCATCATGCGCGCTACAAGTAACGGCCATAACAACTTTGAAATGGTCAGGTTGTTGCTTTCATATGGAGCAAATCCTCTGGAGATACCCAGGGAATGTGGAAGAACTATGCCAAAACACCCATCGTCACTAAATATGACGGCGAAGAAGTCCCGGAGCCTGAGAAATGGTGTACTGACAAGTACAGGCTTACACTAGCGAAGTCACTCGATCTAACAACTCGTTAATATCTCTGGAGGGCTAGCCGTCTTGAAAGGCCTGCGAAGCGCATGCTCCAGATAATTAAACCTCGCGCCCCTTCTAAAACTCCCTTTCTGGCTTATTGGTCAGGAATTGACTATCAAGCTGATAGGAGAAGCAGTATATACCCATTTGGCGCAAGACACCCAGAAGCCACTTGTGATGGACTTTGCAGGTCAATCTGGTCATGGGAAGACGGAGCGCGCCAAGCATATGGGCTCTTTATTATCGATTCCGTTCACCAATATCGACTGTACTCATCTAAACTCGCAGACTGCACTCTTCGGTAGCACGTTTGGATATGAGGGCAATAAGAATGGGGCGGCTTTAAATAAATTTCTTGTAGAGAACGAAGGGAAACGATGTGTTGTTATCTTAAACGAGTTTGACAAAACATGCGTCGATGTATGGAACGCGCTATTAAAGGTCATGGACGATGGTATGCATTTCTAATGACCCTGATCTCTTTGGCATCTGTTTGAGACTTGCATGCTATCTAGGTGCTTACCGCGACCAGCATGGCGACTTTGATCACGGTGAACTAGATTGTCGGAGGGTGATCTGGATAATAGCGACAAACTTAGGTGACCACGCTATTTCTCGTTTTCACTCACAATATCTCTCTGGGTTCAACACAGACAAAGATTCGACTCGTATATCAATTGAGCCCCTCCAAAATAAGCTTGAAGACATTTACAGGGGACACTTCTCGGTTGGTCTATATTACCTTTTGGTTCATCCACGCCCGTGAATAAGTATTAGACCATACTAACCATACGTTGAAGGCTGCGGTTACAGGTCGCATCGACGAGATATTGCCTTTCTTCCCCTTCGACGAAGGCGAGCAAGCCGTCATCGCCCACAAATCTTTCCTTGAGTTGAAAAAGAAACTTGCACGCCCTATTGACGAAGGAACCAGCCGGTTAGTTGGTCATAGTGATGTTGACATGATTGATGATGGCAGAGTCTGCAAAGAGATAGCTAGGACATCGTATAATGAAGAGCTCGGAGCGCGTTCTATCCAGAAGCATACTCAAAGGTTAGAGCGTCAACTGATCCTCAAATATCCAGACACCGGTGATCTGGTGGGGGATAGAAAGAACGAGAACGAGGTTGAACAATTTGTGGTCCAGTTGGTTCCAACAGCGGAGGGGGGCCGCGAGGAAGTGTCTGTATCCCGGAAATAAATGTACTCTTCAAATTTATTAGTGAACTATCCATCAATCATTCCTCTCGTCTCAAGGCCAATCGTTTCCTAATCCAGTAGAACCCTAGGCCAATTACCCATACAACAATGACCACGAGTGCCAACACTGGTGCGAAGAAGGCACCTCTGATTACCACGAACCCACTGACTACAGCGAACACCACCGGGACCAGGATAAACGGCCTGTAAGGCCTCCTCAATTCCGGTTCGCGGAACCTAAGAACAATAGCGCCTAGAACAGTGAGAAAGAAGAAAGAATACTCGCCGAGTCCATTGAAAGTAAGTAGGGCGCGGAAGTTCCCAAGCAGAATATACAGGGCTGAAAGGACAGTCGAGAGCAAGATGGCATTGATGGGAGCATCCGACCCCGTACTCGAAGAACTCTGCTCATCCTCCCTCCTAGGTTTCAACCCAATGTAGCCAACGGAAGCGAAGATGCGAGGAAACCAGTTCATGTTCGCCGCCGCGACCGCCATGCGACCAGCAACGAACGAATTGCCAAGAAGAGAGCCGGCGACAACTAGGCAGATAAGAACGGCGGCGAGGATACCAAATCCACGTCCAAGAAGACGAGTAATGGCGGTCTATCCAATGGGTTAGTAATTAGCATCTCATATTAGCGATGTTGTGCTTACCACAGCGACGCTATCTGTTGTTGAAACCACATCCCACGGAAGTAGGATGTAGTAGGCAGCATTGGCGGTGATGAAGCAGAGTATTATCGTCGGAATGGCGCTATTGATTGCGAGCGGAAGTTGGCGCGCTGGAGATCGGAGTTCCGCCGAGACGTAAATCGCCTGCGAAGTCAGTTAAGTAACCCATCTTAACCATCTGTGACCGAATAAGAGCTCACCTTATCCCACCCAGAGTAAGCCCATAATGCACCATATAGTGCCGCAGAATAATGACCAAGGATCTCCCATTCGCCAAGCTGGTTCCAGTCTGTCTTGCTCCCGTCGGGGTTAAGGACTTCTCGATTGCCAAACCAAGGCTTGTTGAACCAGTCTCGTCCTCCAATATCCCTCTCCGGGTCGGTTGCCTGGAGTATGGCAACAACTATGCCGGCTATCACGATTGCCGCGATGCTGACGAACTTGGTAACCACGAAAAAGTTGTTAAGGCGAGTACTGGCTTTGGTACTGATGGAATTCGCGACGCTGATGACGACCAGAATGAGAATGGAAAACAGTTTATGTTCAATCCTCCCGGCTTGGTCGGTTACGCCTATTGCGGAGTAGATGCTCTCCACGAACACAATGCTAAGGATAGCAAGGGTAGCCGGCATGACGGCTACGATCCATGTCCAGGCGGCCAGGAAGCCGAAGACATCCCCGAATATGTATTGAAGGTATGGCTGTACTCCACCTGCGACATAATTCAGTCAATAGGTCTCATTTAAACAAAGACAGAATGAGTAGTAGATGAGAATAGCTCACCTTCGCCGGGAATGGCTGTTCCCAACTCAGCCATGGTCGAAGCGCCAGTCCACGCGAGCACGCCACCAATCAGCCAGACGACCAGAGCAGCACCCGGAGATGACACATTGGTGTCTATAGATCCCGGTGATGTAAATATGCCGCTCCCGATAACAATACTAATAACAATGGCGAAAGCCTCGAGGGCGCCGAGGTTCTTCGTGAATGTGCCCGCATCCCGGGCCGGACCTGGCGGCGGGGTACCATTGCCATCGCCATCTGCTGTGTTGACACCCCGCTCATCTCTCTGATCAGCAAGGAGAGGCCTCGAGGCCCCGTCTTCTATTTCTGGTGATGATGCCATTTCGTCGAATGAGATGAACTCATGAATTAAAAGGCGGTTAAGTGTACCATGAATGGTTGTTGATGAGGGAGAGTTCAAGCGGAGTTCAAATCAATCACGCAATTCACGTTCTCTTGTTTAAACGCGAGTGGGGCATGTAACTTAACCGCGTCCCCCCCCTTTTAAGCAATATAGTAATACATCAATTTTTATGAGGCTCAATCGTCGTCGACGAAGAGATTTGATTTTCTTGTATGCTATGAGTTTATATTACTACCCTTATTGTTGTGGTTAGAATTTGAGTAACAATAACTTGGGTACCTATGACTTTACTTTACTTTACTTTACTTTACTTGGATGAGTTCAGAAGTAATTAAGCAGACAAATGTTTGACAATACATTATACGATATTAATATACGATAAGTCGTAACACGGCTTCTATAATCAGGAATGCTTCACACTCCAACGTGGACAAAATTTATTATTTTTCTAACCCTTTTTTATTGCATAGGTAGCTATACGTACCCCAGCGAGGTAGACTAAAATCAAGAACTTTTATTGGTACCATCTCGACCACTTCTCCTCCTCAATTCCCCGAGACAGGTACCAGTTGTCTTTTGTCGTTCCATTGAAACCCAGGCGGAGGAACCGGTGCGACGCCTTTACCCCCTTGTTGGAACTCAAGCACGTCGTCCATGAGGGGAAGTGCTAGAGCCTCGTCATCGGTCAGAGACTGCCTGTACATGTGGTCGTCCATGAGACAGTAAGACATCCACAACTGCGAGGGTACATTTCTAGGCTTTCGACCCAGACGGCGCCGGTGCTCCATATCCGGGATCCACCGTTCTGCTCTCCGAAGACCGCCGGTTGGCTTGGCTTCCTCGTCAGAAAGCAAGAAGTCATCCATGTAAAAATCTTCTTCCGACTTTCTCTTTTTATTGCGGCCTCGCTTGGGTTTGGTTATCTTCGAGAATTTGGGGGATTTCGGGCTTGGGGTGACGGGAGATTTCTGCGGAGCGTTCTTAGCAGCTCCAAGCAGTCCACTCTGTTCCCGCAGCGCAACTTTCTGGTCCATTGCCGATACTCTTTTCTCGAGGGCTTTAATCGCTATTGCTTTCGCCCTTGGGATATTCGCAGTTCTCTTCTTCAAGCGGTATGCTATTTTACTTCTAGGCGGTTGCTTTGGTGACTTCAGTGGCCACTTCGGCGACTTTGGCTCCGGTGTACGGTATTTTTGGGGGCTCTGTAGTGGTGGAGTACTCGGTCCGTGGTTATCTTCGCCGGCAGGCCGGGATTGCAGAGGAGTTGGCGTATCCATTATGTTTTTGAAATGCAATATCCAATGCGGGCTATTGGACTTGCACTGGTAGGTTCGGCTGATGTTTTCGAAATTGAAAAAGTGAAAATTTAGAACAAGATAAATAGCCAGGCGGCATAATGCCACGAGGCCTTTACAAAGGCACTTGAGTAGCATGCGTGGCCGTGGTATTGTAAAGAGAAAAACAAAGAAAATGTCCATTGGCCTTATATTTCTCCTTGTTGGTAAGAATCGACTGCACTGTATATTCGTTTCAGCGTAAGACCTTTGTTAACATACAATGAATAGTACGAAGGACGTGTAAGTCAATTCAAAGCAGTAGGTCTTAGGCGATACCGACAAAACGTGGTACTATTCGTGGATCTATTCATAGAACACATGAATGCTATTTGTTTCCATGAAAGACACAGAGCACCCATCTCTCATAATCTTTAACACATCGTCTCTAGGTTTTTAGGTCCATGAAAGGGTTAATGATATAGGAAGGCGTTGATTTAGGACTGTAACGCGGCCCCTGAAGAAATATTAGACAGAAATAGGGCAAGTTCATTTTACTAGTAAAATAGGTGACAAGTGTCATAGAAGTGTTCTCAAATGCTCTTAATATTTATATACTGTACCGAGAAAGATAATCAACTTTCCCAGGTACATAAAGTAGAAGAAAATATGCCAGTATATACACGTTGATCAATTGTACAAGCGAAGTGTAAAGTATGTCTATGTGAGGTGGTGGGATGGGTAGAGTCCGGTAATTGCTCGTAAAATGGACTTTAAAGACTTGGGAGTCTATTTCAAGTAGCGAACTTAGACAACTTAATGCTTGATGTCACGGGCGTGAGCACGCGCCTTCTTGAAGGAAAGGTTGGTAACTGCCGGTCCGGGAATTTGGTATGACTGGAGGTCGACCCAGATGTCAAGAGCAACGCCAGGGTCACTGCTGTGGTACATCTCGGTGGCGGGGACGCCCTCCGGCTGCTGGTCACCAGAGCCCGAGATCTCGAGGTTGATGCACTATTTCAAGTCAGTAAATACGCACCAAGAATATACTATAAGGTTGGGACTATACTAACCGAGGGGTAGAACTCGGCTTGACCCTCGTGGGCCTTGTGCAATCCAAGGATTTCGTGTCGGAGGATGTAAGGGCCGGGTGCAATGTTGGCGGGAATGGTGACAGTGAAGGTGTCAACGAAGCCTTCTCCTTCCGGCTGGACACTCTTGTGAACCTCGGTAGTAGCCCACTTCTGGCTTTCCCACGCAGGGCTATCCGCCATACCACCCTGGATGAGACCGTTCTCGAAGAACTTGAAAAATCGAAGGTTGTTCTTGTCGACGTTGGCGCAGCCGGCCTCGCCACACGGAGCGAGATAGTGCATTTCAGGGCCGGGGTGCTCGAAACCGCCTATCGTGTTAAAGCGTACGACCTGCAACTGGGAACCGGCAGCCACCGGGATTGAGGCTTGGGCATTTGTTGCGCCAAGATGGCAGATGATATCGGGGGTGTTGAGGGACTCAACCGGAACCGGTCCTTCATCTTCTGTTGTGAACTGCCATGTAACTGCTTGGCTTTGATCTTCGTTTGACCACCGCTCATAACCCGGGTAAGTCACACCATCAACAATAACTCTTCGAACGTGGCCGTGGCCTAGGACTGCCGGCGCTGAAGCGGCCAAAGCCAAAAGTGTAGTGCTCAACGAAGGCATAGTGAAAAATATCAAGTTTTAGACAGGGAGTTTGAAATTAAGATATGTGACTCGAAAAAGAAAAGAAGACCAGCTTCAAAGTTGCTGTAAATTGACACCCACGATCTAATGTTTACTATGAGAGAAGAAAGGTCATATTGGAAAGAAGACGTTATTTACTCCTACTTAAATACATGATTGTATGTGACTATGACGGTGAAGGCGTCACGCCTGTGCGAAACATCGCCAAGCCCGCCCACTGCTAATGATGCCTGGCTACATCTTGAATTATGCCATGTATGATTTAGGCGTGGTAAAAACATGTTTCAAAGCAGATATAGCATCTGGAAAGGGAAGGTGTATGGAATGCTTAGCTAGAGGATTTAGAATGATCTATTAATAAAAGGGGTCGAATACTCCACATTTACCCTTCACCATCACATGTAGTTCTTCTTTTGACAACCTTCTCCTGAATTTTATTCCGGGCTTTCCGCGAGTTGGCTTCCAATGAACTCTCTAATCCATGATGGTAAGCTTGATTCTCCCTTGTTGTAATAGTAAATAACTGTGTTTCGCGATTGTTGTTGTGTAATGTGACAGTCTACACATTAAAATGAAAGTAAACAGGGGTTACGCTACGACTACCCAACTAGTTAACTAGTGCTTATGTACATAACGTAACTCTTCAGCCTACTAAGTAATACAATAGTTCGCAGTTTGGATTTTTAGGAAGATTGGCTTAGTTGAGAACCCTAATTGTCGATCGTATGTATCTCGTAACTCTATACCACCCTTAAGAAGCTCTTTACACGTCTATTACACGATACCCATTAGAATGTCTCCAATTAAAGACCAACTGTATTTTTCTTTTTTCTATTCCATTTATACATTATACAATCGGTATTAAATAATATACACATATTTAGGGGTAAGGCAATAGGATTCTAACCAGGATAACGCTTTTTGTCAAAGCTCAACGACGCAATACTTTACATAATTAATTCACAACAATGACCTAGCCTCAGTTTAACAACTTCGGTCCCGTTTAACTAGGATGCTTTGCTCTTAGTTATAAGCTGAATCAAGTAAATTCTACCTGCACTAAAATCTGAGGAGTAACTATACGGTGCATACTTAGGCGCATACATATTTAGGTAGTGAATTGCCAAGAAAGATATGAGGAAGGTATTTAGAACAGGTGAGAAAAGGATCTGGAAGTGCTTGATATTATTAGTTGGGCCTTTTGTCGCGCTATTCCACCTTTCCCCAGGATTTGACTCGACTAACCCGAATCAGGCCTTGTTCCTGACTATCACAGACGGTAAGAAATAGGAAATAGGCCACCACTATTATCGGCCGATTGTTTTTAAAATTACTCCGCCATTGATGCCAAGCGCTCGGTGAAGCCTGTCTTGATCATAACCAATGACGCACTGACGATCTTCCATATTTGGGATCCCTGCCAGGCATTTGTTTCCAAGTCTCGGGAAGGATCCGAGGGGCAACCCAATCGTCAAACCCTTTTGATCTATCCGCGTTGTTAAGGTCTCCAAACTGCTGCGGATCTTAGACTGACATCTGAGCCTCAAAGTTGTCCACGTTCTACGCCAAGAAACGGCGTCGCCATAAACCCTAAAACTGAAGTACAAGCTGACCCCGTCTTTCTTGTAAAAGAGACTCCAGATATTGGATATTACAAACCCATTATTACTAAAAAAAAAAAAAGGGAGTAGAATATTTAAGTATATAAGTGTAAGTTTTGATTTGTAATTCTGCTACAGACTTAAACTACGCTCCTCTTGTTTTACCACAAGGTAGGCGCTTAAATGTCTGGGTACTTACGACAACTACTTCTTAAACAATAGAAACTACGAAGTGTGCCACTATCCTGCATGTAGCCTTATACGCAGAGATAGCATCGCCAACTTCTCAAGTTGACAACTCACGACTTTACGACAGTTGTTTTCTTGGGCAAAATCTTTACGAGAGAAGAAAGTGTCCTGTACCTAATACAACCAGATCTGTTAAATCTTCAAGAATACGCGGGCTTCTGAGGCGAACTGCCGAAATTGGAAATAGAAAATAGGTAAATTGTATATCTTCGTCAAAGATAACCGTGTGATAGGCTATTAGAAGGTGGTAAAGCCGTGTTTCTATATCTTCTTTTGTCAGTGTCTACTCGTAAACCTAGCCTATTGTGCCACTAGGGGCTGCTGTCAGCATTTTAAATGAGACAACTCAAACGAAGAGCTTGTTCAATATGTATAACCATAGGCTTCTATAGCTAAGCCCAAGTCCATTACTAAAGAACGAAGTTATTTTCATGTTTCTTGCTTCGCCTCGTAACCGTGGCCTTACGTTGCATTGTATCGTGGCTAAAAATTTCTGAGACAAGTTAATCATGTGTGGTCTTTTACGAGCTTTAATTCAACATATCTTTAAAAATCACGTCCCTCCCAGTATTGAATTCCGTTAATTTGTGCTGGTCGATCCATACACTATGTTTAAATTTGTCTGGGAAACAGCTGAGATGTAGGCGCAAAGGTACGCTCATATGCGCTGTACCCAATTTAGCGCTCTGGTTGTGCCATTGATATTGAGTTATTCACACCTGTTAAAGCTGCTATCGATTCTAATGATCGCATTTGAAGGAACTGGAAAAGTCCGTCCTTATCTCTATCATATATCTGTAATTATTTGCCGACGTCCCATTGTCGGGACCGAAGACGCCTACGGGTCTGGGGATTTAAGCGTTAAGCGCTTCGGCGCCGCTTGCATTAACGTCTTCGAGATAGGCGGGGCTATAAATCTAGCGATCGAATCCCAAAAGGTCTCCCGTCCACGGCTACCATTTGAAAATAGCGCTGAAAAGCGCGCCCATACTGTGGTAGCCAATATAGAGTACACCTTTGGAGACCGTTCTGCGTCTTGAGAATTTTACCGTGTTCATAGCACTACTATACGGATATAAGGGTTACAGAGACGTCTGTTGGGTATTACTACAGACAACATCTAGAACGGACTTTACGGACTCAATTCCGTTAATCTCCGTCCAACAGTTACGTTCAGTTGCAATCTCGATCTTTATGTTGGGCAGGAAAGAATCTAGATCTGGTGGTTTTAAGTCAAGCAGCAAATAATAAATATCGATGCTGTGCTGCTCTAACAATTCTACGTCAGATTTATCTTATCAATCATCGATATCTCTCTCACACTCCGGTTACATTGAAAATGCCTACCAATAACAGTATTAAGACGGCGTTGGCGCTTATCGAGAACGACAAGTCGAAAATTCTAGGCTTGAATGTTGGTAAACATATTACCAACATCGAACCTGGGTTACATATCCCGAAAGCTGGTAAGAGAAACAATTGAAAGAAGCTTTAGTAGTTGTCCAATATACTGAACAGAATTGGGGCTAACTCAAACCTCTCAGACGCTCAATCCGAGCCGGAACTCAGCTTTGCATCGGCGTCCACCGAGAAGACTTACATAATAATAAACCTCGATCTCGACGCTCCGCTCCCGTCCTTCAGCGTGTTGAGTCCGGCGCTCCACTGGATCCAGTCAGATCTGAAACCAGTGCCAGCTCCCGACGGGAACGGATTCGCTCTCAAGTCCGAGGCGCCCTTCATAGTAAACTACATTGGTCCCGGCCCGCCGCCGCCGAGCGGGCCGCACCGATACGTCTTCTTCCTGTACGAACAGCCCGAGGGCTTCGATGTCAAGAAACACGCACCCGCCGGCGCGAAGCCTGTCGGCCTATCGCGCCGCATACGCTTCGACCTAGACGCGTGGGAGAAAAAGCTCAAGCTCGGGCCTGTGTTAGCGGTCAACTACTTCACCAGCAATTAAGTCGCGTAGCTAGGTAAATCATCTGCGACATTTTCTTCTTCTTTCGGACGAAGTTCCACCCGGTTCTCAAGTCGGTGGGATAGTTTTTTCTGTTTTTCCCGCCTTATTTTGGGCTGGGGGCGGTGACGGACAGGGCCGGATTGCGATATTATTAGGCCAATTTCGGTGCCTTCATATACCCACATTATCGCTCCCAATGCTGAATTGTCGGAACTCTTACTGGTTGAAATAAGGTGCCCAAGCGGCTCTGGTTCTATTTGCTAATCAAAACTCCTTGGATTGCATTTTTCGCATTCGTGTCAGGCCGTGAAATAGATTTATGTGGTTGCTCGCCACATAGGGTTAACATCATCTCCAACATCTTTTATCCCTTTCCATTTGCTGCCATGATCCACGCTGCGGGTGTCTTTATTTTCACTCCAGTATTAGTTGTTCCAGAACTCTAGATTGGGTATTTACATTTGGGCCTTTAGGGGTCTCATCCAGTACCCAATATAGGTGCCGTCATCACGCGTACGCTCATGCCCATCAGAACGGGCGGCCTGCAATGGGCCAATAGAAACCGCCGGGAAAGGCGACAAGCTTCGTTATTAGCTCACCTGGACCACCACGTCACTGCTGACAGGTGGTCGTGTATCATATTAAATCGTATCGCTAGTTCTGTGTTGTCGTAGGTATTGGCACCTCAATATTGAACGGGGCAAACCGGGGCAAATGCACACCCCTTATGTTTTCGATGTGAGATACCGATCATTCCCCAACATGCACACCCAAAGAAGTCACTTTTAGGTAGACTCTAGCCGCTAGGTACTTATGAGTTTGGTATAAGAGCACGTGTTCATATGAGCTTCGACGCGTTTTCATTCGCTGCATTCTTGAGAACAAAGGACGGAAAGGTGCAGAGCGGTATGCAAGAAATTGGAGAGCGTACAGTTGGGTTTGAAGCCTGACTCTCAGCACCTCAGCTGCTGCGTTTATTCTGTATGGTGTTTAGCGGTCAAAGCTGTGTACCCCAGACCGCCTTAACACGCGCGATTGGGCCTTCTTCGCTTTTGGATTCGACTGTGATTGGCTATAGACGGGCATAGCGAGGCAGGTAATAATATGTCGTTACCTTGAATTCTCTATACACACCCCTAATTAATTGACCTGGTTGAATTGTTAACCTAGTCGATGCGACGCTGCTGGACCTGCAGAGGCGACAATGAAAAAAATTGAAATGGCTGCCGCCCCAGCCATTCGTCGGTGTATCGAAGGTTCTATTGGCGCCAAAAGCAATCAGTGCGCTGCTCATAAATCTGGAGCCGTTAAGAGCGTGTCTCCCTCTTGTTGGGGATGTGATGAAATTAGAAACCTCACTCCCAACTCGAATCCAAAACACCACAGAACTACCTATGTATATATTCTATGGATTCTTTCACCTTCAAAGTCGAGTCTTATATCCTTAATTTAATCCATAGAAAGCCTAGCCAGTCATTCTTAAACATGGCGAAGAAGAAGAGAAGGTCAGGGCCAAAGGCTCCCGAGGCTGGGAAGGAAGCACAACCGAATCGAATGCCAGATGGAGCTCCTAGATCAGTGCCGGTGCCAAAGCCGGTTCCAGAGCCAGTTCAAGAATTGCCCTCAGAGCCAAAACCGAAGCCCGAACCATCGCCAGCACCAGCACCAGCGCCAGTTTTAGAACCAGTAGTTGAACCACCATCTATCCAAATAGTACCTGAACCTGAACCCGAACCCGAACAAGACAGGGAATCGGAACCAGAATGGGCAAGAGACCCTGACCCGGTACTATCGCCGGTCCAAGAAGTAATACCGGAACCGGAACCGGAGCCTGAGCCGGAATATGAGCCAGAGCCAGAGCCACAGCAAGAACCAGAACCGGAACTCTTGCCGGATCTGGCACGGGATCAGACACCTGATCCGGAGCCGGGATCCGTCGAGCAAGACTATGAACACCCAGTTTCGTTCCACGACGCAGAGCCAGCCCCAGCTTCAACCCTCGACGCATTGGGCGAGTTCATTAGGGTAAGTCCTTCCGGCATCCATGCTCCGATATGCCTAGCTGATGTATGTGTATTAGAACCATGACCGAAACGGAGGCGATGTGGACTCTAAGACTTGGGTAAGTGCACCTTCTTCCTCGGATGGATTCAAGTGTCCGGATAACTCATACGGCATAGGGTTATGAAGCGAACGGTAAAGAAAGCCCAGTTCACTTTTCTGACACGGGCTTTACGCACATATCGGAAGACGAGGTTGACCGAAATGCATCCGTGGGATTGACTGTCGAGATTAACGCTAGTTCTGCATTCTCGGTCGACGAGGGCTATGAGAACCCTAATACCGGAGAACCAGAGGCAGTCTCTCATGAAATTTCGTACTATGACCAACTGCCTCGCATCCCTCCTCCGAACCAACCCCTAGGAACGGAACCACTCAACGCAGGATGGTTTGACCTTGAGAAGGCCATCGCCGCAATCCAGAATGGATACTCGGCAGAGGAATTGCGCGAGTACTTGAGCTACTACCACAAGATTGATGGGGAATTATTAAGGGATAGCCTCAATGAGGAAATCATGGGGCTCCCCGCAATCTTCTTTGTTGTCGAAACGAATGATGCGGAGCTTATTCGCTACTGGGTAAAATATGGTGGTGATCCCAACGCCGCTTATGGGCCTCTTCGCTTCCCTGTACTGGCCTTCGCGATTTTGCGGTGCGCCCGCCCTCGTCCACAAGCGGCTAAGACTGTAGAGACGCTGCTCAGACTTGGCGCGTCGCCCCTTGTCATTCCTTCGGCATACTATGACCCATTTGACCGTGACCTTCCAGAGTCCGGCCCTGATGAGAGAGAGTTACAAGACATTGCTGATGCTGAGAAGCAATGGTGTTCGCTAGAGATCCGGCCACAATTAGCCGCCGCATTGAGTTTAACACAGCGATACCTACTCTGGAGAGCATCCAGGTTAGAACCGCCATCCGGACGTGAACGGACGCTGGCTGTGCGAAGAGGCGTAGAAGAGATCCTTGGCCTGGAACAAACTGTTATTGGGCAGCGACTAGCAGCATGGACTTTAAGGAAGAGCTTCCTTGTGTAAGTGTTGAGGGTCTAGCCAGCTTTGGCTTACTGAACTAATATTCGATAGAAACCTCGCCATACCAGGCAGGAAGCCGCTGGTGCTCTTTTTCGCAGGGCTAAAGGGTCATGGGAAGAGTGACCTCGTGAACCAACTCGGGGGCCTCCTATCACTGGATATTGAGAGAGTCGACTATACCCACATCAGCGGGGTGGACGAGCTATTCGGTCTCAAAGCACCGGCGCATGGTCACGAGCTGGGCACGCCTTTGAACAACTTCCTCGCTAGGAAAACGGGTCAAAGAAGTATCGTATACATTGAAGAATTTGAAAAGACAAGCGAGGACATCCGCAAGGCGCTTCTGAGTCTTTTTGACTTAGGTATGTGGAATAATTGGTTTATGCCGATAGGAATTGAGACTGAAGTGACTAGGTGAATACACGGATCGACGAAACGGCCAGAAGATTGATTGTGCCGACACGATCTGGATCCTGTCGACGGACAAATTCGACAACACGATTCGCAGCTTCTGCGAAGAGAACAGCAAACTTTTGCGAGATTCCGACTTACGCTTAGAACATTTCGCGCTCAAGAAACAGCTCTCTCGTCAACTTCGTCATGACTCCATTGATAGCTTCGGACCTCGCTTGACAAGTCGGGTTACCGAAATTGTTCCCTTCCTGACGTTCAACGCGGATGAGCAACTAGTGCTGGCCGACAAGTTTATCATGGACCTGGAAGAAAGAATTGCCGGACCTGTGGTGAACTCGTTGGATCCAGAAGAGGAAAGCCTCATTGGCAATGTCCAATTGAAGATCACAAACAACGCTACCGTATGCTCCGCCATCGCAAAGGAGTATTACCTACCAGAGCTTGGAGCTAAGAGCATTGCTCGCGGTGTTGATTCGATCATTGCGACGCCGCTAATAGGCCTATACCTGGAGGACGGTGACGACTTCAGCGAGGATCAACCGGAGACCAAGTACAAGGTCGGAACAAACGAGGAGAATGAGGTAGAAGTATCACCTCTTTCGGATACCATAGGCACCAATGGTTATTTGGGATTCAAGTATTCCTGGTAAGCACATGAATTACATGAGTTACATGATTTGCATGTGAGGTATTGGTTGGGTTTAGGTATTTAAACGCATATTGAGAGGTTTGTGCATGGTTGTATGATAAAGGGTTTTTTCGGGTTCCAACTATTTACTGCCGACTATTAAGTAATGTTTCTTATGTTTTTCTTATTTTCTTTTTGGGATTTCGGGACTTGGGATGTGTAATTTCACACACAAAAATACATGTATGTTTTCACTTCATGTTGTTGCATGTGGTGTCAGGTTTGTTGTTAGCCTATGCTCGAGGGAGATGGGAAAAAAAGGACCTGTGAAATGGGTTGGCCATGCGCAGAGAGGCATTAGGTAATACGGTAGCTTCCATCTTAGCTTCATT
Organism: Entonaema liquescens; assembly: GCA_902805475.1. NCBI lineage: Eukaryota > Fungi > Ascomycota > Sordariomycetes > Xylariales > Xylariaceae > Entonaema > Entonaema liquescens. Next base: position 634,093 of record CADCSX010000006.1, read on the forward strand.
CACATGTCAACGGAGAGTTTTCAACCCCTTGTTTGCTACTGCTAAATGACGTAATTGACAAGGGTAACTCGGAATGCATCGACTTACAACCCCCCATGAACTTGACAAAGCTCATCGTCATGGAAGCATCAATGCCAGACGACCCCTGGTCTATCCGGTTATTCAAATTGGATCGATTGCTCTACAATTTACGGAAGCTCTCTTATTTCTTTTTCCTCAAGCAAGTTTGAACTTTGATAGTTTTTGGCTTTTTATTGTCATTGTCTTTTTTCGAGCTAGTTTGTATACAAGCACGTTAAGTGGTGACTCTCCTACCTTTGAGTTTCTAAACTAGCCCATCATGTCTCCCCGGGAGAAGGCCTCTGAGGCTTGGTCTGACCTACGAGCCGGAGCCGGAAGGGAGCTTAACGACTTAGATAATCCTCTCATTCATCCGTTTCATTTCGTTTCGAAGATACTTCAATGGCAGTTCCAAATCTGTTTTATGATATTCCAATGGTTCGCCGACAAGCTATTTTCTCCAACACCTCCGGGACCAAGCACTCGTTTAGGGAGGCCCAAGGTTGCTATTATCGGTGCCGGTATAACTGGTGTGACATCGGCAGCTCATTGCATCGGCCATGGGTTCGATGTCGTAATATTCGAGGCCGGTGATAAAAATAGCCTAGGAGGCATCTGGAGCGTATGTATTCTAAACTACTTCTTAAGCATAAACTAATCAAATTACAATTTACTAACTATATGATGGATAATAGAAAGTAAATAATACCTCGAGCCTGCAAATTCATTCCTTCATGTATAGATTCCACCCGTCGGTCAAATGGCAACGTGGTTATCCGGATCGACGACAGATCGTTAGCCAGGTCAAGCAGCTTTGGGAACGGTATGGCCTGGATACGAGAACCAAGTTCAACACTCCAGTTGAGAAGGTATACAAAGACGAGAAGGGCCGCTGGGTTATCAACAACCCCGCGAACGGTAGATTTGAAGGTATAATTGCCGCTGTAGGAACGTGCGGAGATCCTAAGATGCCAAAGATGGATGGCATGGACAAATTTAAGAATCCCATTTATCATTCTAGCCAATTGACTGGGTAAGTACCTACCAAGCTTGCTCTATCACACTTATTGTGGTGCTAACAAAAATAGTGTTGAGGCGAAAGAGAAATCTATGATAATCATTGGCGGTGGCGCGTCAGCGGTTGAAGCTTTGGAATATGCTTCTGTATGTTGTATCTCTTTGGTACCTGATTCGAGCTTCAAGTTATGAGGGTATAGACTTGATGGTAACCGTAGCTAACGTTCATGCTATAGGATGAGGGAGCATCAAAGATTTATATCTTATCACGCAGCGACAAGTGGATCATTCCTCGCAACTGGGTTGTTGACATTTTACTTTCTTTGAATATTTGGGGGCAGGAGACTATGTTGTCTGTCATCCCCGAGGCACTTCTCAAGAAATTCTTCTACCGGGATTTGCAAGATCTGGCACCTAACGACAAAGGCATCTTCATGGACACGCCAATGGTTAATTCCGATGTCATGGATAAGCTTCGTTCCGGCCAAGCTGAATGGATAAGATGCGACATCGAAGGTTTCACCGAAACGGGAGTGCTGATAAACAAGAGAGAGAAGGGTGTACCGAAAGGAGGACCCGGCAAACAGATCAACCTCGAAGGCGATATGGTAGTCATGGCGACTGGATATAAGAGGCCAACTTTGAATTTTCTTCCCGAGGATTGCTTCAGCGAACCGTACGGTCCGCCGAACTGGTACCTTCAGACCTTTCCTCCGCAGCACCCTTCCATCTCGGCCATCAACTGCACCTATTTATCGGCTATCGGTACTGTTGGTAACTGGCATATCGGCATCTATACCCGAATTCTGCTCATGTTCCTCGTGGACCCTCTAACGCGTCCGTCTACATTCTGGATGGAGCGCTGGATCGATATGACTAAGGTCCTAAAAGCCACCGCCCCAACCGGCGCTTTCGACTTCTTCACATACCTTGAGTTGCTCTGGTGGTTCTTCTTTTGCGTCACTATCAACCCATTCCGATGGAAGTGGGCATTCTTTGTCTTCTTCGGCCTTGGATTTGCACTGCCTAAGCAAGTAGTGGCCGCGGAAGACCAAGTTCGAAACGGTATGGGGTATGCTGAGGCCGACGAGCGAAGCAGAGATGTTGGCAAAAGCTTTTAGGAGATCGCTGACGATGGAAATATCTCATGCGAAGACCCCTCAGATTGCTTTGGCGTCAAAGATATGTCTGGCTCGGAAACTTTGGTGTCAGACTTTCCAGATTACCAGGAAGCCCAACGTACAATCGCCATAATGGAATCGAACTTTGGTATACGCGATGTTATCCCCCCTCAACGGTGTGAAAAATACGACTATCACAACCATTTGAATAATAGTTTATTATATGACAATCCTCTCTTCAACCGCAAGAAACGACGCTTCGCTACGAAACCTGTGAGACCCGCGCCCATCGATGATACTTTGAAAGATCCTTCTATTAAAGCACCCCTTAGAGAAAACTTTTTGGATGGTCGCATGGGACCCCCTATATGCGGTAATTCTCGGCGACCTGCTGTTGTGGTTTAGACATGAATGGAGGTTTAATCCTCGCTGTATTGTATATTTAGAGGCGAAATCTGGCAGTAGGCTGCTAGATCTTGTAAGATACGCAACGAACAAGGAAGAATTTGTGGTATTATGGTTATATGGAAAGAATAGGGGCTGGGGTGTGATTATGAGCTGGAATTAGTGATGCTTTACTATTGTATTATAAGCACCTGAAGCTGATCCACGGAGTTAGAGTACTTTTAACAAACCAAAAATCCAGATTCAATGATACTTGATTGATATGATATGATATCCTTACCGCTTGCCTCGGTCTCTGCGCCCACCCTCCATAACTTTAACTCGCTTGTTAAATCTGTCGCCTATTTCACGAGTCCCAATGCTATGACCACTTCCACGGCCGCTATCTGTGGTCTCCCTAGTCCTCTTACGGCTTTTCTCGAGTAGCGCCTTTGTACTACTGCCGCCTTCTCTACGTCTCGTCAACCGCTCGATTCGGTCTACGCCCTCGCCAAGATCCCGCCAGTCTTCGCCGCCGAAGTTCATCTTATTACTGCGCCCCTCCGTCTTGTTGCGCTTGGAACGGTCCTTCTTGCTCTCCTTCGGCAATCGCACATAGTTGGACTCTTCATATTCGCGCCTGCGGTTCTCCTCCTGACGCTCGGACGTAGTCTTCATCTTCCTGCCACCAGATACGATCGTCGTTCCAATGCTAGGTTCCGCAACTGGCATATGCGATAGCTCGTTTGCGACATATTCATCGACAGCAGCAGACTTCATGGGCCTGCGTTCGCCTCGTTCCCTCCGCTCGGCTGTGGGCATGGCGGTGGGGGTGATCTTAGGCGGACGGTATGCGCCTGTCTTGTCTTCTGTCTTTGTAACAGCGACCATTCCTACAGGATTTGTAGGCGGCGCAAAGTTGTTGAAGCTTGGTCCGAATTGCTTAGCTGCAAGACCGGCTATGGGTCGGACAGGAGCTTCGCTTTCGGAAGCATCTTCATCACTGTCTTCTTCGCCCGATTCCGATTCAGATTCAGACTCGGCATCTTCGGCTGCCTGAGCAGCAATACGCTCAGCGTCATCGGCGGCGCGTAATATTTTATCAAGCTGAAATTGCAATTTCTCCTCGAGGGGCCGGACTCCTTTATCAAGGTATAATCGTAATTCAACCAACTTCTTCACAACGGTATCTGAGAGGTCAGATGTGCTTGACTCTTCTAGGTTCCCCGAGCTTGTCTCCTTTGCATTCCTAATCTTTAGTAGGATAAGGAAGACAAGGTTCTGAAGGTAGGAAAGAAGAAGCTCGTTTTTGACGTCGAGGAGGGACACGCCGTCCTTGGTAGGCTCGATGCCCGATATTTTGGGGGTAGCCTCGAACGCAGAATTCAAGGAGTTCGTTAAGGAGTCCAGCAAGGCTGGAAGGGAAGCTGGAACTGCCATGGTTACACCTGCAGGGCAAAACGTCTTTTGCGATGCTATATTGACTTCCAGGAACAATGTACCAATTGAAATTGATTCGTTGTTGGAGAAGTTTTAAGGAAAAAAAAAATAATAATTTTTAGTTAAAGATAACGATAAGATATCCCTGTATGGTTTATTTTAGCTGAGGACGCGCCTTGCAGCAGCGTGGGCCACCCCTGTCAAAGGACTTGTACCTGGGTACTATTACAGATGACTAAGGTTTCCAGCAATTCCTTAGGGACAGCTTTGTCTTAGGCACATGGAAAGGGATCCACCTCAAATAATATGCAGAGCTCCTAAACTTTTATGAAATCCGCAAAAGGAACATCATAATAATATTTCCAAGCTTACGGTGTTCAACCATATATTGAAACAATCGTTGAAACTCTACCCTTTAAGACGCGCGCTCGCAACGTCATTAGCCGTGATCAAATAGCTACCTCACTTACTCTTATCAATTTTAGATTGCTGCCAAATAACTTCGTCAGCTTTGTATCAGTCCTCCAAAGATATCAAGGAAACGAGCCTTTGTGCCCTGTGATTGGTCTTGAATCCTTTGCGGCGTTCAGTGATACGTAAGTTGACAACTTTTTTTTATTTTTTTTTTATTTTTTTTTATTTGCCTACCTTCTCGTTGTCCTTCTAACTTCTTTTCTAACACGCCACTTCCGTCGTACGTATGTATAATAGCTAACTTTAGGCAAAGCTCGATGTCATAAATCTCAAAATATGAAGTCGAGAACATTTGCGCCGTCGTGGGCGCTCTGCTCTGCGCTACTCGCTATCCCCCAACTTGCGACTGCTTTCTACCTCCCCGGCGTCGCGCCTTCATCATATAAACATGGCGAGAAAGTCCCTCTTTACGTGAATAGCATCAAGCCGGTTGCTGGTCAAGATGCGCTTCTACATTCCGTAATGTCATACGACTATTATAACGAGATGTTCCAGTTCTGCCAACCCGAAGGCGGCCCGTCATACGTGTCCGAAAGTCTCGGAAGCATTTTATTCGGCGACCGAATCATGACCTCACCCTTTGATCTCAGCATGCAGAAGAATGAGACATGTAAAAAGCTATGCACTTCGAAATACGACACGGCCGCTGCGCATTTCGTCAACAAGCGTATAATGCAGGGCTACGCCTTGAACTGGCTAGTGGATGGATTGCCAGCAGGACAGCATCTCCTCGATGATCTCACTGGTACTACTTTCTATAGTCCGGGCTTTGCTATGGGCACTATTTCTACGACTGATCCCGACGGTCCGACCTTCTTCAATAATCACTACGACATCGTTGTCGAATACCACAAGGTCAACGGGAAGGAAGACCAGCTGAGGGTCGTGGGTGTAATTGTTCAACCTGCATCCAAGGCTTACAAGGGAGACAATTTGGAATGCAACGATAACCAGACGCCTCCCGTAGTCCTTGCCGAAAACGACGGCGCTCAAACTGAAGTTACGTTTACCTATAGCGTATACTGGACCGAGTCGCCTACTGCTTGGGCTACGCGATGGGATAAATATCTGCATGTTTTCGACCCCAAGATCCATTGGTTTTCTCTCGTTAACTCGGCCGTTGTCGTTATATTCCTTACCATTACGGTTGCTTCGGTTCTCTTCAGGGCTTTGAAGAAGGACATTGCGAGGTACAACCGACTAGATCAGATCAACTTAGAGGACTTTTCCGGAGCCACGGATCTTGAGGATGGTGTACAAGAGGACTCTGGCTGGAAATTGGTCCACGGAGATGTTTTTAGAACTCCGGCGCACCCTCTACTTCTCTCCGTCTTCCTCGGTAACGGCGCTCAGTTATTCGTTATGACCGGTTTTACGATCTGTTTTGCCTTGCTGGGTTTCTTATCGCCATCCAACCGTGGTTCCCTTGGAACTATCATGATTATCCTATACACACTCCTATCCTTTGTTGGTGGATATGTCTCTGCGAGAGTCTACAAGTCGATGAACGGCGAGAAGTGGAAGCTGAATATCGGTCTAACTCCTCTTCTGGTTCCCGGTATCGTCTTCACAACATTTTTCTTTCTTAACCTATTTTTATGGGCTAATGGAGCTGCTGGTGCTGTCCCATTTACCACGATGCTAGTCATTATTGGTATCTGGTTTATCATTTCGATCCCCCTTTCTGTTTCCGGTTCCTGGCTTGGATTCCGTGCGCAAGCTTTTGAACCTCCTGTCCGAACAAACCAGATTCCACGACAGATTCCTCCCGCCACAACTTATTTGAAGCCAATCCCTAGTATGCTACTCGTCGGTATCCTACCTTTCGGCGCTATCTTTGTCGAGCTCTACTTCATTATGAGCTCGATCTGGTTTAGCAAGATTTACTACATGTTCGGCTTCCTCTTCCTCTGCTACGGTCTTATGATCATCACCTGCGCTGCGGTTACGGTGCTGATGGTGTACTTCTTGCTGTGCGCTGAGAATTACCACTGGCAGTGGCGATCTTTCCTGGCTGCGGGTATGAGTGCAGGCTATATCTTTGCTAACGCCTTGATATACCTAATTAGCAAGCTGTCTCTGGGTGGCTTGTCTGGTACTGTCCTGTATATCGGATACAGCGCTCTACTTTCCTTCCTTTTCTTTATCTTAACAGGTATGAATCTATGTTATCGACATCTTTTTCTTCACCTTACTAATATTATGACTTAGGTTCCATTGGATTTTTCTCGAGTTGGTGGTTCGTCAATAAGATCTACCGCTCCATCAAGATCGACTAAACGAACACGCGCTGGGAGAGAAGACGAGCGAGAGACTCACAAGGGCGATTAAACTCAGGGTAATCGCAAAAATATGTACCATATGAAATGTACGACCAACATCTTTTTTCACGCACGCCGTCTTCGAAGTCCACTTTCACGAGGTGGGGTAGAGATGGAATTTAACGAGTTGCATAAATGTGGCCTGCAAAGTTCCAAAGGGCCTGGCGTTCTGGGAGGCGTTCTTCCTGGTCCGGGAGAGGCTCACGCGAATCCTGTAGAATAGAGCAAAACTTTTGTCTTACCTGTCTGGTTCCGACAGGACAGGCATAAAACGAACATGGTTACCTTCCTACTTAATGTATCTGGGTACGTATTAAATATTATGAATAAAAAAATGTCTACTGGCAGGACGTCTGTGGTTTGATGTGTTTTAATGTTGTGCTATGATTGGGGTTCCCATGTTGTATGGACATCCCGAAAAATATAACAACTCGGAACCCGAAGTGGGGCCGCTCCGGCGACCGCATCGATCGTATTCAAGGATTAGGTAAAATACTTGCTTCGCATCCTATGGGAGATACACATACCCCAAATAATCAATAAATAACATAGGTAGATTCTTGTGCGCTACAATAAAAGCTAGACTCACTATGTCTATTACTAAATGAACCCGATACTAGAAAATATTAGGGCGAGGATAATCTTGCAGGCATGATTCGTCTTGTAAATCGCATGTTTTTGGACGTGCTGTAACTATATACATATACTGGCCAAGGCCATAACCCACAGAGCCCCTTAAGGTAAGATATGACTATGCCATCGTAGACGAAATCGAGGGATATCTTTCGCTATTGAAGCACAGAATATTTGTACCATGCCAGACCCCCGCACTTTGCGAATACCATCCCCACACGCCTTTCCACCGGCCTGCCAGCCGACCCTTCACTCGTCGTCGTCCTCATCGTCGTCAGCCATAAACTGGAACTGCTTCTTCTCCCCCACGGGCGATGACTGACTCGGTCCCGGACCCCCCGTAACGCTCGCCCGCCGCCACGACTCTCGCTGCTCTTTCTCGCGCTCGGCCGCCCGCCGCGCGTGCTCCTCCCTGGCCTTGCGCTCGCGCTCCTCGCGCTCCTGCCTCTCCCGCTCTTCCGCCGCTTGCTGCTCCTCTTTCTCGCGCTCCTTGCGCGCCTTTTCTTCCTCCGGGTCGAAGTTCTCCGGGTTGACGCCCTTTTCGGAGAGGAAGGCGAGCATGGCTAGGGCTCCTTTGCGCACGGATTCTTCGCTTGGCCACGGCACGAACTCCACGTCGCTGAAGGGGTTGAGCTTCCAGGGAAGCTCGTCGTGTGCGGTCGCCGCGTCGCCGCCCGTGGTGGTGGTGGTGGTGAGTTGTTGGGATTGAGATGTGGGGTCTTGCTGTTGTGCGCCGTTTATGTTTGCGGGTGTTGCGGCGCCCGTTAGAGCGCCGTTAGGAGTTCCGCCAGCTGGTGTCGTGGCAGCTGTTTCTGTCCCTGGCCCTGCGCTGGTATCGGCCTTTGGTTCGGCTGAGATACCGTTTGCAGCGCCAGCAGGTGGGATGGTAGTCTTGCTAATCCGACTGGCGTAGGCAAGTAGCTCGTCATAGTCGATATCGTAGCTGGGGCGGTCAGAGGGGAAGACAGTAGCTGGAGCATTGACAAGTTCCTTCCGTGTGTTGGCTAGTAGGCGTAGTGTATCTTTGATCTGAGTATCGAAGCTAGTTGTTGCTGCTCGTAGATCCTGGATTCGCCGATAGTTAGATTGGTGTGTTTGCACTGAGAAAGTATGAATTAGTTCCTATCTGTTTAACATCCGGTGGGAGAACCGAGGTAAGAATCCTAGGTAGGAGAAGAGAAGAGGTGAGAAGGACATACAATCCTCCAAGCCCTTGTTCAGCTCGACGTCGGCAAGCCCCAATTCGTTGACTTGAGCTACGGAAGGATGATATTTGGCAATCGAGTCGACCAGCGTGCCTAAAGCTTTTTCGACACGGTCGAAGCAGACGTCAAGTTGTTTATCCATTCTGGGGGTATATATCGTGTTATACCGAGACTGAAAGATGAAGAAAAATGAATTGGAAGAATGAAGCTTTCAACGTTGAATTCTCGATTGGATTGGAATAAAGCTCCTAGTAAATGAAAAAGGTACGTACCGCCTGGTAACTGCTTAAACGCATTAACGCGAGTGGTATAAATAATGATTGCAATCGTGGCTTATGCATCATTGTGGCTGAACAGGGCTGCCAACCGGAAACCTCCGAAATGTCAGCCGAAGAATGTCGCGCAGCTTCCATCGAAAACCGGAACCCAAGTTGAAGTTGAAGCTGTCGCCAAAATTCTCAAACATACCTAATCAAGACGTTTGCTTGCCATTGAGTTTCCTCGCCGACATACTCCTTGACTCTAAGTTAAGATGGTGTTCCAGGTACGATATACACCGATTTCCAATACCTTTGGTGTCAATTGTCTACGCAGCGTTATACACCAAGCTCTGTGTGAGAATTGTTGTGAGAAGCTTTGCTAACTTTGCGAAATTACAGACTCCCATTCGACGGTCGTATCCGTCCTACAAGAGCCCCTATGGACCTAAGTGAGTGCGCACCGAATATTCGTTAGCCGAATACGTGGTTGGATATTCGAAAACTACATGGGGGATGGCAATGTCAAAAGCTATTCGAACTTTGACTAACAGATGGACGCACGAAAGGTACCACTACCAACCCAATATTGCGGGATGGACATTTAAGCAGATCGGCAATCTGTAAGCATTCCCGATTGTTCTTTACATTCGACCGAACGAGAGCTAGACCTACACCCGGCGAAGCATATATACTATCTACCTTTATCGACGACAATGTACTAACCGTTCAATTTACAGCGGATTCAAGTCCGGCGCTTTCGGTGGCGTAGCCTTGTTCGCCGTCATCTACTATGCCTCCGGCATCCCCAAAGTAAAGAAGGATATCCTGCAAAAGATTCCCTTGATCGGTGGCTACTTCATCAAGGAGATCCCCGCGTCGGACAACGTGAGTTTTTGTTGCGATACTCTGGTTCTAAACCGGCCATTGCTAATTTTCCATAGCCCTTCTAAACGTTTGTTATGCCGGTGGTTTTTACGGAAGGAAGACAGGGGAATAAGATGCTAGAATAGAGCGCATACTACTGCAAACTTCTGTACAAAATGACATCCAAATAGATCTCTTATTGAGCCATAAGACACCCCATCCTTACCTTGTTATATTTGGCACGACTCTATTTTACAATATGCTCATCGTCGGCCAACCTTGTCTAATTGTCTGTCTAATACGTATGGTGGTAGTACAACAGTTCTTTTGGATCAAGTCATCCACAGGTTCCCCCTTTTCTCCCTATCTATGACTTATTTTTTGCAGCCAACTCTTCCTTAATCTCGCTCTTCATGCGTGTGATAGTTCCAGCGCCCCCGTAGACAAGACCTGTATAAACCATTGCAACGCTAGCGCCAGCGTTCAGAATCTCCAGAGCTCTTCGCCCATTTGTAATTCCTCCTGTCGCAAAAATAACCTTTTGCTCCTGCGGCTGTTTGGTGCTAGATGTCTTTTCGCTCTCGGAAAACCCAGTAATGGTCCCCTCGATAGCCGTTATGCTCGCATCAACGGCCTCATTGGCTGCCGCCTTGTCCGCCTTAGTAGGTTGGAAGGACTGGCCGTCTAATAGCTTTCGGTACCGTCTCACCAAGTCCACAGTTCGATCGAACATCATCGGACCAGAGTAACCTCCCGTTTCGGTCAGTGTAAGTTGCTCCTTGCGCGTTATGTTCACCCCAGTCGGGATTAATCCATTCCGGCGCTTCGTAGTATTGCCCACGATGACTCCATCAACACCACTCGACCACACTGCCTGTACGATACCTTCCATTTGGGTATCTTCATCCTCATCTGGCGAAACCTTGACCATAACCTTGGGCGGCTGCTTCCTGTCCGTCCGTCGTGCCTCATCTACCACCGCACTCAGAATCCGGGTTAAGGGTTCCACCGCTTGTAAGTCGCGTAGGCCAGGTGTATTCGGACTGCTCACGTTAACAACCAGCACATCCGCATACCGCGCTAGCCGTTTCACACAGTACACGTAGTCCCGCTTCACAGCCTCCACGTCACGTTCGTCCGTCTCCTTATTCTTGGCGATCTGTACCAATAACAAGCGTCCGGGCAACAGACTACCAGGAGGAACGTTGGCCCCGCCGTTTAACACACCCGCCTCGTCTAATCCGACCGTCTTAGCATATAACCTAACCCGATCCCGTAATCGCATAGCCATATCATCAGCTCCACGCGAGTTTAACCCGTACCGGTTTATCAAGCCGTCCAAAGTAGGAACACGGAACATGCGCGGTTTAGGGTTGCCATCCTGCGGCCGAGGCGTGCAACCGCCAACCTCAACAATAGCAGCGCCGAGGGCAAACAGCGGGTCTGGGATATCAGCATGTTTGTCAAGGCCTGCGGAGATACCGATAGGATTCGCCAGTCGCTCTCCGAAGACGGAGACAGTGATATCGGGACCAGCGGAGACAGACGAACTGGAGCGTTCTCGGGGGTTGAGACCAATTTTATACAGGGTCTTCATAAGGGAAACGGTAGCATCGTGCGCATCTTCGGCCTCCGGGTACAGAAAGCGGAGTAGTGGGGAACGACGTAGCGATGGACGAAAGCCCGTGTATCGGTGCCATACACGTATACCACATAACCGGATATAGCCAGAGACGTCGCGTAAAGCGCTGTTTTTAACCGGAATGCGGGTGCCGAGCTTGCGGAGGTTGAGGTTGAGGCGTTACGGGTGGCGATTCGGGTACGGAGCTGGACGGGAGATCGTATAGAGGAAGTAAGTGGGTTGGCCGGTGAGTAGAGGAAACGCCGGGCTATTCGATGAGAAGATACCATCGTAAAGGGTTTGTGATGGGCATAGTAGCCCTCAATGGCTCGTGGTTGTTGGTAGGAATTTTGATATATCGTATATCGTATATCGTATATCAAAAGGCCGAGAGATTAAATCTTGATATTATGTAAATCGTAAGTCGAAATGTTTAAAGCTTGGAATCTTTAATTCTTGGCGACGTCACCTTTCTATCCAATCAGAACTGGGGTATTGGTGGATCTGCCGGTCTGTTAAAGTTTTCAGGGGTGTCGGGAAGGTACATTCAAGATCTGTCAGCTGCTGCTTAATTGAATTAATTCGGCGTGTCATTTTCTCTCTAAAATTGTACACATTAATAGACATTGATATACCACGTGCAAACAGCATAGGCAATCCTAAATTAAAATAAATCTTTATTTTAACTAGGATGAACTAAGATGAACCAGGCATTCAAAACTAAGCATGCTTTGATATCAAATAGTTAACTACCAATTTTACATCCACTTTAGAACCATTTTACTATTCTGGTTCGTAGATGCAACAATGGCTTCTTGGCTAGATCCAAGTTCCTCTTGGATCTTCCAACTGGCTGGTTACAGTCTCCTTGCTACGGCTACATATTTTTATGGCAACCGTAAAATAGGATCTTCTTTCACAGGTCTAGGCATATTTTTATCTATTATAACCATCCAATTCCTCGCCTATACCTGGCTATCATTCGTCACCAAACATGCCCCAAACCCCTATCTGGTATGTATTTCGTTATATAACAAATAACAAATAATCACTCTAAGCTCCCTATTATATCAATCTAGAGCTAACGCAAAATTAGGATGAAGTATTTCACATCCCTCAAGCCCAGGTTTACTGTGATGGGAAATTTGGTGTGTGGGATGACAAGATCACGACACCTCCCGGACTGTCAGTTTGTACCCCGTTTTCTCTAGTTACACTTACAGCTAACCATGCACAGCTACATCTTGACTATATTGAGAATCAGGCTGTTGAAGCTTTCATGTTCGGTCTATAATCTCAGAGAGTTTAACGTGAAGATTATTTCCTCTCTAGCTGTAGCAGTCATCACATCTAGGGCTCAACTTAAAAAGCTAAAGGCAGCAGACAATACACAATCTTCAAGTCTGTATTCAATAGATTCCTTCTGGACAGGAATTAATATCGCCCTTTTCCCAGTCCTGTTCTTCTTTTCGGGCCTATACTACACAGATGTCCTCTCAACGTTTGTTGTATTGCTTGCCTATATCAACCATCTGGGTCGAATACGCTCAGATAACCCGTCGGCAGCAAGCAATATTCGTACCATCTTAGCTGGACTCTTGACGCTTAGTTTAAGACAGACCAACATCTTCTGGGTGGTAGTCTATATGGGTGGTTTGGAAGTCGTCTATGCTATCAAGACCCTTCGCCCAAAATCCGTAACCGCTCCGACATTCGAAACGTTGTCAGAGAAGACCAGTTTTTATGCCTGGAGATACTCTCTCGGTGATATTCACGATCCACCACTGAACCTTGCATCGCCAGTTGGTAAGTCTCAAACTTCATCCTCGATTGTTACTCCGACTAAATAAGTAGATCTTATTCTTTCAGCAATCAGCATTGCCATAGCCGGAATTTGCAACCTCGGAACAATTATTCGTAGGCAGATCTGGCCGCATCTAATTGTTCTTGCGGCTTTCGTCGGGTTTGTCGTATGGAATGGAGGTGTTGTTCTAGGTGAGTTGGCTGAGTAAGGCGCCCTTCTCGTAATTTTGGTTACTGACTGAGGATAGGCGACAAATCCAATCACGTAGCAACCCTGCATCTAGCTCAAATGCTGTATATATGGCCTCTGTTCGCGTTCTTCTCGGCACCTCTTTTCATTCCCTCGCTTATAGACCTGGTCGTATACGCTCTCCAAGTCGTCACTGGTTCGGCTAAGTCAGGTTCACCGTCAAAGGCACCCCCTGATTCTAAGAGTAGTCCCAAAGCGACGAACAAATCCAATCAGTCTGCAGCTCTGAAAATTTTCAATCAACTTGGATCGAATCATACACTCCATTCTGCCCTTCTCCTCATCGGCTCCCTAGTAATCACTACCCGGGTAGTGCGGTTCAACACAATCATCCATCCATTCACACTGGCTGACAATAGGCACTTTATGTTCTACATCTTCCGATACACGATCCTAAGAGCATGGTGGGTACGATACGCTCTTGTCCCGGCCTACGTGATCTGCGGCTGGCTATGCTGGGTGGCTCTGCAAGGCAACCCATCCTCTCCGCTGCCCCCTCAAAAACACCAGTGGATACAATCGCCGTTCGATACCAAGTCCAAAGCTTTATCACCGCCTCCAACTAGCAAAAAGCCGTCGAGTATAACGAGTACAAGCGTGGACACGGCAGAAATTCCGCCGTCTACATCGACCGCGCTGATCCTGCTCCTTGCGGCTACTCTCTCACTTGTGACGGCGCCGCTAGTCGAGCCACGTTATTTCATTTTACCGTGGCTATTCTGGCGCTTGCTCGTCCCAGCACGACCCGCCTTTCCAGTATCAGGATCAGGTTCGACCTCGATAGTCTCCCGACATCTCATACCTCTACTCGAGACGGTGTGGTTTCTACTAATCAACGCAGCAACTATGCACGTGTTCATTACTCGGCCGTTTTATTGGCGAGGCCCCGAAGGGGAGCTACTAGATAATGGGAATATACAGAGGTTTATGTGGTAGTTGTAGCAATTGTATAATAAGTATAGCTCTTGTACTTTCCATAGCTAGCACGTGAAGATACCTAGCTAACCTGCGCGATGTCTTCAAAACGAACTACTCTCGCGATCAAAATAAAATGCGGACGAAATATTGCCGTCTGAATCTGCATTCTCGGTATTCATCTAACAGTGTTGAGGGCCCTACTTGAGGAGGCAAGTCTGGTAGGCATATTGATCTCTGTTCGAAGTATAATAAGTCGCATACTATGCAGCGAAAGTCAAATTCCTGCCGTCGCTTAATGCGCCAAATCCAAATATAGAGGCATTATCGTTGTGTGATGAGGTGAGATGGGGTTGTGTCCGGCTCTTCCAGCCAGCGATATAGAAATCTTTTCTTTTCTCGGAATTCTCTTTTTTTTTTCTCTTGGTCTTTAGCACGCCCGCGATAAAGCCATATAACCCCCAAACCACCTGAACGCCGTTCTTAAATCGCAAACCCTCAACGCCGTGCCGTGCCATATACAATATCCGTCAATCCCAGAGGGCATATTTGTATGGTCTTGACCCTTATCCATCCTTCCCGTTTAATGCCTCGCTGAGAGCAGCCGTGATTTATACCGTGTATTCCATATGTCTGTCCATCCCGACCGTAAATCCCCCGTACGCGAACAATCTCATCGATATGTTCACTGTCAGTGTGTACGGGTGTATGCAAGTTATCAGTTTACTACTGTCCGATTCCTAGCTCCGATCCTCCCAACTATCAAGAGTAGAATAGACCTACGAGACTAATCATAGGCTTAACCTATCTAGACTCAAGCGATCTTGACTCCGTACTCGCTTTACAACGCCTAGTTTGAAGAACCGCTCATCACCACCGGCTGTCCGACCTCCGATGTACCACTTATCGGCGCCGAGTACATCACGGAAGCCCTCGCTGCTGCTATCGCTGCCTCGCCGACGGCCAGGAGCCGGGATAGGCATGCCCGGACGATGTGGCTGGGGAGAGTGATGGTGTCGAGGCGGTGACTGCAGGGGTAGTTGATTCATAACACCCCCTGCTCGTTGCTGGGATTGTTGTTGTTGTTGTTGTTGCGGTGATGATTGGGCCTGGGCATGTGACGTCGAGGAGATGGACCGCGTCCCCGAAGGCGAGGAACCCGATGCGGGTTGCGAGGTATGCTTATTGGGTTGTGACGTTGCTGAGAGAGCCGGCGGTGTCTGTTGGCGGAAGGCGGCGAGGAAGGAAGACAGGAAGAATGGGCGTTGAGAGGAAGGCATCTCGGCGATATGCGCGCGAAAGAGGAATAGGAACGAACTACGTAAGGATCGAGATCGAGGAGTACGAGGCGCCCGTTTGTGGAATGATGCAGTCGGCCAAGGGGCGACCAGCGCTGATGATGAAGCCGAGGATCGGTGGGAAATAATAAAAACGCAGTCTATCGTTGGGAAATTGTGCGTCTTGTATCTGCGTCTGCGTTTATGCGTCGGATCGGCCGAGAGGGGTTTTAAATATCAGTCAACATTTATTAAAAGATGACTGTTTCTTCAAAAAAGAAATATAACTATTCTATCGCAAGCCAACGAAGAATTAAATAAATTTTATTCTAATTTTTTAGAAACGCGATGTTGACATGTGTACGCCGAAATTGTATTGCCATCAAGTTTGTGTGTGCGAGGTAAAAGGTCCAAAATCCTGACGTCGAGGCACATACTTGAAGACCTGGTGGCTTGCCCCAGTACCAGCAGTACCAGTAACAAGACCCCTCGGCCAATCCCGGGTAACATGAGTAATGTTTATTGCACAACCCGCCAGTCAGGTGGGGTAAAAAGCCTTGGTGGGGTTTTCGCTTTGGAAATGGAGGGGTTTTGATAGGTTCCTTTTCCCCTTCGCTTCCGGCCTTGCTACAAGCGCCAAAGGAATTTCTGAATAAAACCTGGATACCTAATCTACACCTAATGCCAGCGCCCTTTTTTTTTTTTTAGCGTTTGCCGCCCTATACATGTACCTATTTACCTAAGGTGCCCTGACACATGAATAACGTTAGCTACAGAGTTAACTAGTAGGTGGGTATGCATCAAATAAAAAAGCTACGAGAACGGGAGAAAAGATAAGATAAAAGAGATCATTCGATCCCATCGCCGATCCGAGGCACGTATCCTTCTTCCCGTTCGCTTCCCCCTTTTTTTTCGGTGCTCCTCACACAAGCTTCCCCAGATTCCACCATCCCCATTTCTTTCTCCCCCCCGCAGCTTGTCAGCCCTGACAGCTGAATCGAATGTTGTTTTCTTATGTGTTTCTCCATCACCATCACCGAGGATCGCCGAACACTAAATAATCCTAAACTTCATTTCCTCCATTCGCAGCGTTTGCGGGGTTGTCCCCGATCCAAACTCTTGGTTTTCTATAATATCTAACTACATTGTGATAATGCGTGGGACGATGCAATCTGCAACCCATCGGCGTAGCATATATACCCTGCTTAGCCTCTCGTTATCTCGGCATTGCTGTATAGTAGTAAGCCACTTATTAATGAGGAAGATCAGATAAAGACCATACGAACATGATAACGTCTGTGTACTTGTCAAAGGGTTCTAGTCATCACTCGCCGGGGAGAGAACTAAGCAAAGGATGCAGTCTGACGTAGATATGGTGCAACTTGGAAAGCTGCCAGCAATGGCTTGCATGGTATTGTTTATTCTAGCGGCAACGCCTTTCCAAAGAAAACGTCTCGATCACGCAACTTGTATGCAAACTAGTTGATCCTTTGGATGCGTCTCACTCGATTCTATAGACTGCCAAGTATCCATCTCGATCTGTGCATATCTTTAAGCGGGCTTGGCGGTGAGTAGTCTCATTGAAGTGATATCCAAGGTCGACTTGCGCTTCCTTCCCTGCCCAAAAGTCATCGGGCAGTCCTGGTCTGAGTATACAACGTTATTATATGTATGGACGCTGCATGTCTATAGCATACGCGCAATGCAGACCACTATAAAACGCCCCATGAAATTCCTTCGGAGATAGGGACTATCATTAGTCTGCATCGTTTCGTGCATTGAGCTACTGAGTATCTAAGTAGGCATACAACAGGTGTATAACAACAAAATGCATGCTGATGCAAGTGTGGTAATTCGTACAGATGTCACTAGATTATTGGAAACCTGTTCAAGTACCTACCTTAGTACCTAAGGTAGGTAACATGGTCAATACATATTTCATATAGGTCTCAGGATATTGTATTCACTTTAAACTAGGCACATGATTCGATACATTCTATTTATTGGGTCTATTCAATACCTGTAGACCTAAACAATGTGACCAATACGAATAGACCAGACTGTGAAGTAGATATCCGCTAATACAGTTAGACATTATCAAAAGTCTAGTAGATCACACATACAAATTAAAGAACACTTTAGTGTGTATAGTTATAGGCCTCTATAGCTAGGTATGTTTGAACTCTTTGTAAAACAATGAAGTTGTTTTCATGCTTCTTGCTTCACTCCGCGGCAATACTTAGCATCGTTAAAGCTCCATCAGTTCTTGAATACCTTCAAATTTGTCACATTGATCCCTTGCGGAAGCGTAGGGACGAGGTATACGTTTACAAGTATATAAAGGCTAAGATGCTGCATGGGCTTTCTCTCCATCCTTCTGGTCATACCTAATGTCCCCTAGGTAGTTACCGCAGCCCTCATATCTCAATTTGATATGAATGACTGCCTAGGTAGGCACCAAATGTTTATACTCCCGAAGGCGCGCTATCTACTATATAGATCCGCTGAAGAAAGCCCGGGTTGACCAAGGGGTTATGTAGCTCGGCGATTGTACTCATACACGCCGCGGCAGGATCACCACTGCCATTTAGATCCCCCTCCCAATATTCGTTGCCGGGGAATGAGTTACCATCCCATGCGTAGGATATCACAAGGAGCTGGTCTCTATACTTTGCCTCTAACCTTTTAGCTGGATTATTTCTTGAGAATATGGCGTGTATGCCCTTAGTACTTGCGGTAGCAGCCAACCGCCCTTCAACCACCCGCGAGACGTTAATCCACGCGAACTCAATTGTCCCAATGTGTTTCAGCTTATTTCCCAGACGCTCCAATGTCTCAGTAAAAGCATCCATGAATAACTCCTCCTGGATCGAGCGGTATCGCCATACACCGAGGCCAAAGCCAACTACGTAGACATACGCTTTTCGGCCCACGGCCTCCGCGCGGGCGTCCGCCTCCATAAGTAGCATGTCGGCAGTTATACGTATACGTTCAATGTAAGCACGCTTAGAGAATCTCTCTCTTTCGTCTCGCGTCTTTCCTCCCTCACCAAAGAAATCTAGGAATATCTTGGTAAGCTCGGGATGTTGCCGCTTCACCACCACGTCGTTTAAGATGTAGTTGGCGTCCATGTGCAATAGCCGCTCAAATCGCGGCCCAACCAGTCCAATTATGATGCCCCTAGGCTCAAACGTCCCCAACTCCTGGAGCTTCCCAAAATTATTTCGGGCGCCATTGTTAATAAAGTGGCTCGGGCCGCTGACTCCTATCAGGCTGGCGAGCATGATTTCGTCGTAGGTCAGATATTCAGACAGCGTGTCGTAAGACGTACCTTCAACGCCTATCGAGTCCCAGAACTGAATTCCCATTTGAAATGTTTTCCCATTGCGTAGTACGGTCGAGTCGTTCTGACCCACGAAGACTAGGGGACGTTTCTCGACAAGTCTCATTACTTGCAGCTGCCAGGTCCAATTCGGATCGCTGTACAATGCTTGTTCTATAGAACTTCCATGGGTACGCTTGTGAGCTAGGAATTGTTCAACGAGCTCGGGAAAGCGATGGTGTATGACAATCCGCGTGTCTAGCGCGTCTTGTCGGATGACATCTGGATGAAAGTTGATGACCCTATTTGCAGTAGTGGGGAAATTGAGACCAGACTCTCGGAGCCCCAAAGACTCCAAAGTCGGTATTTCCTGAGACTTTGTGGTCATTGTTCTTGTTTTAAATGTATTGGTGGAATTGGGATATTCTTTAAGTCCGAATTTGATTGTGAATAAGTTGTAGCTGTGCTTAGGTAGTTGTTATCTAGGTAGACTCTAATTCAATAAAGATATAATTATGTGAGCTCTAGTGATTATGGTATGCAGCTTTATATAGGCAATAAGTAAACAAGAAATGTTCGTGGAGACAAGAAATTGTCTTTTTACAACTATCCGGAGAATTGTTAGATAGGAGATGTCTTGTATGTTGGTAAACAATCATCATAAGTCACGTTATACCCAAGGCAACTATTAGGACCTTGTTGAGTCCTAGTTTTCAGCCGCAAATACGTCTATTGGTGTTTTCAGCTCCTAAGGCTTATTAGTTGCCTCATATTATTATGAGTGATGCTATTTCAAGATTACCTTGCCGGGCCTACAATGCAGATTACCCCACCAAACACTTGTAAGTAACTGGCAACTAAAATTATTAGTAAAATGACATGGCTCCACAACCCTCTAGATCTCACGATGTAAACAATGAAAAGTAAACATTACAAAAACGCTACGTTTTTATTCTCATACTTAAGGAGGGATAAAGGTAAATGCTATAACTGACGTCGGAGTTCGCTTTAGGCCTGTATTTGTATAGGAAACCGGCTGTATTTGGATACCTAACGTCGTTGGTAACATGCATGGCACGCACTACTTTGTCACTCAATGATATCTTTTTCAATTTAAACTATTTACTCACGAAACTAATACTATTAGATGCGCTTAGTTGCGCCGATTAGATGTATGTAAATAGCTTTTATTATAAGCGTTGGTGTTGTGAGAAAATGATGTAAAAGTATTACTATTTACAGATTACTAGCCCTTATTTACAGATTACCCACTGCTATTTGAAGATTACCAGCGCTTATTTATAGATTACTACCTTTTAGTTACAGATTACTTCTAAAATAACTTTACGAAATACAGTCGCATTCTTTTAAAATTAGTATCAATTAATCAATTAAGATCTAAATATTTCAAATATCTCAAAATATACGTAAATATATATTGTTGTGGTTGGGAAATATTAAATTTAATTTAAGGTGATAAGGTAGAATTGTAAGGTTGTCAGTTTACGATAATTTTTGTACGCAACTGCGGGCAGTTGTAATTCCAAGTAATCTGCATTGTAGGTCCGGCAAGGTAATCTTGAAATAGCATCACTCATTATTATTACACTTCTTCTAGTAGTGGGCCTTTTTCATTGCCTTGTTATGTCCGATCCATTTTTACTATCGCCGCGCCACTTCGCCCGATTTTAACAAGTGCCTCTGATATATTTTAGCCCCTATCTGTTAACAAACAACTGAATCTTTAACAATCAATTGAAATTTGGGATACAAAGACTTGTGACCTTACAACATAATGACATAATATATATACCTTTGGTAGGTACCTTAGGTAGTTTGGCCAATATCTGCCTATTCTTTCGAAATAGCTTAACCTGATGGCTTTTGGAAAAAAAGATTCGTGGAAAATCCTGACCGAAACTTGTTATACTTAAATTAATGAACCATGCCACAACGCCTGCTTTTGACGCGGTGAGATACAAATCCTCTCAACACTAATACACGTAGCACGGCATATATCTTGTTTCGATCGAAAATTTTCAATGTCATCTCTCGAATAATAACGCCCGTAAGAGAGAAAAGTAATGGTACTACATAGCATCGATTCACTGCTTAAGCCACTTGTTGGGTTTATGAAGATGTAAAGAGGTACAGTAGGTAGGTACCTATGTACATCTATTTCAACATGGGTTACCATGTGTTGCTATATACAGTCATTTTCAACCCTAACATAAACATATTACCTATTCAATAACGAGTAGATACTCAAAGCATTTGTTAGAGTTAGTAATGTAGCCTTTCATTTTAATATATCCCTCTGGATTCGGTGACCGAACTATGGCCAGGTACCTGGGGAATTTCTATCTTGTTTCTATCTTGGGGAACACAAGGCCCTTTACAATTGTCCCTATGTCCCTATATGAAACCGGATCCTTACATACGACGCTAACTCTGCAACATCATATTAAGTGTAGATGAGTGCCGATCGCCAAGCATTTGAATCCGATGCTTATTTTGTTGTACCGCAGATTTGAGGAGAACGTGGCGCAATTCATTGTTACCTCACGATCAAGCTTTTTTACCCCTTGTCATAAACAGGAACCAACTTCTTAAAAGGGGAAAACGGATTTAATTGAAGTTAGTCTGGGATTCCCGGACTTGTGGCTTAGTATTGCCGCACGCGGGAGGATTTGACATTTGACACTTGCTCACACCATCGAAATTGTTTGACACCTTGGTCCTTGGAAACAGCCGATGGGATACAGAGGATTCCTTCTACGCTTATTGAGGCTCTTTTTGTTTCCGAACCTACCTGTGGTACATAACTTTACATCAACTCTAGGGCTCTTCCTAGGTATTCGCCCGGCTCTGACTTCGGAAGCGAAGGTGATTGTTTAATAGGCAATCAATAAACCAATCACTTCTTTAGAAACTCTCAATAGATTCTCAACTATGCCCCTCAACTATGCCCTAAGATGATTTCTGTTATGCGTAGTTCCCGCTAGCTGACGATGATCGCGTTAGCGGCTTAAAATAGACAACCATGTGCGGCCCCGGATCGTAAGCCGTGCACAGATACCTGCCTAGATCGGAAGCTTTCCCCTGTAATGACATTGATGATGTCGTTGGCTTTTTGGGCTCTTCTATTCCCTCGTTCTCCTCACATTAATGACTTCGTCTGCCAGTGGGCTGACCAGGCCCCCTGATTTGAAGAAACCAAACTCACAACATAGAAACTCAACGCTGTTGTCCTACCGCAATGCCCTTGCTACAGTCAGCAAGCAAGCCTTCATAGGCGTTTGGGTCCAATCCCTTGGATGATAACAAATGAACTTGGAAAGAAGGAACCGATTAGCGATGGCGCCTGCCGACGGAAGAGGTATATAAACTTCCAGTTCCTCTTCTATTTCTCTGAATGAAAAGCATCATCATCTTCACCAACACAACCACATTCCTTTCTTCTATCCCAGGCAGGACCACCAAGAGTTTACCAGCAACTAGCCATTCACTCCTTCACTCTTCTTCTTCTTCTTCCACAAAACTTCTATCAACCGGTACCTAGGTAATACCAAAAAACTTTCACAATGTACACCGTCGCCAAGGTTGCCATTGCTCTGGGTGCTCTCATCGCCCCATCCGTCGCTTTCTCCGGCGACATGACCTACTACGCCCCCGGCCTCGGAGCGTGCGGTACCACCAACACGGAGAGCGAGGCCGTCGTCGCCATGTCCCCCAGCCAGGATGGTAACTGCGGACGGTCTATCAACATCAGCTACAACGGCAAGACCGTCAGCGCCTTGGTCGTGGACAAATGCCCCGGCTGCGCCGGCGACAGCATCGACGTGTCCCCCTCCGTCTTCGAGCAGCTGGAGAGCTTGGACGCCGGACGCGTCCAGGTCACCTGGGAGTACGCCTAAGCGAAGCCCGGATGGAATTGCCTAGATGGTGCCCTTGATGGGAATTCTCTTGTATATATATATTGTTGGTCGGTTGGGTGAGCACACAATGTTGAGAGTGGATGTGCGCGCACAACCCGCATATAGGTATTCGTTTCTCCCGTCATCAGGGGTATTGTCATTAGCATAGAACCGGTTGCGGAAAAACGGAATTAGGGGAGTCGGGGACTCCCACGCCTGTCACGATGGGCCGGCCCATTACCTGTTCTCGGTCAGGAACCGGGTATAGTGGCTCGGGAAGCATAGCCCAATATAAGCTTGCATTGCATATTCGGCACTACATACACATATTATTCTCTATTCGTGAATGCATGTAATGAATCAAGCTGTGCCAGGATTCTAGGTGAGACATCTGGAACGATGAGCCTAGGTATTCTGCATGCAAGCTGTGGACTTCTATAGTTAAGTCCGAAGTTCTTTGCAGAACGACAAAATTGTTTCCATGATTCTTGCTCTACCTCGTGATAAACTGTATGACTATTCTCGGACTTTGAGTTCCCCCGTTGATGAATTATGAATGTCTTGTATGTTTTAGTCAGTATTACTATTTTCAAAAAGGCTTTACTAGGTAGTTAATTACCTGTAGAAGATAGTTAAACATTTCCAGGTGTTTAACGGGCTGCACCTTTGCTCTTGCTAATCATCTCATGTTATAGTTATCGCTTTAAGTATAATACTAGCTGGCGCTAGGTCCTGCTATACCTAGTGTACCAAATGTTCATTTAGTCATAAGTATGTTTTTAACTCAGCATAGTAGGGGGTATTTCCATTTATACCGTTATACCTTCCAACCACTCCTTGATCCTGTCACGCGTCACATTGGTTCCATTTCGAGGCAGCCACTGCGGTTGTCCTTCTCGCCAGAGATGTGCAATAAGTATAACCGTGTATAAGTTATCCCGGATGGGTTTGCATACTCGCAATAGACTTAAAATGGGTCTGTTGTCGTCATACATACTCTATATAAACTAGTTTGTCCGTCAAGACTCTGGACGAGGCATCTAGAACAAAGAGCTTTTTCAGTATGTACAGCCATAGGCTCCTGCAGTTAGACCTCGGCTCCCTTGCAAAACAACGGAGCTGTTTTCAGGCTTTTTGCTCTGCCTCGTGACATTTTCTCCATGTTCGAGCCACCGTTAATCATACGTCCGAGCTCTTAGTTCCTACTGGGATTGGGAAGTTGAAGAGTCCGTATGGAGTATTCTTATAAGAATATGAAGAATGCACTCTTCTTTCTCCGAGGAGCCTTTTCTGGCTATCTTGGATAATATTGACACTTGGATTCTATCTATTTAGAATTATGTAATCAGGAGAAAGTTGAATACTCATACCGTCTTTAGAAAGTCATGATTGTATAAGCGATAAGTCGGCCGAACCGTCGGATGTGCACGAATTCGTGCTATGTAAGCCGAATAGAAGGAAATACGCCCCATTTAACATAATAAGTATTATGAATATTTTCATAACTTCCGTATCAGTAGGAAACTGATATCTCTGGTCCATTTTGTCTCCATTTGACTAGTGAGCAGAACAGCCGCGATATCATCGCGCGAAGAGCTGACAGCGTGATATAAAGTGGGACTAGACATATACAAACACGGAACCATTCTGTTCTAAGGATCTGAATGACCCAGCATCAGTTTCTCGGCATTTTGGAGAGCTTACGTACCAATAGTGGCTCATCGCCACCCGCTCATTCTAAGATCTGCTGGCAATAGCATCTCGTGGAGTCGTTTTCTTTGAGAGCCATGAAAATCATGTGCTCTTCTCAAGCTTCGTCTGCGAGAGAGAGAGAGAGATATTCAGGTTTGCTGACCCATGGTTAGGTGGGGCTAATCCACCCTATATCTCGGACGTTTCGTTGACGCTACGCCTTGTGTTGGGAAGCATGCCGCGGGCCACTGAGATACCTGGTTGAGAAGTTACATGCATACATGCCAATGGTCCGGATTAAGTTAGGTTCGTGATTCCTTGCGTAGAAACCTGGTTACCCTCCCACCGCTTGGTCACATCGCGGCATCCATATTTGTTGGCATAATACTCTTATAGCGCACCTTTTCTGGGGGTTGGCCACAGAACGGCGCTCCAAACGTATTCGCTAGCCTATAGGCTGTCGCTAGCGCTGAGAATACGTGGGAGTTTATCAATTTTCGAACGTTTTTGCACATTCGAGCAGTTCTCCATGGTTACATTATACCATGCCTCAAGGAGATGATCCGCCAGATAGTCGTCCATAAGAAAGTCAAGGAGTAGAGAGTCTTGCCAGTTACGTCACGTGAGACTTTTCTGACAAGCCCAATAAGCGAAATCGTCCCGTTCTCCGTAACTCCTCATGTACGCTATCCCTTCGTAATCAAGAGAATCTGTACTCCACGCCTATGATTCGACCTGGTTGGATCACTTCTGCCGAATATCCCGCCGCGTTACTATGACGCTTACGAAAGAAATCATCAGCACTAAGTGTTCATTGCATTAGGTAGTCAATCGGAAGCTCGAAGGTTTACAACTCACGATGGGCCGCTCCATTCAGAGTTATACCGTGATGATATGCTGCTGCAATGGACTGCAATGGACTGCAATAGAGAGATTACCTAATCCACGTAAGCAGCATAAATCAATGATGACTAGGAGGACGGCACGGCATCGGGTCTCGGGTCGGAACGTAGTGGCTCGGTTTTAGGTGTGGTGTGGGAAGACCGAGGCGGTTTTCTGCGAGGTTCAAGAAAGGAAGCTGTCGACAACAATGAGCTCCACGGTTTTGGGATTTAGGTATCGAGGACTTTTGCTGTATCTGGGCACGTTTCGGTTCCCACTAGCCGAAGAACTACGCTTGGGCACATATTCTCGGTGCTAGTCGAGCGGTTTGAAAGAGTTCACTCCCGACAGATGAAATTGCAGGATACAGGATACAGGATACAGGACACCAATGTAGGGGCCAGCCCGGATATTTGCAGAGCTTCGTTAAAAGTGGAGTTCGAGTCAACGAACCACGTGAAAATCGATTACACGGAAAACCGCCCTACCTTTCGATGGTGACAGGGGAATGTGGCTGTAAGCACCAATTGTTGTAGGGCAGTTTTGCATGCATGAGCTGCTTACGGGGAACAAGAACCTGGTCAGTAGTATTGGAAAGACTTTGCGCATAAGAGGAGCTGGATGCTTGGCAGTACTGGGGGATAATACTAGGATGCTTAGAGTCGACCTGCGACGAAGTCATAAAAGTGGTTTCTTTGAATGTTGATGTTTCCATATAAGTGGTATGATAGTTACTTAATTCCTATTGTGATGCCCTATAAAAACGGGGCCGACCGTTCCTTATCTACTACTCTAAAAGCAGAGTCTTTTTGTTCGTGGACTGAAGATATGCAACGGTGTTACATATTACAAGGTCGTTATGGGTGAATGGACCGTTGATACAGAAGTTGCAGCAAAGTTGCAGAAGGGGTAGATATTACTGCATCATCACCCGAAGTATGAAGCGCGAGTGAGGCACATAACTGAGCCCCTAAAAGTTATAAAAAGTCCGATTGGCTCAAGGCCGACTGGAAGATCACCTATACGGCTTATACTTTATATATATTGCATGTTGATTGGATTATCCCTCATATCCTTGTTTAGTCCTTGGTGGAGAATTCCTTGTGCCTTCTTACCAGGTACAAGCGCCTCGGGCGAGAGGACGATTTGCTTGACGAAAGAGCACAGGTAATTTTATATAAATATACTATCATAGCACTTACACGGGGAAAACTGGCACTGTGATGGTTCGTAGGTCAAAATAGGGTTAGGGGGGCTTTCTTGAAAGGCTGACCGGGGGCCCGTTATAGTGTTTAAGTGTTCCACTATAGAATGGTAAACTGCAAGGTTGACGACAGGGGGTTTTGTTATAGAATGGACCTTTACGCGAGTCATATCTTCCGATCCAATCGGATCGTCCCGTCCAAGCTATAGCAATGTCCCTGCAGTTTTAAACCTACCCGTTTATCACTCCTCGTGTTAGCTTTTCAGATGCCGTAGCGTTACTATCTTCAAAGCCTAGACCTCTTGTTACATATCGGACATATTCGACCTATTCTCGGCTTACCACTCCTCAAGGAGATCTTTTCCTAATCCTAAACGATCCCTCTACGGTTGCCCGTCTCTTTTTCAAGTATGGTTCTACGGGGTTAACAGGTAGTTGTGCAGAAGATCCACGGGTGCTATGATACCAATCCTTGTATCTGAGTAACTGTCTACACTACAGCTGCGGCTATGCATACCCTATCACAACACACCACCCCCACACTACCCTGTCGAGATCTTGTTCATCTCGAGCCGGATTAAGTCTCCTCCCACGGTACCCCCGTGTCGAAGAACTGGCCGATCTATTGACCTTCCGTTCTACACTTAATTCCTTCGCACATGGCTTGGCCTTTGCGCCAAGCACTTCAAATCCTCCTTACCCAAGCGTGGCAACTCGCGTTAACCCTATTACCCATGCCAGCGGGGTAGCCCTACGCTCGTCCTTAGGCCAGCCTTCTCAAAAAACGGAGAGCCAGTTAAGTACTCGTTACCAGTGCTGTACCAACTAGGTTGACGGGAGAGAAGCCAAGCGCCGAGACTTTATAACAAGCGCTCATATGCCTGAGAATCTCGCCTCCGCTGAGGTGAGCGCTACCGCGATGTGATTTTTCTAAAAGACTGTGAATGGATGCACTTAGTGGTAATGTTCAAGGCCAATCGAGGAGAAAAGTTAAGGCCACATGATGTGAAAACCTGTTGTCATGCATATCTATGCCGATTATTGAAGCATTCGTCGAGCTTCACACTTATGGCTTGCCAGTCATCGATGAGAGGTAAGGGACGGTGCAAGGACGTCAATATCGTGCAGCATGGTAAACGTAAAGTATAGGCCCACTTGTAACCTCCCGCTGTTGTTACATTCCCACATGAACTGGGTACCGACGTGCTAGATCCTTTACGTACCTAGGTAGTCTTGGAATATTTCGTCAAGCTCCCGAGATCAACACGAATTTACAAGTAGGTAAATAGATACAAGATTGGGTGGACGAAAGTGTACCTAAGTAACAAAAGACATAATATGGCGTCTTAAAGTAACCATTAAAGCTTGATATTTAATATATAAATCCAAAAAACTGAACGGCGGTCGTATTGATTGATAAGCCCTTTTCTATAGTATGGCTCTATGTGAGGCACGTTTTTAACGCCGGACAGTAACATACCACGACGTCGCGGCTGCATATCTCATGTACTTGGTTATCAGGGCTTAGGGATTTGATTATGCAGAAAGGTGACGAAGCTCTTCTTTTTATATAACTAGGTAGGATTTGAATATAGCCCACATAGAGGATTATTTACTATAATCCACCTAAGTTAGGATGTACCTAGGTACCTAGATAAAATGCAGAGCATTAAGCATGCGTATCATCTGACTGTCTAAGCCAATCAAATTATGCTAGTTTCTTCATGTGCCTCGGTGAGCTTTATCTCGAGTATATACCTTGGGTATCTGAGTATCTAATACATTACCTAAGGTATGTTAATACCTATATTATACATGTAGGCAATACATAGGTACATACCTATATAGAGTTTACGTGTACCGTAGGTATATTAACCTTAACTTTATCTGATTTTCTTCCCCCTTGTCACCGTCAGCGTGTGAATGTTTTAAGGGATCTTGTCATGCCCGCAGGAGATCTGCTTCAAAAACGATGTGTTTCATATCCCGCCACCCAGATATAACCGTATAAGGGAACCGATATGACACTAACTATCTAGGCTTACCTATGTTAGGTAGTGTTGGATTTTCATGTAGAAAGTCCTCTTCCTGCCTAACGCACTTTGAGTAGACGCATAAGCAACCGAGCAGCGAAGCGACCATGAACACATGTTGATGGCCTAAATGGTTAGTCTGCAAGCATGGCTTAAAGCATGCATTCATGCTTTGCTGACCACATCGGCTGCATGCCGGTGGTAGTACAGATATGATCAGGGTTGACGCTAAATGCGAACTTCCAGTTAAGCTTAATTTAAATGTCATACATACGTTAGGTTAACTTGTGTAGTACGGCATGTCCTATACGTGCTATACATGCATACCTACATGTATACTTCCCTGGGTAACCTTGCATAGGTACATGCCTACCTAACATCCATATTACACCTCCGGGGCCTATTACATATACCTACATGTATACATATACACATATACACATATACACATATACACATATACACATATACACATATACACATATATACCTATATACCTATACACATGCATGTACCTAGGGTATATGTTCCGTACATTATGTGCCATTATACATTATGTGCCTACCTAGTGCCTAATCTCGATACATAATGTTATAGATGGCGAACTTTTCTCCATATACTATTTCTATAGCTTTATATCCATATTTCTATATTTTTATATACGTCTAAATATACCTTTATATCTTCCCTCTCCCTAGTTTATTATTTTAGTTCCCAAATTACACTCTACGTTTCTTCTCGATGACGATGGCAAATCTAGCACGAAGAGGCTCTGCCACATCACAGCAATGGGGTAATAAGGACAGCTCTGGTACAGGGACACCAACCGGCCGCCAGGCTTGCGAAATTTGCAGAGAGCGTAAAGTTCGATGTGATCGTGCCGAACCTAGGTGTGGAAGGTGTACTCGTCTAAGCCTACGATGCGGCTATGATAACAAGCGTCGTTCAACTCGAGATGATCTTCCCGCCCAACTTTCACAGCTTGAGGACCGACTAGCCAAGGCCGAAGCACTCCTCTCCATGCCTAGGAGTCATACAATTCCTACTCCTCCGCATGTCGAGAAACCACCAACGCCTACTATGATAGACCCTACCATCACAGAGATATCACAACCTGCCAACCAACTGAACAATGCTATGGAAATGGATATCAGTCTCCCATGTGAGACAACTTTATCTTCTATAGACGGGAGCGACATGGACTTATTTACCAATTGCAACGATTATCCGGAAAGCAGTTCGGGTTTATCGTTAGACTGGACAACATTATCACTGCCGCTCCTTGAACCTACCGTTAGCCCAACTGCTCTAACACCACCAAACGTCTCCTTCCCGCCTCATATGATGCCGTCTCCTGCCCACGAAGACGAGATACCAGCATGGGAACTGGCCGCACTACACCAGAACTACTTTGATTTCATTTATTATTATTTACCCTTTTTGAGCAAAGAACGCTTTAATGCGGAGATCTCCACTAATGGAAACTCACCCGCATTTCGTGCTCTTAGTTACGCAGTAGCCTTAATGGGCTGCACCATCTCATTACAGTACCATCATTTACAAAACACTTATTATACCTTAGCTCGCAACTACGCTGAGCAATGTGAACGAGAAGCAACGGAAGGGGCACGGCAAACCTTAACCTATTCCAAGCGCTCGTCTTCATCATAAGATTCGAGATTATGGATCATAAGCTGACGAGGGCCTGGCTAACGCTCGGACGCGCTATAAGAGTATCAAAATTGATGGGATTACATCAAATGGACCAGAACGTCAAGCATGACGATGCAAGCTTAGACATGGGACTATATCTCCCCCCTACGGATGACCCCATGCTCATGGAGGAACGGAGACGTTCGTTCTGGGGTCTGTACATATTTGAGAGCTTCGTTCGCATGCGCACTGGGATGGAATGCGACTTAGGTGCCGCCGAAGTATGTTAAGCCGCAGTTCATACTAAAATCAGGATCGACGACTAACCATACGAATTAGGGATTTGGCATATATCTCCCGTCGCCCGGCTTACTAACGTCCGAGTTCACCCCAACCAAAATGCCCTTTTTGGGTAATTTAACAGCCGATCCTTGTCCCGAGTTATCATCGTTCGCAGGATGCGTTTTGATGATGGAGCTTGCCACCAAATGTTTCGACCATGGACGACTAGCAGAATACGCTTCAACAAGAAACGGTTTTGTAAGTTATTGTTCTATCAGTAAAATCTCTGCCCTTGTTCGCTATAATCAATTGAAATTCCGAGTCACAGTTCGTTGTGAAACTAGGATTTTGCAGGCTATATTTTCGATTCCTCATCTTATCTCTCATTCAAAGAACAAATGCTTACATTTCTTTTGATTTCTAGTGGGATAGTCACTATCACCTAGTGAGGGTAATAGAGGAGCGATTTGCGATGCTACATATGCACCTGAACGCTAAGTCGGTCCGCGAGGATCCTATAGCTTTCAGTGTTTACATGAACCTACGTGGAACAGAAATCTTCTTTCACGAGGTCGCCGTCAAGCTAGTAGAGCAGCAGGGGTTTCCCGTTTTAGCTGCCGCCGAAAGCCAGAAGCGCTCTATGGGAGCGGCCTACAAGGTTGCAAGCACTATGCGTCTAAACTGGCCCTGTCAGCAGCTCGACCGCGATATCCTCAATCTGCAGGCCACATTCCTTGCTTGGCCAATAGTGATGGCCATGAAGGCTCTCAGCCGCGAGCTGAAAGGCTCCACACAAGTGAAGAGCGAAAGTACGAGCAGCGCGGTAAACTCTTTACGATTACTCAAGGCCGCGCTAGACTATATTGAAGAGGCAGATGGGTATTGGCACCGATGTACGACTAACATAGTAGCGGCACTGCAAGAGTGGGACGAAACTAGCGGGTTCGATCCCGGCGACATATGATTCCTTTAGATTCCTGACCGAGGTGGAGGATATTTGCATGGTGGTAAAGTCATTACTGTAAGAATTATGTAAGGAGTACAGGATATTGACGGCCCAATTTGGGCCAAGGCCGAGTCTCTCAGCCAGCAGCATGGATAACGGATACGGCGCTAGCATATACGGCACCAAGCATAGAGAGAGAAGCCATATCGCTTTGGGATTTTCCACTTTAGACCCGCTTGGCTGTCCTAAGAGCCCAAGTAAGGCGTAGCTAGAGCCAGTATATCTTATGTAGACAAGTGCATATATACAGATCGTCGTCGGGGCCTCTCAGACGCGGCATCTAAAAATAGAAGAAAAATAGAAGAAAGTTTAAACAGACATTTCGTATTACAATTTGGACTTGTGATTGGTTTAAGTTGAGCACGCTATAGCATGTTGTATAATGTGATGGATATCTCGATCGTCACCTATAGCGTTGCTATACACTAGGCCACTAGGCTTGTAGAATAGGAATCCTTCAACAGTCCCGATCACAAATAGTAGTATACAACTACGTGATGTAACGGCGGGAAGTCCGAGGTCGAATGTTTTTTTTTTTTTTACCATGTCCTAATCGGCAAATCCTATGCGTCGAGCACCTTCTATTATTCAGCAGCTGGGGGATTCCATAATATCTGAATTAGTTAATCATAAGCGCGGCAACTTCCGGAGGCCTAGACTATATGCCATCGTGATAATACAATACCTATGTTTACTCATCATGTCTATCAACTTATCTTTCAACTCAGCGTAGTCTATCTGAAAATGGACTCGACGAATGAAATACCTCAATTACAACAGCCTAAGTCGAATAGATAGAAGGAAGAGCCAAACACAAATCAAGGTAAAAACACAGATTATGCACTTTCTCGGCAGTATCTAGCCCTCGAACAATAACGCCGTCGTCGCCAGCGGCTTTAAGATTTGGATTCGCCACTCCGGTGTCGCAGGGGTACGTAATCCCGCATTCTCCTTTCGTGTTATTTTTTCCAGATCTTCCCTGTCCTTCTATACATATGTGCATACATATGTGCATACATATGTACGAATAATAGTTCCCAAAACATTCAAGGTCTGTGAAATCTATCGTCGCGGAGCATGCTAGCGCCAATCCATCGCTCCATTTGGTATATCAGTCCACGGGGCAGCCTACGCTCCTGTCCAGTCTGGTCTACCGTTGCCCTGGCAAATGCGAGCCTGTTGAACTTCCAATGTGACATGCAGCTGCTCATGACGTAGTACTGGGCATGCAACAGACGAGCAGCCAGGCAGACTGGCGGGCACGAAGAGGAATAGATAAGTAGGATAGTATTGTCGATACAAAGTAGGAGATCCACCGAGAGGGATTGCTACTACTATGCTATGCTATGCGGTGGAGTTGCGGAGTTTTATCAACGACTATTTGACAGGTGATAGGGCAGAAAGGAAGGGGGGGTAAAATGGTTCTCTGTACATACGATTACGACGACGACTAACCTACCTCATGTACCTACCTACTTTGAACCCACGGGGTTTGCTGCAGCCCCTTCATGTATGTAGGTATGTAGGTAGGTAGGCAAGCTGGCAAGTTGACCAAAGCAAGGATGAGTAAGACCCTTAGTCCTGCCATGTCGCCCGCATTTATCTGCGGGCTTACGAAGATCACAGGTGGACTTGTCCCGAAAAGGGGAGAAATAACGCCGAAACTAATGCTTAGGTAGATACTTAAGAAACAACGTTGTATTCTAGTGAATAAGTATGAAGGAGTATGAATACCTATATAAATTTACCTAAGCTGCTGAGACGTAGGTATTATGTGATATAATGTTATATTATACAATATTATTTTGCTTCATCTTACATTATCGTATTTCATTCAACTAATATGAGATTGAACTATCAATATTATATCTCATTGTTATTCCTTTCAGCGTTTATACACTCATATTTCTTCCGTAGTTCTTTTTTTTTTTTTTTTTTTTTTGCCCTTCGTTTTTTCTGTCTTCATCTTTTCGGTGAAAGTGGATTTGAGAAGTCGTACTGTTTTAAACCGAGACGCGAAAACGGCAAGTGATATTTTTTCCATCGTGTAATGTACCTGCAGGGCGAGCCGTTCCGTGCCGCGGCGGAGTAACCTTTTTAAGCATCATTTTCTGGCCTTGCTACATAGAGGTAGTCAAGGTCAAGTTCCCCACGGATCCTCTCATCGCCCCACCGATGAAGAACTAAGTGGGTTAATTAAACTGGTGGGGTGGCGGGGGGTTCAAGAAAAGGGTAAATGAGAATCTCGTATGTGATTCCAAGTCTTCACATCCTAGAGGATGAGGCCAAGATCGTAGGATCTTTGAACCTCATGCTAACGTAGGGCTGGAGCTGGCTGGAATGGACTGAGTCGACTCACAAGCGCTAACATTCTGCGATGTTGTGTGTATTATCGTGAGATGGCTCGTATTAAAGAGAATCAAGACACGGCCTCATTATTTGGTCTTGATTTGGTCTTGGAGTCTTGGTATCTTGGTATCTGCATATAAGGACCGAAACGACTGTAGAGTTTCTCTTGGAGAAATAAGAAATGGCCTCGCCAGACTAGGCGTTCCGAAAAATGCGCTCTCCAAGGTGTAATCGCGGGTGTCGTACTGCCCAATCAATAAGACACGCCGCCCACGATGAGAGAACGTCCCCACCTAACGCAGGTATTGAGACCAGTACGTCGAGTTGAGTCGATAAGGAGATTGATTATAATTATCCGTCGCCAATCAGTCAGTTCAAGCGCTTCTAAGAGGAGCTCTTAAGAATAAGTAGAATAGGCAAGAAATGAACAGTTTCCATGTGATACATAAACTTATGTTCACGTTGAATGAAATAAATGAAGTATCGAGTAAAATTATAATAGGATGAACAGCACCGCCGTATCCCTCCCGTATGACGATGGAATTTAGCACCGGATCGGGTTCATTTCCCGACCAGCAAAAATTACTAAACCATCATCACCAAACAGGACCCGCCACTTTGAAGAAGCGGATTAAGGAAAGAAACCCGGTCTTCGGCCGGCTACGGCCAGCGGCTAGAGTTCCCGAAACACGCGGATTGATCGGCAAACACTCGGCATTAATCCCGCATAACTATAATGAAGTCGTCCGTGATATTGACTTCTCCATCCACAATATTCTTAATTACTTTATGTGTAATACTTTATAAATCCCCCTCTTATAGTCATAATAGCAGTAATCGGTTTCAGATTACCAACCTCCTTAGGTAACTCCATTAGGTATTTAATTCCGCCAGGTATGAGCTCGTCTCGGAGCTAACATCTTGATCGATTACCTTGATTGCGACGTACTATGCGATTTCAACCCACCTAGAAAATGCCGCGCGGAGATTCAATCTCACGGACGGGACATATTGGTAGAGTACCAAGAATCGTCAACCGAAGGATGACGAACCTAACAAGTCAAGACGATAGAATGGCATATACATATGCGACCCCTTGATCTGAGTAGCTCCGAGTGGTCCATAGTACGGTGCAGAACTCCTAATCGTTAATAACAATTCTCATTTTAAAGTCTCGTGTGAATGTCTTCCGTGAAATGTTATTGGAAAACAGGCATGCTTGGAAACCCAAGACTCACGCCGCCAGATATAATCCTTCGATATGTAAGCTGCAGATCGTTTTGTGATCTTATCTGCATACCATGTCTAGGCACATGGAGAATAACAAGGTATCTGAAAAGCGTGTCAGCAATATCATTCAAGTCTTGGTATTCGCTAAGCATATGGCATATGCGTTTCCACGTGAAGGGTGAAATCTTCGAAGGCTTGGCTAATCTTAGAAACTTCACTTTTCCCCCCTTTTTCTTGTTTGTCTTTATTTTTAAGCTAGTTAAACATATTCTAAAGATGTTTCAATGTCAAGTTCGTAATAGTATCACCAATTAGCATGTAAAAAGCCACGTAGATTATTGTTGTGACCATTTATTGATCTAGCTATCTTAACGCTATATTCATTCTAAGTCAATCATGTTTATGACACCTAGTAGACCTATATATATATACAAGATTGATAAAGGAAATAGAGATCTAATCTATCCTTTTGTAAGAGATAAAGTTTTTCTGGTTTTTTTTTTGTTGTAAGGGGGGAATAGGGAGGATGCAAGATCTACTCCACTTGGATTCCCTGGTTCTTCACCACTAGCTGAGAAAAGCCCTTGATGGTAAGTGACGGTCCCAAAAGTTGCTGGAAGGCAATGTCAAGACCAAGCTCCTTGAAGATCCAGTTCCTCAGCTCGGCTCCAATCATACTGTCGATACCAAAGCTGGCAACGGATCGGCCTTCTCCCTCAAAGTCCTCCAAGTCGAGCATGAGAATACGCGAAAGCTTCGCGATGAAGTGCTCTTCGACAGCAGCGACAGCCTCATCAGGGGTTGCGGCGTTCTTAACCCTGGCAAGTATAGAATCTGCTCCTCCACCGGCGTCGCTCTTGCTTCCGGACTCCATAGCGTGTAGTAGGGTAGAGAATCGGGGGTCGACGGCCCAGAAGATATCTACGTCGCCTTCAGCTTCGGCCTTGGCCTTGGCGAGGAGTGAGGGGTCAAGTCCGACAACTACGTGGTCGAAGTCAACAGACTCGGGGTTACCCTGCTCGACGATGGCGACCTCGAAGGAGTCAAGGAGGTCGTCCTCCTCAATACCGTACATTCCCTTGCGCTTGAGAGAGTCCTCAAGAGCGGCATTCTCAGCAACGACACCGACACCGAGGACCATGGGCAAGACGATAGCAGCGGCACGCTTGCCTTGAGTGCGTCGGAGGCGGGCAAGGGTATCCATGTAGGCGTTACCGGCAGCGTAGTTGCTCTGGCCAGGGGTACCGAGAGTACCAGATACCGAACTAGTCATGATGAAGAAGTCGAGGTCGAGGTCCTTTGTGACCTCGTGTAAGTTGGAGCTTCCAGGACCTTGGGCTTAACAGATGTAACCCAGCTGTCGTAGGTCAAGTTGTGGAACATTCCGTCCTAGATAGACATATTAGTGATAAAATCTTGAATGTTGATAGAAGGTGACTTACTCGTAGGACCATAGCAGCGTTGATAACACCGCGGATCGGGCGGTCCGCGGGGATAGAGGCAATTGCCTTCTCCACATCTGCCTTGATGCTGGCGTCGCCCCGGAATACCTGTACGTTGGCTCCAGCGGCTCGGAGACTATCGACGAGGGTAGCGGCCTGGCGAGAGTCTGTGCCGGATCGGGACAGGAAGGCAAAGTTCTGTGCGCCCCTCTTCAACATCCAAGATGTGAGACTGCGACCTAGACCACCGAGGCATCCGACTAGAAGGTAAGTAGCATCGGCTCGGAGGTGAGCGTGAGGGCGAGAAGGTACAAGTTTCAATGTTCCAGTTGAAGCCTCGTTAAGGATGACGGTCTTAGAACTCTGGAGGTC
Organism: Entonaema liquescens; assembly: GCA_902805475.1. Classification (NCBI taxonomy): domain Eukaryota; kingdom Fungi; phylum Ascomycota; class Sordariomycetes; order Xylariales; family Xylariaceae; genus Entonaema; species Entonaema liquescens. The sequence continues at coordinate 671,122 of CADCSX010000006.1, forward strand.
GTCGGAGAAGGCTGAGATGCTTTCGTTAAGTTCGGTGATGTTCTTGGTGGTAACAGGCAGGGCAGAGATAGATCCCTCTCGGAAGAGCTTAACAGTTCGCTCAAGTAGTCCGGCCAGGAGGGTTGGCTTCTTGAATAGGTTAATAGTGTCAAATGCGAAGTAGCTTGCACCACGGGTAGCAGGGACGATGTCGAGGACGTTAGAGAAGGCGGATTCGGCGTTAGCACGGTTCACGAATCGCGAGAATCCGGGTAAGTGCCTCCAAGCTTCCTGGGCGACTGTCGCCTCAACGGAGTCGGAGGAGAATACGACATCAGGCTTGTTCTGCTCTAGCCATGTGGTAGACCACTCAATAACCTGGCTGGAAGGAAGGCCGAGCTGCTTGGTAATAAAGTCGGCTTCGGCGGCGTCGCGGGCGGCCACGAAAGTCGTGGCGCCGAGAGCCTTGGAGACCTGAACAACTGGTGCAGTGATGAGTCCGGCTCCGGGGAGGACGAGGACCGACTCTCCCTTCTCTACATGTGCTAGGTTGCGGAGGCCGTACAAGGCGGCACCGAAGGAAATGGGTAAGCTGGCGAAAGTGGAAAATGATTCATCAGACTGGAGCTTCTGGGCTAAGCTGTGGTTGACGCGCTGGAAAGTAGCGAATTCGCTCGAGGTGAAGCTGACGACACGGTCGTTGACAGCAAAGTCCTTAACATCAGAGCCGACTCTGGTAACAACACCGGCGATTTCATGGCTGATGTCGCTAGTGGTCTCAGTTCCTTGAATAACGGCAATGTCTTCCTTGTTTAGGCCGGTGGCTACGACTTGGATTTCAATTTCCTCGGGGCTCAGAGCAGCCTCCTCTTCGGACTCGAAGATGACTTCGCCACTGCGCACCTTTCCTACAAGCCTCTTGCTAGGTTCAAACGGAGCATCCAAGAGATCGTTCTCGTCATGTGCGTGAGTCTCGTTAAGACGCTCATCAGGGATGAGACGGTTGATGTTGACCTTTCCTTGAGAAACGTAGTATTCTGTCTCTAGGGCTTCGCCATTGACTTGCTTGGTAGCAAGGGAGGTGGTTACGCTGACGAATTCAGTGAGCGGGACCTCTCCCTCGAAGTCAAGCAGGGAGGCGTTCAACTTGATCTGCTCAGAGCGGAGAGAGCGGAGAAGACCGCTGGCCATAGCATAGTGGGGGTCTTCACCCTTTAGAATACCGCCGCGGGTCACCCACAAAACTTTGGTGGCCTCGGCGAGAATCGCTTGCAAGTCCGAGAACTCTTTCTCGGTGATCGTAGCTAGGAAGGGTCCTTCAAGATCGGCGAGGATGAGAATAGTAGCTTCGGGGGAAGTAGGAGCACCAAGTTGGATTGACTCGATGACATTGCCCTTGCTTTCGAGAGCCTTTGCCAATTCCGAGAATGCAGGTGAGATGCTGTTTCGGTAGATAAGTTGCACCTTGTTGGAAGTTGAAGGCTTGGTCTCCTCAGTAGTTGCTTCATCGGAGCTAGCAGCTGGTACAACCACGGCACCGTTCTCGAGAGTGACCTTCACTCCAGAGAATCCGGCACTCTTCAAGGTGGCCTCGTCCAGAGGTGTGGCTGACTTGATAACAGCCTCACCTCCATCAGCTAGCAGCTCACGGATCTTTGTGAGGGCATCAGCAGACGCGACGTTGGCAACAACAAGGTTGAAGGAACCTGCGGCAGCGGACTCGAGCTTCTGGAACTTGACGTTCTTGGAGCTTGCTAGCTCAGGGGGTATAGTGTATTCTTCTTCGGGAACATCGTACGTAACAGTAACATCTAGAGCAGGGACAGTCTTTGCGAGCGACTCGGCTTCCGCAGAGTCCAGGGAAAGAACCTTAAGGCCGGGCTTCTTGAATTCGGCGAGGTCGACGAACTCAGCAGTGCTAAGCTTTTGAGATCCGCTTAGGAAGTCAACATCCGGCTTGGAAACTGTGTGTCCGTATGGCTGAGGTTTGGAAGGCTCTTCGGCAAGCTGGGGCCGGGCGGCTTCGTAGCCGATGCATTGCATGTTATTAATTTCCACCAAGACTTGGCCATCGTTGGTTACCAATTGGTTGTGGGCCTTGAGAGAACGAGGTCCGCGGGTGTCGACCCAGGTGAACGCCTTACCCTTCCCATCAGCAAGCTGGGCTTCAGTCGGCTTCCAAATGGCGATCTCTTCTGCTTGGACGGGGACGACACCGAACTTGATAGCATTGGTGCTGCCGCCCCAGAAAGCGATGATGAAAAGCTGGAGACACAAGTCGATCGAAGCTGGGTGGAGGACATAGCGGGACTCGCCGACCATGCTGTCAACCTTGTTCCTGAAAGCAACCGTAGCTTGAGTGGCGTACGACTTGGCGTCGAATGCGACACTATCTGTCTCCTGGAAAGCTGGACCGTAGTCGAATCCAACCGCCCTGAGAGCACGGTTCCATGACTTACCTGTTGCCGACTGGGGCAAATTGGGAACTGGCCAGGCCTTAGCCTTTGAGTCGCGAGCGTTAACAGCGATCCTTCCGCGCATGTGGTTCTTCTGGAAACCAGCCTCGGTAACTGAGCACACGTTGAAGTCCCACCATTTCTTCTGGTTTTCGCCGCTGTGGGCTGATGGGCGCATGTTGAGGAAGACCTCAATACCATTATCATCGTCAGGAGTGACAAGAGCCTGCTGAATCAATACGTCTCGGAACACGTAGCCCTCAATTTCAGATGGGGTTTCCGATTGCTCATCGAGCTGTGTAATAGCTTCCATGGCCATTGCGAGATAACCGGCAGCGGGGAAAACGGCCTCACCACCCAAGCTGTGGTCTTGGAGCCAAGGCACGTCCTTGATGCGGAGAATGTTTCTCCAGGTCGGCTCAGCGGGGGAGTTACCGATGACCAACTCTCCAAGCACATCGTGGCGCATGTACTTCTGTCCACGGTGCTCTCGGCTTTCACGCGATTGGGCAATGAACTTCTTGGATTTGTCCCACTGGTAAGGAGGTAGGTCTACAATGTAGTCTCCGCTGCGGGCACGAATCTTTCCACTAGGGCTCATCTCCTCAACGGAAGTGGCCCTCGCCAAATCAATGTTGTAGTCTGCTAAGAAGAGCTCACCAGCCAGCTTCAGGACAGAGGTGGCGCAGTCCTGGCCTCGGATCAAGGTAGGTAGGTACTGGAACTTCTCAAGCTTGAGCTCAGACTTGATCTGCTTAATCGGGCCGGAGAGAGCGGAGTGAGGCCCAACTTCAATGAGAGTGATATCGGAGAATTCAGGGGTAGTGCCAATGGTTTGGACAGCTTGGTTGAAAAGAACGGGATTGAGCAAGTTGGCGCTCCAGTAGGTCTCATCTAAGATAGAGTCCTCAGGAAGCACCTTGTTCGTCACGGATGAGACCATCGTTGCCTTCTCAAGCACGGTGCGGTTCTTAGCACGGAGGTCAATTCCAGAGCCCCTCACGTATGCCTCGTACTTGTCAGCAGCCGGCTTCATGTGGTAAGAGTGGTAAGCCTTGCCGCCGGTCTTGACCAGCCTGCAGAATACACCCTTCTCGTTGAAAGTCTCCTGGAGTTTCTTCAAGGAGTCAGCGTTACCACTGAGAGTGACACCGGAAGGTGAGTTGTGGCATCCAATGACGATATCATCGTAACCAGCGAGGTAAGGGGTAACATCCTCAGCACCGAGACCGACAGCAGCCATAGCACCGTTCGTGTTGATGTTTCCAACAACCTTTCCACGGTAGTAGGCCAAAACAATAGCTTCGGTAGCGCTGAGGAAGCCTGCAGCGTAAGCCGCACCAATCTCACCAGATGAGTGACCACAGGTGACGGAGGGCTTAATTCCCCAAAGTCGTAGCAGCTGAACTAAACCAATCTGGACAGCAGTGCAAAGGGGCTGAGAGAACTCAGCCTCGTTAACGCGCGAAGTAGCTTCGGGCTCAAGTAGAACATCCTCAAGAGTCCAGTTAGGAGCATCAGCGAGGTCATCAAGAGCCGCATCAAGTTGTTGGATGGTCTTTAGGAAGGTAGGGTAGTAAGCCATGAGGCCAGCACCCATCCTCGCCCATTGAGCACCTTGTCCAGTAAAAGCGAAACCAATCTTTCGCTCCTTGCCAGTGGGGTTCTTCTTCTCTGCGAACTTCCAGTCCTCTTCGGACTGGAAAGCCTTGCTCAAGGTAGCGAGGCTGGTGACTGCGAATCCCCTGCTGGAGAAGTGAGTGCGGCGGTTGGCTAGCGTGTAGGAGAGGTCGATAAGGTCGTAGTCAGCAGCCACCTTTCCGTGAGCCGCAATGTTCCTCTTCAATGCCGACTTGTCGTGAGCGGAGTAAACGAGTAGGTGAGGTCTGTTCTTGTTGAATCGACCCCTGGCGGACCTCCTCTTGTTCTTTTGCTCTTCAGAGTTGAATTTGTAGGTTTGTGGTTGTGTGAGTAGAGACTTAGTGCTCTCAACAATGATATGGGCATTGGTACCACCATATCCGAAGGAGTTAACACTGACTCGCTGGACTGGAAGTTCCTTGGGGAATGGCATCGGGTCTGTTACAACCGCGACTTGCTTACCCTTCCAGTCAATCTTAGGGTTGAGGTCTGTCACTCCTCGTGTGGGGGGAACGATTCCTCGTTCCACAGCCAGGATGGCCTTAATGACGGCAGACAGCCCGCTAGCTGCCTCACTGTGGCCGATATTTGTTTTAACTGCGCCGATGCGTAGAGGGCCATCAGCGGGAGTGCGGTCATAGTTCATAGCATCGGCGAGAGCGTTGACCTCGATCGGGTCACCAACGGCGGTACCCGTACCGTGGCACTCGAAGTAACCGGTAAGCCGAGGGTCCAGCTCACCACATCGCTTGTAAGCATGTGTGATGACTGCCCTTTGACCTCCATAGCCAGCATATGTGATGCCGACACCTTCAACTCTGCCGTTGCTGTTGGTCGCGCTAGACCTGATAACACCTCGGATCGCATCGCCATCCTTAATGGCGTCCGAAAGTCGCTTCAGGAATACGGCGCCGATGGCTTCGGCACGACCATAACCGTTTGCGTAACTGTTGAATGTGTGGCAGGTAGAGGTAGGAGACAACACGCCGAGCTTGGCAGTGTTCATGTGCTGGTCTACCGTGAGAACTAAGTTGCTACCACCGACGATTGCTGCGCCACATTCCTTGCTGCGTAGCGCGTTACATGCGTTGTGAATTGCGTACACGGATGATGAGCAAGCAGTGTTGACGACAATACTCGGTCCCCTAAGGTTGAAAACGTGGCTGATTCTGTTGCTGAGAATACCGGGGTCTACACCTGTTGCCGAAAGACTGTGACGGAAAGAGTGCTCCTTAAACTGCATCTGCTGGTAGTCTGCCGTGAATGTAGCCATGAAACAGGCAGTGTTGGTACCAGCCAACTTATCCAGGGGAATACCAGAAGACTCGATCGTCTCGTAGACGACCTCCAGACACTTCCGCTGCTGAGGGTCCATCCACATAGCTTCCACGGGGGTAATTCCGAAGAAACTAGGGTCAAACTCCAGAAGAGATTCATTAAGGAAATAACCTCCAAGAGCACTAAAGCTTCCGGGACGGTCATTGTTTTCGTGGTGGTGAGCGCCAATGTTGAATCTCGTAGGCGGGACTGAGGGAGTCTGTCCGGTTTGCTTGTTCATCATCATTTTCCAAAACTCCGCTGGTGATCCGACGTCTCCAGGCAGGCGGCAACCTATTAACCGTGTTAGTAAGCTATTCTATACTATAATGAAGCGAAAGGGGGCATACCCATTCCGATTACAGCAATGGGCTCCAGCTGCTGGCTTAGAGGCGCCTCAGATGACCCTTCAAAGAATCCAGCACCTGCATATGCCTCGTCGTCGACTATGCCTTGCGCATTGGAGGCTGGGGCGTTGTAGCCAAGCTCGAACTCGAGCTCGACGTCGGACGCGCTCGACGAGGAACTTTCTTTGAAGTGAGGCATCTTGATGGTTTGACTGTGGATTTCGTCTTCGGATCAAGGAGTAGTGAATCAGTAGACTTGCTTGCTTAATTCACTGTGAGCACAATGATACAAAAAACAAGAACAAGACCAGAGCGTGTGCGAGCTCTGTATTTAAGTGTAAAATCAAGCCATCAAAGGCTCTATCAACGGTATCTATCAGCCGTCTCTCCTGCAGCCGTGCCCGGTTAGCCCGCCGCGATGCCGGACAGAGGCGATAATTCCGTCCTGTCTAAGGCAAGTAGAGAAAAGCCCACAACATCTTACTGCAGATAGATGATGAAACCGTAGGTTGCAACATTATCGAAGTACTTACAACTTCATGCATGATGATAGTCCGTTGGCGCCGCACGGCCGCACGGCCGACGGGGGCGGACGACGACCAGATTTGCTTATGATAGACTATAGTACAGAATCTCAAACACGGGCCAGGTTGATCCACTCATCGTGGCAATCATCTCCAACTAATGCAGTTGCATGGGACCCTGTAAATCTATTAACAGGCAAGTATACTCGACGGCTTAGATACGACTAACTAGATACATGGCAGGTTTTATCGAATTACTTAGCCCTTATAAGTTATTCATATTACTAACAAAGCGCATTAGTACGGTAGTAAAGCGCTGTGAGCTGGTTGTAATTTTTGTGTAATGGTTAATCTAGACGTGTTTCTCTTAGAATATGTTTTGTTTGTAGATATGTCTTCGTCAAGCACAAACTTCCCGCAGGTCAGCACTACTATCAGATCTTTGGATAGCGTGCAGTATATTCGGTCTAGAACCTTTTGGTTGCCGTGTCCGACATGGCGTTGTCCACAGGCAATGCGGTACGACAGAGTGACAACGGTGGCTTGCGGTCGGGCTGAAGCCGCTGACGAGGTTGCAGTGTGGTTTGACGAAATCTCCGATCCCGCAGGTAAGAAGATCGTCGCTAGTGACTAATGACAGGCAGTTGCCATATTCGTGCATATACTAGACATCTAAGGCAACCTATCCAGGGACGCAGAACAACCGATTGGTCCAGATCTAAGAGACTACGGGATCTAGGGTCTCCTACATCTACATGCAGAGACGCAGGGTTCAGGAAAAACATATATATGCACGACAATGAAAGATGGCGTGACTTTTCGGGGGAAGGGATAGATATTCTCGAATATACGCACGTGATAATAACAAGTAGAATGTGATTCTCGAGATGAGGTAGATAGATCTTAGTATAAGCCTTTCATTGTCTAGTGTGACCTTCACTATTGTATGAGTTATAACTACTGTGAGTACCTAGGGAGTAGGTATTTGGGTAGTTACGGAATATCTTAGACATTATGTTAGTGAACACATTCTGTCTATCAGGTCAAGAGCAGTAAGGAGCAGTAAGGAGCAGCAACTAGAGTTTCATATTTCTCTTTAAGGCTCGCTAATCATTGATACGTTTGGACTGCCTCGCTACTTAGTTCTCAACTCCGGTTATTGCAAACTTACCTATCAGAGCATGACATTGGATGAATGATTCGGTAGTTTATATATGGCCCGTGAGAAACGCGCGTCGAAATCATCGTACTGCAATAGTTAAATTAAATATCGCTATAATTACTCGGAAAGGTTGGTTGTTTCTTATGTTTCTTGAAGATAAGCCTGTCCAATCATATGTCTCCATCGGTCGTCGTGGCCGCACCACACGCGCACGGTGCAAACCAACGGTTAGGAGGACCAATAAGAGGCCACCGAGAGACCAATAAGGGCATTTGCCCGGTCGAGACGGCCGCTCCCCCATACAACTTCACTTCTCACTCCACATTATACCTACATTCAAATAAACCAAGTCAATCTCTTCACATGTGTGTAAATGTGTAAAAGATAAATGACTTGGTATTTATGAAAACTTTTCTCACTATCCTGTTTCCCCCTTTACTTACTTTACTGTTGAAGGAGAAATCCTCGTCGACAAGACTTTATGTTGCCTACAATTGTCTCTATGTTTTAAGTATAACTATTTACTCTCATCAAGCACATACTTATTTTGTGAGAGGGGCAATCTGAATAGTTGTAAGTGGATACTTTTAGTACCCGTACCTTAAGTCTTCCTGGCTTGGGGTGGCAAATAACAATCAATTATCTAAATCACGACGAGCTTCGAGTCCGATGAACTAGTAACTAAGGTAGTACTAATTGAGGCATGAATGTCACTTTTTTCTTATATAATATAAAAAAAAGAATGAGCCTAAGCTTCCCTTGAAAACTCATGATATACATCGCTTCTGGCTATCTCAGGTAGGTATCTTAGTGAGCCTGTCACTAGGAGTTAAAATGTGCCGTTCTACAATAAACAGTTATAAACTAAAAATAAGACCTTTGACTACGCAGTTAATGAGAGTAAAGCAAGTAAGATCATGCGTAGTTGAAATAAGGTATCCAGGGTTCCGTGTCTTAGGGCTTACCTCTCTGCTCCGTAACTCCCTCTGGTACCTACCTATCTAAAGGTATGTAGATATCTCCATGGCGTTGGAGATCGCATATGCATCCGTATCCGGCCAAGTACATAAAGGGTCTTGCTTCACCCATAAGGGGTCTTACTCTGGGACTGCCGAGAATCCATGGCAAGGTGCTTACGATACATAAACAGTTTGGTTATGGATGAACCAGTACCTAGATCGTCGCCCGGTATCAGGACACCTTCAATGTAATGTCGAATCAAGCAGTAGTATTTCATATTCCATGTGTCGCAAGATCCACCACCCTCGCTTGCAGCTCTCGTATAGATAGAAGCTCGCTCGCGTAGTTCGCCGCGCGGTTAGCAAAACCATGTTGATCGCCAACAAGGTAGGTAGGTAGTTATCATTACCCTACTTCTTGAACTACCGCTGCCCCATAATACCGAGCGATGATAGCCTGAGATATGCATACCACCGTAGGGACCCGGTAGGGGTCAATAGTTCAGGTTAAATCAGGTATCTAAACGTCGCTGGGATCAGTCAGACCTATCAAGCGACGTCAACTGCTAAAAACGTAACATGCCGCGAGCGAATTCGCATCTAGAAATCACAGACAAACTCATCCGATGTTGCACTTTGAATTGCGCTATCTGATAAACTATTAGAAAATCGTGTTTATGCAATAGGAAACCTACATATCGCCGACGTTTAGGTAGCAGTTCTTCCTACGGCGGACTTTAAAGTGTTATCGCCGCTGTCTTCAACTTCGTTTATTTATCCGCGATTTCGGATGCAGGAGTGTCTAGCGACGAGACATGAGAGCAGCCGTTTCTTGTGTCATAATATTTATCATTTATACCAGATAACTAGTAGACATGCACCGATGTGACTTATTAATAGAATCGGACGCAGCAGTATCAGCCGTTACATTGGATGTCGTATAGTTCAAATAAAGAAGATACTCTATTCCTACGTGCTTGAAGATACTATAATTGGCTAGATAGGATGAACATGCTTGATTGGTTACCTTACGTGCCTGAGGTAGTATTCCGAGTTGCTACCCCTTTTTGCCATATCACGGCCAGCCCAGACATTCTCTATGCTGAGAAAGAATCTAACAGGCAAGCTATTTTGAAATTATCTCTTGAAAGATTTATTCTATAGTTCATTCAATATTCCCACAATTTTTAATTCAACTTCGCGAGGCAACCTAGGGACCTAGGTAGGTACCCAATACTCCAAGTCCATACAACCCTGTGTAATAGTGCTGCGAAAATATCGTTCAACTTAAGCGCTTCATAGCAATAGTTCTTGTATTACAAAGCTTGTTTTTGCTATAGTATCTCTCATAGTAGAATTGTTAATCAGTTCCCCGCACATTTAGGTATAAATCTCATGAGCATGAAGTCCACAATTATAAACATTTCTTATGAAAAATAAATATTATTTAAATACGACTTCAAACCTCGAGAAAGTAGCTGCGTACAAGATCTGTTTTCCTGTAACCTAGCATTATATAAACCATTCCGGTCCTCCTATCCGTTAAATTTTTCAGAGTTCATATCGGAACTCCCTATTCTGCAGATCCGTTAGATCTAAGAACTCATGGTTCTCTTCTGGCCTGTGGTTTTCGCCCAATGCTGTCTTTTCCTCTTCTCGCTGCTTATTCCGCCTATCCAGCACCCACCGCATTACGAACAAATCCACGGTAATAAGGAAGTAGATGATACAGATCGAAATTTTGGCTGGAAGATAACGTGGCGCATCCCGAGCCTGAAAGGTTTGCGGCGAGATGATATTACCAACGGTGTAAGCGATCGTTCCTATGCATGCAACTGTAACTTTCTTCGTTGAACCTGCCACATTGGAGCTCTGAAGCCCAAGAATTGTGGTCCAACCGATCGGTATACCACCACTCGTATAGTATCCAACCAGAGCCGGTACCCGTTCTGTTGTAGCCATCAGAATAGCACCGATTATCGCAGGGATGTGGCCAGCAATGCAGAAGTACAGCCTCTGTCTCGTCTTCATCGCGCCGTACGTAAGTCCAATTAAAGCGACGACTTCCCAAGCACCAAGCGGAGTTACCAATAGTAAAGACTCTTCACTGGTGTACCCCATACCCCTCACCAAAATATTCCCGAAAGACGTTGCGATAGAGTTAGGGACATTTGCGGCAAAAACCCAGAATGCGTATAGCCAAGTCATCGTGTCGGCCAAAGCCTCTTTAACATGGTCCCATTTAAAGGTTTGTGACCCGATTCCCTGTTCGTTATGTCTGATGCGTTCGAGGTGAAGCCCCTTTTGGTCTTTGTCAAGGAATCCTGCGACGGCGGGGGAGTCTGGCATAAGGAACCAAAAGGCAATCCCCATAACTGCCGTAAAGAGACCCAAGAACAAAAAGATAATTTGCCAACCCTTTAAGGCTGCATTCGGGTCTTTTCCCACATGTGTAGCCACGCCATAGGCGAAAAAGCCACCAAACATCTGGGCTACTCCGCACATTGAGAACCATATACCCACACGAAAGGCCTGCTCCTCTTTTGTGTACCATTGGGAGGTGAACAGCACCCACGCCGGTACCACGGCGGCCTCCAGGACTCCAAGGAAGAAACGACATACCAGTAACCCGGCGTAGTTCTTGCATGCAGCGAGACAAGCTAGGGTAGCACCCCAGAGAGTGACATTGATTGAAGTATATTTAGCAAGGGGGAACAGTTGTATTAAACGAATTGTCGGGAATTCAAAAGCGAGCTGGCCAAAGAAGAAAATAGAGGCCACCCAGTTAAACTCGTTGCCCTCGAGCCCTGTAGATTCAGATATGCCGGTAACACTGGCATAAGAGATGGCAGTCTTATCGATGTACTGGAGGAAGTCTAATACATATTATTAGCAGGAGACTTCTCGAAACTATCTCTTCTTATTTCCAACGTAACTCTAAACAATAGAAGATATGGCGGTCACAATCACGTACAGATTATGCAAATCAACGGCATGATATGCCAGTCGATACGCCGGACCAGTCTTCGATGAACTTCAGGGTCAATGACTCGATGCAAGCCGCCAGTCTCCTTCAGAAGTTCCAAGGCCGCATCTGCACCAGATTTGGGGGTTTGATGCACGCCGACCGAAGCGGACTTCGCATGCTCTTCCGAGCTTGATTTGATTTGAGCCGGGTCCTCGGCTACTTCCGGCGCCGGGGCATCTCCATCTTTTTCATTTAAATCAGTCATCTCGATGATAAGCAAAACGAAACGCGCCGGCGACTGCGAACTCGGGACGGGGAAAGAAGAGTATGCGATCAGCACAAGTCAAAAAAAAAACCCCTAAAAAAAAAACCCGGAAGCTGTCACTAATTCATGTGTAAGGTAGGTAATTTTCTACGATGCAAAGACTCGAGAAGATAAAAAATTTAAAAACGCGATCGAGCCGAGTTAAAGGCTCGCAACAACTTCACGGTGAGGTGAAATGGTCTAGCTCGTCAAACGTTACTTTGATAAGAAATATTACCCACATTGATTTTGAAGCTGAGCAATGAAGTAGCTCAATCTTGCGAGCACGTCATCTGAGGGCTGATGATGCCACGAGGCTGGCAAGGATCCGGAGCTGTCAATTTGCCAATCGCGATGAGCTAAGAAATATTAGCACCTGGGCATCAAGCTTAGCTACTACAATTGCATATCACGACATGGAAGGAATCGGCTTTATATTGATAGGTAGCATCGGATACCGGTTTAAGACGGATCACTTTTGTAATACGTCGGAGAATATTCAACTCGATGCGAAAAGGAGAATATACCAAATCTCCCCATCAATATTATTGGCCCAATATGTATTATAGCTGCGAATAATGCTATAGAGAAGTGACATAACTTTGACCAACTCTTCTAATTTTAAAAGCGCCTATAAAAGGGGATGACACAATGCTGGGAAATGCGATATATGAATGAATTGGTATCATATATTGAGTTATCTATCAACCATATGAGTTAGGGGGAGGACCTTCTTACATATATATACACTCCATGCCAAGACATCATGTATTATTCCCCTTACCACTCACTTCAACACAAAGAGTAACCAGGGTGGATATTCATGATAACCGCCATTTAGCACGTGTCTAGGTAGCGACCTACCTAATACACCTACCAGGTCACTTTGCTATTGCTTGAATCAATTTATCTGATTTCTATAGAGTAATATACTAGAACAACACTAACCCGCAACGTTTTCGAGCTCAACTCTTAATTATCCATAAAGCTTTATTTTTAGGTCTTTTCGCATAAACCTCAATGCTTGAAGCCTATACTTAGGCCAGAGAGTTACTTCAACAAGGCCCATATTCTAGAGCGTAAGCGCTTTATGCTCATTGTTGCCAAGCAGATCATACAAGAAGGCAAAGTCGTACCAAATACTTATCAACGAAGGTACGCATTTCATACGTCTCGGGTCCATCAATGCGAGCTTGTCGGCCGTATAATAAGGCTGACTGCTCTACTTCATAGCCTCGGGACGAAGTCAAAACTGACTTCGGCCGACTTACGCTCGAGGTGTCCGAGGCGCACAGAAACTCTTTTACCTCGGGTCCAGGAGGACCCATCAGCCATGCATTCTGCCTCGATATTTCTGAAACGGCACAGGCGCTCTCAGTGGAGCGACGTATGAGAATGGGAACCAGAAACGGCATAACCATGGCTGAAAAGGCTTTAGTCGTTTACCGCGCAGGAGGGACGATAGTGGTGGCACGGCCGTGGTCGAGACTCTTCAATACAAGTTCCGCCCGAATTATCACGAGGTGGAGTAAGAAGTATGGGAACAACGAAGTCGTCCCACAAGGGACTCTGAACCTAACTACGGAAGTCTACGGTATACATATGTACTAAACATGCAATTTGTTCTAGATGTATCATCTAGCATCCTGACACGGATGGTTGGGCTGAGGGGGTATAAGATATATGGAGGTAGGTACCGTATTCTCCGCTTAAATCACGTTTCGAAGAAGTTCAGAGAGGAGCGGCTGCGGCAGTCGATCCTTGTACAAATCACTTATGATATTTCTTTGCAATATGGCCAAAGGTTCCTGTATTAAAGTTAGCTTTTATAGGGTAATGTACAGTGGTGTAATATCCAACATATCTATTTATGCTTCAATATCAATGCGGCTCTATTAGATATTTCTCGGATTAGAATGGCAATTATCAACATGTATCCTATTTTCTAGTTCTGAACCGATCATGATTGTTTCTTCAGTCCCTTTCTCCCGCATTGGTCGAATTATCACAGCTCGGAGGGCCTACATAACTGGCAAGCCAATTACCTAGATCTGTATTATAGGGTGTTAATGGGAGAGAGTATCAATAACAAATATTTATCTGGATTTTTCATACCTAACACTCTTAAAGGAAACATGATAAAGGGGCAATTGTTTGGAGCCATTGTTGTGTCAAGATCTAACACTATACCTAGAACTAGTTACTGGAAGGCAACAAAAAGATCTCTATATGAGGTAAACCTTCCATCTAAATCTTCAAGTCGATGTCCTTGTTTAGGAAGCCTCCTTGGAATATATTGCAACGTCCACGCAGTATCCGTGGGTAAAGGACTGCCAGTTATTCTAATATCCCACTAATGTTGTCCTTCTATGCGTGATATGCTGACCAACTGCCTACGATACGTCAAGCAGAGGGGTCATTGGCTATCTTAACACATAGTCAGGTAGGCTATTGTTGAGGATCTATAGTAATTAGGTAGTTGTTTTAAGCAGGACAAATATGCGCGACTTTCTCTATCATCCAATAACCGATAACGTACACTGAGATCTAGGTATAAGATATCTTTCTATTTGGGGAGCAATCATCGGCTTCTCATAACCTTTCCACCCTTACGCCCCCCCTTCAACGACACCAGAAACACCGGGAGACCTCAACACGGTCGTCAATAAAACTCTCATTACTGTCGATGTCGTCAGCTCTATGGTGGGACAGCTAGCCAAGCTTGAAAGTTTGACGGTGATCGGGCCCGAGGGTTCCGACAAGAAGCCGAATTTTATTATCAATGAGCTAAACTTCGATACCGGGTTCAACTACAAGAAGCAGCGTCTGATATAGGCGGTTTGGCGAGAAAGAATGGCTTGAAAAGGCTCCCACATGCTATATACCTATCGACCGTACCGGCCCTAGCTTTTCTCTTACTACCACAACATTTATTTCGACATCATGTTATAAACCCCGCTACCTATAGCAAACCACGGCGCAAAGCCCATCAGTATTTGGGGGTACGCTCCTCCAACCCTATTCGTGGGAATATGTCTAAGTACATTCATTCTAAACTACCTAGTAAGATGGAATCAGTTGGAGCTATGTGAATCAGAATAACTACATGGATGGTACTTAACATATATCTATATTCTAACCACGAGGACATGGAACTGTGTGCTAACGCAATACATGTATATACAAACCCTAGGTACCAGGTAGACTACACGGATCCTACTGTGAGTTGTCACTGGCTTAACAGCCTAGAGGTCATAACCTATAAGCCACAATCAAAGCAAAAAAACAAGAGTGATGCTATTTCAAGATTACCTTGCCGGACCTACAATGCAGATTACCCCACCGAACACTTGTAAGTGACTGGCAACTAGAATTATTAGTAAAATGACATGGCTCCACAACCCTCTTAAATCTCACGATGTAAACAATGAAAAGTAAACATTACGAAAACGCTACGTTTTTATTCTCATACTTAAGGAGGGATAAAGGTAAATGCTATAAGTGACGTCAGAGTTCGTTTTAGGCCTGTATTTGTATGTAAAATTGGCTATATTTGGATATTTAACGTCGTTAATAGCATGCGTGGCACGCATTACTTCGTCACTCAATAATATCTTGCTTAATTTACACATAATATTTACGAAAATAATACCATTAAACGCGCTTAGTTGCGCCGATTAGATATATGTAAATAGCTTCTATTAAAAGCGTTGGTATCGTGAGAAAATGATGTAAAAGTATCCTTATTTACAGATTAATATGGTCTTACTTACAGATTACTAGCCCCTATTTGAAGATTACCAGCGCTTATTTGTAGATTACTACCTCTTAGTTACAGATTACTTCTAAAATAACTTTACGAAATACGGTCGCATTTTTTTAAAACTAGGATCAATCAATTAATTAAGATCTAAGCAATAGAAATATCTCAAAATGGACGTAAATATCTATTGTTGTGGTTGGGAAATATTAAATTTAACTTAAGGTGATAAGGTAGAATTGTACGGTTGTCAGTTTACGATAATATTTGTACGCAACTGCTGGCAGTTGTAATTCCAAGTAATCTGCATTGTAGGTCCGGCAAGGTAATCTTGAAATAGCATCACTCAAAAACAAATGACAACCCTCTCTCCGGGACTCTGCCTCCAACGCGCATTCGTCGGAACAATCATATGATAGACATGCATATATGACAACCACCATAGCAACCCAGGTCAGGTATGTATGCGATCAAACCAGTGGAATGGAAAACACGCGCCACGCGACCGTCCGGGACCTAAAAGTCCTAGCTAGCCACGTCATCCATCGGCTGTACACCCGGATCTCTAGGTTAATTTCTATCTAATAAGTCTAAGGCTTAGACACTCTACGTTACCCGCCCTCCCGATTTGTACAATATTAATTCACACGCTCGTTTGATATACATAATAATTAATACATAGTAAGTGTGATCCGCGCCACCTCCGTACGCGTTTACCCGTCCCGCTCGTGCAGCAGAAGCCAATTACTACATCCTGCACCAGCCCGTGCGAGGAGATAGCGCAGGAAGCCGTTGATTTTAGATGATTAGATAGGACAAGGAAATCAAAAATTAGCGAGTGACAATTATATAGCTATGTAGCTTACTATCGAGACAATTTAATTAAGATAAGTTACAAACAGGTTATCCAAACAAGGCCAAAGCCAAGCTTGGAAGACTAATAACTTATAGGTTTCTTGGACGAACCTGGTCGTCCCCATTCTTCATTACTTCAATGTACGACACCGCACAAACGACACTCGACTTCGCAAAGGTATTTTATAGTTAGTCATCATGAAAATCATTCCCCATATTCCTATAGAAACTTGGGTGTGTAACTCCAGATTTGGTATTGTCCATCTTAAGGTATATCCTCCTAAAAAAGGGAATACGACACAGGGGTAAAGGAACTGCCTATCGAAGCGCAAACTCATTATTTCTCTTATCCCTCTAAAAGGATAAATGAAAAAAACCCTTGAATTCAAAAACTGTCAAGTGCGATTTTGCCCCTTGGATCGATCGTAACGCCGAACACCAAAACCCGTTTCGCAAACATTACTGGTTTATATGGTGGTATAATCGAGAGTACGGGTACAACGGAGGTGACTCAATTCTCTAGATTTGTCGAGTAAAACACATCTGTAGGCGAAGATTGCCCATGTTCTCTAGAGTAAATTCGTTGACCTGAAATATGGACAGCCGAAAAGAAGAAAATGATACAAAGAGACTAAACCGTTGCCGAGACCGCTGTAGTCGGCAAACGGATTACGTAGCGATCGTAATGGTCTGAATTGTAATTTATCCTGACGCACTTTCGGGGATCGTTGGGTAAACTAGGTAAACAATGTTAATATCTGCAGTACGTGGGAATAAAGATGTAGGATGGAAAACTTACACCATGCGCATGTGGCAATAATGGCATAGAGACATATCAAGATTAGACCTTCAAGCCAATGACTCTTTCCGTCGCCGATTAAATAGTTGACCAGTAGAACGGAGACGAAGAGAACGATGACCTGGAACGTGTCGAAAGCTAGAGTCATATCCTGGTTACCCATACCCCAACCGATGATAGTAAGGAGAGGGATCAAAAGAAGAGCGACCTGCATGGAAGATCCGATAGCGACACCGATAGCGAGATCCATCTTGTCCTTAATGGCGACAGTAACGGCAGTTGCGTGCTCACAAGCGTTACCAACGATAGGGAGGAGAATAAGACCGACAAATTCTTCGCTGACGGCACCGGTCGAAGTAATGGCCTCGATTCCACCAACCATACCCTCTGCACAAAGTGCAATGATAACGGTAGCACCAATAAGCGTGGCGAAAGCGACAACAAAGCTAAGTTGCGGTCCCTCTTCGTCATCATCGTCAATGTGTCCAAGAGGGTTCAACATGATCTCGCTCAGCTTGCCCTCCTCGTCATGAACACCGGCGTGCGTAGCTCCAGCACCCGCTCTCGCAATTCCGGAAGCAATGGCGTTCTCTGGAAGACCTTTCTTAAAAATCGGCTTGCTCGCAACCTTCTGGCTCTCCTCGTTGAACAAAGTAACGTGGGTTTTCATCTGGAAGAAAAGGTACGAGGCGTAAACGATCAACAAGATAATGGCGACACCGTGGGACAGGCTCGGAACAGCGTCAGGGCTCAGCTGGATAGAGCCCTCGTAGAAATCGTCGGTATGCGCGAAAACGGTGGGTACGATGAGACTTCCTACAGCCAGAGCTAGTAAACTGGCGGCAGTTTGGGCTACGGTGGTGTTGAAGTATTGTTCTCGACGGTTGATACCACCGCAGAAGAAACAGAAACCCAGGACAAGAAGCAAATTGGACAGGATACTGCCAACCAAAGACGTCTGCACAACCTTGATCTGACCTTGCGTAAGAGCAATGATGGCCACAATCAGTTCAACAGCATTTCTATTTAAATATTAGCATTTACAACCCGTTTCCAACGATCTTCATACTTACCCAAAAGACGCGTTAATTAATCCTCCGAGAACTTCTCCGGTTCGCATTGCGATTTCCTCGGTAGCATTGCTTAGCATGGCGGCGAGAGGCACGATAGCGACGAAATTGACACCGAATACAACTCTACCGTCAAAGTTAAGAAAGTGTAGAGCTATACCCGCAGGCGCGGCCAGGATAAGAATATTAATTGGTGAACCGAAAAACACGCGCTGGATTTGGTTCCGGACGGTAAAAGGCTCGGTAGGTTCGATATGCTTGAAGAAATTGCCTTCCTTTTTCTTCGGTTTCTCATCCTCCTCGAAAGTTTCTGCCTTGCTCGGGGCGTTTTCCTGGGCACCACGATGTCGCACACTACCACTATCCTGATCATTTCCGACAGTCGTCGCCTGTGACACGAATGTCTCGCCCTGGTCCGCGTGGTCAATCGCATGGCTACCTTCTAGCTCTTTACTGTTCCGGGCCGACTGGTTGACGGGAGTTAAAAGACGACCTGGCGCGCTTGTTGATGGGCCTAGGTGCTCGCCATCATCGGTTGATATCCCTCGCTCCGCTGCATCTATCGTGCTTGATCGCTTTGGTGCCCCATAAGCTATGTGCCTGAACGGATTAAAGCGGGCACTACCACCAGAATCGCGCCGACTCATACGGTGGGCCTTGGCCTTGATTTTACTCATATTGACTGTATCCATGATGTAAGTACGTATCCAACAATATGATAATGAATTTTGTATTTTGGGATTGGATGGCGACGGGATGTTAGTGCGGAAATCAAGATTAAAGAGGGCGCATAAAGTGGTGGGAAAACCAAGATCAAGTAGCCAGCGAAGACGATGTTAGTGTCTTTGTGTTAGAAGCTATTTCTTGGTGTTTATTGTGGTGGAAAACGTGGCAGAGCAGGCGTTTAAGAATAGATTAGAGACACTGTGGTAAGCTGTATAAATAAGGCAGGTCCGAACGTATGATAAATGGAAATCGAATATGTTTGGCGCTAAAATTTGTAGCGTCGAAATCCTAAAGGAAAAAAGTAATGACTTCGTCACCATATAAATGTTTGTTGATGGCGATAGATGATGTACCAGTAGATGTTGAATAAACCGTAATATCTGTGACTATATAAAGTCACATCCCCTCTATCAATAATAATAATAATAGATGGGATTTAGATGGTCAATTGCTTTGTGACTCCGCAGATAATTCGATGTCCTTTATCATTTCTATTATGCCGCCTTGCTCTGCCACGTTTCTTTGTCGGCGCCTAAATTGGAAGGCGTACGGACCTTTTTGGGGGGAAGTTCAAATACAACGCAATAAATATCAACTTACATTCATCACCCATCTTGAAGAGGCTCTTCAGATGCAGGCTTCAGCCTTTCTTAAAATATGGGTACTCGAAGTAGGTAGGCTCTCCTTGGCTGCCTTGTAAAGACGATTGGGGGCCGTTTATGGGGTTGGCAAAAATATCTCGGCAATCGGCTCGCCTTGTTATCAATCTGGAAAGGTACGCCTTTGAATGTGCAATTCTGTCGCTTCTGCTATTGGATAAGATCCTTTTTAGTGATTAGGTAGGCTCTATAGTTGAGTCTTTTCGGTAGATCTAAGAGTAATCCGGGGAATTCAGGTCTCCAAGAGTATTTCTCGATGGCGTCTTAATATTATTAGGCTGGACCGCGAGAGGGCGACAGGGTGACAGGGTGACGGGGACACGAGAATAAAAATCAAAAGAAGCAAGTATGCTTATAAGAAGAGGGAACGAGCGTTTAGAAAGCCGAGGTTTCGCGATTCTCCGGAGAGAACTTCTGATGGCGAGGCAGACTTGAGAAGCAATAAGCTTTAGAGAAAACTGGAAAAACCAAGAAGTCTTAGGATTGTAATCTCGCTCGAGAAGCGCGGACACTCTTGGTGGTAATGATCCCTTTATTTGAGTTGTTCAGGGGTGCCCGTACGTATGTAGTACTTAAAATACAAGGTTGAAATGAGATAAATCTATCCTGGTAAATTATGTACATAGATACATATCTATATAAGTATTTATGTACTTAATGATTGGTAAATGCGTCGTTCTGTCTCCACTATATATGTAATATGTATCATCCCTGTGCGGTACCTAGCACAGCCTAAGGCGCATCGAAGGGAGCTACCCTTCTAGGTACATAGGTACCTACGTATGGAATTACCTGTGAGGAGGCCTCCGTAGCATTATAGAACCGCTGGCTACTACGTATGCAATTAGAACTTATATGCGCTTTTAAATTCAATTGGATTCTGTGCTGTTACCTATGTTTAAGACACGCTTTGAATTTTTAGAATTCACTGGCTGGTCTTGCTGCTCTAATTGATATATTTATCAAATGCCTAGCCTCAGTTTCAAATTTCAAAAACAAGCTTCGATGAATGAATGGCTCTTCAGGAACCAAGCTTTTACATAGTAGGGCTAGTGGTCCCACAAGAGCATGGCGCCAACTTTGTAACAGGTAGGTACGTATGTATTTGTATTTTTGTATTTAGATACCTGTACAGTATCGTACCTATCTTTCTGTTCCTATTTCTGACACTTCTTCAATTTTGGCATGCTTTTACATACACAAATGCGACAGGCCATCGGAAAAGCAAGCGGGAACGCAAATGCGTAATTCGCAAATGACTTTGTTATGGGAAACATCCTACGAACGTTTCTAGAAATCTTGATTTATGCAATCTGAGACATGAATACCCATACGTGGCAGTCAGAAGCTTTTTTTACCATCATCAAGCTTTCTTCTGTCGTACAAGCTTTTCCCGGATGTGGTTGTCTTTGACGTGGGTGGCCATAAATCTAACACGTCCTGCTCGTTGTGTTCGATGCATAATGACGTTAAGCAGCAAGCCTAACATCGCCTAAAGAGCTTTGATCAATTTGGGGTCACTAAACGTTCAACCTTCTGCAATAGTGTCAATGTCTATTGTAGACTAGTGGTGGACTTTTCCAAATCATTACCAAGTTTTTATCTATGCGTCAAGTATTTCCTTCAGTGGTCCAGAAATTTATACGATGCATCCCAATCGGCGAATTCACTGGGAATACCGTTCCTTGTCCCTCGCATGGCTATAGATTTCAAAACTCCAATTCATCCAGTCTACGATAAAAGTTGACTAGATTGTATATAGAAGTTCACCCCTGATTAGCGTAGAATACACCCACGAGTCAGCTTATTGCAGCTTGAAAAGGGTCCTGGGGCGCATGTTATTGGGCACGTTAGGCTTACGCTGTTATAACTATTATATGGGGTGCGTGATAATCAAGTGGGTAGATTTCTTTTAGTGAGAATTCGGTACTTATGGAGAACCGCTCGTAAGTTCAAGATTCCTCATTAATACAGAATAGTATTCCCTAAAGAATATCGAGAAAGCGTAGGATATACCTAGTTCTCCGCAAGTGTTGTATTACGTTCTGCAAAATATTTAAGATATATGTTTCTCGAAATATCACATAAGATAGGTATACATAATGTCTTTCCCGCTTTGATTTCCTTTTGCATCCCTAACGAAGGGTCAATTTGTAACACATCAACTTATAAGCCTTCCTAACGTTGGTCACCACCATACATATCCCAGGATGCACTAAAGTGCGTGTCCTCACGCCACACATGTGCGTTTGCGTATAATTTGTTCCGAGGAACCCACGAGCACATAGTGCCTTACATGCATACGAACCGGGCGAAGCCATCTGCAGCAGCTTTCCAGGGGGTAGCGAATTAACAACTGCCATGAGGCGGTGCCTGGGAACGTATAAGGTCCGAAGATCCTATATCAACTGCGCCAAGTCGTTTTTGGAAAATTGATTTGTCGTAGTCAAACTCTCACCGCTAACCAATACCCTTATGGCTATTCTAGAAGCTTAGTCCTACGAATACGCGTGTAAGCATAGACCAAATTGTTCCTAGTGATTACAGAAGGTTTCCAACAGGGGAGAGAAGCTATTGCATTATGTGATATAAGCACCTATTTCCTGGGATAAGACACAGCCATTTCATGGTGGAGTGATATGTAAACGTTTAAATGACAAATATTCAACAGGAACTCTCCCCTTTTTGTACCTAGTCCAACAAGAGGTATTGGATCGTAAGACCAACACTACTTACCTAGGCTACAATTACTTAATACTGAACACTTCCTCGCCTGAAAAGCAGCGAGCCCGCTAAGTTGGGTGCCGGCCTAGGATTAGCGACGGTGCCTGACTCTGAATTACCCCCAAGGACGAGGGTAGGGATATTAGCATCGGGCACGGCATCAGGACCGAGTGATGCCCCGACCATAGGTGTACCAGTCATTCCCCTTTCCAGTGTTTCTTTATAGAATCCATCAAGAGCATTTGCATCGCTGCAGAACGCTTCAAGTTTGTCTTTAAGGGCCTCCGGCACCCCAAGACTATGTTCCCCTGATGTTGCAGGTTCCTTACTGGCGCTATTTAATGGTTTGGGAGGCGCCTGAGGTGCAAACAGCGCGGGCCTGAATATTGGTGATGCAATGGGCGTGGGCTCAGCCATGCCGTAACTTGTGTATGCACTTACACTAGTAAGACGTGAGATCCGGTCGTTTGGCGCTGCCTCAGACCGCGCTTGGGTTGGTTGGGGAACAGCTGCCCGATTGAAGCACAGCCTATTCGCCAGAATCAAAAAATCACCATCATCCGTAATCTGTACCAATGTCACGCCTGTGCGATGGATATATTGGGAATACTTGAAATCGGGCTTGCCCCACGAATAACTGACATCGACATTGCTTGGAAAATTGGAGGCAGCCTCAACATCAAGTACGTAGTCAAACTTCCGCAGTAAGGCTTTTTGATAGTAGAATTTCCCAGGCTGTGTTTGTGGACCAAAAGAATTCGGGTCGTAATACGTCACGGGACGTTGGGCGGGAGGTGGTAGTGCGAGCTTGATGCGGTAGGGTCTCCGGAACGGGTTCACTTCTGTGATACGACAAGCCTCTGCAATTGGCACTTCAATAAGTCGGAGGCCGTGCTGCACTGCAATTGCAGCCCAAGACTTCAGGGCGTCTTCGATGAGTTTCGCCGTGACATTCATCCAATCGATACGAATGTGGTAGCAATTATCGGGATTGTGAAGTCTATCATAATGCAGATTGACCCTTTCGGGGCGATAGGACTTTTTACGATGATCCACGTCGTATTTCATCATCTTGCTGAGGACAACCTTGGGTCGCTTCCCGCCGGTCGTTCCCAAAGTGGGTGTCGTGCTACCTGAGACCGGAGAGTTTTCTTCGTGAATTGATAGTGGTCTTTGTACCGCCATCTGATTGGGTCGAGGTGAGTCCTTCGGGGGGTTCTCCGATAGAGGCGTTGAGGGGACAGAAATATCTCGCCTTCTTGCGTTAAACCAGCCTTGCGGATGGGGTTTCGCATACTCGGAAACTATCTGGTAAAAGAATTGGCCGTCACGGAAGGGGTGTCTCCTCTCGACGTGGATGAAAATGCCACGATCGCGGTCTTTCTTCGCATCTTTACTGGTATCCCTATCTCTGTCTTTAGATTTATCATCTTCAAGGACCATCAGAGAGTTCCCAAGCTCGACCGCTTCTTCTCGACTCTCGAGATCCTCGAAGTTGTCGAGCAGCCAGGTCGTCATATCTGATCCAATAAAACAGTGGTAATGAATTCTGAAATGCCATCGCCGCGTTTGCATTCGAATTCCACCCAGTTCAACCGGCTGTTGGATAGCTTCTGCAAGGGTGGCAACGTTGAAGTTGGATTTGGAAAAGCGCTCCTTGTTAGACACCAAGCCTTTGCGATTTATTGACTCGACATTCTCGAACAGTGGCAACGTCTCCATCTCAGCCGCAATTACTACAGATGGATCCTCGGTCTTGTAGACAATATCAAGAGGGTTAGGGTCTCGCTTCTTCGCCCCAGAACTCTGAAATTGGCGTTCTGAAGGTGATAGGAATCGGTGCCGCTGCCAGAGTTGAGCTAGTCTTTTAATGCCCTCTAAACGCACTTCCTCTTCGTCGTCCTCATTCTGCGGCACTGGGGTCGAGGATGTTCGGGGATACAATGGTATGAGCACGAAACGAGCTCGCCAAAACCTAAGGTTTTCGGTCATCTCGTCAGTATGCCCGGCAAGGTACGAATCTATGTAGTTCCAGTTGCGTTCAGGTTTCGGAGTCATGATATCGACATTAACAGTATGGTACGTATCGTCCAGCAGGGTTTGAATCGCCGGCCTATATATAGATGTGTGATCAACCTGCGATAACGACTCGGTTGGTTTTCGCACGTAGATGTTAACTTCAACCTCGGTGCCGTTAACACACGATAGCTGATGAATTGTGTTTCCGACGCTCATGAAGATACTCGTGCCGTCACCCACAGTTTTATCTATCGAGAAGACGTCTGCAATTCTCACGGCTTTCTGATCAAATGCTTTGGCCACAGATGGACCGATCACGACTTGAAACCCGTGCGCAAAACGAGCACTGACAAGCTCTCGCAGAAACTCTACACGTGATCTGGGTTGATCCGTTGCTTCATCTTCTATTTCCTGGGAGATATTGTATGGCTGCCGTTGGTATTCGGTATTAAACTGTGCTTGCGTCGGGAAGTATTCGGTCGTCAATGGGACAGCCGCAGGATATGATAAGGACTTCCATTTCATAACTTTCATCTCGGATGGCCGTGGGAAAACATGCTGCCACCGGCTAAACAGGATTGCATCATCGACCCTATTCACGTCTGGATTCGACGGGTTGAGAACAACCAACCAGGGCGCCATCGCAGTGGTGGGCGAGAGGGTGGAGGGTAACTCAGGCACTCCTCCTGCTCGTAACTTTGAATTATATAGCTTTTTCTGGTCCTCTTCTCTAAGAGCGTTAGAATATCTCAGGTCCCTATCGTCAGGCCGTGCACTTCTAGCAATGGGTGTGGCTGGTATCTGGCCAGACCTCAGTGTGCTGATGGGGTCTAAAGTTTGAACAGAATTCCTGATTTGAATAGGACGGCTCGGGGTTGCTTGTGTAAGTTCCATTATAGAGTCGGACTGGTCGATGGCTTGTAAGATGTTGCCCGTACTCGCCGCCTTCGAAGAGTTTGGTCGTACTGCAGACTTAATAGGGGTCATCGGCATTACTCTAGGCGTTGAAGGAGTTTGCAGTCCGCCGCCCGGAGCGTCCATTCGAGTAACATTTTCCGTCCTTAATTCAGCTGTCGCTAGTTTAGGGGCTGCAATACCGAATCCACGCTGGCCTAGACTGATTTGTCTCATAAACTTTGGTGGTCGTATTGATACTGGTTTAGGCTGAGTCGAAGAGTTACGCCGCGAAACAGTCGTAGATGCAAATCCTTCTAATCCAGCCTTATGCGACGATGCGACGCTCGAGGAAAGTCCGGTCGATGATCCAGCTGCTCTACTCTCTCCTACCGAAGTTCCGAATAGGTTAACATCTTCCATCAGTCTACCCGCACTCTCCAGTTCTCGGAAAGGAAAATTCGGTGGCGGAGGGCGATGCGCTGGGAGTCGGGCTCTTGCTTCGTCGAAATTCTGTAAATACTTCCATAGCACTGCTTCCCCATTCTTGGTCAACTTTTCTGGGACAAATTTCAGGAAACCATATACAGGCTCAAACAATGTTTCGGGCACCTTCCGATTCCCAATGAAGTTCGATATACGGACATCGCCTCTAAAGAGTCTCTTTTCATTTTCGAATTTTCCGATGGTGTCCGGATAGGCAGAATCAGCGCGTAAGGGCGTGGTTTCGATCTCGTTAGTCTCGAGCACGCTCCTCATCTGGAGGTCATAAAGTCTACATCGAATGGTGAAGTCGTCTTGACAATCACTGGGAGATTGACTCGAGGCAGATAAAGTAATGCCTTGGAAAGATAAAGCTTCTTCTGACTTCCCAGTCCAGTAAGAAATATGCAACCATTGGGGCACAGCAAATGCCCACTCGTCAGTATATAGCGTGGAATTTGCTGAATCAACGCGGCTAGCCGCGTCGGCCACCTTTGTGGGAGACACCGATTCACCCAAAGTCGTATAACTACTGGCCAGAAGCGTGGGCTGCTTCGGCGTACTCCCTGGACTTCTAACCGGCCGGGGCTGTGATCTTTGGTTCACTTCAAGGAAATGAGGATTTCGGTAACGAAACAGAGGGACAGAATGCAGCGGTATGTTTGGAATGCATATTAGATCGATACCAATTCCATTACCAACTAAGGCTTCCGTTGTCCGGCGTAAGGATTCGTATTCGACTTCGAAGACGCCCGGGCCTGGGCTGATGATCACTATGGAAATGCCAGTGCGAACAAGATCTCGATCTATATAATCATGTGCATACAGGGATGATGCCAGGTTAATAGCTTCGAGAAAATTCCCGTACATAGCCAAAGATGACACTGCTTTAATCTTGCTAGAAGGGGTGCCCTTTACTGACGAGTCCTCGGCGATATCCGCATAGTCGCTCATGGCGCTTCGATGGTGGAGACTAATATCACGACGGAAAACATTGAACTCCATCTTCAGTTGCTGCAATATCTTGGGCCAAGCCCCACTGGACATCTCACTTACGACAACGCGATAGAAGTCTTTAAACGGCCGTCTCTCTCCAGACGTCTGAAAACCAGTATAGTAATCATTGTCAATAGCCGAATTTGCGAACTCGGTGGTCAGTCCAGTGTCATATTCGACCCTTGCAAAGAGTACAATGCTGACAATATGCCTTACTTGCATCAAGGCCCATTTCTTGAAGAGAGTTGGCAAGAATCCGTTCACAACCTTGTAGAACATGATCTCACCTGAGCCATCTGAGTCAAAGTCCCACATCTCTCGTGCCATCTGTATGAACAAGACGTATCTAGCACATTCACTGCGGAAGATAGGGCGAGTATTCCGACTAAAGAAGGCAGAGTGGGCCTTGCGGCCCTCGACGAAGACGGTACTGACAGTTGCCTTAATAGTTCCCAAGAAATAAACCACTTGGCCTTTATACACAGTTCGATCTGTTAAATCGGCGACCGCAAGCCTCCACATATCTGCACGGGACAGATACATATCTTTAAATGTGAGCTCGACATGAGAGGCTTCGATGGCAGGGGAAAGGTTGTCGACCGGAGCAAGTAGCACTTGCGTTCCCTTTCTCATATTGAAAGCAACACCGATCTGTTTCGAGACGTATACTTCTATATTTGGATGCCTGGATTTTAGCTCCTTGGACATATCCTTCGCGACAAAAACATATCTTCGACCAGCATCAACTTCGGATTTGGGGACATCATCGCTAGGGGTAGCAACTGTGAATCCTCGGTGGTAAGACGCCTGTCTCAAAGTCCCATACTGCAATCCCTGCGTCCTGTCCTGATCAGATTTTATAGGAGCGATGGACATTAAAGCTCCAGGTTGTATAGTCCCTCCAAACAGATCGAGATTCAAGAGGACCTCGTCGCTGATGACGGACTCATTAATGGTGACGCAACATATTCGTTCATTTACTCGCTTCGGCGGCAATTGATCTCGAGATGCTGAATGAGTAGAAGCATTATCTAGAGATACGGGCGAATCGGTCGAGGTTCTGTCAAGGCTGGACCTACTGAACTGTCGCAAATGCGATGTCCATTGAGTAGCTCGACGTGGCGCCGAGGGCGAAGGAGCGGCATTTCGAGACATTTCGCCTCTATTCATCCAGTATCAAAGATATCGAGAAGCATCATTGCGAGACGACGAGTTGTGTCGCCCTTTATCTATATTTAGAGCGAAGTCATTGAAAAGGATGAGAACTTTCGAGTAGTTAAAGGTTAAGATGGGAAATGGAAGTAATGATCAGGAAATCCGAAGCTGCCCGCATTAATTTAGTGGAAGAGTACGTACCAGGTACCCACGTATCTCCGTCTTCCATTTTCCAGAACACGGGAACAAAACGCCACTTAGGTATGTACTAATTATGTACTTCTTCATCTTTAACATCTCTCATCGTAATCGAGTTTGGCACCCGCAATAACTATACTTATTTATATTTATACAATGTCGATCAATATTTACATCTAGAAAGATTGGTATCTACCTGATATACCTTTCTAGGTCTATCTCTGGGATATTCAAAGTAATTTCCATGGTATATACCATCTACCTAAGCTTAGCAGCCATCCATCGTTGCTCGACACGAGAAGAGTTGTCTAATGCACGACAAGGTCGTCAAGAGGATAGCCCTTCCCGACAGCTCCATCCTTCATCTTATCCATCACCACTTTCCGGGTCAGATCCATTAGCCTATCAGCAAGTGCATTGTCTTGCGCCTGCTTATTTCCCGGTTCTGGTACAGCTGGTGGACAAATGTACTGGCCCGATTCCCGTGTATACGTCGCGGCAAACATGGTTGATACGGCTCCTTGGAACTGATCCTTTTTGAACGGTTCAATGCCAACAGCCATGGCGTATCCACCCAGCGGGAATGGTTCGAAGATGTCCTTCTTGCTCATCTTGGTACTGACGATTCCCGGATGGGTCGCATTTATGAGAACGTTAGGATGACCCGCGTTTGTCACCTTTCTCGCCAAGTACCTAGCGTACAGGATAGCAGCAAGTTTGCTTCTTCCGTATTGGGCATTTGGACCAATGTCGCGGTTCAACTCTTCCAAGCTTTCGAATTTTGTGTCGTTAGGCGTTGACTGATGCACATTGCTTGCCTGGTTGGTTATGCGAACAAAATCACCCTTCTCTGCTGTTCGCTTCATCAATGGAAGTAGGTAGGATGTCAAAACCACAGGGCCGAAGTGGTTAACGGCCATGTGCCTATCGACTCCATAGTCGGTGAGCTGGTAAGTCATAATCCCTCGTCCTGCATTATTAATTAAGACATCGAGTCTGTCGCTATCCTTCGTGATCTCCTCTGCAACCTCTTTCACTCTTTTCCAATCCGATAGGTCACACTGTATCCACTTGGTCCTATCCGCTGCTGCTTGACCTAGTTCCTTCGCGATGGCTCCCTTGGCGCCCTCCACGACATCGTCAGACATGGAAAGGATATAAACCTTGGCAATATTATGCTTCAGCAGCGTATGAGTGCAGCCGTAGCCGATGCCTTCGCTCCCGCCTGTAACTACGGCAACCTTTCCCGTCAGGTCAGGAACTTGGTCCAAGCTGAATGGGTGACTTGTAATGTCGTGAGCCTTACCACCTAGGTTTTCTCCGATAGTATTCTAACAAATAATATTAATAAACCCTTCTCAAGACCTCCGTCTCTGATATTAAAAGGGGTAAGCTTTACGCAGTTATCCGCTCTCAGGACTTACCTTGATGGTCTCCATACCCTTTAATAGCGTTGCCTGTCTGCGTGGAGCTTGTGTCGAGAAGGTCACTAGACCCGTGGCGATTCTCAGCGAATGGAATAAGGAGTAATGTATGTGATATACGGCGACACGGGCCGGGGACGCTCGATATAGTACACCACCGAACGTGTTTAAGGAAGCATACATTGGGATATAAACGTTGTTGTTACTCGTGTAGTTAACTACCTACATATTGACTACGGTAAATTGAACCTGATTGTTCGTCCTTCCCACCTGATTTCATTTTATTTCTATGAGATAAGACTAGTTCACCCTACGTGCATTGCTATTTTCAAGCCGTCATCGATATCCATTGAGTGGTTATTCATAATATGTAGTAGTCACTATTTTTATATATTTAGCTTTGCCATGACGTGCTGAATCGGTCTTGTCGTCTATTCTACGTCACAGGTGTAGCGCAGGGTTAATCCGATTGCCAGAAAATCTGTTAATTTCATATTATCAGGTAGGTATTAGAGGCGACGTTACAATAATCACTGTTAAACGGACCTCCAAGGGTCATACTGCTAACGTAGTAGTTTAAAGAGTCACTGTTCGGATGCACAGACCATCATATTCGGCTGTTTCTTCAGTCTCCATCTACAGTGGGTATCGAACGAGGGCTTGAACATAGTTGTATTACACAACACTGACATGAGGTTTCTTTGCTCAGAGGGACCTAGCTTAGTAGGTAGGTGAAGTAACTAACGTACATAAGCGTAGACACAGAACGCATCTAGTGCTACCGTTCGATATGCAGGGACACGTTCTGCCCTCGGGCAATAGATCTAGATGCAGCTGCAGCTGAATCTGGTAGTTCGAATGATACATTTTCCGATTTATACCGATCCGGTGAACTGGAACCGACCGACGAATTCGTGAGAGGCCACGACATTAACACTTCTCGGGGTCCGCTGTGACTCCCGGAATACCACATAGCAAACAAATATA
Source organism: Entonaema liquescens (assembly GCA_902805475.1). Taxonomy (NCBI): domain Eukaryota; kingdom Fungi; phylum Ascomycota; class Sordariomycetes; order Xylariales; family Xylariaceae; genus Entonaema; species Entonaema liquescens. The sequence goes on from CADCSX010000006.1 coordinate 701,528, forward strand.
AGAACACCTCATGCATCCATTAGCGGCATGTCGCCTTCTCGTTCTATAATATCTGGTCTATGGGGCCCGCATAGAGCATTTACCCTCAATAACGAACAGGGCACGTATTCGTCCATGCTATCTCTTACCGTCAGTGCAGATATGATCTCCAACTCACTGGAAGCAACCCCGTGTATCGCTATTGATTCAAAAGAACAGGGGCAATCTACAGTTTCAGTATGATCGACGGCGAAGTTTCCAAAACCCTAGTCAATTGCTAAGCGGATCATTCTCACAAAATTCCACGTCTAAATTATTTTATTCCCGTGTTTCGTTTCGTGACTCTAGTATCATGAGACTACGATTCGCAAGTGATTCACGGCTGGGCAGACAGATATTCCCACATTCTATAAAACTACGGGTGAAAGGACAATATCCAATTGGCAGCCGTGAGATATCTTGGCTTGCACAATTAAGCACATATTTCAGCCTTAACCATATAGCAAACTTGCTGGATTATAACGTCATTTAATATCGACAGAACAATATCGATTCCGATTCTAGTCTCATATTTCAACACCGCGTGCTGGCCATGGCCAAGTTCAAGCTCTCGTCAAAGCAAAAGCTTTTCGCTATAATCGGCATTTCCTTTTGTTTCTTCATTGCGGAGCTGGTTGGTATGTTATAGGCCAAGTTCATCCAGTGTCTGAACTCAAGCTGACTATATCGCAGTGGCTTTCTCTACGAAATCCCTAGCTCTCTTAGCAGATGCGTTCCATTATGTATGTCATATTTACACGTCCTCATAAATTTAGCAAAACTATGTTAATACGGGTTTTATCAGATGAACGATCTCATAGGGTTTGTTGTCGCCCTAGCCGCTATCATCGTAAGTCCCGCCAAGGCATGCCAGAGCATATTTGAAGAGCTTGATCGGCTAAACCAAACACCAGATTTCCGAACGTGCAGCGTCTCCCGACAATTTTTCATTTGGTTGGGCACGGGCTCAGCTGCTCGGTGCCTTCTTCAATGGCGTCTTCCTCCTCGCCCTCGGCGTATCCATTTTCCTCCAGTCGATTGAGAGGTTCATAAGGGTTGAACGTAAGTTACCCCCCTTCCCTCCTCCCCCTTTTAAGATAGGTTTACACACTATTGCTCGCCGCTTTTATTAACAATTCTCCATAGCCGTTGAGAATCCCGAGCTTGTACTTATCATGGGCTGCGTTGGATTGGCCTTGAACGTCATCAGTGCGACATTATTGCATGAGCATCACGGACACGACCACGGTGGACATAGCCATAGTCATTCGCATGCTGAGGACTATGAACATGCCGAAACCCACGAACACGACCATAACCATAGCCACGTTAATGTCGAGGCGGGAGGACGATCGATAGGAAGCTCCGGTGGCGATGATCAAGATGATATCCCCTTGACCGTAAGTTCTCATCAGGTTGTTCTTCGTCTCCCGTTCCTAACATAAATGTAGCCCATAAGCGCCCATGCCGAGCATAGACATACTATCGTGAACCTCCAATCTTCAGGGCGAGACCTGGGTATGATGGGGGTTCTATTCCATGTCATTGGCGACGCGTGTAATAACGTCGGGGTTATCGTCGCGGCGCTCGTCATTTGGCTCACAACGCCCGAGGGTCGGTTTTACGCTGACCCAGGCATAAGTATGGCCATTGCCATCATGATTTTAGTGACATCAATCCCGCTGGTGAAGAATAGCGGCAAGATTCTCATGCAGAGCGCTCCAAAAGGCGTGAATATAAACGACGTCAGGCACGATCTGGAAAAGGCAAGTCACCAAAACGAATCATTCGTCGCTGAATTATTAGAATCCTCGTATAAAACTAACGCACTCCATTGAGCACAGATCCCCGGCATCCAATCCGTTCACGAACTGCATATCTGGCGCCTCGATCAGAAGAAAGCCATCGCGACTGCTCATGTAGTTGTGTCGAATAACGACATGACCGACTTCATGAGCCGCGCTCGGACTGTCGGCGAGTGTCTTCACGCCTACGGCATCCATTCGGCGACCCTGCAGCCTGAGCTCGCAACACCGGCATCGCCATTATCCACCAACAACAGCCGTAATAATATTAGTATCCCCGCGGAGATTCCTGTGGCCACAACTGCTGGAGCCGACTCATCCTCAGGAGCGTCAATTAGGAGGCGACGCCCTGATATATCAGCCCCGTGCCAGATAGCATGTGGGAACCTGTGTGAAAGCCTGACTTGTTGCAATACAGGTACCATGCGGATCTAGAATCAGACAGATTAAGGCGCCGAAGAAGTCATAGCGTTGTAAGCCTTCGTACTTGGATTCGGAAATGAAACAGCTATAAACATATTACGTAGATTTATAGCTTGCAGCAGTTATTACGCATGAAGTTTATATAGACGTAGATGACGAAATTATATTTGCGCTACTTGAGCGTTGTCTCGAAGGCGTCTCACCATAACACGTTCTGTGCATCAGTCCCTAGACTTAGAAATATCTAAGAACGAGACTATCTCTCGTTGAATCATGCGTATTCATAGGATCCCTTGGATACTATTCTTTCTATCATGATTTGAACTGGCTAAAATAGAATTATGCGACTTTCAATATCGTTGTCTTTCAATATCGTCGTCTTTCATGAGGTCCTAGAACCGATATCAAGGCCTCGAAGTCTTGTACTTTCGCCGCCATCAAGTAGCCTCGAACCGAGCCCGTGGCCTCGGTTTCCGATATACACCACCTACGTATTTAGGAGCGCCAGCCCCGGGCCTGGCCGGGCATGCGGTTGATCCCCCACTCTGGACAAGAAGCTCTCGTAGTCGCCAACGCGGGGCTGAAGGCTAGAAACGTGGGGGCTCCTCATTCCTCATTCCCTCGAACTTCTCAAGATCACAATCCTTTCTTCTAGCATCTATCTTGGGCATGTTAGGTCCGCATACATCAGTCCGGGAGGAAATGTACCGGGGATCGAAAAGCTGCATGGAGATGCAACAGGAAAATGCAACTCTTGCATATCCGGGCTGTCATCCTACCTCATCACGCATATACACACTTCGTTACGTACGTAAATATGAGATCTTATTAGAAAAAGTACAACAACAACGACCATTATATTCATAGCTTCACTCTTCTGACTGAAAGCCGTCTGGGCGTCATTTCCGACGTCGGCTACGTGTTTTCACATGTTTCCCATTAGGTCGACAGACATCTAATCTTATCAATCCATCGATCTACGTGTATATAAAACGAATCTATTATTATGGGAAAAGATGGCGTGTGACAGCTTTCCGCCCCCGTCATTCGTCACCGCTAGAAAGAAAGTAAGCATCACCCCGTTCGACAAGGAAATATTTCCGTTTACCTACCTACCTTCTCAGCTCGGGAAGGAACCCGAGGCGACGGAGCCCGCTTCACCACCCGCATTTCGTAAGTACAGCCGACCCTGCGTAACCACACTCGTTCCCCAAAACCTTTGCTTCCTTTCGAATCTTGTCTCCTTTTAGTTCTTTCAGCCTTGCCGCAGTCGCATTCGCGCGTACTACCTACGGCTTACCTGGTTCATGCAGCTCCGCGGAGGGTAGCCTGCGAATTACATACCCTGTCCGTACTCTCTCCTCTCGCTGCCTTCCCTGCTACATTGTAGCCTTGGTTCTCGGATCCAAAACCGACTAATGTCTGTCCCTATTCATATGGATGATACATATGGAACCTAAATGCGAGATGGGCTGGCTGACTGGCTAAGGTAAGCGGGCGGATCCGTCTTACAAAGATTTCGGGGTTCCCATCATTTACAGCATAGCTGATAGCTTTTAATAACCTTGATTGAACTCCTGCCTAACTATCTAGCTTACGAACATGGATATTCATATCGCAACTTGATCCTGTCAAGTTACATATTTGAAGCACTTAGGGGTGCGTGAAGCTCCGGCATCCGAGACATGACGGTGCAGCGTTGCATTATATACAGGTGCATGCAATGGTACTATGCAGTCGTCATGGAATTGTGTTTCCCCGGGGACCTTATTCATTGCCAGGATGCATACCGGTTCGCCGAGGTCGTAGCCTCGGCTACTGGCGCTTCCGAGTGACCTTATCGTGATCGAGCATAAACGCAGTTAAGTATTATGGTAGAGAGTTGGTGAGAAGTTTTGAAGGCCTTCTACACCTGGATAATAACACCCCTTACAACATATTTTCCTGTATGGTGATGAAATATCTAACTTCAATATTTATTATGTGAAAAACAGAAGATCGTATCCTATATACCGGGGGTAGAAGTAGTGCGTACAGAGCCGGAGGAGGACCCGTATTTCGGATCCGAAGTTGTTGTATTAGACCCACCGCCGGCCGGTGGCGGGCATTAATCTAATGGGAAGTCACGAAGCACCCCGAAAGACAAGGCATTTAACTCTGGATCGAAAAAAAGGTCTGCTTCATTCGTGTTTCGTAGTTGCGGGATAAAGTTGTGAGTAGGACATCTGTGAAGATGATTTAGGCGACAGAATGTAAGAAGGGCGTTCCAAGACTGACGTCAAAATTGGAGCGGTTGGTATGGCTTTTTCGTCATGGCGGGGGTCGACCTCGACCCTTGGGCCTTTTCTGCGAATTCGGAGGGAAATAGTTCGAAGATAGTGAAAAGATCATCTGTGTGATTAGCGAAAGGGGATAATATTGTATTATCAGCAAGTAGCTGGAGGATCCAGAAAATGCCGGTGTATATACCAGACAAGCGAAGTAACTACCTATGAAGTCATGAATTACGGCCGTGGGGATTCGTTTCGCAGCTTATCACAGCATGGAACCCGATATTGCTTCATCCCCATGTGCTACAGCATGGATAGAGCGATGATCTCAATGTACCTATTGACGGGGATAACAGACAAACACGCTGTTTTAATGGAATACAGAAGTTCTGAATTTATTCCCATGGAGTCTTATAATAGGCCTGTCGCCAAGACAGGTCATTCCGCGTAAGCAAATCCGACCCTTCCTATCACACCTAAAGGCCTACTAAATAGAGTCTGAATAGAAGAAATAAATAGGATGCAAGTGTGGCACTGTATGAGGATACCAAACATGTATGTGTGTGCTGATTAGGGGTATATCAAAATGTCGCCAGGTACGCACCATTCGCTAGGACCTGACCAATGAGATCCATTGGCAGAAACATGGAGTTGCAAGTTCCTGTTAAACCAAATAACTACCGATCGTACCTAGCAGCTAATTGAGAATGAGTCTTAAGCTATGATATACTGGTTGGCCGTTCTGGTTTGAAGATCTGCGGCGCAGTTTAGGGCACGGTCAATTCATTGAGGAGAGGTTGGACCAGATAGACAAATGAGATGGTTCCCGATGATCACTAGCCTCGTGCCGTTGGTATACTACGACTTTAGCCATGGTTCAGCGCATCCCTATTACGCAAGCCTACCTAAGATATCAAGGGAACTGGTTCAAATGCTGGGTTTAGTAGCAATGATCTCACCCTAGATCTTCGGTTCAAATTACCGATCGAACTTGGAGGGGAGCAGATCACCTCGGGTGGTTAAAGCGTTCAGCGATGCGAGGAAGTTTGTACTGTACCATCGACTACTGCGCTGATGATGATGACGACGATGATAGTCTGGGGTAGCTGATAGCCAACTAAGAAGAGAGAGTATGCATCCAAGCAATGAAGATCTTGTTTAGGATGACATATGCAAGTTCATCTGGACCCAACGACAAGGGTTCCCCCAAATCGCTAGGAACAGGCGCTTGATGCAACAATGGCTTGGCCAGAGCACTCCCAGCAGAATGGGAGAAGCGGGATGGGGAGGGAAAAAAAGCTTTGCTTTTCCACATTCTCCATCAGATGATTCTCTGGAAAATAGCGCACCCAAAGAGCCGTTTGCTAGAGCTTCTAGAACTGTTACCTAATAGGCTTGCCGGTGTTAGGTCGGTATTCGAAGCGCGGAGTCTATGATAGCGTCCTCGGCATCGAACAAGGCTAACGGAGGGCAGACTCAAAGACCATAACCTCTAACGCCTGTTTTTTTTTCTTCGGGGCGGAGCTAACCCCAAAATGCAAATTCCAGACCATTTCGTACCGGTATCACCGTCATGTGCTCAGGTAGGTTCATATAACTCTCTTCCCTTACGTGGATCTACGAGTTGCACCGGTATATAATTTCTCTTTGATAATGCCTTGGGAGTTGTGAACCCCCCAACAGATTGCTCATCGAAGTCACAGCATGAAGACCTAGTGACTAGAAGTTTGTTCGTACATTCGAGATCTCTCAGGTGCCAAGACGAGGTAAGATGAGATCGGGGGCCTTGTTTGTTGAACATGACTGGATAAAGTAGCCGAGATGAGCATTTGCCGGCGGTAAATTATCATAGGCTAGGAGAAGATACGGCTAGTTGGTGGTGGAGCTAACCACTTCTCAATGCTTCGACTTATCTTGACGATGATTCGTACGTTGCGTTATAATACTCGTCTTATGTACATCCCAAGTTCTCGGCTGGAACGAGTATCTCGATAGTATGGAACCGAACGGGTTCTATGGCATCGGAATTGTATGCACATGCTAAACCATTTGCCAATTAGTCGGTAGGTATATCGTAGTCTTTTCCTTCCGTTCCCCTCCTTGGTGTCGGCCTAGAGATTTAGCTCTGTGGCTAGCTGGTCTCTCATTACGTTATTGGATACAAATAGAAATATATTGAAAGTTGCATCGGATACGACACCATGGATTGAGTTTGCGCTTCATAGGAAGCTGAGCCTCATCCAGGATCATTTGTAGCACAGGTACGACAGCCGCGTCAGCGGCGGGTGTTGCTAAAATGCGAAATATCTTTCCCTTCCTGAGGTTGGTAAGTTGTGACATAGAGAAATGCTCGGCCGATAGTTCATGAACTTTGCCCTGCATTCGCTTCCCTTATTAACATCTGAATCCTGGGGCCGGGGTTCTCACCGCCGGTACTTCGAATTGGTGGTTTTAGATATGTGAGGGTGATACCTAGACAGAAGGGGTATTGCCCGCGCAGCTTAACCAACTTCTACTGGAGAGATGGCTATGGTCATACCTGTGGTAGAGGTAGTATTCTTAACCCCTTCAACTATATGAAGTATAATTGAATGTGAATCGTATGTCACGCGTATACCGTATACCGACGAATAAAGATGCATCTGATCGACGGAACAATAATGAAGTACATATCAAACGGTACAATACATGAAGCACAGGAGGTGATGACAGGAATGTTTGAAAAGAAACAAGAATGAAGTCGCGTGTGCTCGTCCCGAAACAGATATGAGCTGTGACCGCCTTTCCCGAATTCCCTAATTCTGAATTGCTGGGACGTCTTTTACCTTCTTACGCTGCTTTGCATCGTGATAAATGATAGAATTTAAGTCCTGCATATTGTGTACAAGCCACAGAGATGGACCGATGAAGCCCAATGACAAGACAGATAAAAAGTTGGAACGGCATTGGTGCCTTACGCACAGTAATATATTATATTACATACTGTACCTTCGATCTGCTTTACATATATGTAACATCAGCATATGCAGTATATATGCACGACCAGACATGGAATATACTAATAAGATCGAATATTCTGTGAGCTATTCTTTAGCCACCTAGGTAGTCAAATAACATGGAGGCTTGAAAATAGATTAGGAGTATATTATCTACCAACTTTATATCTTTGATTTGAGAACTTACCTATATGTGCCCCTCTTTGAAGATTATAGATTGTCCTAAGTTAGGTTCTTTTTTCTTTTTTCTTTTTTATTTCTGCCCATGTTTGCTTGGATACATAGTATGCAATGTAATATCAAAGCGAAATAGACACGAGGGGCTTATTAGAACTGGACTAAATATAAAGCATTCTCGGTACTGTACAAGAAGCCGAACCACATGCATGCCTGGTTGCCATTTAACAAGTATTTAGTGTATGTAAGTGACAGAACTAAGAAAAGCTAAGAAAAGCTAAGAAAAGCATCTAATGCAGCACTTGCATGTGTACCCGCTTACTTGTGGGTAATCGTCTATTTTGTACGCAAGTACGGTACCTAGGGGGGATCCACCGGGACTCTGTTCTCTAGGGCTAGGGCGCTACATAATTGTACTATGACTTAAGGCTGCCCGGTGGTTAGGCTAAGCGTCCGCTGCAGCCGTCCTTTTACTGCAACAAGCAACAAGCAGAACAGTTTAGAGCGAATTGATTACCAACCCAATCACAAATAAGTCATCTCTCATTCACCGCCAGATCGTATCGAATCCTTCAGACCGACTCCGGAATCGACCATCTGGGAAGAGACATATCTGCAACCTTCTTCTACCCTGGTTTCCAGTTTCGGGTCTGTCTGCGTTTGTGTTATGTTTGGAGCACCTTGTTTAGAATTTGTCCGGGGGTTGCAGGTGTTTACTACCTATGTATTGGTAGAGTACTGTCGCAATACATTAGATCTCACGATTCGAAAATATCTACAGTAGTTACAGTACCTAACATAATAGATTGGGTAGGAAGAAGCTTCAACTACACTAACCTAGCTAGTAGAGCCCTATTCAGCAATCCGTCTAGAACAAGTACCTATCAAAAACTCCACATGGAACATGCCGTATATATTAATATATTACTACTCCAGTAGCCCAAGAATTGGCGTAAATTAAGTGAGGATAGGATTTATGAAATATCTGTTCGTATGGTTATAAGTCAAATAAAAGTACTATGTAGAGTAGGAGGTAGTTGTTCGTCCAAAGTTCCTCTTGGCATTTGTTACCTAGGTATGCTCCGTAGTATGTACTGGTATTGGTACGGGCACTGATACTGGTAAAAGCATTGACTAGGGGGGTCTTGGTGAGATTGGACGTCATACCACCTATCGGCAGTGTATGCTTCTTTTTCTTTTTTTTTTTCCTTTTTCCTATTTGTTTTACATTAAATTGTTGCAAGTACCTCTTCTCAGTAGCCGGGGTACCCTTAACAATTGAAGTACTTCTAGCTTGAACTTACATAAGAGGGAAGGTGGTCATCCACTTACCACTTACCACTTACCATTTACCACTTACATGTACTGTACCAATTACATACATATACTACACATATGTACCTAGCCTAACAAGTAAGCTTCGAATTGTTATGTATTATACCTGGTATTGACCTAACTTTTACACATTACTTGCAGACGCTCCTCTTCTCTTATTACTACCAGTTCACATCCTTTCGCCAACTGCGCGCATACTTATTAGTTTCACGTACATTCTCCCCGGATTTTATAAGCCTGGGTTTTGTTCGGGAAAATGGTTCATTGAGTAACAACGTGTCCTTGAAAACGACTTCAACTCTGGGCCCCTGTTGGTCGTATTCATTCATCTCCGATTACGCACATTATCACGTCGCTTTCACGCTATCACGCCCTCACGCCCTCACGAGTCTTCAAATTAGACGCGTGCGCCTAATACTCAGTTTGTTACTTCACGGCCTTGAGGCCTACGACCTTCCTTTGGATTGGATACCGTTACCCTGTTCATATTCAGCTCCGAATTTGTTGTGGATTCGATTCCTTCCTACCAATACTGGCCGTTCGATGGCTTGCTTATCGCCGTAACTACATCATCTGACTCTCATCGTTGTGTTATCCTGCATATCTCAAAGACAGCTGCGTTACGTTTATTTTCAATGTCTTTTTACGCCATGGTCAACACCGCGGAGGGCCCTCGCCACTGGATGGGTGCCTGCTAAGCGATTGGTAGTCTTTACAACTCCAGCGTTGTTAACTATCTATCTCCTAGGTCAGATATATGTCTAACATATGGGCTTTGATTATACCAGAACCACAATGTTGGGCAAGTTATTTAATCTAACGTCGGGAACGGCTGGGAGTACGAATTCTCCAGAAGGTGCTTCTCCAACTAAATTGTCGCCCGAATCGATACAGGAAGATGTTCATACGCGGAGTCTCATATTTCCGGATACGCAGGCGCTCTACTATCGCCAGGACCAGGTGTTCCCCTTATCGTCCACATCTGGCGTTCAGCCTGGGGCTCCCACAAGCCCCTTCGACTATGATGGCGATATTGATATCGACGTGCGCGATGTTCGTATCATAATTATGCAAGATGCTCTAGGCTCTGCAAGTCCTTCATTATTGTTCGATAGTCACCAAGGTTCATCATCTAGTTCACCAGTTGATCGCCCACAACCACCAAGTGCAGCATCATCGTCTCAGTCACTCATGCAGGATCTTCGACGAACTCCTACATCGCCACGGAAGAGCAGTCTCGGACAGACCTCGAGGCCACTAGTTATTCAGCCTGGTAGTCCTCAACCCCGGCAAGGTGCATTCGATCGACGCGGATCCGCCCAGTCCCGCGCTTATAGTGCTGCCGAGACTGAGTCCCAGAAAATTGCCAGGGAATATCGTGAAGAGTTGGCTAGCTTCTCCAGCTGTATATTTGCTAACTCCGAAGTAATGTCCTATAAGGGAACATCGACAAAGGTTCACATTATCCCAAGCGAGCCGCGGCCATCCAATGTTTCTAGCTCATATGTTGGGGATGGACGAGGATCGATGGGAAGGTCTAGCATGCGGTCAAGCAGATTGGCACAATCTTTTACATCAGAGTCGGCAAATACACACTTCCAGGCCTTCTCTGCTGCCCCACGGCAGCATGACCGCAGCAAGATTCTAGTGACTCGTCTGTTTCCAGTCAACCTACCAAATGATGATATTGATTCACCTACTCAGGCCACGAATTTCCATGGCCGCTTTTCCGAGGACAGTGGGGGGTTTCCGTTTCCTTATTCACCGGATGATTCCAAACTCAACAAGAAGAAGTCCAAGCCAGTTCAGAAGAGGACGCCTATGTATGCCGTTGCGTTAGTACTTCAGCTTCCCCCAAATTCACCTAACGCTGTACCAGCAACTGCGCCGAAGCCCGTATTTCGAGGGCCGAGCTCTTATAATGAACAGGACTTTTTCCCTTCTTCTTTCGGATCCGCGCGCCGGTCTGGATGGACGATGATTGGTTCTGGTTTCGGCTCTGAGTCTTTCGAGTCAACATATAGTAACGATGTCGAGGATCGCATGGATGCGATAACTCAACACTGGGACATCATTATGAGAACCCTTACTCATTTACAATCTATAGTCGCCACCACCTTAATACCGATGCTGAAACAGGTCGATATGCTAGCTCCAGATCCGTATCCCTCGAATGTGTCCGCTCAGATCGCTCGAACGTCTTCGGTAAAGAGCAGGAGAGGCTCGGACGCATCTCAGATGAAGCCATCTAAAACAAACGCAAAGCTCGTAACATTACCTCCAAATTGTTTAGCACAGGATACACGTATTGGCCAAGAAATCGACGATGCTAAGATACGAATTGTGTCTGGTCTTCGAGCTACGAGAGTTATAACGGGGCAAGGTCGGTGGGGACCCTGGAGAGAGGAAGCAAGATGGGTTGCAAAATGGGCTGGGACTAGAGAGCAGGGGTTTTTCTTCTTCAATCTGTTAACGGCATTTCTTGCGACACACACCGAATGGCTCCAAGCGTTAAGTCCGGTTTGGTACCGGAGGCGGCGTTATCAACAGCAAAAAGTAAAAAACGAAGAAGATACCTCCTTACCATCCCGCACAATTATAATCGCCAAGGACAAAATGGCTGCCAGGAGGTTGATATTCTTACTTTCGGCCTTCCTGCCTGCTAACCAGCAGTTGCCCACCGTTCGCGCCCAGCGTCCAGCAACCTCCGCCTCTGTTGCAGCCTTTGGCCATTCGCCACCCTCGTACATAGTACCGATTAACAAGGAAGAATCTCTGCGTCGGAAAATCAACCGGCGTCAAGGGCAGAGAGGTGCCTCTCATACCCGAAGTTTTAGTATACAGTCACAAGCTACAACAAGATCAGTTACGGGTATCCCTGCCCAGTTGGCTCATCTCAGCATGGAGCTTTCTAACCACGATCGTCGATCATCGGATTTAATCAAGCCGGCGAACCTACCTATTGTTGGAAGCGATCTTAACACGCGAAAGAGCAGTGCTGCGACAGCTAATACCATCGTCCCGGACTCAGCTATTCCACACTTCTCTACGGTTCACAGGAGTAGTACCAGCCGCGGTGCGCGACCAAGTAGTGGTAACAGCTTTGCTGCAGATGATCTGAAGCGGTCACTTAAGAGGGGCGATAGCACTGGCCATGCTAGCCGCGCAAGTACCGACTCTCGCCAAGGTTCGCGATGGGGAAGTGTGATTAGCGGTTTATGGAGTACAAAACGACGAGATTCTACTGCTACTACGTCGCAGACATCGGACATTCCCGGACAGCCGGATAGTCCGCTTACATCGCCTACTCGAGCAACCGCTAGCGGAATGGATAAGCTTTCGGAAATGGTTCGAGAAGCTCAGCTTGATTCCTCGATTGAACGACAGGCAGAGGGTGAACGCACCCCGCTCGAGGAGCCGGATACCCCTCGAAGATTAGAGAGCAAGCAGCTCGAGGCTCAATTAAGGGCCCCGGATCCTTTGGGTGCATACGAATCCCCCGTGAAAACGTCGATTAATAACGATGACGGAGTAATCGACGTGGATGTACAATTTCCTGATTACCTCACGTCGTTTGAGACGGCCGTCAGTTCGCCGTCTAGTAGTGGCTACCTTTCAACCCCTGGTCTAGGCAGTGGACTCGAAGGCTTCGAACAGTTCTCTAGACTAGCTATTGACGGCGATGCTCCGTTAAATGTTGCGGGATGGCTTAAGCGCTTCCACCCAGATTTCACGCTTCAGGCCATTCCACCGCAGAGAGATCTGCTGGACGAAGTGCGAGAATCTCTAATTGCGGAGCCAACCCCCATAGTGCATCTCAATTCTATACCGGCAGAGTGGCCTGCGGAACACTGGGTTGACGTAAGTACCGCCATTATTGCCGATACGACCAATTTTACTGTTAAGCGGCTCCGTTATCGCCGTTTAGTGAAGCCTAAAATACCGCTTGACCGGAATACGGCTAGTTACCTATCGCCACACGGTTCTTTGATGACACCAGCGCTCTCGCCTTACGAACAACCTATTAAGGATAAAATCGAAGAAGAGGAGCTTTTCACTTTCGATGAATCGCTCATCGACGCTGTGGAGAGAGTCATCGCCCATAGTAGCGATGTGAGTAAGGGAAGTTCGGCCGCATCCTCACGATCTGTGAGCAAACGAAGAGAGAGAAGAGATAGTGAGGCTTCTCAATCCACAGAGCAAGAGCTTCCAGCATATCAGATTGACTCTCAAGAAGTACCACGAGCGGAATGTAAGATGGTTGTTTTGTCTGCGCTCTCGGGAGTCGTACAGGATGTAGTAGACCAGCGGGAGAGAGAAAACCAGAAAACGAATCCGACAGTTCCTTATGAAATGATCCGAGAAAAGGAAAGCATATTACGAACCGCTGTGAGGACGTGGCTCGATAACGTGGAACTCACTGACGGATGAGCTTCCGAACCTCATATTCACGACTCTCCAAAAGGAGAGTGCCGCTTTTATTATTATGGGAAGCAAACCTAATGATAATGATTGATGATGACTTGAAAGTTTTTTTTTTTTTTTTTGCGTTTGATTTGCCTTGAGGGCACACAATAGGGCGTGGCGTGGCGTCACGAGGGAGGAACACACAAGAGATGTACCACCACCAAAGATCTTATTTCCAGGGGAGGGAAGATTAGAAGGACACATTTTCTGTCAAAAGATACCCCATGAGTATGCATGCATTATACTGCACATTTGTTTTCATTGTTACAATTCTTCCCTTCTGGCTCCAGCATTACTGGGTTGTGGAGGGTGTCGAGACACCAGGGGAGTTTGGAAGTGTGGTTCCATATATGGGTGTCCCATATTTGATTGAGAATTACCGTACCGGTAGGCGAGCGGATGTCTTTCCAGGATGGAGGAAAATGGATTTTTTCAACGCAATACTGAGTGCTCGGTGGTGGAATACCGACAGGTGAGATACCATATAACAATGGCGGCGTTATTATTTATAGATGCTATACGATATAATTCATATTGTATGCCGTGTGCGTTTTTTGTAGCCTTCTTATCTTAAGTAATAATCGTAATGGATTCATCTAAATAGTCTGCCTGTCCCTAAATATATCGAGTACCCGACAAGGCATAATGAGTTGGGCTTATAGTTACCTTAGAACTTTAGAATAAGTCACGATGTCTGTCACCACGATTTGCGAAAACAAACTAGAGATCTAACGTAAACTCAACCCATATCTCATCTCGCCCATATTCTATTTTTGCTAGTGGGTATATGCATAACCGACCACCTGACCCCCCTTTTCCTAGAACCTTTTCTATCTTCTTATGAACCACCCAAATATGGAGCAGTTTCTTCTAAGAAATTTACGCTTTTCCCGGTATTCTTCTACTCATGTGCAACCATGATCCATCACCACTTACTTACAACGGCCCTAACGCTTTCCAGGGGAACTTCCACCTCCACTAACTTGGCCTTTTCACCTGCGGCCGGTAGTCCTGGGTGAGGCTCTCGCCGTAGAGTCCATACACTGGTTACGCCTAGGCTAGCTAGGTACTCGATCGCGCGGCCGTAGTTGGTGCCTACCTGGGCGATGCCGTGGCTATCATCCGAGAGCGTGAACCGTCCACCTAGTCGCAGCCACTCTTCCGCAATCGGTCGTGCCGGATACGGCTCCGCGAGGCCCTTGCGCAGCGCACTGCTATTGCATTCCAGCCACCCCCCGTACTCCGCCACAACGCGCAGATTGCGACAAAGCCTATCCCAGACCCGCGGCCAGGTCGTGCGCGCGTCGCGCCCGGGGTCCGAAGCCAGCAGCCGCACGAGGTCGAAGTGGCCGACGACGCGCGGCCGCAGCGCCGTCAGCATCGCGTGCTGCTGGTCGTAGTACCGCTCGGCGGCCAGCTCCTCGGACCCGCCGGCGGAGGACACGGCCCGCGCGTAGTACGCGGCGTCGTAGTCGATGGGGATCCCGTCGATGTGGTGCAGGCTGCCGACGAAGTAGTCGATGCTGGGGTGGGCGGCGAGCTGCGTCACGATGGACGCGTACGCGGGTCGCGGCCACTCGCCCTCGAAGCCGATCACGATGTGGATGGCAGAGGCGTATTTGGACTGCAGGCGTTGGGCCTCGAGGAGGTACGCCTCGTGCCGCGGGAAGAGCACTGCGAGGGAACCTTGGGGGTCGTCGAGCTGGTGGTGGTGTTAGTGATGTATTTATATAATGAGATAGAGAGAGAGAGAGAGAGAGAGAGAGAGAGAGAGAGAGAGTTTACAACTTACTTCCTCGGGATATAGATCCTCGAGAGCGGTCCGTGGCATGTGTTCTGTGAGCCCAATAGTGGTGTAACCGAGGCCGATGGCGTGCTTGACGATGTCTTCGAGCTGATCTTTTGCATGGCCGGGGCAGAACTGGCCCGAGTGGGAATGCATCGTGAAAGCCATGATCGATTTAGGTAGAGATATACAATCTCGGTAGTAATTGATGTTACTCGACAAGGTTAGGATTTTTAGTTGTAGTCCGAGAAACGAGGTTGATATTGCTATTTGATTTGGGCAGCACTTATTCATTTCGAGCCCGCGGTTGGGTGCAGATGATTTGATTTACAAAACAAATCCAATGGCCCAACAGCTCGATGGTTTATTTACCTATTGGAGAATTCAAACGTCAAGTGCATATCATATAAAACTTTCTATTTCACATTTAAGTGACATTTCAAGTTGGAATAAGACGCTATAAATGCTGAGATATCAAAGATCAATCCCACTAAATACATAACTCGATAATAGGTACAAGTTCACATGCGTGTGTCCAAAATAATGTACTCAATGTACTTTCCTTATCTTATCCCCCGGATTCCGGCGGTAAGGAATGAGTTGGTACCTGGTTATAGCCTTACCTTCCTGCGTTTAAGATGCGGTCATGGTTGGCTAAGCTCGATTGCCAATGAAGAAAGAGCTCCTACATCTTTTTGATACGCATGATAAGTATAGGTACTTATGGTACCTACGTTGCGGTTAAGATGTAGGATGTTGACAGTACATAGGTATTGATACGGTCTGTCTATACAGTACTTTGTATTTAGTGCCAGTATAAACGAAAGTTATTAGGGTTTTTTTTAACTCCTTTTGCTCTTTACCCATATTCTAGTAAAACGCAAAGGAGCAGTTTGTTAATAAAAGAAATACATTAGGTATATTAATATAAGAACGTTAGGTATGTACCAACCGTTGTCTGACCAAAATTATTATAAGGTTCACGAATACAGCAAGCGTATCGTGTAACTGGATGAGCACCCCCGCTAAAAAAGCTAAAAGGTACCCAAGACGTACCTACCGTATCGACCGGGGCCACCTGTTTATGACATCGCACCCATCAGTGGAATTTTTCTGGAACCCGCATCTTTTCAGCCTTGTACCTTTTTTTATGTCTTGGGGGAAGCTTTGAACTTGCTCGAGCAACGGCGATTGCAAATCATTTATCACCGACCAGAACTTTTACTACTCGATACAACCTCAACCTCAACCCTGGACAAATAATATTTACAATTTGCGACCTAATAACTTTTACCATTTCCTTTTTTTCTTTTTGTTAAGGAAATAACACACCCAGATGCCGAAATAAGTTTCCAAGTTCCAATTGACAATGTTGTTCCCCGAGAGCGACGCGTCTCTTCTCAGAGCATGGATCATAAGGCGCCTCGCCAATACGTATGTCCTCCAACCTCCCTCAGACCTTTTTTGTTGAAATACTCTATTATATTGTTGTCGCTAACATTTATATTCCTCTTCTCCCTATAGATCAGACGCTGATGCAGATGTACTTGCCGATTATGTCCTGGCTCTTTTGCGACACGATGGCGACACGGAGTCTATTCGCAAGATGTTCGAGGAAGAAATTCCTGATTTCCTTAGAGAGGGTATGGAATATTCACCATTCTATAATTACCTAAGGTAATATCGTATTTTCAATATCTAATGTATTATAGATGCGGCCGCCTTCACGGATGATGTCTTCCAAGCCGTCAAATATCGTTCCTATTTACCAGGAGCTCCTCCTCCGCCCCCCAGTAACCGTCAAGTTCTTGCCGCCCCTCCAGTCGCGGCGACAGGTCCTTTACTACCTTCCTATCCACCTGTACCATATAACACAAGCCCTACGACTACGACCTTCCCTCAGAACGGTTCTCGAAAGCGCACATATAATGATCGCGACGATAACGATGTAGATATTATCTTAACGAACAACGGTTCTTATTCAGGAGCTCAGTCCTATAAGCAACCTCGCAGAGGAGGTAGCTTCTCGCAGCGTGGAGGAAGATACGACGACCCTTATAAACCTAGGGACCAAAATGGATTTTCGGGTCCATATTCAGGGCCTAGATCCAACAACCGCTCTGGACTACCGCTGCCGCCGTCTTTCCAACCCTCTGCCCATGATCAAGCGATGCCGTCACCGGTAAACTTGGAAGCCCTCATGGAAAATATTCAGAGAATGAATCAACTTGACATTCCTATTCCCCAGTTACCTGACCTTCCCAAACCTGTCTATTCAGGGTCTATTCCTCCGCCACGTCGGAGAAGACAGAAATGTAGGGACTATGAGACCCGAGGTTATTGCTCGAGAGGGAGCAAATGCAAATTCGAGCATGGTTCTGATTCTTTGATGATGCCTCCACTCCCACCTTCAACCAGCGATGGTAAGCACATATATATTCTAGTGGCATTGCTTTAGCCCCTTCTCTTTGTCATCATCGCTAACTCGGAGCAGAATACGATCCTAACAATGCCGTCTTCTCGATGCCACTCTTAGCAAATCAGCACCAGTCACAAGCATTCCAATCACTAAATTTACCCCCTTTTCCTACCACAACCTTTACGAATCGTCGTGAGCATAACAAGCCAAAACGAACCAAAGGTCGACCACCTAACACAGCAAGCGGCCCTGTTCAAGATAAGACTAAAACCACCATCGTAGTTCAGAACATTCCTAGTGGATATTATACCGAGGAAAAAGTGCGAGAATATTTCTCTCAGTTTGGTAACATCGCAGATATTTCATTACAGGGTCCCGATCGCCTTGCGATTGTTAAATTCGATACTTGGGATGCAGCCCACGCCGCCTGGAGCTCGCCAAAGGTGATATTTGATAACCGGTTTGTGAAGGTATTTTGGTATAAGGATGATTCCGAGTCCGGGCCAGCATCAGTAAATGGGAAGATCGGAAACGGGACGAAGAATGGAGCTTCCAATGGAAATTCATTTACTAAAGAAAACACGCCCCCTGAAATATTTGATATGGATGAATTCGTGCGCAAGCAGGAAGAGGCACAAAAAGCCCACGAGGAAAAATCCAAGAAGAGAGAAGAACTGGAGCGCCAACGCCAGGAATTAGAAGAACGTCAGAAAGAGCTCCGTGCACGACAACTCGAAGAGAAACGCAAACTTGAGGCTAAACTTGCTGGAAAAAACAAGTCCCCAGAAACTGCGGATGGCACTAATAAAAAGCCTACGTCGCAGGCAGAGGCTCTTAAAGCGCAGCTAGCAGCTTTAGAAGAGGAAGCCAACGCTCTAGGAATTGATCCGGATGCTCCTCAGGATGAGTCCTCGTGGCATTCCAGAGGCCATAGCAGAGGCGGTCGAGGCTATCGTGGTCGTGGACGCTTTGCTACGAGAGCTACCAGGGGCGGTCACAGCTACCAAGGTAGAGGAGGTATAGAAGCCAGACATGCAGCTTATGCTGCGTACTCTTTGGATAACAGACCCAAGATAATCGTGCTGTCTGGCGTAGACTTCACAAATCAAGAGAAGGATGAGGCATTGCGACAATACCTTTTGTGAGTTGCAAAAGCGTTCGCATTTATTTCTAATATCTAATCCGTTGCAGAGCATTGGTGAATTCAAAGAAATCCACACAGATCCGACTACAACACATATAACCTTCAAGGATCGCAAAACGGCAGAGCAGTTTATGGTGGGTGTTTCTGCTAATAACTCTATCCCTGGACTCGAGGATAAGGTTGAGATTACGTGGGCTACATCCGCGCCCCAGGCTGAAACGAAGACTCCTGCCGACGGCGATGCACCTATGACTGGTGGCATGGACGACGAGCAAGAGAGTAGAGACAAGACCGGCGCAGAGGGTAGCAGCGTGGCCACTGGATTAGAGGAAGGAGAAGTTAGTAATGGACATACTCGTGACCAGCATGACATGGACTACGAAGCTGGAGAGGACTGGGACATCTCTTAGACAGAAGGACGTCAACCACGTTTCTCTCAGTGCATTGTATATTAGGGTTAGAGAAACGCTGTGCACTGTGGAGTTTGTATGTCCTATTAACGATAATCTATACTTCCACAGCAAGCGACTGATGGTCAGCTGGAGATAACATGAATAACCACAGGCTATTGCAATGCGGAGCCGGTATTCTTAATTTATAATGCTGTATGACTTTACGATGGGTAAGGTATATTAATATCGTGTGCACTACTCGGATCGTGACTATGAATAGGTAGCTAGGACATTAATTTCGGCGACGCTGCACCCGACGTTTACATTATATTACCCTACCTTTGCTTCACTTCTTAATTACACCTCAAGAGGAAGGTTGAATATTGGATTCTCGTCTTCGAAAACGCTACAGCCCTAGCCTAACTTGAAAGCTAGAGACAATATAATTTATTATCCTGTTGTCATTACGAGATAACTAAACTTTCATACGCCTTGTCACTTCGAGCACATGCTCATACAACTACGCGACCAACTAGTCTCATTACGTTGGCCCCTATACAGGAATAGGGGAAGATGAATCTTCTCAATACCTTCACCCTTTCTCAAGTCGACGGTAGTTCTTAGATTTTCGCATTGATTATTCTATATTCTATATCGTTATATCAATCCTCCACATCATCCTCAGCCTGCAGGGCATGCGCTAATCCTGCGCCCACGACGCTTCCCATCATGGTACCTACAGGTACGGCTTTCATCATTGTCGCGCAGTCGCCTGCTGCGTAGACCCCAGGGACGTTGGTGCTGTAGAACGGCGGCTGCGCATCGATATGACCTTGTGGTGTTAAGTTTAAGCCTAGGTCTGCCACGAACGGACCGTTTATCTCAAAGGCGGGAGTGTGAGCCTGTGTAGTTATATATACGTTAGATGATAGGGCTTTTACGTAAAAGCTAGGGGAGGGGAGGGCGGAACCATACCAAGAACCCTTCCTTGTTAACGCTACCATCCTCTAACGTGACAAGCACACCGGCTTCACCCTTTACATCTGGATCTTTGGCTACGCGTGCGAGGCGACGGTTCTCGATCTTGAACTTCTGGGTGCTCTTGAGTTGTGCTCGTATGCGTGTTCCCAACTCTTCGTTCCCATCGGTATATACGGTGACATGGCCTGCGAGTCGGCCCGCCATCCGCGAAATAAAAGGTGCCACTAGTGGTGCGCCGTTAGTCCCTCCGCCTCCGAGGAAAGGACCTGTTGCCAGAACACCTGCGGACGGGGATCCCCGCTCCTCGAAGCCATGGCAGAAAAGACAGTGGAAACTGGCTGTCTTGATTAGTCGAAAGAGAAATAAAATGGGAAAATGGGGGAAGATAGTCTTACATCCCATAACCCCACAAGTCCGCGTATCCCTCCGGCGTTGCGGGCGTAACATCCTTCACGCCCACAGCCAGCACAACCTTCCTCCCGAGATACTTGATCCCCTCGTCATCCACGGCCTCGAACCTCGTCGCTCCGCGCGCGTCGTCGTCCAGCTTCCGCACGCTCGAGACGCCGACGTCGCGGAACTGGATGCCCGCGTACCGCGCGAGGATATCCGCGCGCGCCTTGGCCCGGAAGGCCGCCGGGTCCGCGTGGTCCCACCCGGGCACGTTGTGCATGTGCAGCGCGCGCGCGTTGCGGAACGCGTCGTTGCTGAAGACGATGGCGCTGTGCAGTTGTCGCGCTAGGGCGCCGGCGCAGGCGAGGCCCGCGGGGCCGCTGCCGAGGATTAGGACGTCGACTATGGGGGTGGCGGCCATGGTTGGATATTCTTCGGGTTTGTATTGCTTGGTTATAGGGGTGATCTTTCTGTGAGCTTGGGAATAGGTATCTGATAGTTATGGGATTAGATGGTTAGGTTGAGCGGCTGAAATACGTTCGAGATTTAGGGATGGGAAATTAATCATATTTATATTACCGGTTGAGATAGATGGGTCTGAGAATACATCTTCCGACTTGCTTCGTAGCTCATGCTGCGTGTTGGTTTCATCGTGTTAGTGCCTGTTCGGAGACATATATCGGTAACTTTTCCAGGGGTTGACTCCATAGGGTTTATACATTTTACACCAATCATAGTACGGTCTAAAAAATAAAAAATAATCATGATTGATATATTAGTTACGTACAACCTACGATAAGTTCCTAGGCTCTTTTGAGGCTTCTCTCTCTCTCTGGCTGCCGAGTCTCGATTCCTGCTTTCTTTTGGTGTCCGGGTGGGTCTCCGAGATGTTTCCGCCGCCAATCCGTAAAGTCTCCGGCCGGTGACCCACCTACCGGCGATCATAAGTATTCCTTCACAACCAACATATACTATTAATATTTTAATGATTCCATATAGTACAGTGGCTGAATAAACTAACCATAATATACCTTGAACTTATATCTTGGCCCTTACGAATCCCCTACTCCATCACCTAAAAACGGGAAGTCTATCTCATGCCGCCACCAACCACGACCATACCTCCACAAACTCAACCCTAGCGCCCTTCCCGGACACCCTTGCGGCTCGAATTCGCGGCGCAGTTCCTCAAGGCACCGCGATACTATCCCTGAGTCATCTACCTTGTTCATCAGCGTGTAGTGACCACGAAACGTCCCACGGTCCTGTCGACTCAGAACTTCACCCCACTTCCCCTGAAGCTCCTGCACCAAGCTCTGTGCCGGCTCGAGACCCAGAACCGGAACCGCTACTCCCCCACGTCCTAACCGGGTCGCTGGGCCCACAGCCCGAATTCCAAAGGGTGCTGTGCGCGCCGCTGCAGACGTGATGTCTTCCCGGAGAGATGGGAGGGTAGAGCTAGGTAAAGCGCGGAATAGGGATATGTGTGCACCGACGCGGAGAAGCGCGGTCGGGTAGTAGCGCTTGCGCAGGGCGCACATGGTCTGATGGTGTTCATTGTCCGTCTGTAGAGTCAGGACGTAGTACGTTTCCTCTCCCTCAGGTACGTTGGTTCTTGGCTTATGATTATCTCGCCTTCGGTGATGGATTACTGTGTGTGACTGCGAAGGGGGAGAGCCCACTATGACTTTAGCGTGACTCATCGGGGATCCTTTTGGTATGGCCTTAAGACCTATTCGTACAGCATGCAAGAGATAGGGGGATATGACCATTGACTCGGTTGGTATTTCAGACAAGGAAATCTTGAAAGGACATGAGGATATCGCAACTCTATCTGTGTTTTCTTATTCCATAGCCAGTTGGTGTGTCAAGAGAGCATGAATCGTCATGACGTCAACGAATATCTTCGTGGGGAATTTCACTAATTGAAGTAAACCTCTATTTTCCATAAAAAGTCCGTCTCTAGAAGTTGTTCAATCATGTGTGTTGGTTACATTGTGCGTATGTATCAACGTCGGAATATTATAAGGGTTTATTACTACAAGGAACCGCGTGCATAACACACATCGGAGAGTTCTGGGGATACATCATTTGAACGTGTAATTAAATAAATGCTATATCTTAATAACCTATCACCAACAAATTCTCCTTTCTATCCTTTACGGGGGCGTGGGCGTGACGGTGGTGCTCTGGAAAGTTGCGCAGCTATTACCCGTGGTATCGACGATGATCTGAGCGGCGCCATCGTGGCCCTGAGCACAAGCACCACTAGGAGCGCGAAGTGCCGTGCCGTCGAACTGCACAAGTTCAATGTTTGAGGCGGCGCAGTCCTCGGCTCGGAAGTGTGTGCCGTTGAAACCAAGGCAGGCAGTAACGTCGACAAGGTCCGGGCGGAATCCGGCGGTGAAGCTACGCTGCACACGGAGGACGGAGTTCCCGTTCAGTGTCTCCGGTGTAAGTTGGCGGTCGGCTGCGGTGTTGACGCAAGCGGCATCGACAATCTCACCTATAGTAGTTTGTCAGTACTGAGAATATGAGAGGGAGGAGAAAAGAACATACCATTGTTTCGGAAGGTGAGGCATTCGTTTCCAGGCACGCCGTTGACCTCCTTCAGAACGAGGGTGTTACCGGCAGCAGCGCCGTTAGTAGCACCGTTGTTGTTATTGTTGTTGCCAGTGGCGGCGCCCGTGTTGGAGTTGCCACCCTGGTTTGCCTTGTTGCGTCCATTTCCATTTCTGTTACCCTGGCTATTTGCTGGGCGGCCTGCATGGTGTCTTGCCAGTAAGGAAGATGCCTCTTCAAGGCCAGTGGATCTCGCAGTACCGACGTGCACGCGATCGATAGCAACAGCAGACGCGGAAGCGGCCAGCAAAATTACGTTGATGAACTTCATGGTGAAATGGGATAAATGAAACCTGGCGGTGGTGAAAAGGTTATTAGAGATAGCAAAAGATTAATAATATGGCCCAGCCAAAGAGAAATGAAGAATATTGAGAATATTGAAACAACTGTTCGTCAAGAACTGAATGATGGAGATGCAACTGTAACTCGTAGTGATCGATAGAAACTATTTATACGGGATGATCGCCATGACAGTGGAGAGAGATTTATCCATGGCGTTGGGTTTTGGATCGCCGGACACCATGTACGGAGAACACACCGAGGCGGTTAGCGAAGCTCGTCTCATCTTACCCGTGTAGCTTGCTAGGAGCTTCGTGAGGCCGATTTAGGGTAGACGACGTCTCACGATGCGTGTGAAGCAGGGAGTAAACTCTTGGCACGTGGGGATTACCAACTTCATCCCTGGTTAGCCCGTAAATAACGAGACGGTTTACCCCTGCGGCGCTATGGCTTGGACCGCCCGAGCTGGTTGAGATGAGACGAATATGGAGATGTGCAATAATCTAGCCGCGCTCCCTGCGCGGATCGATCTAACCGCATCGATAAAGGAGCAAAAGAGTTCTAGAAGCTAAGAAAATCACGAAAAGGAACTTGCCCTTAACATTTAACCAAATCGTCGAAAGTCTAGGAAAATTGCTGTCGGAACACTAGTTGTACCCGCTAAGAGAGTTAGCCTAGCCGTAGACAAGGGATACGAGAATGACTGAGCGCGAGGAGTTGTCCAGCTTATCATAATTAAGATGTGTAAAACTCAAGACATGATATCTTGAAAGTCACCGTATCCTGGATTTACCTATGTTAGATAATTCCCAATATGTATTTTAGGCAACTAGAGCACATTTAATAGCACGGTATTAGGCAAGTTATAGCTTAGTTTAGTGGATTAATAGAACGTGCAATGCATTTCTGGTATTGAATACCGCGTTTTGGCTGTTCAAAAGGGGGTGCCGGTAACTTCGGATGTAAAATTTAGGGGTAAGAAAGTTCGCTACTGGGGACCTTCGACTACGGAATGGTGTTGTTTTTGCATAACTTAAAGATAGTTGTGAGTTCACGTCTTTAGAGTATATGTGTAACACTTATTAGTTGTTTCTCTCTATATGACTTATCGTTGTACTATTATCTGAGCTTTATCACACGTTGAAGGTATCAAGTTACCGTCAATCATATAGGAACGATCGCTTAGGTAATTACAACTAATGAACACACCATCACTCTTTACAATCCAAACATACTTACGGCTAGAATAACATATCCTAGTAAATTGTGATTAATGAGATGGTTCGTACGCATTACCTTTATGTGCGATATATATGTGCGATAATATTCTGCAAACATCATAACCCTTAGAATGCGAATTTCATACAACCTTAGGTGATTCACTAGCGGTGGGCAACATGGATGATAACGAAAGAGAAAACTACTAACTAGTAGAACACACTGGTTTAGCTAATATTTGATGTGTAAAGAATAGTAAGTATTAACCTGTACTCATAGCTCTAGATATTCACAACCCCTATACTTAAGACGTGGGTAATCAAAATAGGAGTGTATCACCTTACGTTTTGTCGTGAAATCGAAGAACCATGTATGTATATCATACATAAGTACTGCTCTCTTATCCGAACCTATATTGTTACGCAGGCTGAAGAACCCTATGAACACCACACATCAGTCCAGACGTCATTCATGGCGAGTATATGGTGCGAAACATGGTGACTGGACTGGTTAAACGATAGTCAGCGCTCTTAATCAGTCGCTCCCGCTTAGAATTATGGCTATATAAATATGTGGTTATCCCCTCGACCATATTCAGCTTCTACCTACAACAACACCACCTTCACCTCTAGCATAGCTTCGCAACTAACTCGACTTTACCAATATCGCATTACATTCCCGAAGTCAACATCACCTATAGTTCCCGATGGAGATCATACCTTGCAACCACTGTGGCACCAAATACTCGGATACTTGGAAGGACGAGTGCATCAAGTGTAATGCGTGCCCTTTCAAAACATGCAGATACCCTAACTGTGGCTTAGGAGCCCCGAATCATACGCCAATTAAATGAAGAAATAATCGGGCGCCATTACTTCTATGAATCTTCCATTGTATTTCGTCTGCTTTAGTTAGGAAGTCCTCTCTGAGGTCAAAAAATAGAAACATCCCAGCCTGTAGGGCTTGTCGTAAATCGACTAGAAGACTCGCATCCAATTATGAGCGCGATGCTGTTAAGATTATGCCTTTATTCCACTCCTGGCGCCGAAACTCTGTCTTAGGGCTGAGTGTTGAGTGGCCACCGAGAAAAAGTAGAAAATCGGGGAAGGGATTAAGTTTTATAAGGCTCGTTTGATTGAGAATGGCCTATCATGTATTTTTTTTACTTTGGTGGACAGTATCTAGAGTCGATATTTCTTACGCCGCTATGCACAGACTTATGAATATACTACATCATGAAGATCGGCTTTCAGTTCTATCTAAGGTATCTAATTTATGATTAATATTAGTTTGTTGAGTGGACGGAAATGGCCCATAAGAAACTGAGTTGAATCATTATCAATAGAGAAGGCTTACAGAGCTGCGTCCTTTACCTACCCCTATTCATCACAATAAACATTTGGTTCAGGCTTTTCAGTGAGTAAATCGCCCCGCGGCTGGAGGTAGAATAAAGCACATTTGATGACAGGCTTCTAGCCTCGGAATAAGCTTGCTTCGCATCTATTATAACAATATTTACAGTCATATATGGAATCTATAATATGGAGGCTAATATGAAACAAGTGTTCTATATGCAACTGACCTCTATATTTTCCGTCGCCAAGTCCCAATGCCTGCCCCTATCCCAATCCCAATACCCCCAATGTAAATGTAAATGCATGAATGAGTACTGTATCTTCAAATGTGAACACTAGGTCTTATCCTTCGAAGTCTAGCATCGACCTCAAATCTATGAGCACCTATTTTCGATCCCCTTACGCGTGTAACGACGCGGCAAGGTTGTGAACAAATGAGTTGCAGTTGTTGGTCTTGACATCGTAATTCGGGTGATCGTTAATCCACTCTCTCGCGTTTCCTGCGACAGCATCGTGCTTTCTCTTGGTGGTAGCACCACCAAAGCGGATCGGCTTGTGGTCGCTGTCTTTCTTGTCCCAGGTATGCACCTTGAGGACGGACTTGCCGGAAGTGTCCTTGGCCATGTGGTATAATCTGGCCTCGAAGTTCTTCTTGATAGTGGGCTTCTTCTTCGTGCCGCCTTCCTTCTCGGTTACTTTGCCGACTATAATTCCGATATGATCGAAGCCTAGAGCGTCTCGCAGCTGTTCCACCTCGGCTTTCGTTTCGTGGTCTCCTTCGATCGCCGACCCACGGGGCCATGTTAGATAGAAGTAGTAGTAGTGATCATTCTTTAAATCCGAATGCTGGGCTTTGATAGCGGCGTACTCCTTTGACTCTGTCACAGTCGGAGCACGAGCGACGAGCTCTGCACCTTCTACTGTCTTGTCGGTACGAGTGACCAGCTCCGCGTTCTCAGCTGGATCGGAGATGGCGATGGGGCTAGCAGCGGCTAAGGTAGCCAAAAAGGCTGAAAGGAGATATGTAAACTTCATCGTGGAAAAAAAATGAGTGTAACAGAGAATGTAAGGAGTGTCTAGTGAAATGAGTGTTTTCTATATGAAGGTAAGATGACGGTGATGGTGATGGTATATTATATAGCGCGGGGGGTGACAACTAATAAATAGGTATTTATTCCTTTTCTCTAATTCGTACACAACTCCTCTCTTGTTGGATCTCCCGCTTCTCTGACCAATTTCCGTTCTCGGAATTATCGGCAACTAGCTGTGCTTATACCTGATACGCCTGCGCCCGCGTCAGGCTTGATGTGAAGCCATCCTACGATTACCACCATGCTAGTATGCCGATTATTGAACCACGAAGAGTTGCCTGTTTCAGCCACATTATTCGGGTAAAGAATCACGAGTACTAATTTAAACGCGTGCTGAAAATTAATCGCGGCTTGATCGAGTGTGCAGCTGGTAAGCCGAGAAGGATTGTTTCCATGCGCCATACGCGAAAAGGAGCCTTCCGGCGGCGTGGTTCTTTTTAACCTGCCTAATAGGTAAATTGATGGTAACCAGGAAGGATGTAGCGTTTAGGGCTGATCATCGTCAGCAAGGTATTCACCGGGGGGCCGGATCTCTGGTTCTAGAGTGCATACTTCTCCATTTGCCCAGTCTGCCAATGCAGATAGGTGGGTTGGGGGAAATGGCTTTTTTGCGGCACGAAGCGGATATAAGCTTTTTAATATTGTCATTTACTTGGCTTGGACGGGATATTCAACGCGGTAGAGATTTCTTGTCTAACACTTCTTCTGCTTTTTTTTTGTTCCTAAGCGATGTAACCCTATGTTGGTAAGTGAAATACAGGCTTAAAGCATCCAGGACAACGATACTGAATAGAACAGAAGCGAATCCAAAATAGAATGATAGAGCATGAGGCTCATTGCCAAAATTTTTTTTTTGAAGATCATGCCCCAATATCGAATAAACCCGAAAACAAAGCCTTACCCAGTATGAAGGAGAACCTCCGCGACGAAGACAGGCTGGTAACAGAATAATTATCTGCTGACATCAACATTTTGTTTCGTAACCCATAATGTTTGTAATCGAGTTAAAGTGAAATTACCTACATCAGGTTACTTCTTCAAGGCGCGTGTAAGCCTTGTTGCCTATGGTTGGGTTAGTTCGCATGTTTGACTGCCTGCGCCTCTTTGTGTTGGCGGTTTAATTAAAGCAACATTTTTTCGCCTACCTCTCCAGGATATCTTCTCTAGGTAGCAATCCCCGCAGTTCATTGATGGATTTGTAAGTACACGCAACATTATATATCCTTTGAGGATGGTCTATACAGTTGTAAAGTGACCTCTGACTCTTCAATGATTGAGACTCATAAATATTGTAACTAGGTACCTATGTAGGTAGATATTGCGTTGTGAATAAAGCAAGTGCCAAAATATATAGGTACAATACCAATTAGCAATATAGGGCTTGAGCTTACCGTCGATCATTGGATCCGGGGTTATGGGTTATGAGGGGCCCTTGATGTCAAGCAAGGGGGTCCTCAGATCCTAAAAATAGCCCCTGAAGACTACCTGGTGTAAGCACTATGTCACCACCTAATGCAGGCACAATATCTTACAGAGAGCTTAGTCCCCGATCACAACACTTGAACACCAAGGATCACATCGCCCTACGTTCTCCTTTTATTAGTGAGTATGGTGATTAATGTTCGGTGAGCCATCTTCTCATATCTACCTGAATAAAGACAACTGTATATTGAGTCAAAACGGTCGTGCAGATATAATATCAAAGGCTACTGTGTTGTTAAGACATATGAACCACGCTTTATTTTCTTTTGATCTTCTCTCTCTGTTTCATTTACCACCGGGGTGACGACTTGCCTACACGCAATGACTATGGACCATGACTTGGAAAAGATTGATAAGTGGATGGCGCAAGGTGAACTGACAAGAGACCATATCATGTCACGTCTCACTAGTATTGCCCTGAAAGATGCAATTGAGTCAGATGAAAAGCAGGCCTTTCAAGATGCTTTTGCATCGGCTTGCAGCCGCGCTTCCTCAGGCGACGGCGACATCCTGACCGAGTCGGGCTTCATCTCTCTTCTACAATCTAAGGCTAGCCTACCCCGCAGCCCCGAAGGCGTAGAGGCTGGAAAGACTATCTATGAGATGCTCGTCTATCTTAGTACTCTACCTTTTCCTACACAACCGCGCCCTCAGCTGGAGGGCCTCAGCTTAGATCAGATCACTCGAGCTCTAGCATGGGCGCTGGCGGACAGGACTAAGTACATCATTGATGAAAGCTACCACTCGCGGAAGCGCACCCGATCTGATCATAAACGTCTGCTCTTTCAGAGTCTAACTGATAGTACTGTTCCTCTCGCCATGCAAGATGAGGTACGGCAGCGTGTGAATGAGCTTGCTCACCGGAACCTTTTTGATATCGAGGAGTATCATCATGGTAATTGTCATTTGAACAACGACGCTGATGGTGACGAAATTTACCATGACTTATTAGACGTGTTGTTCTCAACACAGGAGGAGGTGCCTCCAATGCTAGCGAACGTGCCGCGCGACAAGTTCCGGGCAGTCGCAAAACAAATCAAAGAAGATGAGAAACTACCAGAGCTACATACTCTCTCAATCTCAGTACCAAGATTTGTAGTATTTGTGAAGTTCATGCTAGCGCTACAATTCGAGCCAGTCGCTTCTGAACAAGATACTGTTGAACTATCGCACTTCGATGACTCGGCACGATGCATTTGCGCCGCATTTATACAGGATCAGGACGAGTCAAAAGGCTTGGACACGGGCACATCCGGCATCATAACCTGGCCTTCATTTTGTCAAGCTCTAGATGCTTCACCGTACCTATTCTACCCCCTTTACCGGGTACTCGCACTCGCTTTCCTAGGCAAGCAGCACACTTGGGACATTATCGAACAATCAGAGCCGATTCCTTCCATCCCAGCTGATGCGGTACTCACCCGACCACGAGCAAGCCAGCTTAACACATTTCTGACTCATTCTGCCTACGGTCCGGACCTACGACGAATGGGGTATTATGTTTCCTCTAAATTACCTACGTCAGCTTCACTTATACAAGCCATCCAAGACTTACCTGACGAGGCCATAGTGTTATTTGCTGGCCAAGCTACTGATGTCGGACCAACAAAAGGACAACGCCACGTGTTCGGGCTTTTCAGTCCTAAGCCTAAAGAGGACCGCTCTCACATCTTAGCTGTGGCAGACTTTAGGCCTAATTGCGACGACCAAAAGCAGTGCACGCTATTCCAACTTGAGCCCAGACAGGACTTATTCCAGGGGGTCCCTGGTGAAGCGGGATGGAGTACCGCCATCGATGCTAATGGTAGTGAGTGTGTCGTATTCGGTCGTGCTGCCAGCATTGACAATGCCGAAGGGGAAAGGGGAGGAGTAGTGCTTATCCTCCGTGATGGCCTAAGGCGCGCACAAGTCATACACAGGGGCAATGGGATTGATGCGCATATGAATACTGATGGGGGCGATAAAGTAGAAAAGATAACTTACAAGGCAAACCCGAATCGTGGTGACTGGGTATTGGATTTCAACATTGAGCAGATCGAGATTTGGAGCGAGATCAATCCAATTGAATAGAAAGAGACATGATCCAGAGCTGTTAAGTGCAGACAAAACGCTTTCCCGCGCTTATAATAATAAAGAGGAACTTATTGAGAGTGTTATCTTTAGTTGTACTAACTAACACCAAATCTTCTAAACAATGACATTCCAATGTAGGATTTCCTGGCTGGGAAAAGGGACAGAACCGTCCTAGTCATCATCAATTCGTCGCTATCGAATAAGTTGCGCTGTTTTCTCTACTCGGACCAGCCCTTAATAGCTCTATTGTTACATGCTGGTTCTTCACCAACTGAACGCCTCATCAATTAACTTCACAACTCTGCCTTTCCTCCCAAGCTCAGAGACAATCGCTCGCACCTCATCCGCCATGCTGTTCGGCCCACAGACGACAACGGCCGTCTCGCCATCCTTAATAACCTCGCGCTCCAGAATTTCCCGTAGGTTTAATCGTCTTCCGACCGTGATCTCCCCCACCGTACTTTGCACTAGGATATCCGGACCCAAGGAACTCTTTACCGCTTCAACTAATGCCTGACTTCTCACGCCCCAGAAAAGGCGCACGCGGCCGGCGCGGGCGCGGAATACTGGAACTACGGCCGAGATTCCCACTCCTCCAGCAAGAATGACGCAATTCGGAACTATGCGGAGTTCGTCGAGCGATGTAGCGGCATAGGAGCTCTCAACTAGAACAGGCAATACGGTCTTTCTACGGAGAGCGGCTGTGAGGCCTTTTCCGGCAGTGTTGATGAAAAATGTCAAGCCCGGTTTAAATGACGGGGTTATATTTTGGAGAAGGGTTGAACTGCCTGATTCGATGGACGTGGCTGTAGACCTGTGGGCGGGTTCCTTCTCTATATCACATAAAGGCATACTGCTATCGCCGCTCGATGTCTCTGCACTGGAAGTCCTCTGTGTCTCTTCCAGCATCATAGTCCCCAAGACGGAGAACGGATGGTTCTCCCACACAAGCCAAGTAAGAGTAGGGAAATAAAGGTATGCATGGCCTTGTGCAGTAACGCCTGGGATGTCGACACGGATATAGTCCTCATCAACAACAGTGATCTTAGCTTTCCGGACTCCGTTCCGCGCCAGTCGAGCGAATCGCATAAGCCTGTCAAACCCCCAGAAGCCGAAGGCGATATATATCCACGTTTCGTATCCCCACTGGTTCATGTACCGGTGGTAGACGTGGTAGTAACAGCCGAGCAAGGCGATAAAGGCGAAGGCGAAATGCGAAGTGACGAAGATTGCGTAGAATTCCTGCCGTAAGGGGAGTGAGCTCCCAGGAGGTAAAATAGACATCGATAAAACCGCTACAATTCCCCATATCCAGTAAGTCTTTTGGCTTTCGGTAGCGAATGTGCCTATGGTAATGTATGCCTTTAAGTACATGGAGGCATGGACGCAAGCTTCGAGCGTACAGATGATTGCGATCCAGCGATGGAGAAGGAGGAACGTCGAGTAAGACCAATTGGTAATCGACAGGAGGATGTTATTCCGGCCTGCGTAAAGCACGAGGAGGGCAAAGTTCGCAAAACTTAACATTCCCATGCGGTTAGCAACACAACGTAGTAGCCCTTCATTCCCACGTTCGCTCGGTATTGACGGGTAGTTGATGCATGCTAATACGACGTTAATGAGTATAAAGTACGCTATCAGCAAGGCTTGACCACGAGTAGGTACAAGAGCAAGGTTATGAAATGGCTGTCGGTGCCTACGACCGAATATTGGCGGGTCGATAAAGTGCGCATTAAACTGGCTTGCCAATGCCTTAGGGAACGGGACAAAGCGGAGCAGAGAACACGCTATGGGTATAACGGCACCAGTTATAAGAACGATTAGTCTTTAAGTGGTATGAGTTAGCATTGAACCGTCCAAGGGGGAAGACATGAATGATAAACGTACCCAAATCCGGACTGCGTAATTTCCGCCTGCTGGAAAGACGAAAGATGATTATATTCGCCCGCATAGTCTTGATCAGAAATCAGCGTAGTTTGATTCAGCACCAATCTGGGATTAACCACGATCTCTGGTGGCGGTTTGACCTGAACCAGAGTAGCAGAGTATGATTCCTTTGGGGGAGTCTGGCCAGGTATACGGCCTATCAGAAAGTTTTCCCAGTACTTTTCAAGGTCTGAGAGAGGAGTACCAGAGCAGCGAGTACTGATACAGTACGCTACACTCCGGAGGAAGTTGTCGTTCTTTGCGTAGCAACTGTCCGAAGTCATCAACCCTCCATGAGGGCGTCCTTCCATGTTATCATGATCCATAAAACTAGAACAGCTGAGTCGATATTTACTTGTAGCATCGTGGCAGGCATACGCACAGATCGGATCGTACATGGATATGCCATATCCAACGAGACCATGTCCCCTTAGATTCTTAGCCGCCGCTGCCGAAGCAGCTATATTGAGGATTAGGCTAATAATCTTCATGTTGCCACTTTAGATCCCAGGGGCAATTGGTCCAAAAACGGCAGAGCAAAGATCATGGGAGCTTATCATGAAGGAATTAAGCTATCTAACTAGGTAATGGAAATATTGATTCGTAGATCTACTTTAAAGGAGCTCGCATAGTCTGATATAAAGGTACCTACTGTTACTCTCTAATGGGCTATGACTAGAAAATCTGTACGATTATATTCAGTAGTAGTTTACAACTAGATACTTGCCTTTTTATCGTCGAGTAACACCTGTGATATGCTGCCGTGACTGTGGA
Organism: Entonaema liquescens; assembly: GCA_902805475.1. Lineage (NCBI taxonomy): Eukaryota > Fungi > Ascomycota > Sordariomycetes > Xylariales > Xylariaceae > Entonaema > Entonaema liquescens. Next base: position 734,954 of record CADCSX010000006.1, read on the forward strand.
CAGGTTCTCGTCAAGCATAACCTTGTCCAGGTTTTCCCCATCTGAGAATCAGACCGTAATACGGTTGATCTATTGAATAAAATCTACAACTCTATAAAAACACTTATTAGATCGCGCACTGGGAGTCGCAGGGAAAGAAAATGCCATGGTACTAATGCTAATAAAGGATGGTGGAAGCTTCAAACTATAATAGATTCTGGAAAATACGTAGAAGGTTAGTTAAGCAAAACAAAACAGTTCTTACCCGGTATAATCCACAAGTAATTATTAAATATATTGCGCCATATACCTAGCATTATTTCCCCTTCTTTGGAGACCTTGATGGGCAAGATTCGGCTAGCCTGTACCTAATGGCGGCCTTACCGAGGTTGTGTTTGTATAACGTATTGTAAACTAGCATACTATATACCTAAGACTAGACAGGTTTCATGGGATCGAGCAAGGTCTTCAATACATGGAGTGTTGTAGTATAATGATATGGGCTAGCCTCACCCAGTAGTCGAGGGGTTGGAAGAATTACGAGTAGTATTTGTCACGAGAATTATGCGAGCGAAGTCATGAAGGGTAGCAACAGCGGGCATCGTTTGGTTGAAGGGCGGGGGGCACTGGTTATCATGTACTGGGAGATGGGTTCAGTTTAATATTCAACTCCCTAGCATTCAACTCCAAAACACAGACATCATATGAAACAAGGAGCTCTAGTGAAATAACCCTACCGACTAGACTACGGCCAGATTCTATACGGCCTGAGTATCCAGTACACAAGCACACTACTGTTGGGCGACCTGCCTAACGTATCACACCACATGCTATTGATTTAACACAGCATATCTGGTCATGCTCTAGCCCTTAAGAGTTAGACAAAGTAACTGGCTTTAGTTGTGCTCAAGACAGATGTGTGGAAGTAATATAAGCTTAATTTGCTCCTAATATGATACCCTACCTACCTCGGTAGGTCTGTTAGACGGACCAAATAGATGACCCTTGATGCTACATTATAAATAAAAGAATGGTAGGGAACTTTGGCTTTAACTTGAAGTCCATGTGAACGAAGGAGCAATACTTGCTCAAATCTGCTCGATGGCGAGGGTTTGTATTCCTCAGCAAGACCCGCTATTACGCCCCCCTGGCTTCTCGATGAGGTTCTATAACAGAACCGGAGGCCACACCTTCATCCGGCTTAACATGTCCTTGGACGATAACTCGGGTCGTTTGATACTTCTAGTTGATAGACTTACAGATATTTCCAACGGCCGAAGTTATGGATATGACCATGGATATGTCAAATACATCCGCCACCATGGATATGGGAGAAATGGACGACTCCCATATGATCATGACATTCTTCTTATCGTCCACAACATCGCTCTTCTCCAACTCCTGGACCCCTAGAAGCCCCACTGCGTACGCGGGTACTTGTATCTTCCTTATAGCCCTCGCTGTCATCATGCGCATCCTATTAGCGCTTAAACCGACCCTTGAGAAGTCATTATGGAATATGAACAATACACCACAAGGCGAATTAATACCGGAGGACGAGGCCAGTTATCAGAAAGGTAACATGGCTCGAACGCGCACGAAGCGGATGTATACTGGTATAAGGAGACGATGGGCGGCTTGGAGGTTCAAGACAAGCTTGGGTAGGGCTGTTTTCGAGTTGGTGTTGGCGACGGTGGGATACCTACTGTGAGACTCCGCTCATTCTTAAGAGATTCAACCCGTAGCTCACATGGGCATCATAAGATCTAATGCTAATTCGAAGTCTAGAATGCTTGCTGTTATGACCATGAATGTTGGGTATTTCCTAGCTGTACTCGGAGGTCTCTTCTTAGGAACGTTCATTGTGGGGGATTTAGCAGCTGATAATTCCTCGAATCAAGACCATCGTTGCTGAATAGGATTACATCCAATAAGGGATAGAAGGAGGAACTTGCTTGATTATCTATTTGTACTGAACTTGATCAAATATGTTATAGGGAGGCGCGTGACCGAACTGCAAGACCAACATGAAGCTTGCTGGATTTCAGAACGCGAATCCAGGACAATAATTAAAGGTACCTCAGGGCAGGTACATCTTTAAGGGGCTACATGCACATGCATCTGACGTGGCGTACTGCTGTGTAACGCGCAAACGAAAGAGTGACATCATACCAGGTTAAGAGGCAGCTATAGGCAGCTACAACACCGTTTGATAAGTAAGTGTTCGCTGTTAAACTGTTACGGGGAAGCTGCGGGGCTCAAACCATATTATACTGCCGGGGTGAAGCGGATCTTAGTCCAGATCTCCCGTCACATGGCTGGTAACCAATAGAGGAACCCGTAGATAAGCTGTGATTTAGAAGCTTGGGTCTATCGGCTACGTGGGGCTTGTGTCGTGGGGTCCCCTCTAGCGCTTTCTCTAATGCAGGTGCCTTCTCTTTTTTTGATTTGCCATTTTCTTCACCCTTTCTTGTTTGTACCGCCTTTCATATAAGTCATCTTTCAAGTTTATAACATTCCTCAACTCACCTACCAGCCAGTTTCCAGGAATTGGTGTTGTTTGTTTTGATTCCAGACTGCTTCTCTCTTAGGCACCATAGTTTCTTCTGATCACTGCTTTACCCGAATTCAACCTCTATACAAGTACCAGTCGCAACTACAAACATCCCCCAGAGCACGGATTATCCAGGCAGTCAGGATGTCCTCTAACGATCAGGAAGGCATTGGTGAGTGAAGTATCCCGCGGAACTTCGGAGGGAATAGGTTAAACTAAATAAGTTTAATCCGCAGAGCCGGGCGTTGTCATAACTCCCAAAGTCTCTGAACCATGGACAGTCGAGAAGGTGTTGGCACAAATTCACCCCGAAGCCCCTGCTGAGGGCTCAAGCTCACCAATTCCTTTCTTTCATATCCTCGAGCGGTTAAAGACGGGCAAACGGGAAGGATGGAGGCGGTTTGGTATCAACAGGTAGGATAACCCTCTCCTAGAACTGGATAACAGACTTGTCGCTTACAACAAAACTAGAGGCGAATCGATCGCAGACCACATGTATCGCATGTCCTTAATGACTTTCCTATGCCCTCCTTCTCTTGCATCCAAACTCGACCTCAACAGATGCATGAAGATGTGCCTCATTCACGATATGGCTGAGTCGATCGTCGGAGATATTACACCGGTGGATGGAGTCCCGAAACCGGAGAAGAGCCGCCGCGAGGCCGAGACCATGGACTATATTTCCAAAAATCTACTGGGCAAAGTGCATGGAGGAATAGCCGGGCAGGAGATCCGAGCCATTTGGCAAGAGTACGAGGACTCCAAAACACCTGAAAGTCTCTTCGTCCACGACGTGGATAAGATGGAATTACTGTTGCAGATGGTGGAGTACGAGAAGCGAGTAGATAAGCGCCTGGACCTAGGCGAATTCGCATACGTTGCGACCAGGGTTGTACTTCCGGAAGTACAGGAATGGGCAAAGGATATCCTCAAGGAACGCGACGAATTTTGGGGCTCGGCACCGCATATTCATGGCGAGGCTGGTGTGAATGGCGGTGTGAAGGAGACGACGACACAGGGTCAGGATTCCTACTACTCTAAGGAGAGTTAAAAATGAGGTCATTGCTACGGCGGTAAGCAAAACATATTGTCATATTGCGCTCTTACGCCGATATTAAAGACTTTTAGTCGCCCCCTTTGCCTTTTTGCTTTACGTCCGATACGGAGCGTCATCATCATGTCGAGTAGATAGCAGTTAGAACGAAGCATAAGGATTAGGGATGGCATACAGCATACGGCCTACACAGGTAGAGATGGAGCATATGGTTACTACCAATAACCAATGATGATAGATTATTGCAACGCTGGCCGACCGCTTCTTTTATTCGTCGGTGAAGACACGCCGAAAAGACGGAAGCGCTAAAGCATTAGGTACATAAGTACCTAACCAAATGCACCTTTAGCTTAGGACCCACTATAATAAACACTGAATCAGGTCTCCGGGACTGACACCCGGAGCTGGTACCTTAGGTAGCGGCCTAGGTAGTGACTGCTGTTCTATTGACTTTTTTACGCGGTTTTTGTATTTTAACTGACAAAGGGATTCTGACCCGGCAACGAACGTGGATTAAACTTAACAGCACTGAAGTTTACCCATTTACCGATATTCGACGCCCGGCAGTTTAAGATTAATAGCAAAACGTCTTGGAATCCCCCGGATCATTTTTTTAACAACTCGAACCGTTATTATTATTCGGGTCTATATGCTATCGCGTTGCCACGTCTTTTACTGAAGTCGCACTTAGTAAAGCTAACAGGTAGCTAGCTTCAGCCATTTCCCAGCCACCCAGCCACCCAGGCAGACAAAAATAAGACGGCGAGACCAAGCTAAAAAGCTATAAAGTTGGGGAACTAACCTTATTGGTCACTTAAGTTTAAAGGTCCCCAGGTTCCAAGGTCCCCCCTACCGCGTCGTCATACAGGCCTGTGTACGACCAACAACCACGCGAACTTTAATGGAAAAAAAAAAGAAGGCTTATGATCACGAGTGCCAATAATCCATCCCGCCCTCCTTACATCAACATCACATCACGCCGTTTTCTTTCCCGCCTTTGCGCTCTAAGACAACATTCGGGAATAATAGAATTTAACGTACAAGTTGCATCGAGGTGATTCAGTTGTGAGATCCGTCAAATAAGGACAAAGGCACCCATAGTTCTTATTGATCACCTTGGCGTTGAGTATCCTTCCAACAAAGCCTTAGAAACGCATTGTTGGGAACTTTTACCATGGTGAGATAACAAACGGATTGTCTTACCGTCTTATCCAGCCAAACAATCGCATCTCATCCTTCAAAGAACTTCGAGGTTACAAAATTCAAAAATTACGCCCATCTTTTCTCATGGTTCCCTTCCGATCCACTACGCTCGCTATTTGATTCAATAAAAAATATCGACTTTGAACTTAATAGTTTCTCAACTTCTTCTTTTTTTTTTCACCGCCGTCGCATTTGCCCCGACTCTTCCTGTCTTGAAAGATGTCCTTCGGGCCACGGGCCCTTATGCCCGGCGCATTCCAGTTCGAAACTCTTAACGACGGCAGGTCTCTATCCGGTGCTCATCCAGGAATGTTTCGACCTCCCGCATCACCCTCCACTTCGAGCTCCGTATATTTAGGAAAGTCTACTGGTAGCTTATATTCGGATGCGTCAGCACCAGGTTTGAATGCGAAGAGGAAACGGAGAGGACACCGCGAGTCTAGGCCACTCAATAGTTGGGGTACGAACAGAGGTGATGCAGGGTACGACGCCGATAATAAACAAGAGGAGGTTGAGGCCAGCGAGCTAGTTGAGGAAAGGGGAGGAGATATGTCCTAGCCGGCCAGATCGAAACGCCGAGTGGGGTGGCTCCCGGAGCTGTTAGGGATGCGATGGATGAAAGCGTTTATTCCGATGTCGATTACAGACGTGCCATGGGTCCGAAGTGCACACCTGCTAAGGCCGAATTGTCCACTGTTAATGCTATACGAACTCCATCGTCATCACCCACCCGATCGCGGCAGACTAACGGTTGGGGCTCGCTTGCTTTGAGTACCATAGGCGGAGTCGTTGGAAAGGTATTTCAGTTCTGTAAGCAGGGGGTATTCCGTGGTTTCTACGCAGGTGGGGGGACAGGGTACGGGATGAGGGCATCGCCGAGACAACAACCAACTGCAAATGGTCAGATTTGGTGTAACGAGCACGATATTCCTACCTTACCATACTTCAGCTCCGGCACAGCACCAATCGAAATTCCTCAGTCCAACTATTTCCCACCAAATTATAGTCAAGGATCCCCGGAATCATCCCCCCCTCGGGCGGCGAAGCGGCGGCAGATTGATCCCGGAACTCCCGGAGATGAACTACGTCGAAACTGGGTCCTGGTCCAGGAGTCTCCTAAGAAAGAACGGCCGCAGAGCAGGGCTTCTCAAGCTTCAACAGTCCGCACATCCCAGCAGCAACCCCGTCCACCCGTTATTCGACGCATCAGTCGGCCTGTAAGCCGTGTGAAGCCACCTAGCTACACCAAATACCCATCTGACAGAATAAGCTATGCCGGAACCACACCTTTAGCAAACAACGAACCGGCAAGTTTTGCCTCCCCTCGGGCTCACTCTCCAGCTGTGTCATTACATACTCCTAGTAGAATCCCTATCCCAAGCCGGCCACAGTCACCTGCCGTCTTCTCGTCCCCCCGTCCAAAACCACCGTCTCTCATCCCAAGTCCTAGTATTCAATCGGGTCGTAGCCACCGGAGAAACCATAGTATAGCATCGGCGGCATCTGGCGCGTCTATCAGGATAAAGAAAGGTGATTCAGCAAAGAAGCCCGAAGACTACAGTCCTCGATTAGATGCAGAGGCAAAGAGTTTGGCCGCTCAAAGATTACAGGAGGAGATGGAAACCGATATACGAATGGATGACTTCAACGCCAAATTAAGGGATATGATCCGTCAAGGCAAAGAAGCACTTGGTACGAAAGTAGATGTCGAAATACATGACGATATGGAAGGTGTGGATACTTGGGAAGACGAAATAATGACGGCATAAAATGCGGCAACTCCCAACGACCCTTTTTTTTTTTTTTACTTTAATTAGGACTGGACAAGGCTATGAAACTGGATGGTGTGACACAAGTCCAAGGCGAAGGTGTTCAGGAATATGTTTTTTTTCTATTTTGGCGTAACGATTCAACGCAAACTTGATACCAGTTTTATGTTTCCTGCTTCCACTGGGATTACAGCACCTATCTAGATACAGCCATAGGTTCCAGGTTCAGGAGGACCATTTGTATAAATTCATAAGTCACATTACCAATTATTGAATCAATGGCTGATATCACCAATGACTATTAGGAATCTGTATGCTATTAAGTGATCACGTGTAGGTGTTTAATTGCCTCATTCTTGTCTGGTTATGTGTAGGTACATCGGTAACTGTCAATGATCTTGGAGTGAATTACACTGCTAAGGGACTTTTTCAAGATACTGTCCTTCTTACTCCTTAGTTGAGTCTTGATACATGTGCCACAAGCTCATGCATATAAATGCATCTCAGTCCATTTGTTTCTATCTAGCCAATGTACACGATGCAGTTCATGACTGTTAGCGTTCACGATGATCAAAGTCACATTCCTTTTTACCCCTGACCAAGTAATGACCCTCCCAAAGACCATGTAACAAGTCCAAGAAAGAACTTGTTGTTCCGTAAATCAGATTCAAAGTCTCCTTTAAAAAATCTACATATATGTATTTATCAACGTCCTGATTCCGTGAATCTCTCTGTTCCTCTTCCAGACGTTCTACACGTCCAAAGATTATTCCCCGAATACAAAATCCAAGACATATCGAAGGTATCCAAACTAACAACATCCGCCACATCCCAACCTTGCCTCGCAGGGATTCAGTAAGCTCCAAACTCACCTACGAAACAGATTCTCTCAAGTATATTAACGGAAGGGGGAAATAACGGTAAGGCAACTACGAAACAATGGGTCAACGTCTCAGCAGGTCCAAGAACAAAAGAGAATATGACACTCGGAGCGAGAGTCGGAATATATTTGGTCTCAGACGAGGGCAACCGGATATTATACGGCGTGACCCGGCCCGGGACTCGTTCACATACTCACCTATCCTCGGACGCGGCCGACACATTCACATCTTTATCACGGAGATCACAGAGGAGAATAGTAGGCCGCATTACGTTAGGCCACGCAGGAACCTCGTTAGAGAGCGATGAGTTGCTTGTTTGCTTGGTTTAGAGAGTAGTTTTATCTATTGCTTAAATACCTGTTTAGATACAACGATGAAATCCGTTGCCCAGATGACCGACGGAATAACCTCTAGTCAAACTTTCTCATTGAGTGGTATATGGACGATGTACTTGCCAACTAGTCGTTGTAGCCCGATAGGAACTCACATAGCTGCTAAAAGAATAGACAAATTCATGTATCTTATTTCGTAAGGCTTGATTCACTTCCCTAAGAGTTCACATTCCGCCGGGCCCTATACGCGTCTGTGATATTTGTTGATAATAAGTTCGTGTTAGATGTCTCCCAGTAGCGCAAAGACCATAATGGAGGAGTTGCAGTATGTATAGAGTCACAGTATTTCGAGAAAAAGGAAATAAGAATCTCTTAGGAAGCAAGACACTACGTGAGGTACCTACGCGGCGAAGAGATTAGTTTGAATCGAAAGTAGTAAGTAAAGTGCATTCCATAAAATAGATGGGACCGGCAACCATATATTCCCCCATGACTAAGATTCTCATACCTCCAATAGACTGACAAGATAACTACAACTCTGTAAGGCAAGATTTCTCCCCTTTCACATCGGCATTACATTATCAGGGGTAAAAGGGGGCTAGGCGAGATTAGGCCTAGATCTACGTGATATATGATATATAAAGGGCGCGCAGCGCCCTCGCTACTAGTTAGAACGTTAAGCGTTAATAGATCTCTACTGCCTCCTACCTACTATATAGTAGATACGCTGCTGCTTGCAGTATTCACTCTACGTATGACCTCACTCACGGGCTCACTTCTGACAACATACCCCTACGTGTCTACCAGCTTCTCCTTTATCAAACATTCAAGTTACGATACTAATATAATAACGGATCATTACCCTTCTCCACCGTCCTAGTAAGCAGCATAAGTGTTATAAGTCCCCCCTAGTTATTACAATGCTTTCATATTTTCTACTACCAAACATTTACGCTTCCTTACTCGCATTTTCCAAACCCATCCTACCAAAATCCACTACTAGACCATTGTCAATAGACCTTTAAGCCAACCTCTGGATCTTCTAATACTTCTCCTTCCACCAGAAGAGAGGTAATATGGGCCTGTGTTTCAGCACACCCAGGTCCACTGGAAGCCGGCGCGCGAGGCATCCTCGCCCAAGTCATCGGCACGGGGAGCAGCAGCATTCAGTAGAAATGCACCGAACCGCGAGCGTACGGCAGAGAGAACGGATGGCTAGCCAAAGACCCTATAGTAGCTCAGATGATTCTAGTAGCTCAGGGGGTTCTAGTAGCTCAGAGGATTCACGTTTAGGCCCGCGAAGGAGACGTGCCCATTCCTGAGAAGCTTAGCGTCGTCTTTACCTACCTAGGTATTTTGGTTATGCGTGTCTAACTCTAGCTTAGCATCAGTTATTGGCGCCGACACTGTATAATCAAATGACTGAGTGACTACCTGGATAGGGCATTTTGATATTCAATATATTATTATAAACTATATGTTGGTACTTTTGTGTTTGTATGCTAAACTTCTTAAATGTTAACCTCCTATGTTTCTTTTTTCTAGTACGTCTGTCAGGGGTCTCAAGTGAGACCCCTTAGAGCAAAGAAGCGACTTAGTATGAATAGCTCTGACTCCAGAGTTATCCTAAGAGTTCCTTAAAGAACAATAAAGTTGTTTCCTCTCCTTTTGGTTTGCCTCGTAACAATGTCATAGAAATTCATTACTTACCACTTACCACATTATAAACATATCGGATAGCATTCACTCTCTTACACACGTTCTCGTTCCAGCTATCACAGCTTACGTGTTCGCTAGTAATTTAATCGTCAGACAATCGGGTCAAAACGCAAGTGACACCTGCAAAAGAACATCGCACAACGGTAGGGTCCGTAGGCAAAGCATTTATATAGTTCCCCTCCTACGCTTTCCCAAACTATTTCCCTTTTACCACATTTCCCTCCTTTACCTCGCACAAATATCCTTAAATAAACGCTTGGTAGTCCTAAACCATTTCAAGCCCTAGATCCACTGTCGCGCATCAGATTTTCTTTTCGACCGCGAAGAAAAAAATGGGTAATTGTTTTAGCCAGCCTAGTGGCAAACATTCGGACGATCGCCGCTCACGAAGTCACGGCCCACGAACTCATGGCCGAAGACGTACCGGCTCGGTAATAAGGCACAAACGTACGCGTGAGCCGGAGCAGGAATTAGGAGAAGGGGTTGTCGTAATCTGCCCGACTTCTAACGAGCCGTTTGCCCCGCCGAGGTGATTACTGCGTTGCGACGTTTGCAGCGGGCGAAGACGAGAAATGGCGTTTTTATAGAACTAAATATATTATATCGTTGATTTCACACTTGCCATGACCCATTGCATGTTATGTTATTTCCGTGCCCGCGTTTCCGTTGTCTGCCTCTCTACCCCCTTAACCCCTTTTCTCTAGCCCCCATACCTTATACGAACTTAATACATCATATTACAACAAAGCTTGCTCAAATAATACACATCTCCCTCGAATGAGTGATCTTATTGTTTGATCTCCTGCTTTTGGAATAGACCTAATGCGATGCGGAAGCAACCTTTGTTATCACCAGTAGCCAACGATCTCGAGCATATACTAACTCACCTTCAATGCTCGGCATCCACGGATCCCGCGACTTGCAGAAAAACTCGCCCTTGGGCTTGACTTGAGCGCGGGCGTGGTCCTCCATCGTGCCGTAGAAGACGTATATATTATCTCCCGCGTTTGCCTGTACGCACATGCCATCAGTACAGTGTTCCAGTACAGCCGCGAACCATGCCTCAAGGGCAAGCGAGCGAGCGAGCGATATTAACAAAAGCTCAAGCGGCGTTAAAAAAAGAAGGAAAGAAGGACACATACCCCGTATTCCAAAAGCGGCCCACCACACGTATCGCAGAACTCGCGATGCAGCAACACGCCGCTCCCGTTATCCGCCTCGTGCACCTTCACATGCTCGCTCCCTCGCGTGATCTCGAACGCCGTCTTAGGAATCTTCGTCGTGATACCGTGCTCGCCGCCCGTGAACTTCTTGCAGTTGCCGCAGTGGCATATACTGGTGCGAGCCAGCGACTGCGGGTCCTCGAGGGTGATCGTATACCTTATCCTGCCGCAGTAACAGCCCCCCTGAAGCGGTGCCATATTCTTCCTCTTTCTCTTTGGGCTTGTTTCGTCTGAGCGGGCGGGTGTGGTATAAAGATGATGTAAGGTTGTGAGTTTAGGAGATTGGGAAATAGACTGTGAGTACGGGGTGGAGATGTGATACTGGGGATTAGAGAGCGAGATAACTATGGATCTAGTGACTTTATTCAATCCTAAAGGTGGAATAGTAAGATATCGATAAAGTATACTGGGGGTTCTAATACCAGACATAACACGTCTGTCAACCCGAAGACTTCAGTTAATGATCATACTACTAAGATTGTTGCTCTTGTAGAAGCTTCATTGACCCGGAAAGTACCGCTAAGAGTGGCGTAGATTCTTTAATTGCAGTTATTTCGTAAGCTGGCGTGAAAATCTGGGTAGTCCTCGATGACGTCGAATAGGCGTCATGAAGGAAATTCCGTGCCGGATCGTCCGTCCCACTTATCCGGATCGGAATGGATGCGTTAGCCGCGGGCCGGGCCGCCCCCACGGAATCCAGCATCCCCGGTCTTTCGACATTTAATTTTCGACTTATGCTCGCATTGTGGATAGCATGGAATAAAATACACGTTTGGTTTATATTTATATTTGGAGGATCGAGTTTACTTTAACCTTGTAAGTTAATCGGCCTAAATAAAAGTAAAGACTATGAGATTTAAGCTCGTTAAGACAAATTTTGTTTACCACCCTTAAATGTTATATGTACAACTGCCTCCCGTTGATAATCACTGCAGAATCTTTTATCAGCCCCGGTCGTAGTCTGCGTATTTGCTGAGCTAACTCTTTCATTTTGATACTACCTTTTCTAAGACCGGCTTACCATTCCTCAAGCAGTCTTGACATGTCCTGCCAACAAATTGTTCTTTTGAAGTTTTGTTCTTCTTTTTTCCGCATTCCCTGCAATGAAGATGACATAGATAAAAATTACAACCCTTAGCAGGGCACTCTACCTTCCACCGGCAGTCTTGAGTGAGATGGCTCTCCCCGCACGGACATTTCTTCAGGGAGCATTCCCTCCCTGAGTGACCCCTGGTACCACACATGCAGCAACGGTAGGAGCAAAGCATTGCATTCTTGTGACGGCCCGAGCCTGGTGGGTTCGGACACCCGCATCTTCGGCTGCATTTGATATCGCATTCGAAAGCAGTGTGGTATTGTGGAAAGGGCATGCATTTACATCGGTTGCTCGCCTTGATTGAGCAAGCATGCGCCTTGTGAACCAGCGAGTTACAATAACCACATCTCGCAGGACAGGTTGACGAACGATGACTACTATACTGGGAACAGTTAGCACACGGATTCCTGGATTTCCCCTGGGCCTGTTTCTGTGTAGGCTTCTTCTCAAACACTTTGGGTTTATCGGTGAACATTGCTCGGATGTGGGTTCGACTCAAGCTTCTGCGACGTGATTTCTTATCAAGTTCGGACAAAGGGCGGCGAGGGTAGTAAACGGTCCATTTATCTTCAATGTCCCTCATATCTTTAATACTTAAAGCTGCCGTGGCCCATGAATTATGCGCAGGCAGGCTGCTGGACCTTTGAGGCCTCCCTCGACGTAGACATCCCGTGTTAACAAGACGAATCGTCTTGACCGGGTTTTTGGAGTAATCGAGTGTTCGTGGGAATTTAAGGGGCATATGATATTTTAATATGTTTCGCCACCGCCTACTAATCAGGTGGGGATCGATACAAAATTCAACATCAGAAGAGGCATTGATCCTTAAGCGATGCCCGCCGGAAAACAAAGAGTAGCAATAGTCTGTTTTTGAAACCGACTGGTAGGTTTTGAGGTGCTGCTTCGTATCTTTTTTCCAGGCGGAGGACTTTGGTGTGGCTAGAAAGCCCGGGTGGGAACGGCAAAGAAAGCCAATCCAAGCCCGGATAGATGGTTCAGACTCGAAATAATATCGTTGTACAAGCCCTAAGACAACTTTACCAAGAGTATACGAACGATCCAAGTATGGGTAGTAAAGTAGAGGGTCGAGTAACGGACCAGAGGGGGAAAAGAAGAGGTGTAGTAGTTCTAATGCGGAGAAAGACGAGCCGTGATCAGTCTTGAGTGTTCTAGATAGAATATGCATATCAAGACCAAGTTTTCGATCACGGCATTTAATCTGACCAAGTGTAGTATCTTCGTCAAATGGTTTGTCATAGGCAGCTGGCCTTATTTTCTCAGGTGACATGTACTCCTGCATTATTCGGTTGACTATGATGTCGCGATAGGATATAGGTCTATGTTCATATTTACTAAAGTCCAAGTCTATTCCGTTTAGGGGATAGTGTGTAGTCATGCTGAGCTATTTCTTGTTAAGATGCAGTATTGAGTATTGAGTATTGAGTATTGAGTATTGAGTATTGAGTGTTGAGTCCTGAGTGTTGAGTCCTGAGTGTTGAGTCCTGAGTGTTGAGTTGTCAAAAGGTGCGGATGACTTGAAGTAAACCTCGTAGGTACCTAATCTACTTGTACTCTTAGATACTAGGTCCGATCACAATGTGGCTGGAGGAATGGCTAGGTTAGCTAAAGTGGCTTGAGATGTGGATGTGGATGTGGCTTAAGCAGTTGCAATACTTAAAATCCATTTCTTTACAAACTCGAAGTCTAGACCCCAATAAGAACTTCGGGACCCCCAATACGTGTAGACGAGACAAGGTAACATTACTAATTCCCCAACCCCGAATGGCGTTTTTCACGATGTGGGTTTTCGCGGGGGAACAACTAAGAAAAGAAAAAGAAACAAGCTCTCTCTAGCTACATACTTAGCTACATAGCTACTGTCGCTAATTTCGGCCCGCAAAGCAGAAAAGCGTCCTTCCGTTTCACGACACTCCGTCGACGGAAGAGGCAAGTCGCTCGAGGCCAAGGCGCCCTCGGGTTAACCCGAGCAACCATATTTCTTCAGTCATGCTACCTTGAATGCTGCTGGTTGTTCCTGAGGCCGAGAGGGGAATAGTTCTTATCGCCTCGTCACCAGTTTTTATCCAAACGGAGATGTTCCCTTAACTTCTTTGTCAGCCTACAGAGAAGCAAGGTAGAACGCTTCCGCTGTTGCGCCGTGCGATTGCGTCGAAGGTCCAGAACTTCTTGAAGGACTTGTGATTCTGGTCCTGGGAATCGGAGCCGCGCCCAGCTTCCAGGTTACCCTATCCGCGCTCCACTTTACCTCTGGGCTTCGCGGTTGATCGGTTCCCTAAGCCTGTGTCGCCTACGAATGCCCACTGGTCATGGAGAGGAACCGTGGGTTCGTGATATAGGATCAATAATTCCCTCCCCTATTAGTTAGGGTGCATCTTGATAGTGTATATATCTACTAGCGTATTTAGTCAGATCTTGTCCGGAATAAGTTTCCGTCAGCCCACTCGTGCTCATCAGCCTCATAATATATCAGTATATATATATATATAGTATCCCTTAGGACGCTTTTCTTCACGATGTCCAGTCCGAAGGTACCTATTGCGCAACTTCCTAGCGTGATACGTTGACAATATAATGGCTCGTTTCGGCCCTTTTGTGTCACTGCTTCTGGCAGTCAGCTTAAGTGAGTTAACTCCCTGTACGCTGACAATGGTCTTACTAACACCGTGTAGATTTCCAGAAATGCCTAGGCCAGGCTAGTGCCCCGACTTTGTACAAGGACAGCAAAACCGGCATCACATTCGACACATGGACTGTGCCGGATAAGGCGGACGGTTCTGGTGGTGTGTCAGCCTGGGGTGGTTTAACCTTCGGTGTCGCACTACCAGAGAATGCTTTGACTGTCGATGCTACCGAGTTCATAGGATACCTGGCTAGTATAACAAGTTCAAGTCTAATAGCTCAATACACTAATCCTTCCAACAGAAATGCGGCTCCAACGGTACAACCACGAACGGATGGTGCGGTCTGTCTTTCGGGGGACCGATGACCAATAGCCTGCTTCTTATGGCCTGGCCGTTCGAAGATGAAATTCTCACATCGTTCCTCTTTGCCGGTGGATATACTAGCCCGGACGTCTATACAGGCGACGCCAAGCTAACTCAAATATCATCTACCATTGATAAAGACCACTATACTCTAATATTTAGATGTCAGAACTGTTTAGCATGGGACCAAGACGGTGCGTCAGGTTCCGCGTCGACTAGTGCCGGCTCTCTGGTCTTAGGATGGGCTAGCTCGCTTAAGTCTCCGGGAAACCCGGCCTGTCCAGCGGATATTACCATAAACTTCCATAGCAACGGCCAAAGTATTTGGGGTGCTACTCTGGACGAAAATGCCCCAAATCCATCATACTCGAAATGGGCTGAACAAGCTACCGCTACAGTTACCGGAAGCTGCGGAGGGCCAACACCTACTACCACGACAACCACGACCACATCAGTTCCTACTGCTACTGGTATCCCGGTCCCGACAGATACTTACGACTACATTGTTGTTGGTGCGGGCGCTGGTGGAATCCCTTTGGCAGACAAGTTGAGCGAGGCTGGGAAGAGTGTGTTACTCATTGAAAAGGGACCTCCGTCTTCAGGACGATGGGGGGGTTCACTTAAGCCGGAGTGGTTAGAAGGCACTAACTTGACTCGATTTGATGTCCCTGGTTTATGCAATGAGATTTGGGTCAACTCTGCAGGTATTGCTTGCACTGATACGGATCAGATGGCTGGCTGTGTACTAGGCGGGGGTACAGCGGTTAATGCAGGGTTATGGTGGAAGGTATGTCATGTTATGCATCCAGAGATACGGTGAAACTAACAGTAGAACTTAGCCATATACTCTTGACTGGGACTACAATTTCCCCAAAGGATGGCGATCTTCAGATGTGGCCCCTGCAACTAAGAGAGTATTCTCTCGCATTCCTGGTACTGATCATCCGTCGGTGGATGGAAAACGGTATTACCAGCAAGGCTTTGAAGTTCTAGCCAGTGGCTTAAGGGCGAGCGGGTGGACAGAGGTTACTGCTAACGATGTGCCAAACAAGAAAAATCACACATTCTCTCATTCGCCATTCATGTTTTCTGGTGGTGAACGTGGCGGGCCTATGGCAACTTACTTGGTCTCCGCTAGCAAGCGCAAGAACTTCCATTTATGGATGGGCACGGCTGTAAAGAGAGTTGTTAGGTCGGGTGGTCATATTACTGGTATCGAGGTCGAGCCGTTCATAAACGGAGGATACACTGGTGTTGTCAATGTTACTTCGGTTACTGGCCGCGTCATCTTGTCTGCAGGAACGTTCGGATCCGCCAAGATCCTCCTACGGAGTAAGTTACTTCAATCCCAGAGGCCCTCTTATCGTCTAAGTCATTAACTTAATCAGGTGGAATCGGACCGTCGGATCAGCTAGACGTTGTCAAATCGTCAACGGATGGACCAACCATGATTTCCAATAGCTCTTGGATCAATCTACCCGTCGGGTATAACTTGGAAGACCACACCAACGTTCGCTGCCCCTGAACTATCGTGAACCCTAGCATCTTATACTTACACTTCCTTAGACTGATACTGTTATTACGCACCCTGATGTCGTGTTCTACGACTTCTACGAAGCCTGGGATAACCCTAATGTCACTGACAAAAACCTATACCTTGGTTAGTTGTGCCTAGTTCTAATATCATTCAATAGATTTGCAGCTAACCTATACTCATAGATTCTCGATCGGGTATTCTAGCTCAAGCAGCACCAAATATCGGACCAATGTAAGCCACTAGGCCGTAAGCCCACCAGTATCTAATATTGTATAGGTTCTGGGATGAAATAAAAGGTGACGACGGTGTAGTTCGGCAGCTTCAGTGGACTGCTAGGGTCGAGGGAAGCGCTGGAACACCCAATGGCTGTATGTTCCCCCCCATTCCTCGGAGCTCACACCTGTTGACAGAAGTAGATGCTATGACCATGAGCCAGTATCTCGGACGAGGCTCAAAGTCAAGAGGCCGAATGACCATCACAAAGGCGTTGACTACTGTCGTCTCAACACTCCCCTACTTACAGGATAAGAATGATGTTCAGGCCGTTATACAGGGTATCAAGAACCTTCAAGCTGCTCTATCAAATGTAGAGGGGCTCACATGGACTTACCCACCATCAAACACCACTGTCGAAGACTTTGTTAATGACGTTAGTTGCGCTCATGCTGTTCAATAAGAGAAAAGCGCTAATAATTGCAGATGCTCGTGTCGTACACCAACCGACGATCCAATCACTGGATTGGTAAGTTAACCAGTATTACCTTGGAGTTTGATATAGTGACTAATAATTATCAGGAACCAGCAAGCTCGGAACAGACGATGGCCGTGTGAACAGCGGTTCAGCCGTAGTTGACCTCGATACTAGGGTGTACGGTACCGATAATTTGTTCGTCGTTGACGCCAGTATCTTCCCAGGTCATATCACTACCAACCCCACCTCTTACATTGTCATCGTTGCCGAACACGCCTCGGAAAGGATCCTCGCCTTAGCACCACCTAAGGCACAACCAAGGTTTGCTCAATGCGGCGGACTACAGTGGACAGGTAGCTTTCAGTGCGCCGCGCCGTACACCTGCAAGTACCAGAACGAATTCTATTCTCAGGTGAGTACATTCTCTTCTATGTCTGATACGCCAAGCGCTAATACTTTGGGAATAGTGTGTTTAAGTTAGGTATAGGTTAGGTACCTGTTATAGTCAATTCCAAATAACTTGGGCGGTTATCCAGCGATTTCATCTATTGGGTGTGAATTAGTATCAGTATTATCAATTATAAATGTCCCGTCCTACTTAACCTAGCCGGCAGTAGACTGTTGTCAAGTCAAAAGGTCACATGAAAATAATCGACATGTACTTTTTGTATAATATCCGTGCACAACATGTTGATCATATGTAGTATGGTGCCTTGTTGTACCAATAAGGAACAAGGTAGCTTCGAACCATACTTTTTTCTTTTCTTATCCGAGAGAACTACTTATTACTTGGCTCCGTAAAGTCTTAGGTGGCTATGATATCAAGACTTGCAGTTTCAAACCCAATATAAGTATTAAGATTAACTAGAGACAAGCAATAGCTAGGTAAATATCTTGGAATATGTAAATATGTATCTATCTAACCGTTGACCAAGAAGTACGGATTTACATATGACCGGACTCCGCCAAGTGGGAACTTATCCCTTACCCCTTAAACGATATTCAAGGATTTTATTGGTTTTCAGGCCTCCCAAAGCTAACCTCTCACCGCAAGCTGTCTATCAGCCCAATCAACATATGCAGGATAACACCGTCTAAAATGGTAGTTTCAAATGAGATCCGGGCTTAATGGCTAGTTGAACTGCCACGTCAATAGAGGACTAAGCAGAATAATATACGCTTCATAAATGCCTTTGCCTTACCTTTCTCGTACTTAGTACTCAGCACTCACGATCTTAGTTAAAAGCACACCCGCTCCCCCACTCTGCGGCCCTTGCTTTTATTTACCCTTTTTGGTTGTTATCATTAGAACATCAACATCAACCATCTCCATATCATTATGCCATCCGATCTCACATCATGGATCCCCGGAAACAAGGCGAAGAAAAGGGTCATCCGCGAAACTCTCACGAGGACTCTCGGAGCGGCTGCGGGGGCGGCAGCAAAGGCCAATCCTATTGTAAAGACTATACAAGCGGGATACAACATTATGCAATTAGGAAATACGATCGGGAAGGCACATGAGACCGCCAGTCATTTAAATGAATTCGTCCCTAAAGCTACAGAATTAGTCGGAACGGCACACTCGCTCGTCCCGTCGATCCAAGTGATGGGCAAGTCAGTTTGCGACAGTCTGAAGCTTTTCGGCTTATTTAATGGCCTCGCAACGACGGTTGGCATCGGGTCTAATATAATCTTAACGTACCAAGGAGTGCAGGCGCTCAACCTCATCGCCACGCGGCTCAAGGACATCTCGGACACGCTTGCAGCGCAGACGGCGCTGATGGCGCAAAGAGAGTTCCCCGAGCTGGTTTATTACATGATCCGGGAGCGTCTGGCGCAGACGTCGCAGGACCCGGAAGTCGAGCACTGGTTCTACGTCTTCCACCCGGACAACGACTGGTACCCCAAGTTCTTCCACCTGATCGAGACCAACCCGCTCGATCCCCGCTTCTGCGGGTACACGAACCAGATCGACACGGTCTTCGTCTTCATGCTCGCCACGCGCAGGTACATAGAGAAGAAGAACGCCCGCTCGCAGAAACACGGGAAGCCCCCGCCCCGTGCGCCTGCACCTCCTCATCCCGGCCTACCAGCCGATCCTTATCGCCGAGGCGATCGAGATCCCGAGTGAAATCGGGGACTTCGTCATCGAGGGGCGCATCCACAACACGCGGGAGCTCGTCTGGTTTAACTTACCCGAGGAGCAAAGGCATTACACGATGGATATCGGACAATGGCTGCCGCCCGAGAGGGGCTGGTGGTCCTGGGCCATGGTGAAATTTGGCCTGAAGGAAACGCCGCCCGAGTTAAAACAGCGCCGGCCCTTAGGAATAAGGCCGCGGGGACCGGAAGATAAGGATGAGAATGTTAATAGTATTAAAGAAAATGGAGAGGATCATGGCGCGGAATCGGATAGCGCGTTGTCTAAGATACAAGCGAAACGGGAACAGGGAAAGCCACTGCATCACCGCCAACGACCACAGGAAAGGCGTCGTCGTTAAGCTGGTACAAATAAAAAAAATTTTATAAATAATTTAAATTTAACGAGTATATAAGGGTATTTAGAAGGCAGGTCGTCCATCAAGATCAAATCAATTTTTTAGAAGTGCTAGTCGTATGAACGTCTCATGCCTTAGGCAATTAGTGCTATATCTTCGGTCTTCAGATAAAAGTCTCACAGATATTCATCTCCCGTAGGAGTTAACCCGTACTTTTTAAGATACCTTACGTAGGTAGGTATATGGAAATTTGCCTTCAACAATAGGTAGTCGTGAGAGTTGAAAGAATTGAAAGGACTATACAGATAGTTAGAGTAATCTTCATCTATCAGCCATCCATAGCATCATGGTTCTAGTACTCCACATTATTGAAGATTCGAAGTCTTCATATTGGGGATAGGGACGGCTATTGTCTAGGCCCTAGGCTATTATAGGGGGCAACGGGATCCATTTATGGACACTAGCTTCTCGTAGGTAGGTACTAATTGTACTCGGAACCATTATAATTACTTGTTAGTAGTTCGGCAAGTTACTACTTAGTAAAGATGCTCGAGTAAATTAGCTCTTTTTCATAAGAGATAAATCTGTAAGGATATGCTTAGGACCAATATCAAAATAGCTTTTATTATCTATGCAGCACCAATGTCAATCCATCTCCGCGCATGCTAACGCCCCCCTAGTTCAAGACCATCCACAATGCAGCACCAACCGTAAATATACACCATAAATCTATAAGTCTATTTCAAAGTCTATATCAAAATCCAATCTGTCTCAAGTATGAACCCGTATTCCTATGGGATACAATTAATGTAAGAGGGCCTAGATCTACGCAGCTATGCGAGGTTTCCTCGCGCTCAGCGGCAGGGCCGTCGCTTCAACCGCAGCCGCCGTCCTGCCATGAGCCGCGTGCTCCTCCTCGATCTCCGCCTGGCGGTTGAGATAGCTCAGGTACGTCTGCCAGCCGACAGCGACGACGCCGGAGACGACACTGCGGTACTCGATGGGGACGAAGGTGAACGTAAACGCCGTGACGGCGGGCCACAGCTTCCAAGCGTTGAGCCAGCTGACGGGGACGGTGCGGCGGATCCGGTCCCAGGTCTCGGATAGCGAGTCCCCCGAGAGCAGCGCCTGCGCGCCGAAGAAGTAGCTGTTGAAGGTGGGCGTGAAGACGAGCTGGTTGACGACGATCTTCACGCCGAGGGACGCGATGTGCGAGGAGTAGTTGAAGTGCCGGGAGAGCCAGACGAACCTAGGTACCGCGTTAGTTATGGTATCCCGATTTACTTCATGAATATCTTATCATATCATAACAGTTGCCTCATACATATTCCAAAACGCTACCTAAGATATGTTCCCCTAGTAACGACTTACAGGGAGAAAAAAAGAAAGAAGCAAAGAGAAGAAATAAAACTCACCACAGGAAATTCGGCACCGCCGATACACCGCCAATAAGCATATTCCTCGCCGTGCGTTCCGGCACATAGTCCTTCCCGCCAATACGCTGCGCGCTAATATCCGCAGCCAGATAGATGACCAGCGCGGACACGATCTGCGTCGCCCAGGGCCGTCTCCGCTGCGCGCGGCCGTAAGCCTCACCAGCACGCGTTAAAGGACCCAGCCGCTGCCACAGGGGCAAGGGCGGGACCGGCGTGCTACCCACCGGGATCGGATCCTCAGCGGGGGGTTTCGGTTTCGCGGGCTCGCCCGGTTTCGGGCCCGGAGCGCTGGACTCGAAGCGGCGGGGTGGTGAGCGCGGCAGACGTCCGGTTCGCAGAGGCCGCCGCAATGCGCCGCGGAGAAGCGCGGGCGCGGGCAGTGGCATTGCGGCTTAATTGCAATGGATAAATTGGCGATGAGGAAGGTCGCTTATACTAAGATCTACTATGTACTGAATGAACCCGCCTTTTTTGTTTTACCCCCGTGTAAAAGTAGAGACCGAGTACGAAAGAGAAAAGGGAAAATTGTTAGGGTATCATGACTGAAAACTGTAGAATAAAAAGGGTATAAAGAATATCATAGGCGGAAGTTTGAGACTGAGAATGAAATAAAAAGAATAGTTGAGTCGTTTGTGAGGTTTCGGAGACGCGCACTCGCAAATTGATACTCCGATTGTGTAACGGCTCTTGTAAGTCGCAAGTCCAGGCTAAAATTAGTGGCGTCGGATCCTACTCGGTCTTAGCCGGACGTCCGAAACTTGACGGAATCCCCAAGGTGATGTGACTTATTATATTTATTAGCATCACTATTCTATTGTACGACTAAGTATAGGGCTTGTCAAGCATACATGCAAGCAATAGTGACATTAATTATGAATATAGCATGCTGCAGCCCGTGACCCGCAGACGCTTATCAACATGTTGACGATAATCATATTCTGAATACATCGCCGGAATTACGGCGACCTTCAACGGGGCTTCTGTATAGGGGTAGTTAGAGAAACAACACTTTGCTCATATTGTCCTACATATTAAGATGAACTATGCTTATTTAGAAATTATTTATGTTTAGGCTTCTCAGAAAAATATGATTTTTAAATTAAAATTCTTACGCCATTAGTTTTTTTTTTAAAAAAAAAACTTGATGATTTGTCCAACATGCTCCATGCCCAATGCCAACTGATCCAAACCAATATGAGAATCCAACTTCATGGACATGTGAGGTATTTAATACGAGATAACTACTCGAGCTCGCCGCTTACGTACCCAATCTGTCTCTGTGCCCTGGGTCCTGCGCCAGCGATATTCGCGGCCAACGTGCTCTGGCTATCGACCAGTTTCCTCTGCTCCTGTATCCTATTCTTCAATCTCACATCCGCTACCTGATCCAGGCGTTCCAGCTCCTCCCTTTCTCTGAGTCTTATACTGCTCAGTTGTTCTGCATTCCCAACGCGCTCGCTGCCGACGTCACGCTCCCATTTAAGCATGCGGGCTTGCTTTTGCGCCTCGACAGCGAGCTCTGCGTCGGCGAGGGCCTGTGCACGGGTTAATCCCGCGTGCGTTAGTGCTTCCTGATGCTTGACCTCGGCCACATGACGTGTGCGCTGCTGTCGCATTGCGCTGTTGAATAGTTCTTCTTCAACACGCGCGCGATCTTTTATCGCCGACAGGTCTGCGCTGTGTGCCCGCTTTTTGCGCGCCTCCTCTAACTCCGCCTGGTTGGCCCAGATTTGCGCCTGCACCGCCGCCAGCTCCTTGTTTCGCTGTATCGCAAGCATGTGGTCCTCACTTTCCTTTTGGAGGCGGTCTAACCGTGCCTTGCGTTCTTGCTCTTCGAGTTGAATGTTGGTTGGCATGCCGATAGCATCATCAGGCTGTGGACCGGAGTTTGCATAGTATACATCGGCCCCACGATTTGCCTTTAGTAGTGCTAGGAGTTGCGATTTATGGTCCGAGTCTGGCAATACGCGTTGAACATACATGGTGGGGGAGTAGGTGAATTTGCCGTCGTTGAAATAATTGAATGGCTTATTGATATATCTCCACATGTCTGCCCGCAGCAGAATCTTCGTTGTGGTCAAGGGGTCAGATGATTCGAGGGCTAAAAGAAGGATGGATTTCCCATCAGATTGTACTGTAATGTCGGATTCACTCTGGAGGAGGAAATTTATCGCCTTTTCCATCTCTTTCTCTCGGCGGGGGGTCAACTCGCCAAAGTCGGCAGCATGTAGGCATAGCTCGCCAAGTGCACTGCGTCCACCATGTAGGGGGCTTGGGAAGTCAGGGTCATGCCTATACTCAATTAATACTTGCATGGCTTGTAAGTTAAGTTCTCGCGCCGCATTGTGGAGTGAGCCATCGTTTCTAGACGCTCCTGCCGCTAGTAAATTGGACATTATGGTGATAGACAGATCACCACCAATCGAAGATGCCATAGATAAAGGAGATCTCCCCGTCGCATCTGTTACGTCGACTTCAGCATCCGCTAGTAGCAAGGTCTTCACAATATCTTGTCGACGGCATTGTATAGCCAGCATGAGAGGAGTAACGCGAGATATAGGTGCTTCAAAGTTTACCTTAGCACCCCTCTCGATCAGTAAATTTATAACTCCGCTACTGATTTTCTTCTGAGGTTGAACAAGTGACCACATGAGCAAAGTCACAGTTTCTTCATCTTCTATCTCCTCCATGACTCTGCACGTTGTCATTTGATCATGATAGAACCCCGCATCCAATAATGCCCCGAGAATCTTTGTAGATCGTGGGAACTGATTCAGCGCTTTGATGACGACTGGCTCTGAGTCAGTTTGAATGAATGCAACGTCCATTCGGCTCTGCCCGTCACCGTATTCGACGAAAAGCGTGATAAGGTCATAAATATCTTCTTCAGATGCAGGGGCGTCGAATATACGAGGTAACGCAAACGTTAAAGCTTGCGAGTTGGGACTCTCACGTAGGAGTCTTTTAAGAAGGTTGGGGTCCCCTTGCGCAGCTGCATTCTGCAACGCCTCTCCGTTGTTGTAGTTGACGTCCGCACCATACTTGAGGAGTAAATCGATAAAGTCGTTTGCTAGTTGCGCATGTGTCTCAATATATAGCCCGAGTACCGTAGCGAATGCTGATCCGACTCCATCGCCAACAGCGCCTTTCTCTAGTAAGCACTTGGCAATCTCGTAGCCCCGGGTCGATAGCCACGATGAAACACGATCTGGCGCAAATGCCCTACCGAACACTAATGACGCATCTTCAGTAGTGATTTTAGTGTCCAAGAGTTTGGCAAAGGCTGATGGAGACAGTGTTGTGGTTGCGTCAATTAAAGTCTGGCAGCCATCTGCGGTGGGAGAAGCCCTGTGGCTCACAAGCAACTCAATAAGTCTTTCCTCGGGATCTTCTTCATTGACAGCACGGTTTAGAGAGGAATGAAGCGCGCTCGGTACAGGCCTTCCCGCCTGGAATATCCAGTTTAAGATGGTAAATCTCGTGTCTCTGCTTAAGTCCCAGCATGCATTCATAGCGCGGACCAAGGTATGGGAGGACGGTCGTTTTTGACGCCCACCAACCTCAGCAATGCCCAATAGCATCTCCAAGTTACCTAAGAAGGCACTCCTTGTCGCTGCTTCAATAGCCTGTCCATCGTTATAATCGGGGCTTGCCCCGTATAGCAGCAGAAGTCGAACGAGATCTTTCCCTTCATCTCCATACCTCCCAGCAGAAACGAGTTGAGCATCGACTACATCTCCAGAGACCCCTACCTGCAGAAGTAATTTAAAAATTTCCGCTCGCTTCTTCAAATCTCCCACTTGTGTGGCGGCTTGAAAGCCTCTCTGTAGTGTTTTTGAGGCTACCCTAGATTTGCCAGCCAGTAGCATCGCGAGGACCTCAACCGCCCCGGTTTTGCAAGCTTCGATGATGGCCTGACCATCTTTATGTTCTACGCTGCCCCCATTTTGTACCAGTATGGTACCAAACTCCACATCGCCATCTGTAGCGGCGGCTAATAACGCGTCCGACACTACTTCCCCAGATGCGCCAGCTTTTAGTAAACTGATAGAAGACATGCTTCTCGATCTTTTGTTCTTGCCCCTTGTTGCCTGGGCAAAGCTTGTGTTTAAAATCTCAACAGGGAAGGTCTTCTTGCCTAGAATCAGCTCCACGACGTCCTGTTGTTCTCCCTTGACGGCTTCGATCAAGGCCAGGCCATCTCGGGTATCTGCACGGGCTAGAAGGGTATTGATGAGAGGTATGTCGTCTGGGTAGGTACTAACGGCAAAGACGAGAGCTCTATTCACTTCAGTTGCCGGTATACCACCCTCTAGGATCTTTTGCGCGAATGTAAGTCTATCCATCAATTCACGGATACGAAGGGCGTGAGGCATAGCAAACGCCATCGAATTAGGGTTCGGATTCGCCGTGAATAAGACTTCTACCAATTGCATGTTTGCCGCGGCTACTGCTCGACACAATGCTTCGGCATTCATGGCGTTGACGTCGGCACCGTTTGCTAATAAGACTTTTACTGATGCGAAACTTTGTTCGTGTGAGGGTACTTTCAAAATAGCCAACACTTCCTGTAGGAGCAGCTTAGTAGCTGCATCCTTCGATTGCGTTCGGCGTAAAATCGCATCCAACTTCTCAGTTTTACCTGCGGACACAGGCAGACCCCCTATGCTCTTCAGACCTCTTTCTAGAGTATTAGCATTGGGCTGTCCCAGACATAGAATCATGCCTAGAATTTCAGGATCTGGATGTAGCACGGCACGCTCTATAGCTACCCCATCGTTAACATTGACATCCGCATTACCTTGCTGCAGTAACATCTTAAGAAGTCGTTTGTCTGATGGACTGGTTTGTATCGCTGCTTCGACAGCCGCTGATACTTCGGGCCCGCCTTGGGATGCGCCCGCTGTTAAGAGCATGTTGACCATTTGAAACCGTATCGAACTGTCATCAACTTCCATAGCCCTCGGAATTGCTCTAGCTACTACTTGGATTGTGGGTTTGCTCTTAAGTAACCGTTCTAAGAGTCGGACATCCTTCTGTGAAATAGCTGCGGTAATAGTGTGACCTTCATTAAAATTTACATCGGCATTGTAGCGGAGGAAGAGTGCGATGAGCTTCTCGTCTCGATGAGGTGGCTGCTCATCGATGGCGTTCTCGAGGGCCGAATGAACCGAAGGTCCGGTGAGCCCAGCTCTTAAGAATAGCTCTGAGATTTGATAACGCGCAAGTGAAGGTAGATTCCGCACACTGGGAAAGAGCTGAGCGAGAGCAACCGGATTGGGTGGTTTGATCGAGAGGATTAGGTTCGCGATAGCCGTGTCTCCTTTCTTCACGGCAATTTGCAATGCTAATGCACCCTTATGATCTGTCGATGCAGTCTCATGTCTCTCAAATACCATGCTTCGTGGCCCCTTTCGAATATCTTTAGATCCGACAATCTTACCTTCGGGAAACAACGGCGTAAGAAGTATTTTAACAGACTCGACATCTCCGGTTTCCACGGCATCGACCAAGGCCTCATCTAAAGGCGGTCCAGATGCACCCTTACGAAGCAGGAGATTTAGGAGTGAGTGGCGTTCTTCAAATCTCATCTTTTTTGGTAGGAGTTCCACGCACTCAGACGCGTAATGCGAGCTAAATTTAGATTTCCCACTCAGCATAACCTCTACCAAGTCAACTTTCCCTTTTGAGACGGCTTTGCGAACAACAATCGCATCCTGATATTCGATCGATGCGCCATAAGACACTAAGAGGTGTACCATTTCGAGGAAGTAAGTAGCGCAAGCCTGTACCAGGGCTTTCGATACTAGATCACCACCTGCCCCAGCACACAACAAGATTTCCGCCATGGCTATCTTTTCGTTGGGGTTAATATTTTGGTGGCTCATAAGCTGGTCGAATGCCTCGTTCAGGCCGGGCTGAGCCGGCGGCTTGTTGCCAAGGACAATGGCGAGAGCAATATCTCGCCGGCCGAGAGCTACGGCAGCTTTTAACGCGGCAGCGCCATCATGATTACCATCCGCTGTCGATTGGCTAAGGTGCGTTACTGTACCTAAGCACCCAACCCTCGCTGCTTCAACCATTGATTGTGACAACCATGACAACGACGGCCGCCCCTCGGATCCTAGAATAAGCGCAATCAGATCAGGCTGGCCACCAACGGCACACGCCTGTCGAAATGCATCCTGCCCGTCGGCAGTCTGGGCTACACTTGCACCATATCTTATAAGGAGTGAAACAATCGCGACATTTCCGTCACGAATTGCAGTGGGTAATGCAGTATCTAGGCTTAGGGCATCAGCGTAGGGCAAAAGAACCTCGACCATTTCATAATGACCGTTCTTGACAGCAATTTGGAGTACCTGACTGCGCTCGGCCAGATCGAGGCTTTTTCTTCGGCTCAATAGACTGGTCCGGCTCTTCTGTGCCAAGTTGAGATTTCCCCCAGCTAGATTTAGCTTAAGTATTAGACATTCGGCAACGCCTGGTGATCCCTGGTTGGTAATGTGAGCCACGAGGGTACTATAAATCTCTTTATATTCCCATGTCTTCTTTTTAGTCGTGAAGGCTCGTGTGAGACTCCCCTTTGGTTGCTGCCCTTGAGATTCACTGATCCGCTGTCTCTTAAGTAGTTCCTCCGCTAAGAACTCGTCGTTATCTGTTCGATACGACGGCGGGTGTTCAGGTCTTGGCAAAGGTGACGGGAGAGATTGACTGGTTATACCCCATTCCTTGCCTAGGACTTGAAGTCGCGTTTGCTTATTTTCTTGGATATAAGATTGCTCCATGGTATAGACGAGACCAGATATGAAGCATTCAATAAACAAGACTCTTCATAGGATACAGGCGAGTATACAACTCCCTGGGAATAGCAATGTTGAACTAAGCTATAACCTTAATCATGAATGCAAACGCACCCTAGTAACCATCGATAATATCTCATAGCCTTCTTTGTAGTTATTCCATGCTAAAGTTGAAGAATAAGGGTAGCTGATAAGTCGTGGCTGACGACGTGATGGTTACTGAAACCGGGTAACAAAAATGCTTCTTGGGACTCCAATCAATGCAGCTAGGTGATTATTAGGTTAGCTTGGACAAGGTGAACGAGTGATTTATGAGAACGAATGCGATGTCGAGCAGCTAAAGAATAAAAAGATAACTATGAGTAAAAGAGAAGAAAAGACATGGGATGTTTCACGAGTACGCCTCGAACTATGAGACGGGGTCAGGTCCAGGAGAGAGAAGCTTAAGCCACATCCAGGGGTGTTTGAGTGAGTGGATCAATTGTCATCTCTCAGGCACTGCTAAGGTTCTTACTAGGTAAGTACTGTATTATAGGTACCTTCTGACCTTTACCTACTTAGTGAGAAATAGTGGCTGTGCTGCTGTGATGGCCAGACTGCACGACCCATTAGATTAAGTAGGTACATAATCTAGTACACAGTACCCTATATTTATTCCCTGTTGTATGTAACTCTTCGTCATTTCCCGCCTATCCTCCCCGCTATCTCCCCTGCACTGCCTTGGCGGCATGGTAACATTGCGCAACCGACAGCGCGTCAAGTCGCCGAAAATCAATTTACAGCTAAAATATTTCCGATGTTCCCATCTAAAACTTATGCTGCTGTGAACTGCCACGCATCCTTCGGTCTCTGATTCGCTCACCGGTCTGCAATCTTTTGCAGTTTGTGGGTTGCCGTCGCGTCCAGGCAGTAACATAAAAATTACGTGTAGTACCATGCAGTAACCATACGCAGTTTGCTGCGTACAATGCTCATGCTGCCCGACGGATCGGCTGCTTGGTGGTGGTAGCGAGTACGAGGCGCGGGTTGATTCAGCCCATGATTCGATGCCACCTATTTATACACAACTTATTAGAAGCGTTAGAAGCGTCTTGGTACACTAGATGAGTAGCTTAAAATGTGGTGGCTATGCATATTCCAGCTATAACGCTATAACTACCTTAGACAAGAAGATTCTCATCCCCCGGCCTAGGATAGGATACTTTAACCCAAGATATCTGGGGTTACAGTGGTCTTGGATAGATCCATTGCAGGGATATCGTGGACGACGAGGCACAATTCATCATATATGACGAATCGAGAAACGACTAAGTTTACCATTAGGTAGTTGTATCAAAAGAAACGTATATCTCATTTTCAACGATAACTTGACGTTATCATTATTTAGTGGCTTAGCTCGAGCACCGCGCTCATGAAATCTCGTCGGAATTTCAACGCATACTTCCAATATCACTATCCCGAACCCCTACCAACCATTCATCTAATGTGACCTAACGTGTCAACCATAGGCAAGTCGGATTTCGGTATCGAACGGAGATTTCGTCTATTCTATGAGTAAACGCGCGGGGATTGAATTGCATTGGCCAGTCAAATTAAGCTGCTAATCAACTCTCACCATGGATGCGACTCGGAGTACCTAGTCGTACACTCAGGCGCCTCAAGAGGCCTTGCCCTTAACACCAGCTAGCAGCTCAGCTGGGGGTTCCTGTCGGTATCCCTTCGGGTTGTTCGACACCCACCGCCATAGGTCCTCGCATGCCTTCTCCATGGTGAGCTCCGTCTTCCACTGTAGTTCTTGATTTGCCCTGGTCGGGTTGGCAGTAAGATCTAGCACATCACCCTGTCTTCGCGGTACCACCTCGTACGGCAGGTCGCGGCCAACAACCTTGCTAAATGCCTTGATGATCTCAAAAACGGTGCTGCCTCTACCAGAACCCAAGTTCCACGCCTTGACGCCAGGCTTGTGTTCACGAAGATAGTTCAGCGCAACCAGATGGCCTTTCGCGAGATCGACAACATGGATGTAATCGCGAATGGCAGTTCCATCACGGGACGGGTAATCTATGCAATACTTCTATTAGCGTCCCCCAGACTAAAGTTTAGGGAGCAAACTTTACTTACCATCGCCAAAGACCAGGAGTTTCGGTCGGTCACCAGTCGCAACTTTACCCAGCAACGGCAGTAAGTTGTAAGGCACGCCTTGGGGATCCTCGCCCATGATGCCAGTAGGGTGCGCACCACAAGGGTTGAAGTATCGTAGGTTGGCACCATTCCATTGCTCAAACGGCTTGTTGGCCTTCTTCAAGTTCTGGCGCTGCGCACTGATGAAGTCCTCGATTATGTTCTCAACAATAGCCTTGGTTCTTCCGTACGTGTTTGTAGGTCCAATAGGGCAGTGCTCAGGAATGGGAATCATGTTCTCGAAACGAGTCGCGTCACCGTAGACAGTTGCTGAGGAGGAAAATACT
Source organism: Entonaema liquescens (assembly GCA_902805475.1). Classification (NCBI taxonomy): domain Eukaryota; kingdom Fungi; phylum Ascomycota; class Sordariomycetes; order Xylariales; family Xylariaceae; genus Entonaema; species Entonaema liquescens. Next base: position 765,205 of record CADCSX010000006.1, read on the forward strand.
ATGTTGGTAACATCGTGCTTCTGCATAGATCGCAAGAGAGAAATGGTGCCACCAACGTTAACTCGGTAGTACTCGAGAGGGATTTCAGCAGATTCGCCGACAGCCTGGTTCGTAAGTCAGCGACACGGTATGGGCGTATGGGGGGTCGGCGGGCTTGCCTTGAGGGCGGCGAAGTGGATAACGCTGTCAATTTTGGGGTGAGCAGCGAAGACTTTGTCGAGCTCATCTTGCTCAGTAAGGTCAACCTTATAGAAAGTTGGTCTCTTGCCGGAGATGAGCTCGATACGGTCGAGAGCGACCTCGGACGAGTTGTAGAGGTTATCTACAATGATAACCTCGTAACCATGCTCAAGTAGGGCGAGCGAGGTGAAGGATCCGATGTAGCCAGTGCCACTACACGCGAGTGGTTATTAGCATAGCTGTCTAACCCAATTGATGGTTTCTCTTTGTTCCAAGGTCTAACAATTATAAAGGAGGGGCACAGGTATGTGAAAGACGCAGACGCAGACGCAACACGATGCAATCCATATATTGGAAAGAATAGATGAGGAAATAAAATGGAACTTACCCGGTAATTAGAACGGTTCCTACAGCCATGTTTACGTGCTGAAAAAACCAATTGATGATTTGAAAGTGGTGGAGGATATGAAAGACGTTACGAATGGGAAGCTTGTAATAGAGGGGCACCTGTTTATAGAGGAGGATGCGCGACAGATAATGCGATAGAGTCGCAACTCTTGAAGATGCGGCGGTCAACAGCGATCTCCATTTTAAAATCGGAACGAAATTGGAGGGGTTGCTGTTTGCCCCTCCTTCCGATAGACAATAAGAAGGCTTCTACAGTAAATTGACCCTATTGAAACTGTAGAAGGTGCAGTAGCGGGGGTGGAGTTACACAGTATGTACCCGCTTGAGACATTTGAAGCAGGATAACATAAGAAGACATGGGTTTTTAACCGTCAGTCGATAGTCTGTTAGAAATTATCACATAAACAGGTTAGATCAACACCATATGTTGTGTTGCCATTAACGTGGATAATTTAACTGGGTAATATAGTTGTTTAAAAAGGGATATTATATATTATTACCATTAACACCGCATAAGTTTATAATGACGATGTGTCGATGATTTATTAGTTTTAAATAATTAATATTTAATATCATTAAAATTAAACGTTAAAAATAATAAAATTAAACTTTATTTATTTTTCACGTGACATAAATTATTAAAATTACAATCACAACGATTTTAATTATTAAAAATAACCCGTTCGCGTTATACGTATATATTTTACTCGTATTATAATAATAATTTTTTTTAAAAAAAATTTATAAAATAAAATTAAATAAAAATTAAATAAATTATATATAAAAAAAAATATTATAAAATTATTTAAAAAATAATAAAATTTTATATTAAAATATTTTATTTTATTTATATTTTTATATAATTAAATTTTAAATTTTAAAATTATAAAAAATAAAAAAATTATAATATATATATAATTATATTACGTAATTATATATTTATTTTAATAATATTTATTAAATATATATTATTTTAAATATTTAATATATTAATTTATAAAATATATTTTTATAATAATTATAATAATTTTAATAATTACGGTAATTGCGGTGGTTGCGGTGGTTACGGTGGTTATGGTGGTTGTAATGGTTGGTGGTGGTTTATGGTGGTGGTTTATTATAGTTATAATAATTTCGAAAGTGGATAAGGTTTAGTTTTATTATTTTTAACGTTTAGTTTTAGTGATATTAATTAATGTTTATTTGAAATATTAAATGTTTTTATTTTAATTTAATTCGTTTTTTGTAAATGTTAAATTTTAATATATATTTAATTTAACACGAAATAATTTTAAAATTTCGTGCATTAAAATAATTAATTAATTACATGTATTTTAATATTAATATTTAAAATAAATAAATTTATTTTAACGCCGTTAAAATGTAAAAAGAAATTTAAACCACTTAATTAAGCCGAAAATGAGGTAAATTGCAAGAGCTTTACGTACATTGGATAAATCTTGGCAACTTACATAATGCACTTACTTTAAATCAAGACAAATTTAGAAAAGACTGCCAAGAAATCGTGGCTTACGCGTTTTGGCGTTTACGTGTGTGGCACCGTGAATTTTAGAGCCTGAACCTTTGGCTCTCGAGACTCAGCCAAGAATAGGTTAAAGTACCTACATACATACATCATATCAGAACATTCAACTAAATAGATTATCTCCATTTACGCGGCGCGACGCGACCGGATGAAGCTTAAAATTTAGAGGCTTTGAAGCTTCGAAGGCTAAGGATTCCCCCCTAATCTAGATCAATCAGTTATGAATTACGTTGTCGGTATTTTGACCAATTCGACACGTCCATTCCAGTCATTTCTTTGACGATTCTAGATGCACCAATAGATGCACGAAAAAGGCAAAGAAAAGCATTGTGCACTTCATGCTTCAAAGCCGTCTTCGGAAACTTCAATATCAAGTCTCTTCCTAACTTGACAACTCCGGCCCCCGACCTTTATGCATCTGGAACTACGTATACTGGTGTCGCCGGACCCGGTAGGTTCACGCTCTCTGCGTTGTAATAGCTCTAGCAACTCTAGTAGCTCTTAACAAAGCAAAGATAACTATTTTCGCGCCCGGACGCTTTCAGCTTCACATCATCACGCGAAGCCTTAGGTATTAGGAAAGGTGGCCAAGACAATGACCAGACCCAGATCCATTCATTTACATCTACCCCCATCAAAAAAAGAAGGATTCGTCAACAATTCATTACTTTCTCATTTCTCATCGTGATCTTCTAGATCAACATCAGCAAAATATACTGCACGACAAGCTAGTTGCGTAAGATTTGTGAAGTGAGTTGATTAGTACTTCGAGTTCTAGGGCAGGGGTGATCTTAGGTACGTTCAAGCAGCTCAATTTTATTATTGCTTTTAATCGCTGCCTTGCGAGTTCTCACTATCTCTTATGTGAAGAGAACTGTGGCAGAAAAAAATCCCTAATTTTCATATCATCCTACATAAACCTGCGGCATTAGTATATCCTCCACATGTGACTTTTTTACATGTTTTCCAAAAGTCCAAGTTATAGTCTGCTAACCTGGTCCTCATTAGTCTTCTTGCCGGAACCATTCCGGTTTAATTCACCATGTCTGGACGTAGCACACGTGCGAGAAGCCGGGCTACCGGCGCAAGTGATACTCCAAACACTGTACGCCAAAATTTCTATTCTGAGCCGCCACCGGCAGATCTTCCCAGTCTGTACCCGGTTCATGATGGATCATACGGCATGAATACACATCTCAACCTCGACTCCGTGAAGAAGCGTCGAGGCAGAAAGGCAAAACCTGCATATGTTACTGAAGATGACGAGGATGAGCGCTTTGCTAGACGAATCAAGGGGAAAGATGGTAAGCTTTATGCGATGGATAATGATCTCAAAAAGATTGTCGAGGTCACCGTCGAGGAAGCCGAAAAAGACGACGGACTCGATGAAGAGCTAGAGCAAGCATCAACTCCTATACAGGATTTCTATCCACCCAGTACCCGACTAGACGCGCAGAAAGGATTCCAAGACCAAACAGGAACCCTAAATGGAGAGCATCAAGGCGATGTTGATGAACATGACGGGATCGACAAGTACCCATATGACCCAACGCACGGGTGGAAACAAGGCACCCAATACGTCGACGATTATGAAGGCCCTCGTGTTACTAAGTTAGGCCAGATGTTCACAGATGAGGAGCAAGACCAGCAGCAACCACCGTATGCTCCTATTCAGTACAGGTCTCCAGATCCTGAAACTCTCGTTCATAATGCGTATCCGTCAGCGCCGTCCTCATCTAAAGATTCCTTCTATGGGTTACCAATAGGACGAGGTGCCCCGTACCCCCCTACGTCATTTACCGCTCCTGCACGCTCGTTTATACCTCCAGATTCATCAAGGAGTTTTACGACTGAAAATGGACTATATGGCGACGCCACATTCACAATACCCCTAGGGCCCGATGATATTGCAAAGTTAGGTTTGACCCAAGGTGAAGCGGAGCGAGTAAATACTATCGTTCAAGACATGCGAATATCGTTACGAGACACACCTTCTTACCCTCTGCACACAGTGGATCACCTAACACCGCGGGAAATCCTGGCGGTCAAGACCTTAATACAGGATATGAGCAACGATCCGGAGGAGACAGAAAAGATTATAGCCGAATTAGACCGGGTTACAGAGCAAGCCAAGTCTAATCAAAAAGCAAGGACGGCGACTAATTCGGCTCCGTCTAATACTGCAAGCACTATCCAAAATACTCCTGTCGTTAATAATGTTTCCGGACAAGCCACTTCAACTATCGACCCTAATAACAAAAAATTCAACACTAGAACTCGCCGAGCTAGAAGAATTAGCGGAAATAAGGGCAAAGGTAAATTCATGAATGATAAATTGTCTCTAGTCCAACCAATAGAAGATTTGGACCCCCTCGATGATGGACTCATTGACGCGGTTAATGATCAGCCTGATCAAGGTTTGGATGATCGTGCCGCAAATGATCTGTCTGGCGGCTCAAACTACAACTTCCCGCTGCCTTTCAAATCATTCTTAGATGGAACCATCAGACGACCACGTAGAGAACGACGTGCTACTCGGAAACAGTACACATTGTTTGACTGGGCGGGGCTTGCAGGCTCACATAGCTGGTCGAGATTGATTTTTGTTTTTCTAACTATTTTACTATGTGCCTGGTTCATACTAACTGTTATCGGCGGGGATTTCCCGCCGACGCGGGACGATGTCTTCGTGGAACACGGCGCTCAATGGCCCAGCTGGGGCGGCATAAAAGACAATATTAGTAAGCTCGTACCTTCAGGGGGTGGGAGCAAGTTTGATCTCAATAAGTCAGGCGACACACAAGCGAAACTAGTCAACAATCTCAAGCCTAAGATTCCTGATCAAGTCTTTGTCGAGAAGGACGGAAATGGCAAACTTAAGATATCACAGGACTTCTGGCACGCTCTACGAAACCTCATCAGGGAAGACGATATCATTCTGACTCTAGAAAACGTCAAGAAGGAGGCACCGGAAATCTCCAGCGCGCACTGGCTCGCGATAAAATCACGTTTAAGCAAGGATGGGTTCGGGTTACATACCGGGTCAAATGCTTCCTCGGGTGATCACACGGCACCAATTGATAAAGCCTCAGTCCTCCGATTCTGGGACAACTGGGTCAGTCAGAATGAGGAATCGTTGAAAAGGATGGTAGGTGGGGTTGCCATCTCTAGAGAAGAGTTCATGAAACTATTCCGAGGGGAAATTAAGTCTTACCAACAAGAAATTCGCAAGGAGCTTGTAGCCCAAGATGCTCGGATTAAGGAACTTGTAGAGGCAGTGACTAAGCTCCGCAAATCTCCAAAGGATTCACACGGTGGTATGACCGAACGGGAAGTCAAAACCATCGCAGACGCGGCGATACGGAAAGCTATCGAGAATGCTAAACTCGACGCCATGGCCAGCGGCCGTATTCGCGGCCACGCGAACGACATGATCATCAACCAGATCAACTTCTTTGGCATAGGCGCCGGCGCAGTTATCGATCCTCATTCTACTTCATCGCCCTGGGAAATCCCTAAGGAGTACTTACAGAGAAATACTAAGCCGTGGTATCTACGCGACGGCTATAAGCCTCAGCCACCCACGGCCGCTCTAAGCCCCTGGAGCGAAGAAGGCGAATGCTTTTGCGCCGGGAAGACCGTCAAGGGCGTTCCGCAAGTCACCAACTCGCTTAGTATTATGTTAAGCCGTAGCATCATTCCGCAGCACCTGGTCGTAGAGCATATCCTGCCGGGTTCGACGCTAGACCCGGATGCGACGCCTAAGGATATCGAAGTGTGGGCGTATATCGAAGAGGTAACGCTACGTGACGAAGTACGTGCCTTCTCATCAAGTCACATGCCCATCCAAATTACCAGCAAGACTCCCGCAGTACCAGAGGGCTTCGTCAAGATCGGCCAATTCACGTTCGAGCAGAGGGATCACGGCGACGGCATCCAGATCTTCAAAATGAGCAGCGAGCTTGCGCGCATGCGCGCTGCTAGCAACCACGTTATTATCAGGGCAGTGTCGAACTACGGCGCGCATCACACGTGCTTCTACCGCCTCAGATTATACGGCGAGGTCGTGGAAACGTCACCTTGGGAGACCGGCCGTTAAGAATACGACGTCCTACTTATAGGGAGAAGAGGAGGTCGTACGAAGCACAACGGGGGGCGAAAAAGGAAAGGGGGAGAGACACGCAGTTATATAGAACGGGTTCGAGTTGGTTCGCTTTAACCGACCCACCCAACAAGACAGAGAGCTTTAGGGAGTTTTGGTATCGATTTTTGGTATTTCGCATGAGCGGCAGGGATCCGGAGTGAAAGAGGGGGCTGGCGAGGGTCAAGCCAAGGGGATTGATGTGATGATACCAAAGCTCTACGTGTTATAATCTCTAGCTCGATTCTAGCTTTTATCTTATTTTATTACTATTTCTTTTTTTTTCCTTGTTAACTACTCTCCTTATCCAATCATGGGAACGTGCATACGCAATCTGATACTCTGATTCATCGGTTAACAGATATACTAGCTTGCTCTTTATGCTTCCATTACTAGTGCTTAAATCATGTAAACGCGCGTCTATTGTGTTTGAATCAACACTACCTAGGTATACTATAAGGACCACATCTGTATGTGTCTATCTCTTCTCCTCGTAGCTCCAGAGAAAGTAAGCAGAGAAATATCTAGTTAAAAGAAACCAAATAAGTAGCCAATCCTCTCTTTATCTAAACCAACCCCATCTGAGCGATTCGAGCTTTCGAACTTGCGTATCTCTTACGTGAGAGTTACATACCTAGAATGTAGACCTGTGTAGGATTATAACGGTACTGCTCCCACATCCACCCAATTGTGTCAATCGTGGTCAGAATCTCATGCGACCTATCCCTCATTTCAAACCATAAAGCTATAAGAGAGACCCGTCCCAATACATGCTCCCCTATAAACCCGCAATAACGCTACCGGTCCCTACCCAATCTCTCCTCTCTATCTTCCGTCAACTCATACGCCGGCCTAAACTGGCGACCATCCGTCTTCCCGGTCGAGCCCTTCAGCGCCGGGTTAGGGTGTGTATCGTCCGTTCCGCCGAGGGACGTATATCCCATATCATAAAGCGGGCAGTAGGGAATATCCAAAGCCCGAATAAACTAAATGCACCATTACGTTAGATTTCCGCAACCAGACTTTCCTAGCCAAGGAAGAAAGGAACGCGAAGAACTTACACCCCAGACCTCGCGGTAATGCCAGTCGATAACCGGGTGTATGCGCATGAAGCGCGGCCAGTCGGCATCCGTCTCGTCGAAGAAGGTCAGGGCGGCGCCGTGCGGGTCGGTGCGGCGGGTGCCGACGAACACGGCCTTGACCTCGGGGCGCTCGCGCAGGTACTCGGTTAAGGCGGGCTTCATAGGCTGGTTTGAGGTGGTGAGGTCGAGGTGGTAGATGGCCGAGGTGGTCGTGACGAATTCGTCAACTTCGGCGAACGGGAGCGGCGGTCGGATATAAAGGGCTTGGAGGCGGTGCGGGAATGGTGGTGGTAAGGAGGAGGAGGATTCGGCTTGGGGGGTTGCGGAAGACTGCGACGAGGACGGATGTTGTAGAGAGGCGGATGAGGGGAGAGAAGCGAGGATTAAAATTAGTAGGACGAGACAGTCTTTCCCGCCGTTATAAGATAGTGATAGTTCTTCGGGCCTGTTGTATTGCGGTCAGCTCATGTTGGTCTTGTAAAGGCTATCTTGTTCCAATAATTCCGTAGTCGTCCCTCCGGTCTTCTCTGACATATTGTGAACTCTCCCGGGAGACTTGGACTCGAAAACGAAAGGAAAAGGAAAAGAAGAGAGGGAATTATGTACCTATATCGCCGTAGCGCTTCGTCTATAACACCTCTTGCGATAATGATCTGATTCTTAACAGAGTTGAGAACTTCATCTTCCGTCGGTGTATCAAGAAAGCTGTCGACCTTGGCCTTGAGTCCGCGACACAGAACCTCAAGCTCATTGGGTGTCGTGCCGTTCGTACGTTGATGGGACGAGGCCGACCCGTTTTCGAGCGTTGCCATAATCCGTCTCGTCTCAGTATATCCTTTATTTTATACCTAGGTACTCTTTTCTAGTTTGGCCGTTGGTTAAGGAAATGGGGTGTCCTCGAGGCTGAGACCGGCGGGTTTTTTTTTTTGCTCATTGAATGTCGCTTGCCATGCTACGACTTAGAAGGTCGTCGTTTTCATATCGACAAATCGGACCGAGATGGCGAGGTAATGGTCTGACGAGATTTATATGAGTAAGAGTAAACTTAACAGTGGACCTTGTTGTTGCGGCTGACGAAAGCTGGGCGTTGAGAAGTTGAGGGTTGATGATATTGAATGCGACGTTCCAAGGCTTCTTACAGTAAGATTCGACAATTTTATGGGTCAAAAGTATTAAGTATTGGATAAACCCCCTTGCTGACCCTTTTACAAGGTCTAGCCCTTGGCAAGCCTTGGGTACTACATGGAGGGGTCGCGGGGTTATTAGGTTGTATACCGATGTAGGAATTATAGGGAATGTAACATTCGTTATACGTTATCGATAATTACCTAAGGGCCTAAAGGTATACATAAAATGCGCATGTGAATCTTGGAAGCTTGTGATACTAGGCCCTTATAATGTATCCTCCTACCTTTTAATAGGTACTGTAATTTGAGAAATATGTAAATTCCAATATCAATAATAGATAAATTTAAAGACTACATGAATCAAAGTCTTCAACTCTTTAATCCTCAAGCAACCCAGCAGCCAACGCCTCATAATCCTCCAGGGTATCTGGTGCCTCTCCAACTTCGATAACTTTTCCTTTGCCCTTTTTACTTTTGGCTTTCTTCCTTTCGTCTTCCGAATCGTCTTGGAACCACTTCTTCACTTTCTTCTTCGGGCGCTTCTCTTCTTCCGCTTCGCTACCACCACTTCCACCTTCCCCTGCCATCGGCAGAGACGCCATAAGAGCAAGGGGATCTTCACCGTCATTAGCACCCGAGAGTCTGGGCATGCCACCCATCGCCTCGTCATTCTCCATTGCTTCCCGGGCTTTCCGTTTCTCTTTCTTCTCTCGCCGTCTATCCTTCGCGAGCTGCTTATCGCTGATATCTGCCTCCTTAACCTTATTCGCTTCACTTTCTACGAATTTCTGCCGCTGAGCCTCTGCAGATCCGTCCTGTATGAAATCTTCTTCGCCAATGATTCTGTATGGATGATGTGCCATTCCCTCATCGTCGAATACCACCTTATCTCCTTTGCCTTTGAATTTGAGCATCTTCTTTTTAGACTTAAGCATCTTTTCCCTGCGCTTAGAATCCACCACGAACGGCTCTTCGCCCCCAAGGCCAGTGATGATCTTCTTTCCAGGGGCTAGTCCGTCGCCCGACCCGGCATCGTTCAAGTCATCCCCTTCTAATACTCGCTTTACGGAAAGGAAGTCTTGATCATCGTCGTCGTCATCGTTCGCTGCTTGCCCCTCATCACCAATCAGTTTATTATAGTGACTTGTTAACACGTCTTGGTTCGTTCTCTCGAACATGCGATCGTACTTCGTCCGTACTTCGCCCTTCTTTCGCTTTTTCTTATCTTCGTCCAATTCGGATTCCGAGTCGCTAGATAGCCCAGCGCGAGGCGCATTCTTTATCTTTTTCACATCTTCACCCTTCTGGTATCTGATCTGCGGTGCACCAGGCAATCCCAAGCTGGCAGCATACGCATCCAGGTCCAATTTTTTTAGGTTGAATATTTCCTTATCCTTCTGTAGGTGAACAGAGCGGGTGTAACTGACGAATGCTTTTTGCCCCAGGTACTTCAGGTCCGGATTTTTGAAGCACATATCCTGAATCTGATTCTTGATGCTCTGCTTCTTCTTTTCCCGCACATTGACTCTCTCTATAGGCACCTTCCTTTGCTCTAATCGTTTAAGCATGCCTTTCTCCTCGCTTGGATCTAAGAATAATACCGCTTTTCCGTTCCTTTCGTAACGTGCAGTCCGCCCAACACGGTGAATGTAAGTATCGGTATCCTCGGGACAGTCCATCTGTACTACCCAGTCTACAGCAGGGAAGTCTACACCACGTGCAACCACATCCGTAGCAAAGAGGCAGGAGTATTTAGCGGCAGCAAATCTCGATGTAATCTCTAGTCGCGCTACCTGCTTCTGCCTGCCATGCAAATGAAGTAGCGGGATACCAGGTTGTAGATGACGGAAGCTCTCGTACACGAAGCGGACTTGCTTGCCTGATGACAGGAATACAATCATCTTGCTCTTGAGGTTAGCTTTTATAAAGCCGTATAGGGTTTCCATCTTTTCTGCTAGGGGCGTGACAAGGTAGTGTTGCGATAGCGTCGCAGGGGTCGCAGCGGCAGCGGCTTCGTGGACAGCTACGTATTCGGGATCCTTTAAGCTCAGTCTTGCTAAATCCGAGACCTTCTTGCTTTGGGTAGCGCTGAACAACATTGTCTGCCGCGATTTTGGGAGATGCTCTACAAGTGCGTCCACAGCTGATTGGAATCCCATATCCATTATTCGGTCAGCCTCATCTAGGACTAGTATCTGTAAGTTGTCGACATCGAATCCGGCCGTCTGATCCAGATGCTGTAGCATACGGCCAGGAGTACAAACTAGGATATTCATCCTTCCCAATCGTTCGGCCTCTTCACGTAGACTCTTGCCTCCAATGATTAAACCAGCAGAAAAGGTATGATGTCTCCCAATCTTCCGTAAAACTTCAAAAATCTGCACGGCAAGCTCGCGTGTAGGCGAAATGATCAACGCTCCTAATCCATCGTATTCGGTCCATTGCGCGCGGTAGAGCTTCTCGAGGACAGGGACGAGGAAAGCAAGCGTCTTTCCGGAACCAGTTTTCGCAGCGCCGAGAATATCGCGACCCTTTAAACCGAGGGGAATCGCTCGGGCCTGGACGTCGGTCAAAGTTTGGAAATGCGACGCTTCAAGACCAGAAGCAGTTGGTTTCGATAAGGGAAGCGTTGAGAACTTGGTGGTGTCATCGGATTTTAGATCCTAGAGAGTCTTATTAGCTCTACTCTTCGCAATGATGTTTCTTTTGGGTACGTTATACGATGATGACTTACAAGCTCGTCTACTGCTTTTTGTAGTTTTTGGATATCCTCTTGATCCCGTTTCCTCTTTAAAGACTTTGTATTTTCCTTGTGCGATTGCTGCTTTTGCGGCGCACGATTCCCTGCACGAACCGCAGGCATTGCGATTATTCGGTTACTGATGACTTGCAAAATAATTTCTGGTACTCGGACTCGATGCGCCTGTAAATTTTAGAAGAAAAAATAGACTTGGCGGGGATTCTGCCCAGACTACAAGTAATTTAGTAGCTAAGTTTATCGCTTATCGGTTGACCGCCTAAGAGGATGTTTTATTAGATATTAGTGCTGTTTACACAAGTTCGACGTAGCATCCCCAAGGGGGTACTACGCATTGATTAAGGAAACGGGTAATGATTTAAGATTTAACCGGAATATTTTTGTTTAAATATATTTTTTACTAAAAATTAAATAATATTAGTTAAAATAATATTTTTAATTATTAAATATAAAAACTTTAAAATTTATTTATTAAAATATTAATTTAATATTATTAATTTTTAAATTTTTTTAAATAATTAAAAAATTTTTATAATTAAAAAATTATTAATTATTATTAAATTTATTTATTTAAAAATTTATTTTTATTTGGAAAATTATTTAACTTTTTTAAATTAATTTAAATTACATATTTTAAAGTTAAATTTTTATTAATATTTTTTAAATGTTATAAAAAAATTTTATTATTATTAATTAAAATAAATTTATTATTTATAATATTTATTTAAATTAATTTAAAATAATTTAAATATATTAATTTATCCGTAATTTTGGTATTTAAATTAATTATTAATTTATAATATTTAAAAATTAATAAAAAAAATTTTAAAAATAAATGTTATTAAAAAAATTTTTTTAAATAATAATATTTAATAATTTTATTAAATTTAATTTTTATAATTTAAATATAATTATATATTATATACGATTTTAATATTTAAATTTTAAAGAATATATTAATTTTATTTAATATAATTTTAAATAATTTTTAATTTTTATTTAATTTGTAAATAATATATTTTATGGTTAATATTTAGTTATTTAAAAAGTTTTTTTTTAAATTGGTAAATTTATTAAATATAATTATATTAAAGTTATTTAAATTTAATTTATTATATATATTTAAAATTGTTTTTATATATTTTATATAAATAAAATATTTTTTTACAAATATGTTTTTAAATATAAATATTTTTAATTCCTTTATTAATTATATTGTTAATTTATTATAAAAAAAGTAATTTATAATATTATTTTATATATTACCATTATTTTTTATAATATTATTATTATTGTTTTTACTTTTTTATAATTAAGTTAAATTTAAATTAAAATTATTAAATTTATAATTTTAAATAATTAATAATTTATTATTTATATTTTTAATATTATTATTATTTTATAAAAATGGTAATAAAATATTATTTTAAATTATTTAATAATTTATAAAATTATTATGTAATATTAATGAATTTATAAGTTTATTTTATAATATTAAAATTATAAAAATGTATTTATAATTAATATATATTAAATATTTATTAAAAAAAACTTATTATATTATATTTAATATATTAACTTTTAATAGTAAAATTTAAATATTAAGGATAAATTATAATTAAAAAAAAATAACATATTTTAAGTTAAATTAAAAAAATTAAAGTTTTTTTTATTATTAAAAAATATTATTTTTTTAATAATTATCTTTTTTATGCAAAATTAAATTATAATAAATATAAAATAAAGGTAAAATTATATATATTAATACGTATATTTAAAATGATATATATGTTTTTTTCAATAATTAAAATTTTTATTATATTTATTATTTTTTTTATTTATATTATTAATTTTTTATAATTATTAGTAAAAAATTAAATATTATTATTATAATATGGGATTAATTTAAATAATTAAGAAATATTATCCTTAAGATAATAATGTTATTTATAAATTAATTTAAATATTTATATTTTATAATAATTTTTTTTAATTTTTTAAGAAAATTTTTAAAAAAGAAAATTAAATTTAAATTTTTTTTTTTAATAATATTAATATAAAATAAAATCCTATAATAATTATGTTATTTTAAAGTTATTAATAATAATTCTTAAATTTATTATTTTTTATATTTAAAAAAAGAAATAGGTAAATTTTAATTTAAAAAAAAAATAATAAAAAAACTTACCTTTATTAATTTTTTTTTTAATATATTAATAAAATATTTATTAATTAATAATTATATAATATTTAATAAAATATAATTTTATATAGATTTTATTCTTTATATTAATTTATATAAAAAATAAAATTTTATTAAAAATTTAATTATTTTAAAAAACACTTTATTATTTAATTTTAAAAATTTAATAATATATTTTTAAATTTATCTTTAAATAATTAAATAATTTAATTAATTAATACTTTTTTCTTATTTAAAATTATTAAATTATTATTATTTTTATAAAATAAATTATTAAAAATATTTTTAATTAAAAAAACTTTTTATAAATTTTATTTTTTCAATTTAAACATATTTATTACCATTATTATTACCATTATTACTATTATTAATAATAATAATAATAATAATAATATTATAATTAAAATAATTTATAAATATAATATTTAAAATATATTTAATTTTAATAAAAAAAATATCTCGTTATATATATTTATTAATAATTATATATATTATAAAATATATTTATATAATTAATAAATATATAATTTTTTAAATTATATAAAAGGTAATTTAAAAAATTTATGTTTATATTATTATTTTCTCGTATTTTTTTTATAATAATGTTTTTTTTTTATTAAACTTTTTTTTTTACCATTAATTTAAAAAAAACAATTATTATATTAATTATATTAAACTTTTTTTAATTATTAATTAATAAAGTAATTATAAATTTTATAATATATAATTATATTAAAATATAATTAATATAAATTTAAAAAACATTTTAATTTTATATGTTTAAATTTATGGTTATTTATATATTAATAATTATTAATATAATTAATATATAAATAATTGCAATTTATGGTAAAAATATATGGTATTTTTAATAATAATATTAAGTTAAAATATTAATTTAATGAATAGTGTTTACGTTTATTATTATTATAATAATGGTAAAACGCGTTATTTTTTTATAAATATATAAAACTTTTAATAATATAATATATTATATATATATATTAATTAAAGATTAATAATTTTATTAATATTAATATTAATATTTAAATTAATACTTGTTTTACTTTTTATTTTTATTTTATTTTTTATTTTTATTTTATTTTTTATTTTTATATTAATAAAGTTTATAATTATTATTATTAATTTAAAAATAGTTTATTATATGGATTTATATAAATTTATGTTTAAATAAAAACGAATTAATGTTTAAGTTAATTTTAAAAATAAGTTAACGGTGTTATTTGTTATAAAAAAAAAAAAGAAAAAATAATAATATATGTAATAATTATTTTTAAAAAAAAAAAAATAATAAAATTGTTAATAATAAATAAGAAATTTTATTATATAACATATTTAAGTTTATAAATGAAATAAATTAATTATAATTATTTATTAATATTTATAAAAACTTTTTAAATTATAAATTATAATTATATATATAAATATATATTTTAATAAATATAATTATAATATTTTTAAAATATATAAATATTTATTATAATTTAAATAATTATAATATTATAAATATGTAAATATTTATTATAATTTAAATAATTATAATATTATAAATATATAATTATTTATTATAATTATAATTTATTTTTATATCATTTTTTCATATAATTACCAAATATTATTAAATCGAAAATATAATATTAAAGTTTTTTATACGTATAAAAATTTCTTAAAAAAATAATTTTATATTTATTATAAAATAATATATTAAAATATATATTTTAATAACCAATTATTATTTAATAATAAAATAATTAAAAATATAATATATTATTTAAAATAAAAAAAAAATTTAATTAAAGTTTTATAAATTATAATAAAGTTTTTAATTGTATAAAATAAAAATTAATATATATAATTATAAATTAATTTTTAAAATTTAATATATAAATAAATTTATTAAAATATTTTTACTTATATAAAAAATATTAATATTATATTTTATATTTAATTAAATTTAATAAATATATAAAAAAGTAAAATAAAATAATTAAATTATTAAATACGAAATTAATAAAATTATTTAAATAAAAATAAATAATACCATTTATAAAATTTTTTTATATTTATATTTAATTTAATTTAATATTTATTTATATGATTTTACTTTTAATATTTATAATTTTAATAATTATAATATGATAAAATTAACGTTAAGAAATTGTTTAAATAAATTTATATTTTATAAAAAGGTTTTTAATTATTAAAAATTTTAAATAAATATTAAAAGTTTTTAAAAATTAATTGGAAATTATAATATTAAAGGTTTTTAAAAGTTAATTAAAAGTTATAATATTAAAAGCTTTTGAAAATTAATTAAAGGTTATAATATTAAAAGCTTTTGAAAATTAATTAAAGGTTATAATATTAAAAGTTTTTAAAAATTAATTAAAAATTATAATATTAAAAGTTTTTAAAAGTTAATTAAAAGTTATAATATTAAAAGTTTTTAAAAGTTAATTAAAAATTATAATATTAAAAACTTTTAAAAGTTAATTAAAAGTTATAATATTAAAAGCTTTTAAAGGTTAATTAAAAATTATAATATTAAAGGTTTTTAAAAATTAATTAGAAATTATAATATTAAAAGTTTTTAAAAAATTTAAAAATAAAACAAAAATATATCCATTAATTTTACAACTTTATTATTAATTTTAATAATAATATTATTTAATTAAAAAATTTTATTTTTTACGGAAATTTATAAAAATTAAAAATAATTATATTATAAAAATGTTAATAATTTAAATATTTAATATTTTTAATAGTTAAAATAAAAATATAAACCTTTTTTATTAATTTATTTATAATATTATTTAACTTTTTATAATTATATTAATCGAAATTTAAATATATATTTATTATATTAATTAAAACCTTATATTTATATATAATATTAATTATTAATTTATATTTTTATAAATTTTTTCGTAAAAAATTATATTAATTTAATGAAATCCCACCATTTTATATAAACTTTACATTTATTTATACCGTTTTTTATTACTTTTTTTTTTTTACTATTATTATAATTTTATTTATTTACTTTAATTATTTTTTTATTTTTATAATTAAAAATAAATTTATATTATATATAATAATATATAAATTTTTAAAAAACGAAATAAAAAAATCTTAATATAATAACATTTATTATATTAATAATATAATATAAACTTAATCCCGCTTTTTTTACAAAACTCCAATATTATTTAAAAAATCTTTAAATATATTTATTAATATATTATGTTTTTTTACTTAAAAAATAAATATTTATTAATCGAAAAAAAATAAAATAATTACGTAATTTAATACTTTTAATACTATTAAACCAAATTTACTATTATTAAAAATTTCTTATTTATTAAAAACTTTTATTTTTATAATAAATCATTTATAAAATATTTTAAACTTTAAAATTTAAAATAATAAAACTTAAAATAATAAATTTATACATTATACTTTTACTTTTTTTATTATATTAATAATATTAATTTTCTAAAATTATATATTAAAAATAAATTTAATAAAATTATAAAATCTTTACCAATTAATATAAAAATTTCTTACTTAAATTAATAAAAAAATTAAAAAAATAATAAATAACACATAAAAATAAAAATTACTTAATAATATAAAAATACAATATAATATTTATTTCTCATTTATATTTTTAATAATATATAAAAATATTATTTTTAATAATTTTAAAAACGTTATAAATTTTATAATAATAATACCGTTAATTATTATAAATAATTAAATTTTATAATAACAATAACTTTTACCATTTTTTATTAAAAAAGGTTTAATTTTATATAATTTAAAACTTAATTTATTTATTAAATATACTATTAAAATAATAAGTTTTTTTTTAATAAACCAAAAAAATAAAAATCTTAACTTTTATTACCATACATAAAATATCTATTTTATTTTATATTTAATTATAAAAAATAATGGAAATTTAAACTTTTAATTAATAAATAAAAGCCAAACTTTCATTAATAATTAAATTACTTTAAATATAACTTAATTAATCCTTTTATTATAAAATATAATTTTTTTTTATACTTATTAACTAATATATATCTCGATTTTTATAATATAAAAATTTATAAAAATTATATATAAAAAAACTAAAATTATTAATATATTAATTAAAAACTTTATTTATTATATCCAATATATTAAAAAATTTGCTTTATTTTTATTTAAAAATTTCTTAAATTTATATTTAATAATATAAAATATTATATAATAAAAAATTAATATATAATTATTAAATATTAAAAAAAGTTTTAAAATATAAAAATTTAATAATTTTAAAAAATATTTTTTTATACTAATTAAATATTTTAATTTAAATTATAATAAAGATATTATTATATTTAAGAAATATATTATTATACTTAATAAAAAAACTACAAAAATAAAAATTTTAAAAAATATAAAAAATAAAAATAAAAAAATATAAAATTAAAATAAAATAAAATAAATAATTTTTTTAATAAAATACATTTATATCTCATTTTTAATAATTTTTATAAAATCTATTATATTTTAAACTTCATTAATAACATTTATTTAATATAATTTAACTAAAAATTAATTTTATAAATTTATTTAAATAATAATGGAACTTTAAATTTTAATTTTATAATTACTAATATAAAATATATTTTTTTAACATTTTACTTTTTTTATTTTTATTAAATATTATTATTTTAAATTATTTTTTTTTATTTTATTAATATTACTTTATTTAAAATATTTAAAATAATTTATATAATTTATATAATAAGTTTAATTATTAATATTAATAAAATATATATATATAATAATTAAAATAAAATTATAAAAATTTTAAAAAATTATATAAATTATAATATTTAATATTAAAACTTTAATTATTTTTTTCTTTTTTATTTATATTTAATATTAATTATTATTATTTATTTATAAATTATATATTTTATTAATATTTTTTATATATTAATAATATAAATAACTTTAAGATTATTATAACATTTAAAATAATAATTAATATTTTTATTTTAATTTTAATTAATATTATTTTTACTTCTTTATTTATTATTTTTACTTTATTTATTATGGTTTTTAATAACTTTATTAAAATTAAAATTTAATTAATAATTTAAATTTTTTTTAAAAACTAATTTAAATTAATTAAAAATACTATTAAATACTTTAACACACTGTATAAATATATTTTAAATTAATATAATAAATTTTACCTTTATAACAAAAATAATAATAATAATATTATTTTTATTAATTTTTAAAAAATAACTTTTTATATATAACTTTATTAATTAATTAAAATTAATCATTATATTAACATAAATACTATTTAACGTATTATTAATCAAATTATTTTATTTAATTATAATATACATTTTTATTTTAAACATATTTAATAATAATAAATAATTTAATTTTTAAAATAAAATCGCTATCACGAGACCAAAAGGTCGTTAAAAAAAAAAATGATGTTCTAGGGAACTTAGAACATCAAGAGCCTTGTAACATACTGTAAGGCCTTATATACATAAGGCTAGGTCCTGACTCAGGTACTAAGTCAGGTAAGTGACTGGCTTCGCCAATCATCTATATGACTCTTAACCGTGACTCTTAACCGTGACAATCGCTATATTTTCAAATAAATTTAAAATTAACTAATATTAATTATTTATAAATTAACCTATAATATTACCATTATTATTTACTAATTTAATAAATTATACCAAATATAATAAAATCATTATATTAAATTTTAATATATATATAATATAAATAAAATTAATATAAAAATTAATTATTTAAATAAAATATAATTATAAATTTAAAATAATTTTCCGAAATTTTATTTAATTAACCTCGATTTTAAAATACTTATTATAATAATTAAAACTTATTTTATTATAAAAATAATAATAATTTTATTTTTAATTTTATTTAATTGTTAAATATTAAAAAATTAAATATTTAATAAATTAATTAATAATATAATATTAATTATTAATAAAAATAATTAAATTAATAATATAATTAATTTAAATTAACTTAAGTATTTTAATTAATATATAACGTTGAAAAACTTTAATAAAAAAGATTTTTTAATATTAAATAATTATAATAATTATTTAATAATTTAATTTTATAAATAAATTATTAAATTAAAAATTATTATATTTTTTTTATTACTTTATTTTATATATAAATTTTAATTATTCAATTTTAAGTTTTTTAACGTATTAAAGTTAAAATATTAATAATAATTTATTTAAATTATTAAAATTAATATATATAATTATATTAAAATTAACTTTTTAATTAAATATTACTTTATTTATAATTGTATATTTACGCGTGATAATATTAAAAATATTTAATATAAATATAAAATATATTTTTATAAATTATAAATGGTATTAAATTATTTTTAAAACTTATTATTATTAATTTTTATAATTATTTTATATTATAATAAATTTGGTTATATAACATTTATTTTTAATTAAAAGAATAAAAGCTTAATAACTTTATTTTTACGTAAAAAAATTAATTAAATAATTATATATATATTAATAATGGATTTATAAATTATTAATAAATTTTTTAAATTTATTTATTTTTATTTAAAAATTTTAAAAATTAATTAAATACTAATATTTTTTATTATAATATATATTTATTGAAAATTTAAAAAAATTATATATATAATGGTTATAAATAAATTTACGGTTATAAAAAAGTTATATAATTTACATATAATAATTATTAAATAATAATAACATTAATTAAAAAAATATATTTTAAATTATATTAAATTATTTATAATAAAAAATAATTAACTTTACTTTATTGTTAATAATGTAAAATAATGTAATTATTAATATTAAATTGCTAAAAAAAAAAAAAAAAATATAATAACAAAAAAACGTTATATTATGTAAATAATTTATTAATATTTAAATAATATTTAAAATATTTATAAATTTTAAAATATATAATCGTTATAAATTTTTTTTAAATTATAATAATATATTATAATTTTATTATTATTTTTAATGTAAGTTATAAGAAAATTTTCGTTTTTATAAAAATAATATTATAAAAGTATATGTTATAAAATTTAACGAGTTTATTAAAAAGTTAAAAATTAACTTAAATAAATTAAATTTAATAAATAAAGTAAAGTTTAACAATTAATAAAAAAAACTTTTAAAAAATGCTTTTATCCATTTATTATTTTATAAATTTAATTAATTTTTAATTGATAAAATTATTAAAGAATATTGTTAAAAAATAATTATTTGTATTTATTAATATATTAAAATATTTCGTTTTAAATAATAAATAAATTTAAAAATCTTTAATTTTAATAAAATTAATTTAATTACGTTAATGTATAATGATATTTAAATTATTTTAAAGATTTTAATAAATAAAGATATTAATGATTTTATTTTTGAAAAAATGTTAAAAAGGAAATTTAAAAAAAATTTAAAAAAAAAAAACCTTAAAATAATTAAAAATAAATTTAAAGATATATATAATTAACCGTTATATATTACATAATTTTAAAATTGTAATTAAAATTTATTTAAAGCTTTTAATTTACAATTAAAATTTATTTAAAACTTTTAATTTATAATTAAAATTTATTTAAAATTTTTATATTGTAATTAAAGTTTATTTGAAATTTTTATACCGTAATTAAAATTTGTTTAAAATTTTTAACTCGTAATTAAAATTTATTTAAAGCTTTTATACCGTAATTAAAATTTATTTAAAATTTTTAATTTATAATTAAAACTTTTTATAATTATATTATTATAATTAAAGTTTTTTTAAAAGTTAATTATTAATTATTAATTTTTTATATATTTATTAAATATATTTAAATATATAATAAAAAAATAAAAGTTTAAATATACGGAAATAGTTTCCGATAAATTATATAATATAAAAATAAATTAAATTAAATATATAAATAAATAAATAAATATTAAAATATAAATAATTATAATAAGTTAATACGTAAATATATATTAAAATATAAAAGATTAATATATAAATAAATATTAAAATATAAATAATTATAATAAATTAATAAAATATAAAAAATTATAATAAATTAATATATAAATACGTATTAAAATATAAAAAATTAATATATAAAAAAATATTAAAATATAAATAATTATAATAAATTATAATAAGTTAATGCGTAAATACGCATTAAAATATAAAAAATTAATACGTAAATAAATATTAAAATATAAATAATTATAATAAATTAATAAAATATAAAAAATTATAATAAATTAATATATAAATGTATATTATAATAAAAATATAATATGATTATATAATTATATAAATTATAAAATATTATTATAAAAAAAATATATATATTAAAAAAGATATATTTAAATTATATAAAATTTTTAATAAAATCGTATATATAAAATAAATCTCGGTTAAATTTTAAATTTTATTCGTTTTTTTAATTAATACGTAATACTTTTTTAAAAGTGTTACGTTAAACTTGTGTAAATAATATTAATAAGTTTAAAAAAACTTATAAAAATTAAACATAAATATTAATAATGTATTTAAAAATCTCGATTAATTTATCTTTATTAAAATTTAGTTAATATGTAATTTTATAATATTTATTATTATATTTAATAAACTTTAATAAATCCGTTTAATTTTTTCGAAAAATTAAAAGTATTTTTAAAAATGTTTTTAAACGTTTTTTAAATTATTTATTTTTTTTATAACGTTAAATTCCTTGTAATTATAATGTATTTAATAGCGAAAATATAATATATTTAATAATAAAAATATAATATATTTAATAATTATTTAAAATTATATTTTAATAAATATATTTTTTATAATTACAACGTATTTATTAATAATTAAATAAGTGGCAATAATAATATTAAAAATAATTTTAATATTTTAATAAGATAAGCGTAAGCTAATAAGCACAAAACATAAACGTAAAAAAGTTTTTGAATATTGAAGTTGGCGCTGATTCGTTTAAATTATAGTGGGAATCGCCTTACAAGCAAGATAAAATTCCGTATACTTATATGCTAGGGTGGCACGAGCCATAAGTAAAGCATAACTTATCGAACAAAACACCCCCTAACAACCCCAAAGGCTTATCTCAAAGGTTTACATAGCTTACTTACATATACCTATGTAGGTATGTACCCAGTCCAGCGAGCCGTGTATACTTCGTGCCCTGTATTGTACCTTTAAACCATCATACAAAAATCAAATGCATCTTCCAAAGTTACTAAGAACAACTTCTCTCAACATTGAACCAAGTGAACAAAAACAGATGTTTTAAATGTTCGAATTACATATTCAGACTTATGTCTTATCCAGGTACCTAACCTATACTAACTTCAAAGATTTTGGACAATATGCGATAGGGTAACATAATAACATATGACTACTGCTCATCTTCAGCAGCGCTTTAATACAGCTTCCATAGAGGCAATAATGAAATTCCATCTGATATTTATCAGCATTTACACCCGATCACAGTCTGGCCCTCTCCTTCTCGGACTGGGCTTCCTGGGCAATCAGTTCGGCAGCCCTCTCAGCAACACCCAATACCGTCAACATAGGGTTGATAGTTGGGATAGTCGGGAATATACCAGCGTCTACAATTCGCACTCCCTTCAGTCCCTTAACCTTTAGCTTCTCGTCGACGACGGCCATCTCGTCTTTCGTCGTATCACCCATCTTGGTAGTTCCGCATGGGTGGTAAACCGTATGCGCTGCTTTGCGCGCGTAATGGCTAAGATCCTCATCCGACTGAACTTTCGGTCCAGGAGCAACCTCTCTCTTGATCCAGTCTTTAAACGGTGCCTGCTCTGCTACCTTGCGTGCCGCTCTCATGCCAAACACTAAAGTAGCCGCATCGTAGCCTTCCGGATCTGTGAAATACCGGAAATCAAGTGCCGGCTTAACCTTAGGGTCCGCAGATGTAAGATATAGTCGGCCTCGGGAACGTGGTCGCGGGATGTTTGGCGTCATGCAGAAAGCATATCCATCTGGGATGTCAGGATATCCTAACCGAAGGGTGTTGAGCGTGAATGGGATCTGGTAGCAATGCATCATGACATCCGCGATATCTCCATCAGAAAGCCCCTTCGGGTTAGCAGCCGACTTCTTCGCTCCGGCGCCTGGTGCTTCGCGGCGCAGAAATATTCCCGCGTCGGAGTCCATCGTTGTCTGGTTTGGTGGCACGGGCTTCTTGAGCTCCCACATGATGATACTCTCGGGGTGGTCCTGCAAGTTCTCACCGACGCCCGCGATGTCGCGAACCACGGGGATGTTAAGATCTGACAGTTGCTTTTTGGGCCCAAGACCTGATAACAGCATAAGTCGCGGGGTATCGACAGCTCCTGCGCTTAATATCGTCTCGTTCTTCGCCTTGATAGTACGCGATGAGCCATCCTTCAATGTCAAAGTCACACCAGTAACGGCATCTCCATTAACGTTGATTTTAGACACCCATGCGTGTGTCAAGATCGTTAAGTTTGGTCGCTTCTCTTCGCCCCTTAGGATCGGGTGGATATACGCAACGGAAGCGCTGGACCGCCTTCCATCGTCTGGATTGTAGCTCACTGAAAAAAATCCGACGCTCGGTTTTAGGGAGCCGGTTTTCGCGATTTGCTTATTGAAGTCATCAACAACCGGGATATTCAGGGCAGAGCTGCATGAATCAACCCAGTCTTGGCACAATTGGTTGCGATGTCTTGCGTGGACTGGTTGAATAGTATTCTTCAGTCTATCCAATGCTTTCATGAATACGGGAAAGGTCCAGCCTCGTGCCCCCAACGATTGCCAGATATCCAGGTCATACTGAAACGGTCTGAAAGAAATCAAGGTGTTATGCGAGGAACAGCCTCCCAAAACCTTTGCTCGGGAATGTCTAATATAGGAATTGCCTACAAGTTACGGTAAGATAAAGTGACGAGGTAAGTGTAGAATACAAAAACTTACCCATAGGCTGCTCAGTGGTGCCGTAGTCATAATCGAACTCACCACCTAACAGCTTCAGCCATTGCTTAAGGTCGAGTACGCGATCATCCATAAAATCACTAGGGCCAGCCTCAATGAGAAGGATCTTCTTGTGCGGTAGATACTCTGCGAGCCTCGCTGCAACAACGCAACCCGCGGTACCCCCACCAACAACTACGTAATCATACTTGTCGGTATCTGATACTGGAAGCTGTGTAGTGGTCATCTTGTTATCCTGTTGTTTTTTCCTTTCCCTTGCAAGCCTTTCTTTCTAATTGGGGCAACTGGAGATAAGCTAAACACGTATCTCGAGCTGCAGATCTTGTGATGTTACAAGTCAGCAAAGACAGCACTCAGCCATGTGGCAGTCAGGGTCTATTAATCTTTCAAGCCCCTCGGCGAATTTCATAGCAAAGTTGCCAAGGCGGTCCGGGACTCGGTCGAGCGCTATACAATTTTCAATATATGGACCCCGACAAGCTTGATCCTTCAGCAATTGGCCCGCTAGTATTACTGGTCCACGGTTACATGAGTTTGGATACGTGCAGCAAAAATCTTATGTACAGAGCGGTGAATGGCCTGACTTACCTGACTCGTCCGAATCGTAGCCGTGCTGCCGGGCAAGACGCATAACGCTGTGGGGGAGTACAAGCGGAATAAGTCGATCTGGTTGCTTGGCCTATTCTAAGTTGGGTAAAGATGAACTCTTAGCCAACCCACCGACCTCCTCGGTACTTAGCTAATGTTAGGCAATCTAACATCCCTTAAGAAGTTAACGCTACCCGGCGTCTAAAAGTTTGCTTGCCACCGTTCGATCCTTTGTCTTGAGTTTCTATTAAGAGACTCGATCTACGCTAGACACGAAAAGAGTTAAGTTAACTATCAGCCCGAGGTTCAGCTGAGATTTGAGACTTTAACGAGTCGAAGACCCCGTCTACAGACTAATAAACCTTCTACCGTCACGAGGCGTCAGCTAGGCGCTTGGAACAAACTGGAGGGGCTTGTATGCTTGTTCGGGGAGCCGCAAAGTGCCAACACCGCCAACACCACCAGCACGGACACCGCGTTTTCCATATCCACTTGATGACGTGAATTCTATCCGGGCCGACCCAATAAATGTCCACGTCCGAAGTTCGTGTTTCAGGTCCTAGTTCCACCGATAGCTTCGTACATACGCACCGAATTTATTTTAGTTTATATTCTAGCTATATCTCATACCAAGGGACTCCCTGTTGATATTGAGAATAGAAACACACCCTGTCCTGAGGGTCTCAAATCAACCCTCGGCATCACCAGCCACTCATATCAAGCCTCATACATTTTACTAGTAGCAGAGAGAATACGACTTACTAAGTGAAGATTCAACTACGCTTACGAGTTCACTGCTGTTTCATATCAAGTCAGCAACTTAGCTATATCACACGTTCTTAGATCCTTATTGGTCTGTCATCTTTGACCGCTATGGAGTTCAGAGATATGGATCGTCACGCATTCTACGCGGGACACCCGCGGCCTCTAGCGCCATCCTCGGGCAGCTTTGAATCTATCGACCCATCGACCGGGAAAGCTGTCTGTAAGATACATAGCTCCTCGCCAAAATCAGTTGACGCCGCAATCCAAGCGGCCCAAGAAGCATTCCCGTCCTGGTCCCGCACGCCGCCTGTGGAAAGAGCACGTATCCTACAGCAGGCTGTCGCTCTCCTACGCGAGTACAATGATGCTCTCGCGCGTGTCGAGACCATCGACACTGGGAAACCTTTTTCGGAAACATCAACCGTGGACGTTATCACGGGGGCGGACGTTCTCGAGTACTACGCAAGCTTAGTAGCCAGCGGTGGGTTAAATGGCGAGTCCTTCCGCCTCAGGCCGTCGGCTATGGTGTACACGTCCAAGGAACCGCTAGGCGTGTGTGCCGGCATCGGGGCCTGGAACTACCCGCTCCAAATCGCTCTATGGAAGTCCGCGCCGTGTCTGGCTGCCGGGAATTGCATGGTTTACAAACCGAGCGAGTTCACACCGTTACACGCCGAGTACCTAGCCGATCTCTACCGCAAAGCCGGTCTTCCGGACGGAGTCTTTAATGTCGTATACGGCAGCGGCGACGTTGGCTCCTATCTGACGAGACATCCTGCCATCGCGAAGGTCAGCTTCACCGGCCAGGTCAGCACCGGCATGAAAGTAGCCGGCGCCGCGGCCGGCGGCATGAAGTACGTAACCATGGAGCTGGGCGGCAAGAGCCCGTTGATCGTCCTCCCGGACGCCGCGGTCGACCAAGCCGTGGACGTAGCGATGATGGCGAATTTCTTCAGCACCGGCCAAGTGTGCACGAACGGCACGCGGGTATTCGTTCCGAACTCGATAAAGAAGTCGTTCGAGCGCACCCTGCTCGAGAAGATCAAATTCGTCCGAGCAGGCGATCTCTTCAACCCTGCGACGAACTTCGGGCCGCTGAGCAGCAAGGTCCACTACGACAAGGTGATCCGGTATATACGCCAGGGCGTTGAGCAGGACAAGGCGACGCTGCTGAGCGGCGGGACGGAGCAGCCGGCCAACATACCCGCCGAACTAAAAGAGGGCTACTGGGTCCAGCCGACGGTATTCACGGACTGCACGGACGACATGACCATCGTGAAGGAGGAGATTTTCGGGCCCGTGATGACCATCCTGGGCTACGACACAGTCGACGAGGCAGTTGCGCGCGCCAACGCGACGGAGCTGGGACTCGCGGCGGGCGTGGTGGGCCGCGATATCGACCAGTGCCACGGCGTCATCTCGCAGCTCGAAGCGGGAATCACCTGGATAAATACATGGGGCGAGAGCCCCGCGGAGATGGCAGTCGGCGGGTGGAAGAACAGTGGCGTCGGGGTGGAGAACGGGAAGAGGGGGCTCGAGGCGTGGGTTAGGAATAAGAGCACATTGGTGGAGATGGGTGGGAGCGTACCGACTTCTTTCTCGAAGTTGTAAGGGGTTGGATGATGGAGTGGAATGGTTTATGAGGAAAATATGAAAATTATAGGGCGGACGGGTTAGGTTGATGATTGTTCATGATTATACTTAAGTACGGGGATGGGAAGGGATAGTTCGAAAAGGAAAGCAGATTATATGCCGCCGCGTGGAAGTCCTGTATATATTAACAAACAACCATGTTGAAACTCAATGAAAAGCAGAGGGATTGTCTCATCGTATATTATCGAAGAGATGGGAAATTCGAATCAACGGCAAAGTCGTCCATGTGTGTACAAATTCTAAAACCGTCATATCAATTACTATATATTGAAGAAAAATCCTGGTCATGAAGTAATTTCGCTTTGAGGTGAGGTCGAGGCTAGGGAACGAGTATATATATAATTAGTAAAGTACCTAACCCTTGTGAAAGAAGGGCTACGATCGATTGCTTATAGTACAAAGTCTTGACAGACCTGTTGAATGGGCTCTTGTGTTAGAAAGTTCTTCAGTAGATGGCATTATTAGGTATTTACTGTTTTATGCCTTAGTTATACAATCGAGTTATCCTGTGATCGCCCAACGCCTCTGCTCTCTCTCTGTCTCTCTTCGTAATGCACCTAGCCCCTGAAAGAAATCATTTCTGTCATACCTGCCTGAGTAGCAGCTTCATTTCCCAACCCAATCTTAATGCCGTTGCCAAATTCCAACTAAACGCCTCAACGTGAGAATATCGTTCTATTACAACCGAGAATAACCACCATATATCATCCCAACATCCCAATCTCATACCCCTCCCCCCTCCCCTCTCTTACTCCTCCTCCTCCACCTCGCGCGTCCGTACAACCACGCCGTTCAAATGCTCCCCCGTGGGATCTTTCGGGTGTATCAAGTACATAACGCCATCCTTATTCCCCGCAAACTCGTCCTGCGGCTCGTAACCCATCCACACGACGACGTGTTCCGCCAGGACGAAGAAGCCTACGCAAGGGAGGCACGGGACGAACGCGAGGCACTTGAGGATCGTGCCAACGGCGCTGGCGACCTTCTTGCAGCGCTTCCAGAATTGGCGCAGCTGCCAGCGCGCGTGCTTCCCGAGGTAGTGCATTTCGATGTCCAAGGTGCTCGCTCGGGAGAGCCGGGGGAGCGAGCTGATGGATACGCGGCGGGGGCGGCGGGGGCGCTGGGTGACTGGCGGGACCATGATTGCGGTTGCGATGTTGCGTGCTGGGATTTTGTAGATGGATCTTGTCGATATATCTTTTATGCTGGATCAGAAAGAGCTATTGGCTGTCCGATTTGGCTATCCAGATAGGTAGTTGTCTTATGTATGGTATACTTGAAAGAGCTGTTGCTTCACAATAGTAGTAGGTGTTCGTTGCTGCTTTTATACATTGTTAGTATCTATGTCCTGCCGGAGAAATGTTTATAAACACGAGGGGAACTCTCCTTGCGTCAATGCGTGAGCTCAGATGCTCTCGATCAGACTCAACCGTACTTTTATCGTTCATCTAAGAATGTGGCTTCTCTGGTTGAAAGCTTCTGGGCCCTCGGCGAGTGTTAATCTGCTGTGCAATTCTAAGACACATCGAGACTTGAGTAAAATCGAATTAGACTGATGTAGTGAGACAGCCTCGGTTGTTTAGGTATTGGAAGGACAATTATTATACTCTAAGCAGTGTCGTGTTCTAGTAACTGTCACGAGGCAAACCAAAAGGTAAGTTGAGGACACAACTTCGTTGTTCCGCAAGAAACTCTAACTAAGGTAGCTCTGAAGTCAGAGTTATACATACAAAACGGCTTCTTTGTTCTAAGGGGGTCTCAAGTGAGACCCCTGACAATAACATTTAGAATTTGACGCACAGAAGTCATAAAATTATACGGAGGTACTTTGTCATAATTTTATAAAGCTATGGGCCGCAAACATGCTTCAACTGAACGTAGGTAAATCTTATTTCTGAGTTCTCAGATATATAAATATAAATATGTCTGGCTGCATTGTGAAGGACCTATATGGTAGAAAGTCGCATAGACAACGCCTCTCCTCCCATTTGGTTTAGTAATGCCACCGGAATAAAGTATGATCTAGACAATTTATGATTTATACTCGAAAAGTAATAAAACCACGAGTAGTAACGGTGTATCAATACCATCTATTTAACTCTATATACGAGTCGCAGTTTGGATCTAACCAGAGAGAATGTCAAAGTTCGAAACCTCGTCCTATCAAATAGGCTAAGCCCTATATCAGGTCTAACTTAATTTGAGAGGTCTGATAACCAGGCACTGATTCGAAGTTAAGACTAAATGAACTATACTTGGACTATGACAGAATGTAAAGCTTTAGCCTTGACTGCTCAGGATCCGATCTGGTCGTCCCAAGGACTGCACATAGCGGCGAGTGAGCTGAGACCCCTTCTGAGCACTTGTGAGTTGACAGCTTTACTACGGTAGGTAACGGAACAAGCTTACCGAATAACAACCTACAACCACGCTCGCCAATACCAGGTAGTATGCTTTTCAGTCCACTCTGATAAGGGATTCCGGTTTCTAAAGCCAGCGATTTCTAGTTGCAATTCTTTTCAGTCTAATACTCCTCCCACAACTCCTTCCTGTACGCCTCGGTGAGACGCTCATCCGGGCCATAGACTTCCTGCCAGCCGACGAAGCCTCTATCTAAAACGTAGACCTGCTGTTTCTTGGCCGCGCTGGCGCTGTCCTTCTCCTCAGCGGTTTTTTTCACTGCAGCGGCGGCAGTATTCGCCGCTTCCTTCTCCCTCAGGTATCTGAGAGCGGCGCTGGGACCGCGCTGCTGGCTCAGAGCGCAGTGGAAGATAACTACCTCCTTGTCTGCGAGCTTGCGCAGTAGGGTGGGCATGGTGGCGTCGAGGCTGCGGCTCGGGAAATGCAGCGACGACTTTATGTGCCCGCCTATATGGTCTACGCACCCGTGAGTGAAGGATATATTAGTATGTGTACCTGGGTAGAGATTGAGACGGGATAGGTTAGGTTAGGCTAGGCATAGGGTTTGGTTTATGAAGGGCGAGCACTGGGCATTCAAAAATTGAGGAATAAATAAAAGCTGTGACATGGTAATAAAGTATAAGAGAGTGCAGTACGTACCGTCATCTCGCACGTCCACGATGGCTACTGTTGAGTTTGAAGATGGTGGGTTCGCGCTGGCGAGTAGCATCTCAGCTAGCTTTGATGCCGTGATTCGCTGCAGGTTGGAGATGGTTACCATAGACATTTTGAACGTAGTAAAAAAGTAATTTTAGTGAGGGTAGCTAGTATTTATTTAAGGAGTGGCCTGAGAACTAAATGGGTTTGTTAGTCAAGAGTATTGTAGCATTGACGTTGAGGTTGAGAACTTGAGTTGGACTTGAGTTCTGCTTATTGGAAACCTTGAAAGTACCTGACACTTTCCAAAAAAGTTGTGGTTAAATAAATAATGAATAAGCGAAGCTATGTATGTAAAGAAGTACCTCTATATATCGCATATGACCATTCTCCTTCATATGTAAGGTGTAAGGTGTAAGGTGTAAGGTGTAAGGTGTAAGGTGTAAGGTGTAAGTTGTAAGTATATAAGGAGAAAATGGAATGCCACATATGTAAACTTTTAGATTAAAACTAAAATATCTGAAATAAATCATACTTCAGGTACCTATATTTTGCCGAAGAGATGAAAGGACTTATTATATCCTCACTATCACGTTAGAATGCATGTACAGAAAATGGGCGCAACTGGTAATACGGTCAAACACAGTACATACTATTGTAAAGATGCTCATATTGAAAAAGATAAATGCTACTCTATTAAAGGCATGTCTCAAGGCCACATACCATCCCACATGTAGAGCCAGCCTTCCCAGTACTTTTCATAGTTCCCCACGAGATATGAGAACCCATCTCCTTCCGATCCAACTTTGTAAGGCCTCGTGTAGATGCCATCCGTCTTCAGATGGCGCTTCATCGCTATGTAAATGGAGAAACTACTCGGCATTGTACCGACAAAGTAGTCACTCCCCAATAACACGATCAGGTCGATTAGACCCTGTTGATCCCAACTCAACGACTCGAGCTCCTCTAGATCATCATCCTCCAGTAGGTCCGCCTTGCTAACTACTCTCATCTGCGCCATTTCGATAGCTGCGCCTGCGAAGTTCTGTGCCTCGAGAGGGTCTCCCGTAGCTATATATGCCGCCTCGAAGCCTCGTTTGGTGGCTTGTTTTAGATACGCGTCTGTCTGAGTCGAATACGTTGGCCAGAAACTCAGAGCATCACTCTCGGTTCTCAAGTGGACGCCAAGGAATTTACCACCCTCGACTCCATTGGCCTTCGCATAGGCACGCATATTCTGTAACGTAATCTCTCCCAGACGGAGTAGTTGGTCGTTAAGTTTTAGGATGTGACCGAACGTATTCACAAATTCGGGGCCATCACGATAGGTCTGCCAGTCCCAGAGGACGCCCCAATTGAAACGGATCAGTCGTGGGTGATCGCGCGATGGCGGGGACTGTCCATTCTTGGGATCATTCAACCACCTGCGGAATCTGTCACCGAAACGATCCGTATGCCGATTTTGATCTCGCCAATCGCAACCTTCGCGATTCCCGAACTTCTTCGGTGTGATATGCTCGACGTTAGGCTTACTACCGACACCAGGTATATCCTTAATGCTGTCGTAAAGTGTGATTTGAGGACAGCTGGTGGCGATGGCATCTTTGAAGTGCTTCTCGTCAAACATATAATCAAGTGGTAGGTAGTCAGTGAATAGGTCGGCTAAGTCTGTCTCGTTGCGTTTTCGGATCCTAGGCATAACGAGACCGGTGGCGCCAGCTTCGATACCATATCGTATGCAGGTGTGGATGTAATTTCGTATATTACCAATACCACCGGAATTGTTGTCGCAGATGTACACTAGCCCTTCAACCCAGTTGGCCTCCTTGCATACTCTCTGTAGCGGCCAGCCGACAAAGGGAGCGTCGGGAGAGGATAGGTCGACATCATTGTTGTGAGGTCGGACAGGAGGACTGTTGGACGATGAGAGCGGCGACGATGTGGTACCTGTACCTCGAATGGCGGAAGTATCAAGCCACCTTTCAATTGAGGGAGTCGGGGCTCGGAGGATCCATGTCGCAATGAGGAGAACGATGCAAAGGGTTAAGAAGAGAAGATTTCGACGCGGCATGAAGCCTACGATTGTTCGATAACCAATTACCATCGTAGGAGAGAAACGGTCGCACCAGGGCGCGGACCGGCAGGTAGAAATAGGAATGGTCCAGGCGCAATTAGAACGCAGTTAGGCGATTACATTAGTACCTACTTACATTAGAAATTCGGGGGAGAGGGGGTTACAATGGAGGGGAAATGTGGAGGGCTGTGGCTTGCGGGTCGTAGGTTGCATGTTGCGACATGTTACGGCTTATTCCGATCCCCTGCCGATCTCAGGCTTAAGAAGAAGTAGTGACTTACATAGGTACATGTGGTCATTATACCATACCTACCTATATACTCCCATCTTGACAAATTCTAATCGATACTATACTACTTTTTCACTTTACTTTAGGCATGTTGCAAGTTGTCTTATAGAATGAGCCTATATTAATACAGCGCAGAGGGACTTGTTGTCTTGAACAAGCTACAATTATGTACAAGCATTCATTTTTTTCTCTTTGGTTGAGGATTAAATACACCGCGAATGACATGTAATGCGTCTTGAGTGAGAATGAGACTCGTACTCCAAGAACTTGTCTGACTCAAACCATCGTCCAATAAGGCCTGGCTGGCTGGAACGACGACGCATGTGCTGTATATGCTAGCAGCTATCTCGTCTTTCTCCCCCTCCCTCTGTTCTCTCATCCAGCAGGGCCAGTAAATGCTCACCCCCAACTTCATTATGCTGGTGGAATAAGGGGAAAGCCCCCCAGAAGTATCATGAGATATTACCTGATCGCGTTTAATCGCATTCCTAAAATCACTGTCGAAAATCTCATGCCTTCGCAATCCAACCAGAGTTGATAAAGAAATCGAATATCCTGCTTCCCTTCTGGGAATCGAGCCTGGAAATCTCCTTCACTTGCTTCTTCTTCAAGGCTCCGTTGCCCTTGAGACCTTCCTTGAAGACCTGCTCTTTGATCATCAAATACGGCTTCGGTTGTAGTCGACAAACCTTGCATAGCTCGACTTCTTCCGGTGTGAGTAGATGTAAGTCCGGGGCGTTGTCTTGGGTTAATGCCAACGGCTGCACCCCTGAAATAGGCTGTGCGATGAACTTTTGCTTCCCCGACGCAAGCGTCCCGTTAGGTGTAGCTCCGTTGGTGATTCCATTCGTGTGGCCATTCGCTAGCGGCTTGGACTCGTCATTCGCTGTGGCATCTGGGAGGGCTTGAGGTGTCGTTCCAGCCGTGGCAGGTCTAAAAGGTAGCTCGGGTGCAACGAGCAGAGCCGCGCCGCTAGGCGGTTCCGGTTGGATATTCTGTTTGGACCGTTGCGCCGAAGCCAGTCGTTCGCGGTCCATTGAACCCATCGGTATGGCCTTTTGGATGCGTTGGGCTTTCTCCTGTTCATACTTCTCCCCGCTGCGAAGATCTCCAATCTTCATGTTCCTCCATTCTTGTAGTTGCGAGATTGCCTGCCGCAGATTCAGCTCGTCAATTAGGCCTTGGCAAAACGCCTCAAAGTCGTCATGGTTCATCATGCGCGCAAAAGGCTTGGCCTTGTTCAGGAGGTCTCGCTCTTCCTTCGTCCTCTTCTTTTCCTGTTTGTTATTTTCCCTATATTCTAACAAATTGTGTTCGAAAATGACCTTCTTTCGTTCCACACGTTGTGTTAGCCGGCAGTTGTAGATATCCATAACCGTAAGTTTGAGTTCCATTTCCGGCTCCAGGCTTCCCGTATTGGGATTTATGCCGTCACCGGGATCGAACTGCATCAATTGGACAGCCTCCTCGGCCTCATTAGCATACTCGGTCTCAAACTCGAGTCGGCCGGGCATGTAGCCTTGGATTTCGTGACAAGAAGGCACACTGGCTGTGGGCTTCGTCTTAGGCGGCATCGGCGGTGCGTTCTTCTGAGCCTCCCTACGTTCTTCAATGCGTCGTTTCTTGCGCGCCTGGAATTCTTCGCGGGATATCTCTTGTGTCAGTTCCATATCGGATGGTTTGCACCGTTCCGGGAGTGGGAAACATGGCGAGTCGACGTAGACCTTCAGGTAGTGATCTCGAACCTCGTCCTTGTGACGGTAACCACCAATATGATCCGCTATATCAGCCCATGATCCAAGCCCGTAGGTCTCGCAGCCTTCGAGGAGGAGTAGTTCCTCATCTGCGCCCCAATCTCTGTCAAAGATAGGGAAAGAGTTCTGTTCGATGACCTTGTAAGGATGTGTCGCTGGCTGATGCGAACCGCTGGCGGCACCGTTGGAGAAACACTGAACACAGAGGTCGTACTCATTGCATGCACTGTGGGCGCATCTTATTCGGACCTGTAAAGACAATATAATTAGTATCGATAGATAGGCAGAAAGAGGAGTGGTGATATCGCTGTAGTGGTGATGATAATGTGGTAAAAACGCGATCAACACATACTGTAGAGGTAATGTCCGCCGAGCAGACGTCGCAAACATATTTAGTACCACTCTCACCGCCCCTGGTGGCCTTCTTGCGGATGACACCCATATTGTCGTCCAGTGTGAGGTTTGTGATTACGAAGTCCGATTGGAAAGGACTCCGCAATCGAAAGTCGTGTTAGAAGTAAATGATATAGTAACTCTTTGAAGTATCCGATTGAGAGTATTATCGATTTGATGTCGCGCGATGCGAAATGGAGGTTTAGGCGATAGCGGATAGATGCCTATTGTAGTACGTATGCCATACTAACTTTAGGTTAGGTTATGTTAGGGTGTCGGGATGTGGGATGTGGGATGTAGGATGTAGGATGTAGAATGTATGTAGGTTCTATATTATTAGCAACTGGAAGTTGCAGATGCGGAACAGGTCAACCCCATTTGACAAATGGCATCAGCTGCTTTAGCCCGAAAAGGTTGAGGCTCTTTCCATCA
Source organism: Entonaema liquescens (assembly GCA_902805475.1). Classification (NCBI taxonomy): domain Eukaryota; kingdom Fungi; phylum Ascomycota; class Sordariomycetes; order Xylariales; family Xylariaceae; genus Entonaema; species Entonaema liquescens. The sequence continues at coordinate 800,755 of CADCSX010000006.1, forward strand.
CGTGATTGAAGATTCACTCACATGTGGATGTACCTGTTTCCCCGGGTGCACGGGTACACGTATAGATGTGCTGGAGGTAATGCTAGGTACCTATGTGTTTAGCCGTCACTTTAATTATGTCACACCTCCTACGTTAGGTATTTCCCTTTTCCCTTATATGGAAGGTATAAAGGAAAAAGGAAGAAAGCGCGATATTCATCCAAAGACATATAAACAGCAGTAGCACGTGGGACATGTTACCTTAGGTACATGTACCCAAGATAAGCTCAAGCTGCTTTAGCTTCAAAAGTTGTTCCTGGTATTCGGCCGACGTAACCACCGAGGCACCTCGCACTTACCCAATTGCATCATAGCATTCTAAAACTTAGGATACCCCAGGCGGGGTCGTGATTTTCTTTCCCACCACTCCTACTACGTTCATTAGGTAATTGGATGTACCCAGGTGTTTGCTTGCGGTATGCCCGTAGACCTAGGTACCTAACTGGTGATCAATTCAATGGGCCGATAATTCCCTGAGGTACAATACATATAATACACCGTAGCTATCCGTCACCTCACTTCCTTGTGCTCTCGCATCCTCTTGCTTGTTCTTTGAGGTAAATACTTGCATGTTTTTCTACTTTTCCATTTTTGAATAACTAGAACACTCTCCGTTAAGTTTGCTTAAGCTTCAAGCCGCGTCGCCTTCCAGTAATAAGAGCACCTTTGTCTCTCATATACCTACCAAGTATTATCTTTATAGTCCAGTTTGGTCTTTCCCTCCAGTCGCAATGCCTGACAAGATTCTCGATGATATCTCTCATCGGCGCTATAATCCGCTCAGGGGGTCATGGCTTTTAGTTTCCCCTCACAGGACGAAGAGGCCTTGGCAGTAAGTGTGTTATATTGTATCTCTGCTTCGTACATGGAAGAAAAGAGTTGCTCACCAGATCCTCGGCTAGAGGTCAGCAAGAAGCCCCAGGAATCATCACACTACCTGAGTATGACCCGAAGGCAAGTAAAACGTTTTCATATTTCGGTAAAACTAGAGAGTTTTATCATTAACGTCGTCAAGTGCTACCTGTGTCCTCGAAACTCGCGAGCGCAAGGCGATGCGAACCCCGATTATAGCCAGACTTTTGTGTTCGTAAATGATTATAGCGCTGTGAAGGAGCAGCAACAGGATTATGAGGCGGAACCTTCAAGCGATGGTAATGAGCTCACCCATAATCGCCTCTTTCTTTATGATTGGGTTTAGCTAATCAGAATAGATCTCTCCTCATTGCTACTTCGCGCCGAGGGCGTCAAAGGCAAATGCTTCGTCTTGACATTTTCGCCTAAGCACAACCTCACCCTTGCCGATATGCCCGCAGCGGAGACTCTTCCGATTGTCGAAACGTGGACAAGGATTTATGCTGCCCATCTCGCGCCGACCAACCCTCTTTCCCAAGTTGCCGCCAAGCTCGATCTCCTGAATCGCAAGGCACCTCCGGAGACTCTGGTGCCGCCGCCCACGCAGCAGTTGCGATATATGCAGATTTTCGAGAACAAGGGCGCTGCAATGGGATGCTCAAACCCTCATCCGCACTGCCAAATCTGGACAACCAGTACACTACCGGAAGAACCAGCCGCGGAAATTGTCCAGATGACCAAATACAGAGCCGAGCACCAAGGGCGACACCTACTGGGTGACTATGTCAAGTTGGAATTAGAGAAACAAGAGCGTATCGTATACCAAAACGAGTCTTTCTTAGTGGTCTGTCCATGGTGGGCGATCTGGCCTTTTGAGGTCATGATTATCGCCAAGCGGCACGTCCGAGCGTTAGTGGACCTAACTGAAGAGGAGAGGTTCAGGTTTGCCGATGCTATACATGAGGTAACGAGGAGATACGATAACTTGTTCGAGACAAGCTTTCCCTATAGCTCTGGCATTCATCAAGCTCCACTGGAAGGGACAGAGGAGGAGATCGAGAACAGTTGGTTCCATATGCACTTTTACCCACCTCTGCTACGGTCGGCCACCGTAAGAAAATTCTTGGTGGGATATGAATTGATGGCGGAACCACAGCGAGACATTACCCCCGAACAAGCCACGGCAAGGCTGAGGGATTGCGCAGGGGAGCTGTACCGAAAAAAGCTCCAATAACGAGAGGATACCATCCAATGAATATTAGTAGCAAAGGTAATATAACATTAGATATTCATACCTATCCAATTGACAATATATATCGCAGATCTCCATGGCCTTCGCATTATGGATACACCCCGCATCAAACTTATCGATTATATGTTTTAATTACCTATATTCCTGATAACATATTCCCATTAAACCTCCATCTTCGAGGAGCCTATTCTTCAAGGCTTAGGCTTCGACGTAGAAGTGGTACTGGCTAATCATCCACGCAATACCGACGGTGGCGAAGAAGAAGGTCGTCGCGACTGGACCCATGTATGCTGTCTTATAAAAAGCGAATTCGGAGCCGAAATGAAAAAGCGCAACGACGTAAGTCCATATAGTAATTTGGTAGACGGGAGCTAGGTGCAGATTGTAGCTAGCGTAAAGACGCACGATAGCCGATACGATAGTATAAGTGCCGAATAATCTGGCAGCAAGGGGGGTGACTTGGTCTTGAGAACGCCCGGCTTTGGGATTGGACGTTGCGGGGACAAGTTTTCGAGTCGAATCTTCCGGGTCGAAGGTATCCGACTTGGGACCTAAGGAAGGGTTCGGTACGAATTGGCCGTTGTAGAGGCGTCTCGAAAAGTGTAATGTTATATAATTCTGAACGGCGTTTCCCACCGCAAGGACAGAGGTCTATAATTTCGATTGGTTAGTTGGAAGAAGCGAGAAAAGGAAAAAGAAGGGGTTAGCTAGGAAGGTGAGGCGAATTTCGCATACCAGCATCATATAGTATGGCAAATAACCCTTAGCAGGAGGCAGATAAGCTTTAAGAAGATCCATGATGACTGATACGTTGGTCGACCCAACTTTTTGGCTAGTGAGTGAATGGGGATGTTTAGTATATAAGGTAGAGGGAGAAGGAGAAAAGGAGGCCGTCAAGGTTGTCGTAGCAATATTGGCCGACTTAAAGCTACTTCAAAAGGTCGTACTACCACATTATCTAAGCCTGGGTACCTACATTAAGTAAGTAGGTGTAGTGGTAAGTTAGTATACTCATACGTATACCGACCCATTATCTTATAGGTATTTCACAGGGATACATACGCTAGTGTGCTTGTACCTATGTAAGCTACCACCTAAGCTCCAGGGCTACCTTCCTAGGTACATATCACTAACCTATCAGAGTATTGATGTCCCACCTTAGCTTCCAATTGATTTTCTTTACTTGAGTTCGGAAAACCCCAACAGCACACCACCACACAATACCTTTCTTCTTACCTTTTCCCCATCCATTTACAAAGGATAGGATTGCACGTATTATAGGACAATCTTTGAGGGGTGCTTGTCATACCTCATTCTATCCAATATGGATTCTGTCAGCGAGGGTCTCGCTTCTATCCCACAGAGTGTACTGTTGACCTTTGCGGGACTCGGAGCTCTCTTTACAACTTTCAAAGCGTTGAACTTTCTTCGTTTCTTCTTAAACACTTTCATCCTCAGCGGTACCAACGTAAGTTCCTATTTACATATACAATAATATTACACTTTCTTCTATATATTATATCTCTAACACTTGTAAACCCCACGATTTAGCTCAAGAAATATGGAAAGAAAGGTAGCTGGGCTGTTGTGACGGGTGCATCTGATGGCTTAGGGAAAGAATTTGCTACCCAGCTCGCCGCTAAGGGCTTCAACCTCGTTTTGGTATCTCGTACCCTATCCAAGTTAGAGGCATTATCGCAAGAGTTGGAGAGCAAATTCACGGGCCTGCAAACGAAGGTGCTTAACATGGATTTCTCCGCTGACGATGGGGCCGACTACGCCCGTCTCGCCGATATAATTACCGGTCTCGACATCGGCATTCTTATCAACAATGTCGGCCAGAGCCACCACACTGCTGTGCCTTTCCTGCTCACCGAACCGAAGGAGATTCAAGATATTGTCACTATCAACTGCTTGGGCACTCTGAAGGTTACCCAGCTTATTGCTCCGGGGATGCAGGCCCGAAAGCGTGGTTTGATTCTCACAATGGGTAGTTTTGGTGGATGGATTCCGACTCCTTACTTGGCTACCTACTCGGGTAGCAAGGCGTTCCTGCAGCATTGGTCCTCCGCTCTTGCGGCTGAGCTCAAGCCGAGTAACGTCGATGTTCAGCTATGTCTCAGCTACCTCGTCACGACAGCGATGAGCAAGGTACGACGCGCCAGCGCACTTATTCCTAGCGAGAAACAATTTGTGCGAGCTGCTCTGGGCAAGATCGGACTGGGAGGCTGGCAAAGCGTGGCATATACCTATACACCGCACTGGAGCCATGCACTGATGGCCTGGGTTATTGAAAGCACCCTAGGCGTCGGCCACTGGTTCTGCATCTGGGTCAACTTAAAGATGGAAATGGATATCCGAGACCGCTATCTGAAGAAAGCAGCCCGGAACGCTAAGAAGGAGTAATTAAGCTTGATGCAAAGCTCTCCGGAGACTAAAACGGATACAGCCGTAGGTTCTGTATAGGCAAGGTTAAAGAATGGAAAAGGGTTGTAGTTGGGGTTGACTTTAATTATGAGAGCAAAAAGACAACTGGTACCATGCTATTTTATCTGATTCAAATGTACCTCAACGCTCTTATTTCTCATAACTACCTAATTTTTGGAAGATAATGATATTTTTGATGACATTTTTAGACTTGTTTTATTATATAGAATACGTCATTGTCCTATCAGTATGCATATCCGATGTTTTACTAGTTCATGTGCTAACGTTGGATATCCCAACACAAGATTTATATCTAATCATAAGTTCAAGTACCTACCCGTTGGGTACTTGGATACTTGGGTAAGTGCAATTGTACATTAATGTTATGGTGACACAAAAGTAGGTTGTTTTCTATGGCTCTTTATTGATGTCTTGAATCGCATTGTGTGTGCCTGAGAATTGGAGGTGAAAGTCAAAGATTTGAGCATTTGAACCAATGATTTAAACCAATGACGTTGATGTTTGCTTGTGTAAGTACCTACATACCTGCATAAAGTCGGTACAAAATAGACACATATATGCAGTACTCAGCAGGTAGTCCCACTTATTAACATAGCTTAAGGCTTTAATAGGATTAGTGCCAGTGAGTCGCGACATGGGAAAAAAATGGACAAGCTACGGCCTCAGCAACCAAAGCAACGAAGCGCGTACCGTCAAAGCTTCCCGCTTCCGAATTTCGAAAAAATAAGCTAAACATATTATATTTCCAGCATCAAGCTTTTTTCCCTCTCTAATACTAATTACCACATCTTAAAACCAAGTTCTGTCCAAAGCTGATAATTGACAACAGCTGACAGTAACTTGCGTATTTTTTGTTTTTCTTTTCCAACCTAAGTTTCTCTTGATTAAGGAACTTGGGAGCTAAAGGACGAAATTCCAAACAGGGAGCGTAACCGTGGTTCCCCTTCTCCCATCTTCCTTCGCCCTCGCCTTGTTATCATCTCTAGAAGGAACTAAACTTCGACGTTGCCATTGATGCTCCGATAGCAGATCGGTGCCTTGCCCGCCTGCATTGGCTTTATCCTTTCATCCCAATTGACCAACCCTCCTTCTTCATTGCCGCGCCTGATCTATTAGATCCAGGCGCATACGCACCATCGCCATGGCCTTCCCGCAGACACCATCTCATTCGTTGCCCGGCGCTTTCTTGCATACGCCCGCCATCGCATCGCGTCTCAACAGCCAGCAAGATCCGGTCCGTCGCCGCTTATTCCCACCTACTCCAGCTCCTAGCGGTGAAGTCGCAGGTTTAGGTCAAGTCCACGGACTCGGGCTTAATGCTCCCACTCAGCCCGCCGAAGAGCAGATGATGCGAACAGGATTACAAGTTCAAAATATGCCTCCTCAACCGCCGCTGGCCAAGGCTGCTTCCTATATTAACAATGCATTAGCTAAAGATAGGGATTATCCACAGCTTGATTCCTACTGTAGACGTGAGTAATTTCTTTTATAACTAGTCTCATTGACGAGTTCAGTTCTAAAGACCATATCTACCGCAGAAATATCTTCCGATTACGATGTCACTAGAGATGACTCCGCATGGGCTCCTTTTCAGAAGACAAATATGTATCCCATCCCTCAAAACGTTCTCGAACAGTATAACAGGGCCGAAGTATCTACGATGATGGGGTTGTTTGCCGAGCTGAACCACGCCTGGGTAACGATTGATAACTGTCTATACTTATGGGATTACACGCACCCCAACCCGGAACTGACTGGTTACGAAGACAGCCAGCATAGTATCACCGCCGTGAAGCTTGTTGCCCCCAGGCCTGACGTGTTCAATAAGGTCATTACGCACATATTAGTTGTGGCTACAACCTCGGAGATGTTTCTCTTAGGAGTTGCGGCTAGAGATGCTCCAGGTGGCGCTAAGGCTATTGATCTTTACGGAACTAGGATGTCTTTACCTCTCAAAGGCTTAGAAGCGCGCGTTATAGCTGGCTCTGCAGATGGTCGCATATTCTTCTCTAGTCAAGCGGATAGCGATATCTACGAGCTTAAGTACCAGCAGGAAGAAAAGTGGTTTACCAATAGGACGGAAAAAATTAACCACACGTATCGCCCGTGGACCGCCGCAGTCCCCAATCCGACACAAATTCTCTGGGGCAAGAGTACGAATGAGCATATTGTGGATATAGTCGTGGATGATAGCAGGAGTCTCCTGTACTCTCTTTCTAACATGTCAACTGTCCGCACCTACTACATGGAACCGCCGAATAAGCTCACCAAGGTTATTGAGAAAACCAAGGATGACTTTTTGCGCGATATCGCCCATGTGCTTAGCGTTGTTACACCTCTACTTAACGAGCGAATCGAGATCGTGTCGATTAGTCCCATCTCCGCCGTTGAAGATTTCAAGGTCCACCTTATGGCCTTAACAAATACAGGGTGCCGTCTTTTCATGAGCGCCACCAGTGCTGCCTCATACATGCACAATTCTTCGAACCAAGCGCCACAGAGCATGCAGCTCCAATCCATTAAATTCCCTCCACCCGATCAGCGAAGGGCTAGTAGAGTTGACCGGTTTGGGAGTATTGCTGAACAGGTCGATATTCAGGGAAAAGCTCTTGACGCGAGCCGACGAGGAATCCGCTTCGCGCCGGGCTATTTTCTAGATTTTGTGACTAAGGCGGAACAACCCAATGGGGATCTCCTGTTCATGTCAGCCCCAGACAGTGGTCGGATTAATCACGGACGCCAGACTCAGAATATGCGGTATTATGAGCATGCTAATTGGATCGAAATTGGTAGTAGAGCTGAAGATGTCGGTCTTGTTACCAAGTCTTTCGCTGCGACTAACCAACCTCAAGGCTTTGGAAATGAGTTAGCGGTCCAGTTCGATGATCCCAACGGTAGCGAATTTGCTATTTTAACGAACACCGGGATACATCTTGTACGTCGCAGAAGACTTGTGGACATTTTCGCCTCAGCTATTAGGGCAGCTTCAGGAGATGAAGGTTTAAAGACTGAGGTAAGCAAGTTTCGCGCCGCTTATGGTCATGTGGAAACCATCACCGCTGCACTAGCTGTCGCATGTCGCCAAGGGGATAACGGACGCCCTGGGATAGCCCGCGGTGCCATCGACCAAGCCACGCAGGACCGAGCAAAACAAGTCTTTATCAACTTCGGCGGAAACCCCAGACTTCCTGAGCAGGATGGACAGCCAGCAACGGTCGAGATGGTACAACCTTCAACCCGACACGCAGCTTTAACTCTCTATCTCAGTCGGCTTGTTCGGTTACTTTGGAACTCGAGAGTCATTGGATTGGGTACCGATGCAAGCGGCGCGCTAGCGATAACCAGTGTCGTTTCAACTGAAAAGTTAAAGGAAGTACAGGCGAGTGTGGAAGGCCTAAAAAGTTTCCTGGATGCAAACCGGTCATTTATTCAAGGTCTTTCGGGCCCTGCGGATCTTCGCAGAGCTGGAAGCAAGCAAGAGGAACTTGGTTTCCAGGGTGAGCATCAAGCTATGCGTGCCGTGGAAACACTGATGGTGGGTATTACTGAAGGCATATCTTTCGTCACGACATTGTTCGATGAGCGAGTTACGGATATATTTGCTCGTCTTGATGACACGTCGCGGCAGCAGCTTCGTGATCTTACGTATGAGCAGCTCTTCTCTCAGGAAAATGGAAAGGAACTTGCCAAGGTCCTAGTCAAGGCTATTGTTAATCGCAACATCGAAAATGGATCGAATGTCGAAACTGTAGCAGATGCGTTACGTCGCAAGTGTGGTAGTTTCTGCAGCCCCGACGACGTAGTCATCTTTAAGGCCCAAGAGCAATTAAAGAGAGCGTCCGAGCCGTCTCTTAACCCGAACACCTCCCGTACACTCCTAGGTGAGAGCTTGAGGCTATTTCAAAAGGTTGCCAAAAGCCTCACACAGACAAACCTGGAGTCTGCGATCGAACAATATGTCGGCTTGAGATACTACGCCGGTGCCATTCAGCTTTGCCTCGCCGTTGCTAGCGAAAAGGATCGGGGCAACGCTGCGCTATCCTGGGTCAATGACGGTAAGCCTGCTGGTGACCCTAGGGCAAAGTTTTTCGACCAGCGCAAGGTGTGCTATGGCCTGATCCACCACGTTCTCCAGGACCTTGATGCCGCATCCGCCCGGGAGCCAGAAATGATTGACGGAAAACCGACACTAATAGCAACTAAGCGCGCAGAGGCTTATGATGTCGTCAGCAGCTCGTCAGATGAAGTTTTCCATTTTGATCTCTATGATTGGTATATACAGCAAGGATGGACCGACCGTCTTCTTAGTATCGATTCGCCGCACGTCACAACCTTCCTACGCCGTCTAGCTACCAAGGATGTCGATCATGCAGACCTCCTTTGCAGATTCTATACCATGCGCAAACAGTACTTTGACGCTGCTAAAGTCCAGGCCGAACTTGTCCAATCCGACTTCGACCTTTCTATCAAAGAACGACTTACACTGTTAAGCAAAGCGAAGACCAATGCTAGTGTTATGACCGCTGGCGTTAGCCGGCAAGAACAGCAGCTCCTCAACCATGAGGTAACGGAGCTTCTCGAAGTGGCTCACATTCAGGACGACCTATTAGAGAGGCTGAGGGTAGACAGCAGAATTCCAGCGGAACGCCAACAAGAAATCGAGCAGGCCCTGGATGGTCAAATTCAACCTCTTTCCGAAGTAAGTATTTTTCTACGTCGAACTACGTGGCGTTTTATATTCATATATATCCTTCTCGGGGTCGCTAACGTCTATCACCTAGCTCTTCAACGGCTATGCCGATCAAGCCGGTTACTACGATCTCTGCCTTCTTATTTATCACGTTGCTGATTTCCGAAATTCCACCACCATAGCTCAGACGTGGAGCAGCCTAATCCAGCAGACTCACGAGAATGTTGCGGAACAATGGTCAGCGTACGAGACAGAGCGGCGCAGGCGTGGAGTGCAGGCAGGAGATCCGCCCCCTCAGCCGTATGAAGTACTAGTGGGCCAAATCCAGGATATATGCCATCGCTCTTCCAACGACTCTTTCATATTCCCTGTCCCAACTCTCCTACCGGAGATCTGCCGCTACGCCTTCGAGAATGCGCAGGACAGCAGAATCGCTGCGGATGTTAACTGGCCGGTGATCGTCTTCCTTAATTTGGGGTGAGCTTCGACCTCGTGGTCCGCGTCCTTGAACAAATGTTTGAGGCCCAAGTTCCCTTCCGCGGTTCTGGTCGCGTAAGAATTATCGAGTGGATTACGTATTCTGTTAGTCAATGGGTCCGTGACTTGAGCAGAAATGGCCGTCCAGAAGCGAGGCTGGAACCTTGGATCAGCGACTTGATTCTGGAATGCGAAAACTGGGTGTCTACGAATTTACGAACTGTCAACGAGGGTGGAGCAGATATGAGAGATATTGCACGGAACCTGAAAGAAATAAAGCGAGCTGTGGATGGGTTTGTCGTATCACCGATGGCCAGTAGGAGTATGGGTTTCTATTAAGAGGGAAGGCAAATCCTAATATAATACTATGCTCGGAATTCGGAAGCTCTAGATATCATTAGGTGGCTTGATGCGTGCCGGGTGTTGGAATAACAAGGCTCGCTCTATACAACAGGGGTAAAAAGAAAGTGATAATAGGCGTCTCGGCATTCTAGTATATCGAAACTGTGTATTCAATGCGCTATAGCAGGTTCAGACCTGAAATGACCGTTATTAGCTATTCTCAGTGATATACTTGAACCACAAGATGGAAATAATTTAGCGGTAGCATCGTTCAGCTACAAATGTTTTTCAACGGTCTTGTTTAATACCTACCTAGGCATATGTTTAGGCCGACATGAACAAAAGTCTAGCGTACTGAAACGCTTGTTCCTGATCAAGGAATTCATTACCATTTCTTACAGGGTCGTGATTTGTCACGACTAGGTACATTTCACAGGCTTCTATACTTAGGAACGAACCTAAGATAAGGCCTACATAATCAATTATTATCAATGCCACTCTTCACGTTCAGAGTATTTTTCAATACAAGTCATCTATAATTACTGGCAGATAAGATATAAGGCAATAAGACATGGGAGTATAAACACCGCCGCAAATACGTCATAGCTATCAAATAGGAGACAATTCGGGATTTTATTAACATAGGCAAGTGTAAGGGATAAAGACAAATAATACAAGTTTGAAGTATACTTACAGAGTCTTAACTACATACAATCCTAAGGCTCTTAAAGATCTGTCAGGTGTTTGGCCCTCAAGGTCTGCTATCAATACTCCAATTCGGAGGCTTTCCGGGGACTTAGTCCTATGTAATACACATACTGTCCGGAGACTTATTTTCAGCCGTACTGGCTTGCTAACATCTATAAATCATACGCATGGAAGCAGTGGCTTGAGGATATGACTTAGAGAAAGCAAGACAAACTCATTGTCCCTAGAAATATTACACATTAGTATTCAAACCGAATATCATTTTCCCTGTCACCAGCCGTATATTGCCCATCATGACAAGCACCGAACATCAAGAGCTCCAGAAGCTATACGGAAGCGTTTCCGGCGGCCTTGCCGATGAAGAATTGGAACGAACGATTGCAGGTTCGGAACGGATTATGAGAGGTCCTGCTGGGCTGCTGCTGGCACAAGCAGGGCTCGACGAATCGACGACTAAGCCGTTCGTGCTACTTGATCATGCCTGTGGAATCGGTCCTGTTGCGGCGCACTTGCAGGAGCACATTGACCGCAAAGTGCTACTCGAGAGCAAGGTGGTTTGTGCCGACTTTAACGAGAATTTTGTAAACATATTGAAGCAGCGTATTGCCAAGTACAGCTGGCCCAACGTCGAGACTGCTGTTGCTGACGCTCAGGTTCGTCTATGTTATAATTCCCAACAGTCCTTCGCAGCTAACATCTAACCCTCTCCCCATTAGCATTCGGGCTTTGGAGAGAATTCTTTCTCTCATGTGACCATTAATTTTGCCATGCAACTGATCCCAAAACCGGAGGCTGTGCTGGAAGGTATGTCCCAAGGTCCAAAGGCAGCACCAAAGATCTACTTGCTCACACAAACTCCCAGACACGATGCGAATCCTGAAGCCAGGCGGCGTGTTAGCCTTCACCACCTGGCACAAAGACACGCAGGGCTGGGCGCCCGACATGCGGTCGTGTTTCGAGGCGCTGCCCTTCGAGGCGCCCATGCCGAACCCGATCCCCATGGCGCTACACGGGAAACCTCAATGGACAGACCCGGCAGGCGTAGAAGGGGAGCTGAGAGAGCGCGGGTTCGAAAACATACAGGTAAAAGCCGTGCCGCAGATAGTTCACGTGCACAGCGCCGAGGACTATCTCCAGAGCTACAGGATGATGAAGGATTGGATGGTCAACACGTACTGGAGCGAGGAGAGCAAGAAGAGGGCGGAGGGCATGCTCGATGAGCATATCGTGAAACATCTCGAGGAGAAGTATAATGGCGAGGGCTGGGATCTACATTGGACTGCGATCTTGGCTACTTGTCAGAAGCCTGGTTTGTGACAAGGAGACGAAAGGTTGCGAGATGATGGAGTGTTTATTGGGAGCATGGTTATGTACTTTCTTTTTTCCTTTTTTTTTTTTTTTTCTTTTCGATGGTATGCAAGATAAGTGAATTGCTCGTCAGGATGGTTTAGGTAGTTGGACTAAAATTTGTTAGTTTTCTATTTTCTTATAAGACTACCTACCTATGATTACAGGTACCCAAGTTATAATAGTATAATTCTACCTATCATTGTCAATAGGTAGAACCCTTTTGGACTAATAATGACCTAAGCCTTTATATGACTGTATCGAATATGTGTATAGGCGGGTTAATATCTACCTATCGATAACATATTGAGTGCGTAGGTACCTTTCTATATTCCGTATTCCGTATTCCGTACCTATTCCGTATTCTGTACCAGGGCCGATCGCCGTTTTTAATGTGGTTTAATGGAAAACACAATCAACAATTTTGACCATTTTGACCAGGCTGTCGTCCAAAGCCCTTTGTCTTTCATTCATCTCTATGGGTTTTGCGGGTTCTATGATTCCCGCGTTCTCCCGATAGGCGTAGACAGCCAATTAGTCTAAAAAACTCGATATGTCCTTTCGGCGGTTTCAATATTAATAACTGGTAACCGTAGCTATTTCGAACTATGCCTTTAATCGACCGCCTGATCTTAGGCGCCTTGTCGCTCTTCGTCCCTTTAGCCACAGCGAGCGCAAGTCTTAAAGAAGGCGTTTTACCCTCTTACCACTATGGCGCGCCAATCTCGGTCGAATGTATGAATAGGAGTGTGTAAGTTTGATCGCGCGCGACTCATACATACTTCTACCTCTTCTAGTTAGACACCTTACTGACTTTGACTTTGTATCTTCAGAGAAACCGGCGAACACATTCAAAATGCCAAGAACGAGATTGAATGGATCCCCTTTCCAGCCTGCAACGAGACCGGCAAGGCTCTCGAGTTCGGTTACGGCGTCGAAGGCGAGATGAACTGTACCATCCCTATGATAGACGATCCTTTCTTCCACCTACTAGAGTTTTATATCCACAGCGACGCACCCCTTGCTTGTCGTCTTCCCGCTCGGCCTCCCGCCCACGTCGAGGTGGTCGGTGAGAAGCCGTATGAGCAGGAGTACATACCACTCGTGTTTGCCTTGGCCGGTACTTTGCAGCTGAGCCATCTGCATATTAGCACCCATCTCAATATCCTCCTACACAGCACGCCAAAACATCATATCCATCCCCACGACAGCGGCGTTCTAGATAGCGGCGCCGCATATAGCACAAGCCCCCTTAGCCATATGGACGGCAGCTTTACGAAAAGACTAGTTATTGGTGACCCTCTACCCCTGAGTTTTAGCGTCAGGTGGTTCCCGACCCCAGCCCTTCCCAAGACGGAGGGCAAGGTCGAGTGGCAGGGGATGGGCGGGCATATCTACGCTAGCACCGTATTTTACGCGCTCGTATCATTCATAGCCGGCGTGTTAGTTTCCGGCGTCTATTTCTTCGGCATCATCCTACCTAAGCGACTGAAGGGTCGCGGCCTCGGCGGTGCCACACCTTTAGCCTACGGGCTGAACGGCGTGGGCAATGGATGGGGCTACTCAAAACGGATGGATTGAAGTTGAAGTTCGTTTGGCATAGCTCTTGGACGTGGAAACTTATGAAATCTTGTATATATTATGACAGTGATAAGGAACCGTACGCGTCGCTATGTATGGCCTGAGGCAATACCGGTTGTATTAAAATATTAGGTAGTTACGGCAATGATACCAAATGAAGGGGAAAGGCAACTCAGGTGGCTACAATTAATAAAAAAAAATATATCATCAATATCGATTTTCCTTGTTTGCAATATCTATTGATAACATTAGCGTCTTCGCATTTCAACCCCCAGCCTCGTTACTATTGGATTTTCTTCCTAGTATCAACCGCGTTAAGACGGTTTAGCAGCCGTGTATACATGTCAACACACAATACAACAGCTACTCTATCGTTAATATACCCGCGAAAGTATCTAGTTGATTCACGCTGAACTTACCAACGGCAAGATACCCTCCATACAGACCACCCAGCAGCACGACTTTCTGCTCGGCGGTCACTACGGCAGGGTCCCAGAGGAACGCCTCATACATGCAAGTAGCGGTCGTCAGCGCGGTCTCGACGCCGTACACGAGGAGCAGCAGCTCGGCAGCACCGCCCAACGCGCCGCGGAACAGGGCGCGGACGGCCCACAGCGACACCGGCAGGTGGAAGACGAGCTCGAGAAACGCAAACAGCGGGAAGAAGCTCGGGATGGGCGCGGGCGGCGGCGCGAAGAACTGGTCGTTGTAGGTTTCTATGTAGTACACCCGCAACTCGTATAGGAAGTGCAGGGGGAGGAGGGGGACCCAGAGGGATGATGGGTAGAGGGGACGAGGTCGACGCCTGGGGGTGTTAGATGAGAGGGCTTGGAAGAAGTTGGATGGAGTGTATATAGGGAGTTTGTATTGTTTTTCGTTTGAGGACACTCGGGTGAGAGTAGAGTGACTTGTGAAATGGGAGTATGATATATGTCATGTTTAAGTTGGGTACTTACAGAACAGGACGGGGAGATGGATGAGGAAATACACGAGGTAGACTTTGTCTAACCAGGACCTTGATGAAGACATTATAAAGTGTGGAAGGCGAGAGGCCTTGGAATTGTGAGTTATGTATATAATAATAATAGTAAGACCTAGTTATTTTGTGTAATAATCAGTCAAATAAAGTTATAGTAAACTTCAGTTCGGGTGTAAATTGTAATATTAGCAGTGGAGCGTCGGTTAAAATTATACATGAAATTACAGGTGAGAGAACATTCAATGTGCGAATTGTCTTCGATACTGTACTTGACACTGTTTAATAACACATCTGCTTGATCAATGGCACCTGTGCCATAGGTATTATTACACTTTGAAATTATCTGATAACTATTTGTATAGTTGCTATTGTGCTTCATCGTTGGGTATCAAACCGCTCAATCTAATTCATTGCTCTGAATGCCATCTTGTAAATTCTGCTACCCATAGACACCCGAAGATTACGGGGACTAGGGCTACTAGAAACCACCAGAGTTCAATACTCAGACGGGAACGAAGCCATCGCTTGACCCGGACTTTGAGCTGTCGTCGATGGGTGCATTTCGCTGTCCCAAATACGAGACATCCTAAACCGGGACGGGATTCGCATTCCATGTGTTCGCGGCGGCGTTGCATGAGTAATCTGAGATTAATATTTAGTAATTGTCACATTTTCACCCAAGAGAATAGGAGGTCATTGTCTAAACAAATTCACCCCTAATACTCCCACATTGACCTTACCTGATGCTACCTCTGCAGAACTTGAGATCGCTCCCCAGGTCGCAGCGACGATCGTTCGGGCATTCCAAATGTAGACTCCGACGCTCGATCAGCCAATCTACCTTGAGTTTTAGCCCAGTATCAACAAGGTAGTAGAAATATCTGCTGGTATGTTTCAGGGACAAGGCGTCGGGATAGGTGAGATGTTGACTGATTAGGAGGTGTATTTCTGGTGGTAGATTTGCAAAATCTCTTGCTCCTTCAGAGTGAGATTTGGTACCGGATTTCTTGTCTAGGCCTGATCGCAGCATATAGCCGCGACGAATGATGTCCATGGTTTAGATAGGTTGCGCTGTTATCGAATCCGACTGTTCGGATGGCCTGTTAGGGATATCATATGTTAGGCAGCCAACCGCCTAATAAAACAAGTGAAGTTGAATGAAATTGTCAAATGCACTGCTGATTAGTTGCGACCACTGCATTTGAAAACGAAGGAAAGATACTAATTATTTTGTATCATCCTGCTGCCTAGATTATCGGTTTTTCTTCAAGTCAGAATCCAAGTATAGAAGCCATCACCGCCTTGAAAAATGCCATTCGACTTTACGTGGCCTGACAGGTAATTTATTTATTGATGGTTGACAACCGTAGACTCACTTGAGATGTAAGTGGACACATGTGGCGATATAATTGCCAGGCACCAACGTAATATACATGAACATGAGCATGAGCATGAGCATGAGCGTTAGGAATGTCTTTTAAGATACAGTACGAGATTCGGCCTTGTACGAAATAGAGGATTTTGGGTAAGCTGTCGCCTAACCTAGCTGCCTAGCTACTTATTTTTAGGCATTTAAGTATTACCTAAATACCTAGGTACCTTCCAGGTTCTAACAAAAGGGAAAGATGGACATGTGATAGCGCGACTGTGCGACTGCTTTAGCGCGTCGACAAGGGGAAACGTATTATGTAGGATAGGTACCTATTATCTCTTAGGTACACGTTATCTTTCTCCAAACCCCGCTATATTACCAATTTATCGCCCCGTCTTGAGCCTTCAGGTACCCAATCTAATACCTAATGTCGGGGTACCTCTTAAGTTGATCATTACCTATCATTTATCCCAATGCCGCCGTCACATCCCATAATTTGAGTCGACCATGACTCGATTTCTGCTTTCTATGCGTTTGGTACACTTTTGCCTCACGCATGCTGATCCTCGCTAGCTTATATACCACCCTAACACCTGTCATAGCGTAATGCATTGTCTGAATTTGCCTTCTAAAAAGCTGATTTCTACTTACCTATGGCTTCCTCGGTTACCCCCACCTTAGATGGTGATGGCGACGTCGATGGCGAAAGCGACTATGGATCTGACTTTTCCATAGGGGAGGAAAATATTGTAAACAAACTTCTGGAAGACGCCGGGAATACAACCTTATTATTCAGCAGCATTACGACTACACCTCGTCCCGATTCTGCGCAACTCGTTTCACCTCTTGTCTCACCCGCCAGTACTGTTGCTACAACTACAAGTAGCTCGTCTATTCCATCTGCGCCACCTAAGCAGGATAATAGGCACCATGCGTCGAGCTTGTATTCTCATTCAGGGAATACCCTTCCAGCGAGGGTTCAAGAACCCGCCGCTGGTCAGGAACCTCGCAACTCGATTCCGTATGTAACTCCGTCTTTGCTATTAGGTAGCGTTCGGTACCCAGATCGTGAGTTCTACGAGCAGCACACATATGATTTCATCTAGTATAAGACGCGTCTAACTAACTACCAGCCCTTAGTTAGTCGTGTCCTATCCGACCCCAAACCTGATACAACATCCAAATCAGAACCCTCAGCAGAGCCCGCGGAGCGTCCGAAAGATTCTCGTTCCCCTCTACAGCGCTTTCGTTCCTTCCCTAAAAAGCCATTCTCGGTATCTGACTTATCTTCCGGTGCTTGGTGCGAATTACAGTACTGGTACACGCTTACTCTACTACCCGGAGGGAGGAAAACGAGAACACCGGCGATGCGGGGTGGCACTCGTGTCCATCAAACTCTGGAAGATCAAGTACACACCACCGTTGAAGTTAGCATTACTACCAAGGAAGAAGCGTTTGCGCTGAGATTGTGGAACGTCATTCAGGGACTCCGCACACTCCGGGATACTGGTATGACGAGAGAACTTGAAGTATGGGGGGTCATCGAAGGCCAAGTCGTAAACGGCATCATAGACGAAGTGAGCCGTGAGAGTCCGAACGCAGATTTCGAGCAGGAACTAAGCCAATCCGAATCATCTAAGGGCTTTACTACGGAACAGCAGATGTCTATGAAAGACTTTTTGGAACCATCCTATAAAAAGGTTTATTTAACTGATGTCAAAACACGAGCTTCAGATAGACTGCCCACTGGTGCCGCGCTCAGGCCCGCTAGGGTTCAGTTGTTCTTGTATCATCGACTATTAGGCGAAATGGCGTCTGGTCTGGTGGATTTTACTGCTATTTTGGACCGATACGGACTCGTAGCTGATGCCTTATTTTCTGACGCTTTCATGGCCCAGGTAGGCGACTTACACGATGAAATATTCTACGACGCCGATTCGGACGTCGGGGGCGCCTCATCATCTCGTTCTACTCGTAGTGGAACTGATGGGTCGGACCACCTTCCTCAGGATCTAATCAAATATCGGTCCATCACACAAATACTTCCATTATTACAATCCGAACTACGTGAAACCTTCCCACACGGCGCCGCTACTCTTGGCGAACTCCTCGCCGTCCAGTATCGCCACAGGGATGACGGTCGCGTCCTTGGGAATAATGCGTTTCCTAATGACCCCGAGGCCTTAGAGGGGTACCTCAAAGAAAACTTCAAGTTCTGGCGCGGCGAGAGGGGTGCTGAGGGCGTCTCGATAGAAGAGACTTATAAGTGTAGGTCGTGCGAGTTTGCAGAGAGGTGCCAATGGCGGCAAGATAAGGAAGTCGAATTCTTACTGAAGAAAAGGGGGAACATGACGAGCGGAAGTGCTTGATGTTTGAGCCTTTGGGTCGGCTCGGTTGGGGTTGTAATGAGGTACTTGTCATATAGGGTTATGGTATACACATTATGGCTCCGTTGCCTTTTATACCCCTTCCCGGATTATCCGAGTCATTCTGAAAAGTAGATACCCTAGACCCTTAAACATATAGCCGACTTCACAAGGTACAATGAATCAACTCTAAACGCCCGAGGAGTTAGACGTAGCGTTGGAACCGTGGAAAGCTTCTGCTAGCGTGGGGTTTCAAAACATGTTTGCTCCGGTCTCGATCGGCAGCAAAAAGGAGCCCTGGTAATGTTCTAGATTGTATCGTGGGGAGAACAAGCTCTATGCTAATTACGACTCGGGAAAGGGATGAACGTTGGGATAAGTGGATTAAGCACTATATTTACGTCTCTTAAGTCAGGGGGGGAAAACCTAATACCATGACTTCAAAATGTCTATTGGTGTTTGGACAAGGGAGTTGATTCATCCGGCCCGGGGCGGTCCGCCCACGTATTCGGGGTACTGCATCGGGCGTATAGATTGTACATTTAACATTCCAGAATACGGATGCGTTCGGTAGCGGTCTAATTCATCATCCCGGACCAATGTTCACACTGGGTCAAGGTCAGCGGGGCGCCGGGGTTTAACTTGAAGTACAGCAAAAGCTTATGTTGCCGATAACATTCGCGACATGGGTGACTTGACAGTAGGAGGGGAACGGTGGTGACGAACTCTAAGGATTATTATACGAGGCTTAAAAGTTAAAATAGACATACTGTGAATAGAAATAAAGTAATTAACTAATTAACTTGGATGTATATTTTTGAACGCCTAGATAGAATATGAATATGAACCTGACTAGGTTAGGTTGTCTAAGCCATACTGAATATCTTCTTCGGTGTTAATATTCTCTATCTCAAGGTCGATACTGATACAATTATATATCCACATCCTATTGGTTTAAAGAGAAGTGTTAGATTCTTTTTCTAAGACCTAATTTGCGAGTATCTGCAAGTTATCTGGTATGTTTGAGCAAAAGGGGCTGGGTCTTCTTCTCAACAACCCCTGCTTCCGCCGCCACGGCTAGAACTAAAGAGTGGGACACAGCTGAAGGGACAGGATACAACTGGCCAAGCACCGGTAGGCAGCAAGGAATGTCCTATCTGTAAAGAGAGAAAAGCCTGCGGAGATGGCCACTGACTAATCCTGAAATAGGTTGCTTTACATGGTCCCCCCATCCCTCTCGTTTCCCGCGGATTCTCATGGCTTTTGTACCGAATACCTATCGTTTCTTGAGATTTTCGATCGACGATCAGCACCTTCGACCTCGCCTCGGTGTAGTCAGTACAAAGCCTCTTTATCACGAATTTGGGGTAAAGGAATCAGCCAAGACCGTGACGCCCCGAGTCGATTGGTAGGTCTGTCTAAGGCCAGGCTAACATCATTGTTACAATGGCACAATGGCAAGCCGGCATGAAATTTGGCTCCCGCCTTGGATAGGATCTTATGGGTTAGGCGTAGTACTGCGAACTAGGCTAGGGGTTGGTGTGGCATGGTGGCATCGACGAGTCGCGTTAATGGGGTGTGAGCTTGAGATTTTTCGTGCCGCCTCTTGAATTCACCATAGGAAATGTCAATGTCCATTCCATTCCATTCACTACCAGCGATCTCATATTCTTTTGGGCTTGCTTAATTGAATTTATTTTTGCTTTCGTTTCGAACTGTAAGCCGTCATCATCATGAGGTCTGCCAAGTCTATATTTTAAATCATCAGTCGAGGTAAGCGGGAAATAAAAGAGCAAGAAGACGAAAAGAAAAGAAGAAAAACTTCTCCCGTATCGCCGCCAGCTTTCGATGTTAAGCTCCCTTAATCTTCGCGACAGGCTAGCTAGCCTCCCAGATAGTCGCATCTGTTCCCTACGATGGCAATCTATACTCCGCTATGCCGCCGTCGCTTTTATCGTCTCCATAACGCTGTCGGGCGTCTTCTTATTTCGCCGCCCCGAGGGCTTCCTTCGTAATACCGGATCCCATTACTTCGAGTACTTCTGGAATCGCACGGCGAACCATCCCATCGACCAGCTCATCAGCGACGCCCACACCTTCCACGAGAACCTGCTGAAGCAGCGGAGCTTCGACCTGCCCGCGGCCGCGGCCCGCTATCGCGAGCGACGGGGGCGACACCCTCCCCCGGGGTTTGACGCCTGGTTCAAGTATGCGGCGGAACACGAGGCTATCATCGTCGAGTCTTTCTTCGACAGGATATACGCTGACATTGCGCCGTACTGGGGCCTCGATGCCCGGACGACCGCCGAACGAGCGGCGTCGTGGGATTACGTTGTGCGCGTCCGCAACGGCGTCGCCAGCGGTATAGGCAACACCGAAGGCAAAGTTCCGTGGCTCCAACTATGGACCAACCTGGTAGCCGAAGCTGCGCCGTGGTTACCGGACGTAGATATGCCTATTAATTATATGGACGAATCCCGATTAATTGTTCCTTGGGAAGACGTGACGAGTCTAATGGAGAAGGAGCAGACAAGCCGCTCCGTCAAGTCTTTAGGAGAGGTGGTGACGGAATATAGCGGCCTTGCTGAGGTTGATGCTAAGACCGTGGATGCTCAACCGTATAAGCCGGAGTGGCATGGGGGAAGTTATTGGGACCTCACACGGGTTGCTTGCGCTCCCGATTCCCCATCGCGCAACGTGACACCAATCGAAAATCTAGAGGAGCCGCCTGTGTATCCGGAAGACTGGGAACCCGAGTACACGTACAAAGGATATGTCCGTAACTTTACCGCCGCGACGGATCCTTGCGTCCAGCCCCACCTCCGTGGCATGCACGGCACCTTCGTCGAGCCGCTGACGATGTCGACGAGCAAAGAGCTCATTCCGCTATTTGGCGGATGCAAGTTACCCGTCAACAACGAGATCCTCATCCCCGGTGCGATGTACCTGACAGACGATCCCTTCTATTCCGGTGGAGACACGCACGGCCCGTCCTGGAGGAAGAAGACGAACGGCGTCGTCTGGCGGGGTGTCGCGTCCGGGGGTCGAAATAAGAAAGAAAACTGGTTCCATTTCCAACGGCACCGTCTCGTGGAGATGCTGAACGGGACGACCGTGTCGAATATAGAAAAGTACGGCTCCCGCGCTATGTCGTTCGACATGCCACCTGTGCAGAGGTACGACTTCCCGCGACGGCGCGAGGCTACTATTGGCACGTGGTTGAAGAAGTTCGCCAACGCCGGTTTCGTCAACCTGCTGTGCTTTCCGGCGGATTCCAACTGCACGTATGTCCGGCCGTACTTCTCCGAAGTGCAGAGTATACCCATGAAGGAGCAGTACAAGTACAAGTTCATGCCCGACGTCGACGGGAACAGTTTCAGCGCGAGATTTAGAGGATTTCTGCTGTCGACCTCCCTTCCGCTCAAGGCTACTATATACTCGGAGTGGCACGACGACCGCCTAGTCCCGTGGCTGCATTTTGCTCCTATGGATAATACCTTCCAGGATCTGTACGCGGTCCTTGATTATTTCACCAGGGATAGAAAAGGCGACACCTCTGCACGCTTCATTGCCGAGGAAGGCAGGTCTTGGGGCTCCAAGGTCCTTAGGAGGGAGGATATGTTGCTATATGTTTGGAGGCTACTACTCGAATTTGCACGCGTATGTGACGAGAAACGGGACATGCTTGGATATATAGATGATTTAAGACCGGCGTAATGAGAACATGTATTTGTGTATATCTAATCCTATGTATATTTAGGTATTTCCTTTTGGTCTAGCTTAGCCTAACGTATAGATGATTTTCGGTTCACCTGTTTTGGCTCATTTTATCTTGAGAACGATGGTTGTAATAAATACCTACCTGCGTGCCGCTTATTGATATCGCGTTATTCTTTGAGATTTTGTCAGGATAGCTAGTGGTGTGGCACGATGCACGAATCTCAAATTAGAAAAGACATTAAGCAAGCGAACACTGTCATTTTCCTTCTTCCCTAGATTTGTTTCTGACTTTATACGATATACCTAGAACGTCATAGAATAGTGGATATGGAACCCAAATTTTGGAGCCAGGAACGGGAATATCGACGGTCTATGTGGAGATAAAAGTTTAGCTACGATCTAGTCCGAGTTCGTGAATCCGCTCAGACCATGTTGGCGAGACATGTTAGTTGGAATAAACTTGCTTCGGATATTGCAGCTTCATCGGCGTTTAGTACAAAGCCGAACAAGAATATGACGGCAATATTTTCTAAAGAGAATATTTAAGTGAGCCTGCTAAGTTGGCTTTAGCAAGACTTTTTCTTCTAGACAATTCAAGCTAATAAGAATTAACCTCACGAGAGCTAGTTAATCAAAATGTCAGAGCTCAGTCTTCCACTTTCTGGAAAAGTCGCCATCGTGACTGGGGCGTCTAGGGGTATCGGTAAAGGAATAGCATTGGAACTAGCGCGTCGAGGAGCAACAGTACGACCCCCTTAGAGATGTTTCCCGTTCAAAGAATACAAAGTGACTGACGTGAAATTAAGGTGGTCTTGACCTACGTGTCTCAAAGCAGCGAGAGCCTAGTAAAGGAGATTTGCCAAACTATCGAATCGTTTCCGCACAAGCCTCGCGCTCACGCTTGTCGGGTCGACCTTAGCACCTTAGAAGGTCCCCAAAATCTCATCGATGACCTTATTACGTGGACCGAGCAAAAGCTGAGGATCGACATACTTGTTAACAACGCTGGCGTGGAAAATGCGAAGACCCTAGAGGAGCTGACGATCGATGACTATAACGCTGTCTATAACTTGAACGTGCGTGGACCACTACTCCTAACTCAAGCAGTTCTACCTTATCTGAACAGCCACGCACGCATCATTAATATCGGTTCCGTCGCTTCAAGAGGTGGCTTCAAGAAATTTTGCCTCTACGGCTCGTCGAAAGCAGCACTTGAGGGGTTGACTCGAACCTGGGCCCAGGAGTTAGGTGGTAATGGAACAACGGTCAACTGTGTAAATCCAGGACCCGTCCAGAGCGACATGTTGGAAAATATTCCTAAAGATCTCGTAGCGCTTCAGAAGACTTTAACGGCGGTCGAAAATAGAATAGGAACAATCCCTGAAGTTGCAAACATAGTCGCGAGTCTGGCCGGAAAGGATGGCGCCTGGATTACTGGCCAAACAATCAGTGCCTCTGGGGTAAGTTAACTCATTATTTATGTGAACTTATAAGTCACATTCAATACTGACTGTTTATACTTGTAGGGTTACGCCATGTATTGAATCATTGGGAATCACCGCTTCTTGTAGAGACAGCTTGGCAGCTTTCTACAGTCAATCTCATCTTGTAAATATTCTTAAGTGATATCGAAGCAATCTTTACTAATTACCTCGAATAGAATTATTACTTCTTCCAAAGAAACTTCGTGAAGCTTACCAACCTTCAATCCAAGTCCCTGATTCTGAAGCTTTTCAGAATGCGTGCTTATATAACATGAGATGATTTTAGAAGAAAGCGTTCGCCCTTTCGGCTAGCTTTCCAATCTCGACAGGGATCTTTTGTTCACTACCGCTCCCTCATCTCTTTAGCACATCTCGAGAATCGATGGTGTGGACATCATTCTGCTATCTATTGCACCGTCGGCTAGAGATATACTGCTACCCCCTCCTATTTATATGGTCTTGCTGACAAATGAGGTTTCTTCGCATTGCTTATTAATTGAGGGGTGGGCCGACGACAGTCCCATCATCTTAACAGACAAGCAGGTAGCAATTAATAATGGCTTCAAAACTCGAAATAGACTATATATTGAGATAAAAGTAATCGAAGAAATCGAATAAAGATATTCAGCATCATTAAAAATATTACGCAGAACCATCATCATATTTGAACTCAGCAAAAATGTCTTCAGCAATCAAGGTTGGCATCGTGGGCACCACCGGCCGAACGGGAGGCTCAATATTGAAGGGATTGTTAGATTCCGAGACCAAATTTGTTTGAAGCCCTCACATGGCCACTTTGTTTTACTTGACTAACATGGATGTTAGGAAATCACTGCTCTTGCTCGCCCTGCCTCTGTCAACAGCGAGGCTAATAATGAACTCAAAAGCCGCGGTATTAGCATCGTAGCTGCAGACCTGACTGGTCCGAAAGACGATCTTGTCAAAGCCATTACGGGACTCGATGTAATTATCTCGTGCATCGTATTCTCTAGCTTGGGGGATCAGGTGCCCTTGGCCGAAGCGGCGAAAGAAGCTGGCGTGAAGAGATTTGTCCCGTGCAATTTCAGTACACCAGCGCCAAGAGGCGTTATGGACATGTATGATGAGGTTTGTTTCCATGCCGAGAATAATTCCCGTGCGGAACTAACGAAACCGATAGAAGGATGATGTCCTCGCGGCTATCCAACGACTCTACCTGCCATACACCATTATCGATGTTGGCTGGTGGATCGACCAGTCCGTCCCGGCTTTACCTTCAGGCCGAACAGACCATGCAAGGATCAGTGTACTGGATATAGTTCCTGGAGATGGATCGGTGCCCATGGCTTATACAAACCTGCCGGACGTCGGAAGATACGTGGCGAAGATTATCGCCGACCCAAGAACCCTCAACAAGAGGGTCTTTGCGCATACCGAGGTACTCAATGCGATCCAAGTGAGAGAGATTTTGGAGGAGCTTAGTGGAGAGAAGGTCGCAAGAAACTACGTAAGTCGGAAGAACGAGAACTATCTAGAGGAAAAAAAAAAAATTTCTCGGGGAATGACACTAATACGGTATCCTTCTAGATGAGTGTAGAAGATATTCACAAGGGCATCGCTTCAGCACGATCTGCTCTGGAGAAGGACCCTGCGGACCCGGCCGCTAAGTTTAGCTTGATTCTGTATCAGTATATAAACTCATGGGGCCTTCGAGGAGATAATACCCCTGAGATCGCGTCGTATCTCGGATACTTGGATTTCAAGGAGCTGTATCCGGATGTTAAGGGTAAGACGGTGCGGGCTCGTCTCCAAGAAATTTTGAACGGGAATTGATAGTAAGGGGTATTTTTATCTCGTATGAAAGTTGGATAAGATATTTGTTCAGTTTGTCTTATTTCCTAGGTAGTATCTAAATACATCGGTCATTGTGGAAAAAAAAAAAAAAAAACAGAAATACTTAAGCCTGCGTCGTGGTTGGGTTAGTAATTATAACAATGTATGTCACTTTGCTTGACCCCTTAATAGTTATGTCCGCTTATCACAAGTTTAAAGATTGGATGGCTTAATAAGAGCTTAGTGCTTTGTCATTATCTAGATGTCGGCGAAGTTTGGGACTCTTGTAAAACGGTTTAAATCACCTTACCTAACCGAACTTATTAGGGTACTCTATAACACCCCGCTGTTGATTTTGTCAGCTACATAGCTCAAACCCATATTATCGAGGGTGAGTCTCAAGTGCCCGAATTAGAATCTGCGAGAAATTCTAAACTCGGCGCTGGGTCCATGTAACTTAAAAAGCTCTTAACCTGATAACTTAGAGGGATCCAAGGGGATATCCATCGCAAGAACCGTAACCAGAGCGAGTCTGTAGACTCATAACGCGTGGTTTCGTGTGATGTTTTCACAGAAATATCGGCCCTTGGACGTTGCAATTGCTCGTATCTAGAAAAACGTCCACAATATCTTCGGTTGTGGGCGTTTGGTGTTTTCGCAGCAGCGGAACAAGTCCATTGACTAGGTTGCAGACTCCTTCGACAGCCAGATTACCCCCAAACCCGGAATTTATTGTTGTCTGCGATGATGTCAACATGATGTCTTTTGAAGGTGTGTACCAGAATATTACCTTGTGTATAGAGTCCCCAACTAATACAACCCTACCGCCGTTGTTCCAGGGCCCTTGAATTACCCCTTCTTCCATAGGAACCATGCCCGCATGGGCCCTAGCCTCCCATAGGTCGCGGAACGTGTAGTCCGGACACGCAGATAGATCTCCATACTTATCGATAGTTGCTACAATATCAGTTTCTGTATACCGCGGGCAGTCCGGTGTTGTCGAAGGCTCTTCTTCCTTGATAAATAGAAACCAGAAAAGACGTCCTCCAGCCCCCGCTGCTGTGATTCCGGAAGCCCCCCTGTGGTAAGCATGATGAATGATCCCCTCCGGTAGTAATGGTATGGTAACACCATTTTTCAAACCATTTGTCGATGTACCGAAGACTGCCCTATAGCTAGACGTGAACCCTTGGGGAGTACGTTAAAGATAGTTCCAATCTAGTTACTGGAATCAACTGACTTACCTGTAGTAAGATATCGGAATCTTTCAGGATCGGTTTTGGATACTGCGTCAGCTAAGAGGCTGCGAATTGCACTATGGACACCATCTGCCGCTACAAGTATACTGCCTCTGATGCTATCCCCATGGTTGGTCGTCACTATGATGCCATCTTCATCCTCCAGGAAAGACTCTACGCCGACATTTGTGCGAACCCGAGACTTGTCCTGGATGCCATTATATAGCGTCTCAAGACACAAACGGCGTTCTATAAGCACAATTGGCTTTCTTGTGATCTCTTCCACCCGCTTGAAAATTGGCGAACTGTCAAACAATTTTCCACGCTCATCGAAATGGAGACGGCCCGTAAGCGAAAAAGTCGCCGCACATATATGTTTCCAAATACCCAGCTGCTCAAGTATCTTCGCGGTATGGCATTGCAAGATGATCGAAGCTCCCGTTTGAGGAGCAACTTCTCTCTTCTCAAGCAGGAGATAGTCAATACCAGCTTTCTCCAAAGCGTTGGCTAAGGTTAAACCAGCAACACCTCCACCAGCTATAATAACCTTGAAAGATTCTGAACTAGCCATTTGACCTATGATCGTGGAGAATAGAGTTGAGAGAGATGCATTACCTGATTGAACTTGTATATGGGATCAAACATGTGGTATCGGATCATCCCGCGTTAGGAAAAAGCACGCCATCGACACCGCCGATTTGGTCTTACGTCGCACAAAGCCACGGCATCATGCAGCTATTCTGTTCCAGATAGCATAAAAAATGATGGAATTCATATCACGGTAAATATATCGATATATTTTCTCGGAAAATTTAAAAACAATCTAGGTAAATAGGATGTTTTCTGAGCAGACGGCCTACTCCATGCCCAAGTCACAGCAACTGTGTAATTAGTTTGCCGCTGGGCCTTGGAGTTCGATGGCATCAACGACGTAGTTGGCACTGAGGAAGTCCTTATCACCGGAGCCATATACGCCAATCGTAAGGGTGTTCTGCCCAGTCTTCAAAGCACTCGCAGGAACAGTCCAAGCATACACTTCGCCATATCCGCGATACGCCCCACGGGTGACCCGCGAGAATCGATTAGTTTCTGGGTTACCATTTAGTTAGCCTCGCCGAAAACATAGAGTGGCCTGTTAAGGCTGGACTTACCGGCGCGCCTGGGTCCTTTCCGGTCCAACTCCCAATAGCGACCGATGGACGGCCGCCCTTAAACGAGAGCGTAATCCCCACCCTCAGCGTGAGATCTTTAACTTGGTTGGCGACGAGGTTGAAGTTCACCTTTGCGCTGCCTCCGGTCTTCGAGAAGAGGGCCATGGGGAAATCTCGCGCAGTGGATTGGCCCACCGTGTAAGTGCCTCCCCAAGATCCCATGCGAACGTCGCTGGGATGCATCCGTTCGATCTTGTCCCCGTTCTTCAATTCTAGGGGTTGTCCGTCAAAGTTCCCGATGCGCCATACGACCGAAGGGTTTGGTTCAGCCGATGCAATATCCTTCGCTGTATCACTACCTGCCGTCACGGACACTGTGTCTTTGGCTACTTCGTACTCGCCTTTGTATAATTTCATAGTATACGTCCCGGGCTTCATCAAGGGCGACTTGAAGGCTCCATTCGCAGCCTTAGTCCAATACTGGGCTTTGTCGTTGTACCAGTGGACGACGGCCTCGAACTCTTTTGGTACTCCGGAAACCGAACCGGAGACAGAGCCGCGCTGGTTTGCTGGCACGTACCCCTGGATACCGAGTGTACTGAAGAATGAGGTGTCTAAATCGGCAGAAGGCTTTTCTCCTTTACTACCGTACTTGTTAGGGTTATATTTGTGGGTTGGGATAAGGTGCTTTAAAACTCACGTAAACTTCATGGCATATGGTCCCATCAACCCGAAGCGCCACGGCTCCGTGCGAACGTGTCCGCTGTTCATGTACCAGTATAGTTCCTGATCGCTGCTGCCTGTCTGGCTATTGATATCGCGCATGAACGGGCCCCCGGCGGAGGTCTCGTACGCAACTCCTGGCATAATCATCCATATAGCCGCGTTCTAAAGCACCCAGTTAGTGTTATTCCCACGGGGTAACATATATTACTGGGACACCCACAGATCCGGAAACGCCGTGTATCTGATCATCGATAAAACGATCGCTCGTGTACATCTTGCAGCGAGTTTGCTGGTTCGGGCATCGGAACGTATCCTTGCCTTCGAAAGCGGTACAGCCAATTGTGTTGCCGACATCTCCGTGCACGCCGGTGGGCACGTTCTCCTGTCGCAATCGGGCAAGCCATCGAAGCTCTCCTGGGTCAACCTCGCCCGTGATGTATGTTGCCATGTAAAGGATTGGATCATCGGGCTTCGCTACGTAGTACTGGGTCACTGGTAGCGAATTTGCCTTCACCGTGATTTTGATGTACTTGTCACTAGTCGTCTCGGCGGATACTTGCGACGTCCCGAGACCCGAGTTAATGCCTGAAGCCTTTCCCTTTCCCTGGTACTCGACGCCATTATATACTAAACTGGTAACATCTCCATTGGCTCTGCAACCGTTTAGCTTAGCTGACCGTATGAATGGAGCAGTGGTCAGGACCTGTTGACTTCAAATACCAAACCACCATTTGTGTCGACCTGATATAACAATAATTAGCTGGTGTGTAATATGAAAGATTAGTAGATAATATAATGATCGAACCTTATATCTGTTGCTCGTTGTAGTAAGTCCGAAGGCGGCGAGGGCGCCGTCACCTAGCAATGCTAAGGCGAGAAGGGCAGATGCACCTAACATGTTGACCGTTGTATCAGCGAAGATGTCGAAAAGATGAAGGAGACCTACTTCAAATCTCACAATATACACTCATCCTAATATTCATATATATTGGAGTCCTTCTCTACATGTTAAGCATCTAGACCTGAAGCTACGGTAACATTCAATTCGGGGCGGTATTGCTACAGCGCGTGCTTTCAAGATCGCACAAATCTTGTCGCGCAAAAGCGAATTCCCTAATATCCGGGATCATGGCTTCTTCCTATAGCCACCCAATGCGGGAAATCAGATACTGGCGGAGTACGACGACCCTGACCTATCGAGGAAAGCGGCGACACCGGCAGAATTCCTGAGCTCGCGGCAGAACAGAAGACCCCGGCTTCCACCGGGCACAATTTTCCTTCGGGTTAGAAGAGACCGAAGAGAATCATAATGAAGAGAGGGTTAGATGGGAGACTCAATATTTGTGTTTGCATGTTTGTGATAATGAGAAGCGGGAGAGAGGGATAGGTTAATAAACAACGATATTCTAGCAGATGATCATAAGTAACTTATCCTGCCATTCAATTGGTATATCCGCCCCCCTTTCAACTTTGCGGGTATACCCTAATTAGCTCTTGTATCGACAATCAGGGTTTAGAGCAAAACCTGTCGTCGAAGACTTTAAAACGCGTTATGGGACATACATATTGGTCTAGAATCACGGTAAATGTGTTATGACTACGAGGTCAACGTTCAAGACGCAACACGGAGGTCTCGTAAGCCCGCCCTAGTGTATTTGCAGCTTCACAGTCCAATAATAGTTCGCATGATAGCTATGAGTAATGGTATTCCACTCAGTTCTAAGCTAAGTAGACTAAGCCTTGTGGCTTTGCTTGGGGTTTCGTTTCCTAGGGCTATAATTATGCTTAAGTAAAGAGTCCAGCGTCGTCATACCGTGAGGAGACAAACTATCGGTCTGGCATCCATCAATAGGTAACTAGGCACATAGGAAGTATGCATGAAACAACTCCTTTCGATATTTACGAAGCGCCTCCGATATAAAACAAGACAACATAGCACGCCAACCTCCTTAAAACATCATATTTCCGAAATCAACTCGGTTACGTAAAAGAGAGGCTAAGTTAAAACGCTTGACTGAACCCGATGAAAGAAAGAGTTAAGAGACGTACCGATCTCCTTTCTAAGGAGACGTTTAGATACCCCTATTGTAATGTTAGCTTGAGCTCCGTTTGTCAGGATTCTAGATGGGACATCCAAGGCAAAAGGTACTTCTAATATGCATAACCTATAGTTCCCGTAGTTAACCTAGGCTTCCTTACGGAATAATGCCGCTGTTCCTCTATCTTTTGGTTCTATCTCATGACACTAATGTGAGCTGGCGGAGCCGCTATTCTGAACTCCCCGGAGTTTTGCTTTTAACTTATTCTCATACTTATTATGACCTCATGTTTTATTTAGTTGAGCTCTTGAGATAACTACCTATTAGCTTGGTAGCATGGTCCCGCTGTGTTTGAACGTTTTTGTCTTTTCCTACGTTTCGCTATTACCTAGGTGCTATTCTACCTAACATATTGTCTTCTGCTGACTTAGTGTGTAATAGTTTAATACAAATCCCGTACACCGCTCAATATTCTAATAAGAACTTCGTACTTGAAAGAAAACGAGTAATTCGAAGCGTATGTAGTATTCAATGCCCAAGACGGAGAAGAGGTAATTAGTGTGACAACATTGACCTGGTAAAAAGGAGCCTTACGCGCGTCTATGCCCCACATCGAGGATCGATATCTATCCACATCACCTTTTCAGCTAAACCCCAACATAAGGAGTATTTTCTCTTGTTTCGCACAGGACGCTACAAAATAAGTCAACGTACTAATATTAGGTAACTACCTAAGTGGGCTTTGAAGCTTCCATGATCGGCTTACGCAGCTTCTACCGGGTTCCTGGTCTCCTTAAGATAGAAAGTGGGTTGTTTCTTACAATTGACTTAGATATACGATAATTACCATTGGTAGAAACCCGGCGGCAGTTGTTTTAAGCACCCCGGGATGGCCCCGGGCCTAGTCGTTAGTTTTGTTGTTGCAGGACTTCGATGCCGGGCTCATCACGGACGAGTTCTGTTTTGGGAACAGTGTAACCCACCACAGAGCCTTGTTGGATATAGACTTGATCGAATCTACATGGACTTCACCCTTGTGCCCAACCAAGTGACCAATGGAAAGACATCAAATAGATACGTAATCCTCGGCTGCCAAGATCTCACGATGATGAATCTCGACCCACTGGTTGTTAGAGAAACTCGAAGGAAGAACGAGATATCATCATTTGGATCTATAACACGGTTATCGAGTAGAATCGCAGAAGTATAAGGAGGCGACGATGCCGTGCCTTTTCAAACAAGATATTGAAGCATCAATCTTCACCACTCTCTTATATCCAGCATCCTGTCAGCCATTCCCTCGCTTACAAGTACACATACCATTCTTTTTATCTATCATAAATTAACTAGCGAAAATGCGATTCGCTAGCTCTGTTGTCTCTGGCCTGGCCTTGCTGGCTGGCTCTGCCGTTGCTCATCCTGGCCACGACATCTCCCAGGAAGTTAAAGAACGTCGCGAGTTCCTCAGCTCCGTGAAGCGCAGCAACCTCGGTCACTGCGCTGCTCAGTTGAAAGCGCGAGGTGTCGAGAAACGCAATGTCGAGCGCCGATCTGCTTTGCTTGAGAAGGCGCGGGCCAAGAGTAGGTGGATGAGAGACGTCCATAGTGATTGTTGAGATCTGGAAATGCTAAACGAACTATAGGGGGCCTGAAGAAGCGCGACCTCACTTCTATATTGGAGACTAGCCACAACGCTACTGACCTCGGCTATACCCCCAATACCGACGCTGTCACCCTTTTCGCTGGATACAATTCCTGCGTCTTAACTCCCGAAGTCACCCAGGGCCCCTACTGTAAGTATCTCGGATTATACCAACGAGTTTCATTTTGCTAAAGACAGATTAAGATGTTGGCGGCGAGTACGTCCGAGAGAATATCATCGAGGACCAAGCCGGTGTCGACACTATCCTCGATTACCAAGTGATCGACGTCAACACCTGCGAGCCGGTCACCGATGTCTACGTAGAGATGTGGCACTGCAACTCCACCGGCGTATACGGCGGTATCGTCGCGGGTGGTAACGGAGACTCCTCGGACGAGACCAACATCAACAACACGTGGCTCCGGGGCATCCAAAAGACAAATTCCGACGGCGTTGCCCAGTTCGAGTCCATCTTCCCGGGCCACTACACGGGCCGTGCCACGCACATCCACATCATGGTCCACCAGAACGCCGCGCTCCTCGAGAACTCGACCCTCGGCAACAACGTGAGCGCCAGCCACGTCGGCCAGGCATTCTTCGACCAGGATCTGATTAGCGCCGTCGAGCTTACCGCGCCTTACTCTACTAATACCCAGGAGCTGACCCTGAACGCCGACGACGGCATCCTGAGCGAAGAGACGGCTACCGACGGCGTTGACCCGTTCTTCGAGTACACGCTTCTTGGCGACAGCATCACCGATGGTCTCTTCGCCTGGGTTGCTTTCGGCATTAACGCCACCCAGTCTCAGTCGATCACACCGGCTGCTTTCTACTACAAGGAGGGTGGCGTCGCAAACCCCGACTCCGGCGCCGGAGGTCCTGGAGGCCCTGGTGGTCCTGGCGGTGCTCCCCCAAGTGGCGTGCCAAGTGAAATTCCCAGCAGTACGGCCGCCCCGTCTTCCACGGCTTCCGCGTAGTTCAATAGGGATTCGCGAACTGTGGCGGACGGGTTTCGGCACAGGGAGATAGAAAGCTCTATGGTTTTGCCTTTTCAGGATGTGCTCTAGACTCGGTTGCAAGAATACGCATGGCCTACCTTCTACACTCCTTTAAACACGTGTGTCTTGATAGTTTTACAGCAAGTTAGACTCGTTGCATTTTAATAAAATAGTTCGTTCACGTTTGTGATATCTTTAGTCTTTGCTGGTTGTGACTACGATAGTATAAAATGGAGCTGAATCCATTTGCTGTAAATCGGGTACAATGCCATTGTCATATTTGACGTATCTCGCTCCCCATTGTTGTATAATGTGAGCGACAATTCCTATGGAGATACTAACCTAAGTACCTAGATAATCAAATTACTCCTATCTGAAGTTATTTGGTATATGCACCTTTTAAATACTAGGAGGCGGGCGTAAAAATGTGGTATTGGGGTAGCTAGGAAAGTAAATCTATTGAAGTCTTGAGAATATTCTTAAAAAGGGGGATGTCCTCACTCATCCCTCGAAAGTAAATGAAATAGGCCAACATCTGCATGTTTCCAGTCATTCGAACACGAATTTTTGAGACCGCCGATAAGAAGAAGAGTCCAAGTTCAAAGCTACCAAGACCTAAATGATCTCGCCATTAAATTCGTCGTATTATTGTCGATTATGACTGTAAACGCCACTGTGCAACGGTCTGACCACTACTGTATGTCACCGTCTTGAAGTGTGATAGGTGCTATATCGCTGAATCTAGGTAATACCCAGATAGCTTTGGGCAATCCTAGAGGCCAGGCTTGCATTTCATAAACCACAATGACGCCTATCAAGCCAAGATGACAAGTGGCGTCAAAGAAGGACGGGAAGATATCATAACTCCTAAATCTTAACCCCTAACTACTTACTTACCTCAACGATTTCCCAAACATTGATAGTCGATTCACAGTAAAGAAACTAGGGTTTCAAAGCCTTGCTCTATACAGACTTTTACATCGGGGTTTGGTAGTAGGAATCTAAAGTTTTCTCTTTATATTTATTGGCATGATCGGTGAGGGGGTTACTACTAATGTAGTACGAGGTATCTTGGGGAGAACGTATCTATATATAAACACGTGCCTCTCCGCCGACAAAGAAGCTAAATTAGTTAACCAAACCACTTATACTGCTCCCAAAATCCTTGGTAGTAATACTAGGGGGTTATAATCAGTCATGGAGTCTTCCGAGTCTGTGTCTGACACAACTCCTGAGTCAAATTCAGGAGAACGCCACTAAGTACCTTGAATTCTTCTCATCTCAAGGCCTGCCAGAGCCATCATTCGAGAATGGCGAGAGTCTCGCTCTAGGTCAGAACATTCCGATAGACATACAAGCCGCCAGAGACGCTGCTGCTGAAGCTGCTGGTGAGATACACCTCCTGCTTCTCGGGCCGCTGGGTTTAGTAATGAACTGCCAAGCCGACCAATTTTTCATGCTCGCCATGCAATACATATACAGGTACAAGATCGCACAGCACGTACCCCTTGACAAAGAGACGACCTTCGACGAGATTGCTATCAAAACAGGGCTCCCTGTTAAGGATGTAACACGATTCCTTCGTCTGGCTGCTAGTCGGCACGTCTTCCGTGAAATTTCTACAGGATTCATTGCACATACGGCCGCGTCTCGACTACTACTTGATAACCCGGAACTAGAAGCGTGGATCACGAACATAGCCGAGGAGCTGTGGCCGGCACTGCCGCTGACCCTAGACGCGACTGAGAGGTGGCCCGGGAGCGAGGAACCTAACGAGTGCGGATACTCGCTAGGACACAACACCAATGACAACATATTCGATGTAATAAAGCGCTCCCCGGAGCGACAACAGCGTTTTATGGACGTGCAAAGATTCTCGCATCAATCTTTTGGCTTCAGCATCGAACATCTCCTACGGGGTTACGACTTTAGCAACGTGCGTGTCCTGGTCGATATGGGTGGTGCACATGGAGAGGTAGCTCTGGCCTTAGCTCGCAAGTATCCAAACATGGAAGTATTCGTTCAGGATAAACCAGAAGTCGTCGCGGGCCTGAACGAGAATATCCCAGATCAACTGAAGAATCGTGTCCGCGGCATGGAGCACGATTTTTTCACACCGCAGCCGGTGAAACATGCCGATGTTTATCTCCTACGATGGGTTTTCCACAACTGGAGCGACAAGTATTGTGTCAAGATCTTGCAGTCGCTAGTGCCGAGTTTGAAGAAAGGCGCAAAGGTTGTTATTAATGACTTATGCGTACCCGAGCCGGGCCAGGTCAGCCAGTCCGTCGCTCGCGAGTCCATAGAGATGGACATATTAATGAAAGCATTTAACAATGCCCAGGAGCGTGATGCCAAGACGTGGTCGACGCTTTTCGAGATAGCAGATCCGAGATTCCAGTTCTTGGGGATTACGATACCGAAAAGGGCGAGAATGGCAATCATTAAAGCCGAGTGGACAGCATGAGGATACACGTGGTATTCCATGATAGGAATTTATGAGGAGCTTAATTATAAGTGTGCAATTATTAGGAAATCAAAAAGGTGAACTTGATTTAGTCTGATGTCCTAGTAAGCTTTGAATATTAAAAGCCCTACTATAAGCTGCAATATGAGACCGGACTCCTGACTGTGATATTAACTAATTGTGCGGCTTACTCGTCCACGATGTCTAAATGACCATCAAAAATTAAATACAACTCCAGCTCAGACAAGCAGCAGAAACAACTAAAAGCTAGGCAAACCTGCTATATAAAAGGATACATACCACCCTGTTTCACGATCCTCATCAAGGCGGGATCGGAAAACTCCCCGTGTAGGCCGTCAAGCGAACAATGGACTTACCCTCCGACAATCCCACAAAGCACGGCCACTTCCTAACGCGGTCGTCATCGCCCACATCCATCGCGAGATACAGGCATAATCCGTTTTCCAAGTCGTCGTTATGTTCTTGTTCCGACTTGGTGCTGCTGCCGAGGGAGGAGGGGTTAGATATCGGATGAATAGGTACCTCTAACTCGCGGAGAAAAAAAAAACTTACGTTGAACAAAGAGCGTCGACGTCTTCCCGTTTCTCGCAGCCTGCCTCGGCATCGTCTGTCTCCTTGCGCCGGGTCCGGCCCCGGGCTCGCGCGCGTTTGTAGAACATCCGGAGCGCGATGTGGATGACGTGTCCGAATCCTGCGACGACTAGGACGGGGGTACCCAGGGCAAGTGCCCAGAGCCTACAGCCGGGAAAAAAAAAGGAATATTCAGTAACTATTTAGGGATGAAACAGGACGCTGGGGGGATATTTACGGGAGTCGGATATTGCTCAGATGGTGCCAGAGCGCGAGGACGACGCCGAGAATGGCAATCTCGGAGCCTAGTTGTAGCATCGTCCACGTGGCCCAGTACAGAGCCATGAGGTCTTCGCCGTCGCAGAATTGCAGCGCTAGGAGTGCGAAGACTTCGATTACTAGGAAGACAGCTGCGATTAAGAAGAGGAGCGTGCACCACTGCGGTAGCAATAGTTAATAATTATTTCTTTAGGTGGGAAAATTAAGGGGTTTGGGCATATCTTGGTGTAAACATTATTTAGGTATGTTTTCGGTGTAGACCGGATAGGAAAGCAATGGAGTTTCAGCAGTTCATACAACAAGGCCGACTTTAACCCTTCTTCGGAATTCATCCTCGCAGAACCCCTGTTTTTCTCGATATGTCATCGTCCTATATATCCAGCATAACCAGAGACAGCTTAGTTACACTCCAGCATCTTAGGGACCAGAAGATGTTGTCACATACGATTGGTATATCCATGACGACACGAATAATATGCCAATCACCAGGAAAAAGAGCGTCCAGTAGATGCCGTCAAAATGGACCCTATCAAGGTGGGATGCGAATTGGGCGTAGTGTGGACATCTCTGAGGATCAAGAGGTGTGAACTGCCCACCCATCGCGGTCTAGGGATAATCAATGGACAGGTTTACGTGGATGAGAAGAAGCAATGAGAATAAATGATGACAAGCAATTCTTATGTCGAGTTATATATGAATAACTTTTATCTAGGTGTAAGAGTCTATCCCAATACGTTTGATGGCTACGAGGAAGGGGAGAGAAAACGGGATCAAGGCCTCATATATTATCAAAGACATGAAGTCTCAAAGCTAGAGGCAGAGTGTAGGTAAACGCCAAGTACGGCCGAAGCGTTCTATGATGCACCGCCTAGCCGTACGAGTCGCGCAGTCCCTGCCTATGCATCGGGAAAGCGGCCGCACATGTCAGTCCCTGATACTTTGGCTACGAAACTAACAGTATATCTTTGACCTAAGGCCGATATGTGAGTAATGATGCAGAGGGCTGTGTAGTTAGTAAGTTTGCCATGCTTTCTTAATTCGCATAACCCCTACCCACATCGATGTATGTAGGTTCGCCGCCTTTACTTCCGACATCCGCGCGGCGGGGTCGAACAATGTCGCGTCCAGATACTAGTGAGGAGAATAGTAGTCCGTAGCTAGTAGAGAAGGTTGGGTTCTTAAGCAAATGGGTTATCTTCTAGTCCATAAAAGAGATCTTGGTAGGGGACGCAGCGGCTCTGCAAGGAACAGATCGACCTCAGATCCGCTAGTAGTCCATCCCTTCCATTAGTTCCGTCCGGTCTAAAACCATTCCCTTCTGGCCGATATACTCTCTCAGGGCATCCCAGTCAGTCCCCTCCTCCTCGCCTTGGCGCCACTTCTCTTGGAATCCCCACGCACAAGCGATCTTATCCAGCGCAGCCCTTTCTTCTTCTCTAATCCACCGTAGCCGTAAAGGCATTCCTGGGGCCCAGGTCACCCTTTTCATCTGATCGTTCGCGGTTGTCAGTGCCACAACGCCGAGAGAGGCCGTAAAGCCTACGTAGGCCAATATACCAGCGAACGCCGTAGTAGTCGCAGTAGTGCTATCCATAGTATCTTGGAGATCTGAAAAACTTGTTGCAATAATATACGCTGCTAAAGGTGTTGCCGCAAAGGTTCCCACGGGTAGTAAGGCCTTGCGTAAGAGCTTGTTTCGGATGAAAGCTTTAGTTGCGTAGCTATTTTCAATAATTCCAACTGCTGCATCTAGGTTTCTGGCCTCAATTGCAGTATCCAGGGCCTTCTCGATCACGGGAGGCTCAATAGCGTTTGCTACCTTGTTAGGGTTCTGCTTCGCGTAGCTGATAGACCCCGCGCTTTCACGGGGCATTGGCTTTGACGCATACAGTTGAAACACCTGGGGAAGTGTTTCCGGTTTGCCTAGACGTGCTTGCACATCGACATATTTCTCTAGTAGTTCCGGTGTTATGAAGACAGGGGATAAGATATAACCGCGTAGGCCGTGTCAGATATCCTGTTGATAATCTGTTTGACCTGGCTCATTATATTCTCAGTAGCAGTGCTTATGGGTTTAGGAGAGTTAGGGTTATTTGTCTCATCCAATGAAACTAGTTCCGAAGCAGCAGAGTCGAACTCATTGATCATATGAGCTATTTGCGGCTGTACAGCATCATCCATAATATAATCGGCCACTACGCGGCAAGCCTGAAGAGCTGCACTCACGTCGGACTCTGGTGGTATACGTCTGTTTGAGAGCACCTTTGATTTGCTCTTTTCCAGATAAGTCATCATGTTAGTGACAGATGACAATTCTTCACTCGCTGCTGTTTTGGGCGTTGCCCTAATCTTACTATCATGCTCTCCTAGAGTATCCCGAGTGTTGCCGGTCTCTAGTATCTTCTTCCTAGTCGGTAGCACAGCGGCGTTTAGGAATGCCCTCTGAGCTACATTTGCTTGTAAAACATGTCGCAATATTTGCGGACGATGCCTGGTAGCATTATGAGAGCTCAATCTAGGCTGAGTGGAATAAAAACGGCGAGTGATGATAGAGTCGCATATCTGGCAGACCGACTGCGGCCGCGGGACAGCAGTCGGTCGAGGCATCGCTGCTGTTCCTATAATATGTAGGAGACTAACATGTGACAAGCAAGCTCCTAAGAAGGCAACAATTGGTCGTTATGATGCCGAAAGCTTGTGATGTAAGGTCGCAAAGAGGGATTCAATTGAGCCTCGATAACGGAGATGTGATTATCGTCTCTTATCTTCCTCGTCACATGCAATATTGAGGATAATATGTTTCAATACCACATAGTGGGTCGAAGTACAAAGCGGGACACATCTGCGCCACAATGTGACGACAGCAACGCGGCTGAAAAAGCTTATGTTTCTAGCGATTCCCAGCGATTCCAACGACTTGTAACTTTCCGTATTCTTACCTCCTAAAGCCCATCTATAAGGTACCCGTAAATTGCATTGCGCGTCATTACGTATCGACCACCTCTTCTTATTCTTCTGCCTAAAAGAGACATTCACCGTGGTCAAGAAACAGAAACATATATCAAGTTCACTCTTAATCAATTTACTTTATACCGATTTTCTCATATTCTTATCCAACTTATACACGTACGGTGACGCCTATTACAGACCTGAACTTATAACAGCTTTTTCACCAACTCGACACGCGCTACTCCATCTTCTCTGGACGACTGAATATTTCAACGCACCAAGAGAGCCGGAGCCCCTATCTCCGAAATGCCTCCTCCACCACCCCTCCACCACCGCCCCCGGGTATGGGAGGGCCACCGCCTCCTCCCTCCACCCGGAGGACTACCCTCACGGCCGGCTGGTGCTGGCCGAGGCGCCCTACTTAGCGACATATCGAAGGGGAAAGCTCTCAAGAAGACTGTTACGAACGATCGTTCTGCTCCTCAAATAGCAAAGGGGTCGGGAGGAGGAGGAGGCGGAATGCCTATGGGTGGAGCGCCCCCTGTTCCTACTATACCGAGGGGAGCCCCTGCTGTTCCCGGTGGTTCTGCACCGCCCGTCCCGGGACTCAGACCGAGTAATAATGACCACGATAGCGGCGGAATGGCAGAACCCGCGCCGCAGCTTGCAGGTTTGTTCGCAGGCGGCATGCCGAAGTTGAAGAAGCGAGGTGGAGGTGTAGATACGGGAGGTAGGCATCCCATACTTCTATTGAGCTTTAAAAGGAATAATGTTAACCATTATATATAGCAAACCAAAACGCATCATACCTAACCGAAGCAGACTCTTCAGCCCCGAAAGCGCCGCTAGTACCGAGACCACCCGTCGGATCCGCTCCCGCAGTACCATCAGTTCCAGGCCGTGCAGTGCCCACACCTCCGGCCGCGGTCTCTCACGCCTCAGTAGCAACTCTAAGGAAGGTGATCAGCGATGCACCAAGGCCCGTTTCAATGGCATCAATGGCATCGGCGAAAGGCCCTCCACCACCGATAGGGAAAAAGCCACCTCCTCCACCTGGCTCCAGGAAACCTTCGGCCTTACAGTCACATTCTCACCCGTCTCATCCTCCACCCTTGCCAACCTCACATGCGCCACCACCCCCTCCAACGTCTGCGCCGGCACCACCGGCACCTCCACCTCCACCACCAACATCGGCCCCAGCGCCGCCCCCTCCCCGCCAGTATCAGCGCCGGCACCGCCTCCTCCTCCAGCCGTGGCTCCTAGACCTCCCCCAACAACAACACGCTCGCAACCACCCCCTCCTCCGCCATCCGCGCCCCCGTCCAGCGCCCCAGCAGCAGCCAGCATCGCCGTCCAAGCAGCCCTCCGCGCAACCACCACAGGCGGCCGCTCATCCCCACCGGCCCGCCTCCGCCCCCATCATCCGCACCCACACCTCCTCCCCGTATCCCGGGACCCGCCCTCCTCGAACCGCCAGCGCGCGAGCTCCAATCTGCGGTCGATGCTCGACCCGAGCTCGTACACGCTCGCGCCCAACGGCACGGGCACGGGCACAAGCAGAGCCCGAGCCCCGTCCCCAGCCCCCGCGAGGCATCCCGCGGAGGCGAGCGCTACATCGTCCACGACAGCCGCTGGCGCTTCAAGGACGAGAGCGAGCTTCCCAAGCCCCGGCCCTTCCAGGGCGGGCCCCGCAAGTACCGAGCCGGCCGCGGGAGCAGCGTGCCGCTGGACCTAAGCGCGCTCTAGGGGAGCGGTCGGAGTCTAGGTACGGTTCTGCTGAAGGGACGAGGACGGGGACGGGGACGGGGATGGAGAGATATCGGGATTGGAGAAGAAAGAGGGATGGAAGATACAGGGGCTGCGGAAAAGGAGAAGACGAAGAGAGAAGGACATGACTGGTTGAATATTCGCTGGTAAGGCCCCTAGCTAGGTACTTGCCTAAGGCATCTGCTTAAGTACGGGCCTAATAAGCCGTGTCTACGTAGGAAAATAGATACATGAAGGGATTATTCAAGGTCCTAGGTATAGAAAGAGGCGGAATAAGAAGTGCCCCATGCATGTACATCCACACGTCCGCATGTGTACATGCTTAGCCATGGTAAAAATGGAAAACTTTTAAGCTATATTACCATCTTATTAGAATAACTCCCTCAATCAAAAACGAGCAATCACACGTATTATAGGAATTCATAAGTATTAAGTTTGTGTTTTTATGCCAGCATTTTACTCATGAAGTATGAACTTGTATTATAATCGAACTTCAAATATCCGGTCGAAAACTCCAGTACCTAACAAACTAGCTAGTTCTAAGTGTGGCCTTACTTATTAGGCAAAAGCCCAGTTGCGTGACATCTCATTAAAGTTTCGAATAAAAAAATAGAATTACCATTTCGCACAAACCAGAGGAATAGAGGAGCAGCCAGTCAAGACGCCGATTCAGATGCTAACGTTCTCTCTTTCAATAACACAACCGTTTTCACAATCACAAAATAAGGCCAACCATTTAGACTCCTAAACTGAGTGGTCCAATTACCAGATGCGTGGATAAGCATCTGGTTGCAAATGGGCTGTTGCTGCCGATGGGGGTTCGCCATGGATTAGAGCGTCTTGGAAGTTATCGCCATAACATCCTACTCCATCAATCTGCTTAACCACCGCAGTCGCAGATGCGATAATGTCATCAATAGACCCGGTTTTTTGAAGCTGTTGAGGTGACCAAGTAACTTTTTCGCCCAATTCAAGGTCTCGGTTCTGTTGAAGTGCCTCGTTGATCACCTTGGATTGCAGTGAAACCTCGTACCAAGTTGGTAGCTGTCCAAGTTGCTGGTTCCCTTTATACTGTTCAAACAGGATGGTCTCGTTACCTTTATCCCTACCAATAATTCTTGGCGCCATGTCGTGCACCTCGCAAATCTCAAGTACGCTCGAAGCTGATGATTCTACGCCACGAGTGCAAGAGATTGGTTGGGCATTTCCTCCTTTCTTTGTGTAAGAGGCAATGTTGCGGATTCGGACGAGTAGTATTTCAACCTTATATACACCTTTGACAACCAATTCCAATAAAGGGGTACCGGACTTTTGGTTTCTATCCATAACGTTAGTTGAGACGCAAAATATAAGAGAGTTGAACGATGGTGAACTTACACGACGCACATACCATCAACGAGGTCTTGCGCAAAACTACCATAAGTTTCACTCAAATCTTGAGCCTTGGAAAGGGTGACTTGAAAGTCCCATACCCTCTTGGGGCAATGCACAAAGACAGAACACGAATCGCCACCTAGCTCGTAGATTCTAT
Organism: Entonaema liquescens; assembly: GCA_902805475.1. Taxonomy (NCBI): domain Eukaryota; kingdom Fungi; phylum Ascomycota; class Sordariomycetes; order Xylariales; family Xylariaceae; genus Entonaema; species Entonaema liquescens. Next base: position 843,602 of record CADCSX010000006.1, read on the forward strand.
ACGAGAAGTCTTTAGAGTCAATCTCCAACGTGAAATTACGATGCTTCTGTCCTAGTGTCTTGGAGCGACAGTGGATCTCATATACAGCGTGACGAGTGGCAGGCAACCACAACCTCTGGCCAGAAGTATTTTCGGCGAATGCGATATAATTGGCATCTCCACCTTCCTCTGTGAGAATCTTGGTAAACATAAGGTCATGCGGTCTAACATGATGTTTGTCCAAAGCATCTTTCATGTCTTGTAGCGACTTTGCCTTATCTTTGAAAGCGCCACCCTTCAGACACACATGGTTGTAATTGATCTTTGTAAGGCAGAGGCGTCCGAGTTCAGCTTTCAGAGATACTTTGCCGGTAAAAACTTCTAGAGAACCCATCATTCGTACGAGCTTCTGGACAATGGCTTGGACCAATCCGGGGTCCGGATCTGGGGTTGGGGCTATATACACGTGCTCATGACTAAATGGAGAGTCTTGAACTGGGAGACGATCACGTCGGCGGCCTGCCTGTTGCCTCATAGTAGAATGCCGAGGCCGAGGTGAGCTGCTAGGATTCACACGGATATCTCCCACTTGAGCATCCCTCCATATTTTGGCGAATGGATCATCGGGTGTGGCTTTGGAATCAGGGGATTTGAAGAAGTTTGTGTTCCCGACAGCAATCCTTTGATTTCATCACTTTCCCTGTGGACACCGGCCGAGGTCTCTTCTATGGGAGGCTTCCCAACACTACCAGGGGTCTTGCAAGATTCCTCTACAACCATGGGCGCCATAGTATGAAGTGATTTGGAGCCTACTAAATGATGGATCTCGTCGACTAGGCTTACGTTGGGCCGTCCCATAGGACGCTGTTGCTCATAGGAATCCTGTTGAGGAATTTCCCATGCGCTGGATGGTTTAGAATCATCGTAACCCCCGCCTTGGCTGTCGTGGTCGTATTGCTGTGAGTAATTCGAAGTGCTATGGGTGTGTTGAGGAATTTTGGTTCTCATGGGATGTGCCGGGTTACGGTCGAGGCTCGGACTTTGAGTGCGGCTGTTTTCAGGCTCAAGTGGATCCTCTCCCAGACGATAAAGTCTCGCTTTTGGTTTGTAACGCCATATGGTGGGGGAGAATGCCTTATACGGCTCACTTCTGTTCCCCTGTGATATGGCAGGAGATATTTCCAGCGGACCTTTGGCTGGTGCTGGTTGAGAGCTGGTAGGGGGTAGAGCCACCACAACACCACGTTCAAATATTTTCCCATATGCAGAACCCTTTTCGCCCAATGCATGCGTTGCCCTGTCAAGGAAAAAGGTTTTCAGATGTGATCTTTTCCCGTGCGCCATGTAAGTGAATGCGGCGGGACTGTGCTGCTTGTCCTCCGCATAAATGAAGCTCTCACAACGGACATCGGCTTTGTTTGGCGATACCTAAGAAAAATTAGACTTTGACCTAAGCTATCGTAGATTAGTAACAAAACTCACAGCAGATTTCGCAAGAGTTTTCAGCTTGCGCATTGCTCCATCAGTAGCTTGTAGTGATTTGCCGCCGATGAAAACGGCAAATCCGTTATTCTCCAACACCAAAGCACAGCCTGTGATGCGTTGCAACTTGGCTAGTACCTCGGCCGTCGCTAGCATAAAAGGGTTTGGGCTTCTGCGCAGCTCTTTGGGTATGACCCAAACCGCCCTAGAGGCAGCGGTTTGGATCTCCGGAGGTGCAGCAGCTAGCATGGACTCCTCGATGGTAGATGAACCAGCAGAACTGAGGGTTGCACGCCATTCTTTAGCAGGAACGACCTTGCTGCCGGGGCCCTATGCGCGCATCAGACACTGTTACAAAGGATCGCCGAATTCACAGGTAGAAAAAAAGAAAAAAAAAGAAAAAAAAAGAGGAAAGACTCACCAAGCCAACAGCAAGTTCTCTCTGGACTATACAGTCCAGTGCTGACTTACAGGCAGCCATGACCTTCGCCTCATCGGCGATAGGGCATTTCACCCTAGTCCAGGTCGTCTTAATGTCATAGGAAACCTGGATTGCCTATAATTGCATCAATAAAGCCGACCAATATAAATACATTTCAAGCATAGGCAACTTGTGAGTGAGGGCTGAAACTTACCTTAAAGGCACTTCGGAGTTTGCTGGTAAACTCCTGGAGTCCTTCCGGGCGAAATGCCCAGTTGGAAGAGAAAAGGAACTCGGCATCCTTTACTTCCTTCGCAGCTGCCGCAGCAATCTGCGCATCCCGTTGCTTGACCCACTCCGGGAAGTCGCGGCGGAGCGCCTCCTCGGCGCGGGCCTGATAATAGTTCGCCGATTTAGATACGTCAGACATGATGTCCCCGACCCTTGAAGATGTTAGCATTTATTTAGTGTTCCTATAATCTTCAATCACAAGTATATAGCAATTGTGTTAATTGACAAGATGCATCTATAGTGTTTAGAGATTCGTTGCAAAAGACTTACCTTGGAGTTGTGTAGATGTTGAAAAGGTGTTCTTAAAGGGCTCTTCACAGCATTAGTCGATGCGATAATAAAGACTCAATAAGATGATAAGATAAGACACGAATGATAATGGTCACAGATAGGAGGTGGCAAGATGTTGTATAGGTAGGAAAGGAAAGGAGAAGAGAGTCAAGACTTCTGGTCCTAATGATGTTGGTAGGAAAAGGAAAAGTAGTAACGAAGGGAAAAATTGGCAATGACTACGTAAGCGGGATGGATGAGATGGATGAGATGGATGAGATGGATGGGATGGATGTTTGGAAGATGAAAGGTATGTTCAAAAAACGCCGTTAGGCAGCAAGGTCGACTCTGTTTGGAGTTGGGAAGTCGCGTCGGCGACGTGTTGAGGTCAGGCAGCGAAGGCTGCAGGCATGCAAAGTGATGGATTTGGATTGGAACAGGGAAAAGTAATAATCAATACCTTAAGTTTTATCACAGATGAGAAATGGGAGGTCGCTTGGGCATCAATAGTAGTATCACGAAGAAGGATATGCGTGTGGGAAAGTGAGGAATTTGATGAAGATGTTTGGAGGAAAAGATTGAGGATGGGTAAAAAAAGATTGAAGAAGATGGGTTCGAGCTGTGGACGAAGATCAGGGCAGGAACGGTTGATGGGTCGGCGACAAGTACCTAAGGCAGGTACACAAACTTAAAACGATATAAGAATAGGCAGCCCTGTCGGCACTTAGTGATCTGGACGTCCTTTCCTGCCGCTAGCCGATGCAAGATAATCCCGGTTGCTGGGGTTGCCCACTAGGCCCCCCTATTCACCCAGGCGCCGTAGGTGCAAGTCCACTGGGCTTGCAGCAATCCCAACCCCTCGGCCACCTTATCAGGGGGGGCTGCCTACATAGGCAGTCGCCGATTACACATCCCCTTGGGACTGCAACTTCAGATTGGTACTCGTACTCAAAGTAAGAATTCACTTCCTTTGGCAAGGTCATGCTATACCAGTACATGCACGTGATATACACTTGCTATATAAGTGTACTATATGTAGATCTAAGGTAGATCTGGATAGGATTGATTGATATCCTGGGTGTGCTGGTATACAGTCCATGGACTACCCCTTTTGTGTTTACACAACCGGTATATGCACCACTGTACTGCACTCAGCAATAGGTAATCCACAAGGTCCTAATAAGTGACGTGACTTCACACCCCTAGGATTGTCCATTGAGCTGTAGCTAGCTGAGGCGTGTCGTATTGGACTATCTGGCTGAATTTTACAAGGCATGCTTTGTCACATAATTCATGGCCCATATGGAGTGGAATAGGATAGGGGGGTGACAAAACATGGATCTTAACAAGCTTGGAGATGCTTTGTAGGTAGGTCCTATAAAGGAAATCCGTTATATTTGTATGCTGCTACATACGTTTGAGCCATTCCTAGTCCTTTAGTTTTGCAAAGATCCCCCTATTATGCCTCTATATTCTATGTTATCAAAAAGTATTAGTATAACCAGCTTAGTTCTTGAAAGACAACATTTTGCAGAAAAGTCAATTGTGAAATTCTAATCTAATATATGAAATGAGTACCGGCGATTTGATGTCGGCGACCAAGACAGCACCATCGCAGTACCTAACATTGTATCACCCATGGGCAAGAGATCATAGCTTGGATCTTGACAGGCAATTTGGTAGTATTTGCTATACTGCTGCCCGAAGAATAGACCTATAGCTTAGGTGGTATTGATGCTTTAGAAAATATTAGAACCATGGGAGGAAATAATAGTTCAACTTTAGTGTTAGAGTGACTACGTATAATTTGTTTAGGTATACTATATTCTACCAACAGAAGAATTCAAAGGTATATTTTATTGAACGGAAAATACTTATTCTATATTCCAGTGTAGTGAAACATATAGGAGATGGTATTGCTTGACTACTTGTAATGGACTGAATCTTGGATAGTAAATCTATAAAGGTATCTTCCTAAGTGTTTAAGAGGTGCAATATACCTAGCGGGCAATTTATAGCCATATGAGAGTTATATGAGCCTGATAGCGGTATAATCTCTTTGTTTAGGGCCTTAGACATCACTATTAGCTATAAGTACACACCTTTCCAATGCTGTTATATTTTAACTTATGTATCACCTACTATACTTATCTAACTTGTATTCACCTAATTAGGATATTCTTACTTATTTCAGGTATAGAACCATTATGATCTATCTACTGTTTTGTATTAGGATCTTGGGCAATATATAAAGTAAGAGGTATACTTTCATAGGACCCTAGCTCCTGTTCAACGTTATGACATATTGAGATATAGATCAGTATGGAGAGTACAGTATGGTTACTTGGAGATGAACTAGATTCTAGGTAGTAAATCTATTAAAAAAAGTTTGCCCTCGATATATAGCGTTTGAAATCTTAGTAAACTGGCCTCGAAGAGGTTGTTAATGGCTGTTCCACTGCGCCTTTATATGTAACCGATCGCCAAATTCCTCAAGTTATTAGGTGAGCTTTGTCCTTTTGATGTTAGGTAATTGTGGCCTCACTGAACAGTAATTTTCACAATCACGGCAAAACCATTCACCTATATCCTTAGTCACTGAAGCTAACCAAGTAAAAAACAAACCGAAATGTAAGTATATATCTAATGCTTAGTAACTTACCTACTTGAGCTTTTATAATACTTGAGATTGAAAATACCATGAGAATTTACTTATACTATTACTTTAGTATGAAATACCTATGTTATAGAATATTATGGCGAATGGATTATTTGACCGTAGAGCATTTGGGTGATCTGATTGGCTGACTTTTGGAAAAAGGGGGAAGCTATTCTGCTTATGTAATCAGACTGGCAACCTCACAATAAGACACCCTTACATCTATCAAGTAGTTAAAGGAGAATTTGAACTTAATAAAAATGATTGGGATGAAGCATATCCTTCATAACATCGAGTAACGCAGGAAATGCAAATGGCAAATATTGAATGGTTTAATGATTAAAAGTACAAACTCAATCTAAGCGGAGCATATTAAGTGCATGGTAAATCTGTTGATCGCAAATGCTTTCCTTCTATGTAACTATCAACTAGTAACCTGGGTATATGCAACATAAGAGGACAATGGAAGGGAGAGTCATGAATGTGAATGTTCATAAAACTTTTGCCATGCTAGCTAAGGATCTCCCCTCTGCCCTCTCAAACTTGGACCTTATGATGAAACGAAAATGCCACGGGACTGCCTGGTCTCGTTTTGATTCAGACCGCAGTCGTAGAATATCCTCGCCTGGAACGCCAATCCTATTTATCATAACATATCCAGACCAGAACTCGCTTCGAGCATCATTTTTTGACCTGGCCCTAGTTGCTCAATTTAGTCAACCATTGAGGTTGTATAATATCGGGAAGTGAATCGCCATAGAATATTGCGAAGGGCGAGAGCGCTATTATTGTAGTTGGATGGTATCATGCTCGTATTGGCGGCCTGCCTCAAGGTGCGAAGCCGCGATGCGCCAGATTAAACAAAGGAAAAGGAAAGTAAGTTACTGTAATTTCGAGGTTGTTGTTTAAGCATATGGTCAAGAGGTGCGAAACTTCGTGGGTTTCCGAATGTTTAGGTGTCTTGCCGACGAAAAGAGCTGCGCGCTAAACGTATGGAGTCTATCACTGAGCGCCCTTCACATTTTTCTTTACGTTCAGTGCCCATTTTAGTTGGCCAAGTACGCGCTTCGCCTCTTCGAGTGTCCTCTCCTGCTCTTCTTCCCTCTCATGGGCGGCTTTCTTAATATGCTGTAGCGACTGTTCCTGTTCGCGCTTATATGCCTCGAATTGCTGGACAATTTCGTCCTTTTGCCGTTGTAGGTCCCGAATATTTCCATCTTGCTGGTCACATAAATCGCGGAGAACGTTGATTTTTTCATCGTCCGTCCTACGTTCCTCAACCAACGTTTTGATTTTTTCGTCAAGCCCCGTCATAACACGCTTCACTTCGTCACCCTGATCCTTCCAATGCGACGAGATAGCATTGTATCGACCTTCCATCAATGCTGCATGCATGTTAGCCTCCTCCACTTGGACCTTGGTATCTCGGCGACTTTTCTCCATCTCTTCGCGCCATATTCTTTCGCGTTCTTGAGCGTCCGAAGTGCGCTTCTTCTCGAGCTCGACTGTGGATTGCAAATGCTCGACTTGACGTTCTTTACGACTGAGCAATGTCTTGGTTACTGTGGCTTCTAATAGGCGGCTCTCATAGTCTGCAACCATACGTTCCATTTTATCTTCGAGTAGCTTAGCCGCCTGTTTCGCCTCTTCGGCCTTCAAACGCTCAATTTGGATATCCCGTTTCAATGTCTCATTGTCGGACACCAACTTATTAATGACTCTGCCTGTCTTTCCCAACCCGGCTTTACCGACAGCACCGTCCCATTGCGGCGAACTTTCTGGCGCTCCGCCGGGTCGGTCCTCGTGGTTAGTTGCCTCCGGAACCTGCAAAGTGAAAGTTGCGTCCTCCGTCATCTCTTCTCCGGGTGTCGTATCGTTTGCGGACATATATGGATCTTCACTTCGCGATATTGGTAAAGGTGGTCCTAAGCCGGGTGATTGTGGTTTTAACCTCACAGTCGAGCTGCTCTGTGCTTGTTGAGAGTTGTACGATGTGCCGCTAACATTACTGTTGATGGAGCTAGAAAAGCCGCTGTTTCGCGCAGACGGCGATTCCGACGAGATATCTGAAGATGCTTCGAAGCTAGGGACAGTGCGGATAGTGGAGGGGATTTTGCTCTTGCTCTTGCCGTTAGGCGAGAAACCGGAGTTGGCATGGGAGTTGTATTTCGACTCCGGGCTGTGGGTACTCATGGTGCTCGAGTCGTGAGGAGTATGCGCCGGGTTCGTTTTTGAATTGGCATTTAGCACACTATTATCCGTGTGCGTAGATTCTACAAAAGAACACATTAGCGAGGCTCTACCATCTTGTGTTGGAATATAGTAGGGTTTTTGCTTTGTCCCGAATAATAGGGCTAGGCGATGTAAGGAAATACAAGTTTCACTCCTCTCCGAGACAATGCTACTGGACGTCTGGTGTAATTGAATAGGGACGAGCGAGTTATGCAAAGACATAGAATGGACCATATTCACCTTGTTCACTTTTTCGGACGGGAGTTGACGGCTCTCGATTAAGACCGGAACGTATTCGAGGTTTTTGCAACCGGCTGGTCATTTCTCATTTCTTGCTTTGTCTTATCTGCTAGGGATGTCACGTCGCTTTACCAATGGATGGCTAGTAGCGACACAAATATTGAGGGACAGAGCAGTATTTTATGATTTCTAGCGTTTAATCTGACTTGATGTTGGCTGCGTGGCGTGGAAGGGTTCTGAGTTCGAGTTGAAGCACGATGGTGCCGGGGGGATGTCAGCCAGGGGACAAGGGCGCAAAATCGACGTCAGTCAAGATAATAGCTGAAGTACTGGAGTGTTGGACTAGGGCTATAACACCGCGGTTCGCGATTCGCTATTCGTTATTCGCTAGGATAATGCAGCAGCGTAAGGAAATACGTAGCGACAACTACAATAAAAAAAGAGAATAGTAAAGGTATAAAAGAATTTAGAAACTGAAGCTCTTCAATCTTTGGCTATGCGCTCGGCTTGAATTTGATGCGTATTCTTGCAAGTACGAAAGCAGCAATGCAAACTAACGGGATTTCAAGGTCGGCTTAAAAACGAAAGAAGCAGCACTAAATCACACATACCCCATGTTTATGTTATGTGTATTATTATGCCATGGGTCAGATCGCGGGCCTCCCCAATGTTGTTCTGTCAGGACTTGTATTGTGGTATTGTAATATTGTAGTATTGTAGTATTTACGAACGGCCGCTAGCGACTCGACCTGACAGAGGTAGAAGTACGGGTAGAAGTACGTCTAAACTGCTCGTGGCTAGACCTAACGTTTGGGCTTGTAATTCGCTAAAAAGCCACGCGTCAGCCACTTTTCAGCCAAATTTACACTAAGAATGCCGGGGTATTGGATAGCCCCTGTTCTAATTCCCTGTTCTAGGTAATTCCCTGTCTAACCTAGTCCCCTGTACGTGTCAATTGACGCGTTTTGCTTCTCCCCGTATCCCACCTTGTAACTTTTGCGACTTTGTAATTACACGGTACATGTATCAATGTCCTGGCAACCACCACGCACAAGATAAACGTTGATATAATTTGGCTCTTCCCGACGGATAACATTTTAAAGGCCGTGGCATATCCGCTCCTGAAGCGCTGGTGTTACCATATCGCATTAACAAGTGTGCCCTCTATTATCCTGTCTTATTACTTCAATATGAGCGGGGGGATGCTTACATAGATCTGACAGGTCATCCGTAGTAATCTCCTTTTTTTTTGATAGCAGGCAATCGGCAATACTATTACTAAAATTGTCCCCTTCTTTGATCCGTTCGCGTTTGCGATAGCGGGACGTGGACGTGTGAACTCGTCACTTGGTACTACATGACGTATCTAACCTTGAACAACCACCGCAATTTTGCGAAGAGGAGTTATATTGAGATGAGAACTTTAATATGCTGCCCGTTCACGATGTACTATTCTCGATTTCTTTCAATAAATGAATACCTAGGTAGTCATAGTGCTTACGTAGATGTTGAATAGCGAGGTTTAGACTCTTACATCAGTTATGGTCAATAGTTGTTTTGCTTTGGTATACTGTACTCGGCTAGAGGGTAAGATAGTAAGATGGTAAGATGATTCTCCTTTGTCAAGATCCATTCATTACCCTCAAAATGACAACACTCTCTCCCCTTGACAAGCTTATGCCTCGGGGCTACGTGCGGCAAATACTCTGCTTTCCCTCAACAAACGCCCACGCTACCGATACACTCAAGGCGGGCCTACGAGGAGTTATCACCGATATCCCGTATCTTCTTTCCGGGATCCTCATCAGCGAAGATCAGAAACATATCTCCCTCAGCGATCCCTATCAAACCCTAGAGGACCTGTTCTACGAACAAGACCTTTCGGGTATCACTGACTATACCGCTATTAAGGCACAGCAATTCCCTCCTGCGGCATTTACCGTCCCGGGGATCATACCGCCCGACACGCAGCCCCCATTTCCTAATCCGGCGCCGGTGTTCCGCGCGAGCGTGTCGCTTATTAAGGGCGGGTTCATCTTATGCGTCGCCGTGCATCACTGCACTACCGATATCACCGGCTTCGGGGCCTTGCTTAAGATATGGGCCTCCCACTGTCGTACAGGCGCTTCTACAGGAGCCGGGTTCGATCCCTCTTGGTTGGATCGCGGGGCCCTGATTGAGAGACCCGGTGCTCACAACCCAGCAGTGTCTATTCCGATACCTGGGCTTCTCCATATCCGGGGACCTGATGACTATGCTAGACTTGCCAGTTCGGCCCCCTCGCCTAGCGATTTTATAACAGGCATCTTCTTCTTCCCACAGGCAAAACTACAGTCTCTGAAGCATGTCGTAAACAAGCACATTGCCTCATGGGATAGTACAAGCTGGGTCTCCTCAGGTGATATTCTCACAGCGCTGCTTTGGAGCGCTATACTAGTCGCCGAGAAAGAAACACCTGCCTCTGAATTGGCTAGGCAGAAGAGTACCCATACAATAGGTGTCCCCGTGAACTTCCGTTCTCGCTTAAACCCACCTCTACCCCCGAACTACCTCGGCGCCGCTTTTGTGATGGCAGCTGCTACGGCAGACCGAACAGATTTAGTATCCCTCGCCACAGAGTCGGCTTCTTCTAGTGATAACGTCCACTTGGACCATACCTCAATTTCGAGACTGGCCGAGATTGCTTCTGTAATTCGCGCTTCTCTTCGTAAAGTCGACGAGCAAAACGTGCGAGATGTACTAGCATGCTTGAATATCACGCCCAGTGATCATCCCCCGATTACACTGGGGCCGCGCCACGATGGGATATCCATTGTCTCATGGGCAGACCAGGTAATCTATGAGTTAGATTGGGGCGTTGTTGTAGGAAGATGTGAGGCCGCCAGGTTGCCCAAGCTGGCAAATAAGAGGTACCCTATCATCCTCCCTAGGATTCCAAGCGGCCCCAGTAGTGTAGAAGGGGGTTTAGAGGTAATTGTTAGCTTCGATAAGCAAGTGTTACTTGAATTCGAGAAGAGCTGGCCGATCAAACAGTTTGCGACTCTTCGGTGCCGTTCGTAAAGCGAAGCCATCATCTTACGAGGTACCTAAGATATGTAAACCTTTAAAAGGGGTTAGGGTGGTGCATTTGGTGATGTGTTTAACAGACAGCGGGCTATTAGGGGAATACCACGACCATCTTACGGATATAATCAGGACATTTAGTAAATAGTGCAAGCCTCAATTAATTACAATATTTTCATGAACTTTTAATTATATGCTAGGTTGCTGATATATACATATAATGTGGTAAGAATACCCATCGAGGGAGTCCACCAGCAGCCAACCCCAGGGGTACGTGTCCCTATTTTCTGGCATAGTTCCCGGTCCTAGCTTTGTTTCGCCAAAGTGATCAATTCATCATATTCGCCGCTATTTTTCAGCATGCCCCAGAAGGCGCCTTCGATATCAATCAAGTCCCTAGGGGAACCAGCTCTGTGAGGAAGTCAGCAATGAACAAAGGTACCAATCGAATCAACTGTGGCACAAGTGGGTGAACATACTCTATAACCTTCCCTTCCTCCATAACAATTACCTGGTCATAATCGATGATAGTCCGCAGCCGATGAGCAATAGTTATAATCGTCGACCCTGCAAACTCCGAGCGAATAATCTGCTGCATGCGCACGTCCGTCTCGTGGTCCACGGAAGCCGTCGCCTCGTCCAGGATAACGACTTTAGAACGGCGACACATAGCGCGCGCCAGACCGAGGATCTGCCGTTGCCCGTTACTGAAGTTCTTGCCGTTGGCCGCGACTTGGGTATGAATCGATACACCGGAGTCTGGGCTTTGGCTATCCGTATTGTACATCTGGGTTAGACCACATGCTATAAGGACGGAATGCAGTTCCGCCTCGTCGAGTTGCTCTAGGGGGTCAAGATTCGACCGAATGTCCCCGGAGAAAATCACCGAGTCCTGCGGTACAAAGCTGATGCTTTCTCGGAGACGCTTGAGAGGGATGTTGCTAATGTTGACGCCGTCGATTGTGATGCTACCGGAAACTACGTGCGTGGAGCGTAGTAGTGAACGTGCAATGGTGCTCTTACCACTACCGGTACGACCGATGATAGCTACTCGCTGGCCAGGTCGTGCATTAAGCTTCACATCACGTAAGATGTCAGGACCGTCCATAGAATAACGAACAGTTACGTTCTTGAACTCTACATGGCCAGTCGTCGGCCAAGCCGCAGGAACTCCACTGGCTTTCGTCTTCTCGTCCTCGGGGTTTACCTCAGGTTCGATTTCTGCATACTCAGATACGCGCTGGAATGAATTCAATTCTACTTCTAGCTCGTTCATATTCCTCACTAATGTCAGGATAGTCTGGCTTAGGCCAATAGCGTTAGTCAACGAGAAGCCGACAAGACCAGGCGAACCAGATTTGTAGTACGCTATGCACCCAGCTGATACCGCAACAGTAGCAGCGCAAAAGTCAGAACGAATGGAAACCCAACGGTTGCAGTTATATTGAGCCTCCATCGCGCGCATATACACGGCAAGCTTGTCAGCAAGAAGCGTCTGGAAGACATCGTCCATGGGCTGGCGGGCTCTAATGACGGCAAGACCTCCGGCGGAGTCGCTGAAATGGGAAAAGATGGGTGAGATTTGCACGGCGCAGAGGCGCTTGATGGAAATCTGCGCTCGTGCGTAGATTTCTCCCGTAGCGAAGCCGAGAAGACAGAAGAAACCTGCTGGTAACGCAAAGATAGGCATGATGGACGCAATACTCGCTAGTCGCAGAACAAGCCGAATTCCGTTATCAAGTGTCATACGCAGCCAGTCGACGAGGAGGCTGTCCATAGATTGTATGTCTACACCGAACCGATTGATGATACGGCCGACCGGAGTATTGTCGTACCAAGCTATAGGTGCATTGAGAACAGCAGCAACTAGGCGCTCGTGCATAGTCTTCGCCGCTTTCCACCCTCCCCTTTGGTATATGTAGTTGTTGAGGAACTGGAGGAATATGAACGTCATGACTGTTCCAATATGTATGAGGAGATACGTTGTCGCTCTAGAAGAGTAGTCAGGCTTGGTCGATAATCCAGTCCAGATAGATAACCAGAAAGTTATCGAGAAGTAGGCGATTTGCACTAGGAAGGTATTTAGGATCGTTAGAGCAGCGGCAATGTAGCCACCAAATAGCAGCATATATCGAACAACTGTTTACGTGATTCAAGTCAGTAGAGCTTCTTTTATAGGGTCCTAGGAGACCTACCGTATCCACGTGGGACGCGCCCTGTTGCCCTCTTCTCTTCGGTCGCTGTCGTATCAACGCTCACATCGCTTACTTCATGATGTACCAGGTCCGTAACCTCACTCTGTGCAAAGATTCCTCCCGTCGGAGGGGCCGTGGTTGATTGCGACGAGGAGTCGACTTCAATCTCTTCCTGATGAGTTGTCCAATACGACTTTGCATCTTTGGATGGGCTTTTAGCGTTTGTCTTCATATGCGATACTCTGCCCTGAGCTAACGACACTAATAATTCCGCATCGTCTATAGCCGTGGTAAAATGTGTTACAAGAATAACTGTCCGATCGTCTAGGAGTCCGCTGCGAAAGCATCGCTCGTAAACTCTTAGGGCTGTGTGAGTGTCAAGCGCCGAGAACACATCGTCCAGAAGAAGGGTGGAAGACGACGAGTACAACGCCCTCGCTAATGATATCCTTTGCTTCTGGCCTCCAGAAAGACTGGACCCCTGTTCTCCGGCATGTGTCAAGTCACCCGAAGGCAATTGTGTCAGGTCCTCGGCAAGATCGCAAGCATGGATAATTCGTTTATATCGGTGCTCATCATATGGGCTATAGAACAGAATGTTTTGGCGGATAGTGCTGTTCTGCAGCCAAGCTGTCTGAGGCACGTAGGCCACGTCAGGAGGGCAAGTTGCTTTGCCGCTTTCGAGAGTCGTCTCTCCCAGGAGCGATAGTAGCAAGGACGTCTTTCCACTTCCGATTGGTCCCGTTACCACATTAAGCGCCTTTTCGCGGAATGAAATAGATATATCACGAAGTCGGAAACCGGAGGTTCTTGTCAAGCAGAAAGTCGCATTTGTGAGCTCCGGTGGGCCGACTAGGAGACGTTTTCTTTCCTCGGCCAGCTCGAAGAATTTGTCAACTCGCTGTAATGATTTATGGCCTTGTGCTACCCATTGTATGACTTTGGAGAGCCATACGAACTGCGCGCGTAATATTTCTGTAAGAGACAATGCTGTGAAAGCTGTGGGAGCTCGCAGCGGCTGGTCCGTGAAGAGAATAAACGACGTGAACATGGCGAGGAGACTGACAAGAGAGAGCATATCGCCAGCCATGAAAATGAGCATAGAAGTTACATTGCGCTTCCAAATTCGCTGTTGTTCCAAGGCACGGATTCTGTTGATCATCCTAGCTGCCACATCTTCCCAGGCGAAAAACTTGAGAGTTCGGATCGACTGTAGGTACTCGGAGATTCTTGACAGTCGACTATCCGTCACCTCCATCACCGATCCATGCAACCGGGACTGGCGTCCAGATAGTCGGGCGGGAAGCGCAGTCAAGGATATAAGAACTGCAACACCAACTAGAGAGGACCACCCCAATAGCTGGTATAAAAATGTCATGGCTATTGCCGTAGATACCGTACTCGCTGTTAGGGAATAGAATATGTCGGTCACATTAGCGATTGCGTCGGCGTCATAAGATAATAAGCTTTCCATCTTGACAGAGTTCGCCTTTTTATTCTTTGCTCCTGCATTGTCGGGTCCGTTTTCTGTTTGTGGGTCGATCTTCTCTTGTATACTGTTATCCGTCCGGGCCCATAACATCGTCTGGTATATTTCTTGGATCATAGTCGCTTTAGATAGAACGAGGAGTCGCGTGCCCGCAAATATAGACCGTTGGTAGCACACAGAACGGGCCATAGGCCCTAAGAATAGGAGTGCAATCCATACAAACGGGTGAATGACGACGGCAGTAGTGTCAGGGTCTTCGAGATAACCCAATAGGTAGAACATGGCACACGGTGCAAGGTACTCTGTCATTGCGGTTGCAACTGACCAGAGCATTATCGTCCTGATATCGCTCCGAAACGTCCGACAGAGAGTCCAGAAAGTTTTCCCACCCTTCAAGCGGGCTTTGCGCTGCCGTTGTAGTAAAGTTGTCGGCGCATCGTATGTCGGCAGGCAGGGAAGATCGTCCATGGCCAGGTCTCGGGAGAACCCCCGAACCATGAGATACGTAAGCCACTCATAGGAAATGTAGTATGAAAACCATGAACAGGTTTCCTCGGGAGATGGATCGGCGTTCATGTCACCAGGACTCTGACCCTCCGGGTTGGGCTCCTTTCTTCGTACAAGGCGCGGAGCGACAAATGAAGCCATAAATGCAGATGTCAGGCAGGCGAGTTTAGCATATTCAATACTTGACGGGTTATTGTGTGTGCCAATGATCGCAATGGTCAATAAGAGTCTGACAGCTTCCAATACGGTGAAAACCGTTACCATTAAGTTCATATGGCGGCTTAGAGTAATGCTAATAGCTTTCAGCCTCCAGGCAAATTGCGAAATTCCCAGGAAGAGCACATAGCCCAAAGCAAGTGATTCCATCCAGAATCCATTTTGAAGATTGGAGTACAGTGTCAGAGACAAGACTGCAGCAAGGAAGGCTATTTGCGTAACGGCATACTCGGGCGGTGTATATGGCCTACATATTCGGTCGACATGGGGCTTTACCGAGCGGCCGTATAATACATTGAACCAGAGGATAGACACCAATAGCAAAATAAGGGATAACCCAACGCATATAAGCTGCAGATGACCAGTTCCTATAAAGTCAGATATTTGGGCTGCGCGGTGCTGCCATATTCCACTACAGGTTAGTTAGACGAATTCCGATATAAAAGAGCCGTATTGAGTCTACTTACTTCCGTGGAGTGTTTTCATCCAATGGGGTCTCATGGCCTACAATAAGTATCTGCGGCACATCGGAGTTCATGAAATGCTGGAGGAGAGCTCGGTGCATGTTCGTCCTCGTGGTCGTAGAGCATGTTTGTTCTCAAGTGTATGTATAAGTCCAGTAAACCAGGGGACGAAATGCTTTAAACGCGAGATGATAACTTATTAGGCTCTTTCACAACCCTGGTTTAAGCCATCCGTTGACGATTCCACTAAATGGCCGCTTTGAATAACGCTATTTTCGGGGGTTAGCCATGTTCTATATGAAAGCCGATTAATCCTAAAATCGGCTTATAATAAAAATGCAGCACTGGAAGTACAGCAGCGTCGCTAGTTGCTATCTGTTATTGGACATGAGGATACCGATGCGGTTTTGTCCGAGAGGCGAAGATTTGATTAAATATGGTAATTAGTATCCGATTGGATAAACTAAACCCTGCCCTTTTATACTCCATACTCCATACTTCATACTCCATAAGAGGATGATAAAAGATTCCATTAGAGGCTGTCGATGGTGTCCGTCGTAAAAAGGTGTGGACCCCAAGGCCGAGACCAAAGAGACCCGGTTCTAAGATACAACATTAAATACAGTGTTCATCGCACTTTATCGGTCCTATTGAACCTTTTATCTATCAACTCTAATAATTAGTAACCCTCTCCGCACTTTTATTATTATATCAACTGACAATGGAGAAGCCTGCCGATTGGCTATGCCTACCTATACTTATTAGATATATGTAATGGGTATCCCTCAGATGTACTCCGCTTTATGTATGTATTGTTTGTCGATGGGATAGCATCATTATAGACTTGGGGACTTGTAAGAGTCCTTCACGAGTTAAGCAATGGAAAAGTACGAAGTAAATGTCTATTACGAGCGTAGAAGACAGTCCAGAAATATCAGATATGTGCTGCTCTGCTCATTAACTTTACTCTGCTTGATCCCTCTATACTTTGGTTCATCATTACACTCGGGGATTAGACATTACTTGAGCAAATCACGCAATGGCCGGTCATATCAAGGTGATCCGGAGAACTGGTGCCCCCTACCGGATGTCGCAGTTCCTAAAGACGACGGTCTTGAGCCCAGCGAGCATTTTATAAACTCTCAGCAGTTGGAATTACAAGTCCAACGCCTTTCCGCAGCCGTACGCGTTCCAACCGAGAGCTACGATGACAACGGTGACGTTGACGAGGACCCTCGCTGGGAAACATTTCAGGACTTCCACCAGGCGCTGAAACAACTATTTCCACTTGTGTAAGTGATGATCGCTCTCAAATTGAGGCCCACCCCTGTTGTAGTTTTTACGAGGAATTCTTATTCTCGGAAATATAGGCATTCGCAACTTGAACTTCGCAAGGTAAATCGATACGGTCTTCAATACACGTTTAGAGGTACGGATACTTCTAAGAAGCCCATACTATTTACGGCACATCAAGATGTCGTCCCCGCGGGAACTGCTTCCCGTTGGATATATCCGCCATATGAAGGACATTTTGATGGGTCTTTTATATGGGGCCGAGGGGCGGCTGATTGTAAGAACGTTCTCATCGGTATCCTCTCGGCTATCGAAGATCTACTCTCGCAGTCGTTTGTGCCCCGTCGCACCATTGTGCTCGCTTTTGGGTTCGATGAGGAGACAGGTGGTGTCAGAGGCGCAGCCGCATTAAACCAATCTTTAGTTAAGGAATGGGGTCCGGAATCATTCTTGTTCGTTCTAGACGAAGGTGGTATGGGCATACAAAGCCAGGGGGATACTCTCTATGCTTATCCTGGCGTAGGGGAGAAAGGCTATTATGATATCCAGTTAACACTTGAGGTTAACGGCGGTCACAGTTCGAGGCCCCCGAGACATACCGGCATTGGCATCATAGCAGATGCAATCGTAGCATTGGAAAATGAGCCGTATGCTCCCCGTTTAACGCACTCGAACCCATTTCGCAGGGTATTAGAGTGTAGAGCGAAATATTCTCCTGAAACAGTCCAACCATGGTTACATGATGCTCTTCTTAGTGGAGACGAGTACGAAATTGCCGAGAAGCTCGCCGAAGAAGAAACAGAAGAAAAATGGCTACTTCAAACAAGCCAGGCCGTTGACGTTATCAACGGTGGTATTAAAGTTAATGCTCTGCCCGAAAACGTTGAATTCCAAGTGAACCATCGCATAGCGCTACATGAATCTGTTGAGTACATCGATGATCACATTCGAAGAGTGCTGGATCCCGTCATACGGAAACATGAGCTGGAGCTTCGCTTTGAATCTCAAAATACTACACATGCAGATGAATTGGACTTAGAAGCTGTTTCATCTGGGATACTAAAGGCGAAAGGTTTACAGGTAATTGAAATCGCTCCGATATCTGCAACTGATAACAATGTGTGGAATGTCTTTAGCGGTACTATACGGCATGTATTTGAGAGCACGGACAGTGGGAAGGACAAGACTGTTGTTCCAGCTGGAAATATCATGACAGGAAATACAGATACTGTCCATTATTGGAATCTCACAGACAATATATACAGATTCACCCCATCTAGGAACGGGACGAGGTTGAACCAACACGGGATTGACGAGCGGATGGGGTTGACTGCTCACCTGGAAGGTATAAGGTTGTATTACGGTAAGTGATTAAATGATGAACGATATGCCTAGATACGTATACTGAACTTTTGACAGACTTGATTCGGAATTTTGATAGCTGGGAGGATGCATAGATCGAATCTGAAACTTGCGTATACCTAGGGCACCTTGTCAGGCAGCTGCTCAACATAGGCTGCAGGAAGTGTAGGTATATACTGAATTAACTCGGCCAATTGTACCTAATCTATGAACTTTTTCGCGCAGATTGCATACTTTGAGAATGATGGTGATAATTGTGAATGGAAATTCAAGCACGCTACTAACCAGGCAAGTTAGATCAGACCTAATAGGAAGAACAGTCCTTTGTGATGCCCGCGTGGGCCGGGGTAAAAAGTGTAAATCATCGCTGTCTTATGCTAGACAGCCCAGCTTCCACCAGATAATACAACGACATCATCATCACACTCTACATACTATACCATAATACATTAGTATAGCTTCTTTTAAAAGAATGATTTGCCGGGCATATTGTGTCTCAGACAATAAATAAACCTGAATGTTGCCTCATGACATCAAGGTAGTCAACCCGGACTCCTTTGGTACTCTGGATTTTGATAACTTGTTCGAGCAACAAACGGGTCCTGCGGAAATTAGCCCCCCAAATCTCAGCTTCCGTAAGTGTCCTAATCACCCAGTCTTGGTAAACAACGTCGGTAGTTTCGATGCCTGCTAAGAATAGAAGACGTGGCCAGATATTTTGCGGTGAGGGCGGGCGTAGTCGGCCGACTAAGGACGCTAGGCGGACGATATAAGTTGCCGCCAGTTCGGCTGGTGCTAGTCGGCTCGGTACGTTGGCAGACACGGCGGCGGGGAACTTTCTGTGGTAGTTTATCACGACGGCGTAATATGCTGCTAGGAGTAGTAGGCAGTTAAAGCACTTTGTCGTGATTTGACCAGCAAGGGCGCGGCTCGGCTCGTTAATATAAGAAATGATTGGCGCAACCGAAGGGTCGCGATTGAATTGTTCGCGGAGAGTAACGAGTCCCGATTGCACATTGGACCACATTGCAACCGGCGGAGGACCTGTCCTACGATGTAGGTGGACAATCCGGCTATCCAAGAAGTCGAGCTCCAACGATAAGCGAAGAGAAGGCTTAAGATCTTCCGTACTGGCGGGCAAGTTTGGAAACGCGGCGTCTATGAAATTGTATTCCGCACAGAATGACTCGAGATTCTCCAAGAGACGCCCTGTGCCTCCTATCCAGGCCCCCCGAGCATCGTATGCACCTAACCAGACTAGCATCCGAGAGCCGACGTATCCGAGTGGCGTTGCCTCTCCACCAGCCTTCAAGTGGCGACGGTGAGCATCAACGAGATCTGCAATAAAGTCAAGGTGCTGGCAGAAACCACTAATGTCCCGTGCTGCAAGGAGTTCGAACTGAAGGGCAAACCAAATAGTAACAATAGAACGCTCAAATTGGATAGCAACAGTTTGGTCTTGGTGTAGCATTGAAATAGCAAGCGAGTATCGCTCTTCTGCCTTCCGAACTAGGTCGGGGTCAGGTCTTGTCTGGCCAAGATGCAAGGCTGTCCACGCCATTATGGTATGGAATAATGGCGCATAGAGTAAAGCCATATTACTGAAAATATGACTATAGAGGTTCTCTTCTCCCGTGCTACGTATTTTGGCGAAGCCAGTCATGACACTCAAGTAGTGTTGGATGAGTCTATGGTCGTCGGGTCGGATAACGACAGTAGCATCCTGAGTGCTCGAAATACTCGAAATCGGCGCTGGGACCTCAACTTGACACGGCTCCGACTCTGACTCAGATGATAAGATCGCATTCCCTGGCGTATGCGGAGATAACCACTCTTCGCCGAGTAAATCAAAATTCATGTTAAGGTCAAAGAAGGCCGGTATATAACCAGGATTTAACTGGGGCTGGGCTTCGTATACATCTAACTGTGATATAGAGGTATTAACCACGCCGGGTTCTAAAACCACCTTAGGCTCGGCGCCATGTTGAGACGACGGGCCTCCGGGAGGAATCTGAACGGGAGAGTAATACGACACAGCCGAGTTGTCGGGCTTGTTTACACTGGAGCTCGGTTCTACATTGTCCTTGGTATTGTCCTTAGGAGCCTTTTGTTTGGGCTTGGCTTCAGGGGCAATACGTTGCTGAGATCCTTCAGATGAAGTAGTTTTGTCATCTACACGCGACCTCGTGTAGCGAGAATTGACAAAACGGACACGGTAACGAAGCGTCTCTGTAGAATTTGCCCGATTAGGCTCATAGGAGCAAGGTAAAGAGAGTCGCGTGCATGCGTTACAAATAGGCTTCGTCTCATCGCACCGTACCTTGCGACGGCGGCAGGAGGAACAACCGGTCTTGGACCTCGCCGGCCGAGTTCGATTCATGATTGTTGTGAGATTGGAAGACTAACTTTGGACTAATTGATGGATTTGGATCCATTCTACACATTAGGTAGAGGACCCCGACTGCCCCGACTGCCCCGACTGCCCCGAATACCCTGAAAGCCCTGAACGAACCAACGGGATGTGGGCCTGTTCCCACTTTGCGGGGCGTCGGTATTACTCCTACCCTTCTGGGAAAGTTTGACAAGTTGGCGAAAGAACGAACGACCATCTCCAGATTACAGATTACATACCTACCTATACATATGTACTTCGCAAGTTCTTACCGCAAGATACACCTGGGTCCTTGGGTAGTCGCTATCTGGGTGCCCTAGTAAGTTTTAGTATTGGACAATACATGTACAATACACATCAGCTCTTAGCTGCACGTGTGCTTAGGTGACATATCAACCCAGGAAGTAGGTACCCCCAGTCGCCTAGGAAATTTGCCAATGAGGCAATCAATGCAAGCAATATGCCTCCCCTGTGCTATTTCCCTATACAGAATTACATACAACATGATAGAGATAACACAAAAAAAAAAAAGGTCAAACTAAAACTTTCTTAATTCACTCAGCCTTAACTAAAACTTAGCTTCAACACCAATTTCTCCCGCCTAGTTTCTCTAGCGGCGGTTTAGAGATAAGGCGTGAGACCATCGTGAGTAGCTTTATAAGATAGCTTTATAAGACGATGATAGGCAGGTCGTCTTGATAATTAAGACGCCTGTTAATGCTTTAATTTTCTTTGTTTTTCCGGTGATCAATAGACGGTGTGTCTAAACACGTACCCGGACAATACACCGATATCCAAAATGGAGAAAACTTCAGATAGGACCACAGCCGAGTCGATAAGTGATGGGAGAACGGATGATGTCGACAACGCGTACGAATTCGCAAAGGAGCATGCTGTCGGACCCTTGAGCGATGAGGACAATAAGCGCATCTTGCGCAAGATCGATAATCATCTGCTTCCGCTGGTATAAACCTTGTCGATCTTATCGCATTGACCAATTGCTAACAGTATCTGGCAGATGATCATCACTTATACTTTGAATTTCATGGACAAGAATGCTCTCTCCTATTCGGTCAACTTTGGTCTCACCGCAGACAATGTGCGTCTTCAATGTAGCATTCAGCTTCTCACTTGTGGCATGACTAAGTTTTTACCACTCTAGAACCTAGTAGGAAACCAGTATAATTGGGCTTCCGGATCCATTTTCTATCTTACCTATATGGTATCTCAGCCTCTTGTCGCTCGCCTGATTGTTCGGTTCCCTATCGGCCGCTTCGTCGCCGTTGCGACCACGCTCTGGGGTGCTGTGTTGATGACCACGGCAGCGTCGCGTTCCTTTGCTAGTTTGATGGTTATCCGTGCCATCCTGGGCTGTCTCGAGTCTTGCATTAACCCCGCCTTTATTGTCATATCCTCTCAATGGTGGACACGCGACGAGCAGCCGCTACGCATTTCTTACTGGTATCTCGGGAATTCTATCGGCCAAGTCTGCGGTGGGCTTCTAGGTTATGGCATTGCTCATATAAGAAACGAGAATGTCCCGAACTGGGGTTGGTTCTTCCTCATTTTCGGTGCGATCACTATCCTCTATGGCTCTTTCCTGTTTTACTACCTCCCGGATTCGCCGTTAAATGCTCGATGGCTCTCAGATCACGAACGAGCCTTAGCCGTCGAGCGTGTTCGAAGTAACCGTACCGGAGTCGAAAATCATGTGTGGAAATGGTCTCAAGTCAAGGAATGCGTACTAGATATACAATGCTGGATTCTTGTAGCAACCTTTTTTCTCGATGATATCCCCGCGGGTGGTGTGGGTTCTTTTGGGAGCATAGTAGTCAGGGGATTCGGTTACGAAACCCTTTACTCAACTCTTCTCCTAGTACCCTTGGGTGTGATCCAAGCCATATGTATCCTCTTTGGTGGTTTCATGACCAAACACTTCAAAAACATCCGTACTTGGCTTATCGCCGGTATGTATTTCCCGGAAAATATATCCTCCCGTTCATCCCTTTTTAGTTAACCTCATAATTAGGTTGTCAAATCCCGGCACTTATCGGAGCCGTTCTGCTCTATACTCTACCTCGAGAAAACCAGCGTGGACTACTAGGCTCATACTATATTGTACAAACTCATGGTATAGTCGGTACACTCACTATGTCGCTGGTATCTAGTAATTTTGCCGGATATACGAAGAAAGCTACCGCATCCACAATGATGTACGTGGCCTTCTGTGTCGGACAAGTCGTTGCTCCTCAACTGTTCATCCCAAGTGAGGCGCCGGCGTACAAAACCGCCTTCCTTGCTGCTTTTATCTGTTTCGCTCTATGCATCGTATTCACTATTGTTTTACGATTCTACCTTATTTGGGAAAATAAGAGGCGAGACCAACTACACTTGGCAGAAGGGGAGCTCAGCAACACTGACAACGAATTCCTCGACCTGACAGACAAGCAGCAAAAGGCAGTCTTCCGTTATGTTCTCTAGGGGAGCAGCGTTCTCTACGGAAGTCATCTGTAGACGACAGCATGGAAAGATAAGCAATATTCGCATACGCCTCTTTTTGGCGGCAAGGGCGTATCTAACGCATATTACGAAGTTATATTACTTATTTACAGCGGAGATAGGATATGTGAGGTACTACTAACGGGAGTTTGTAAGTGATCTTTAATCTAATGGAGGGTATAAATGTTGCAAACGCGGATCTCGGTGTAGGAGAAAAGAAACCGAGACTCACTCTACGCCTATATGTAGCACTCTTGATATAGCAACCAACATCTCACAGCTGTTGATTATGCTGCATATTACTTGTTACCTAATATTTACTTGTCAGAAGACGATAGTGTGCATATCGGTAGAACTAAGCATTGCTAAGTCGCGGGCTAACATTGTCAGACGTGGGGTTCCCCAGACTGCCAGGCCATCGGAATGGAGTCGAAGATAAAGGGCGTGCTCTTAGTAACTAGAAGGGTTCTAGGATGTAAATCATTCACACGTGGTTTGACGCCGTCCTGGGCGTTTGGAACCGGACCGTCCAAGCGCTCTATTAGATTGTTCCGTAGTCGCGGGTCCCGAGGTCCAAACTCCACTGGACGAAGATACGACCTATTAACCTAGTCGAATGCAATACGCACTGTACTTAGTACTATTTAAGATCGGCAATCACGACATTTATAATAACGTTATTCCCGACCGTAGACCACCTGCGGTCTCTCGGCTCGTCGATTTCCTAATATGGATTTATGAACTAAAGGGGGAACTACTACTATTTTCTACTGATACGACGATGGCCTGCATATATACGATGCGAATAGAAGAGTCTTGGCAATTCGATGTTGGCTCTGTTTCTTGGGCAAATGTGTAAATCGTTAAATATCAAAAATAAAGTCTCAAGGCCGTTTAACTGGGCATGAAACTCGTGTAAATAGCATGGTTATAACTAACTGATATTATTAAAATATGGAAAAGAAGAGATGGCAGAGCCGTCCTCGTTACCGGAACCAGCATCAGAATAACGGTGTAGCTTCGTTCGGCACTAGGAACGACGTTATCTTAACTGTCATCCTCGCTGCTCTTACAGCATACTTCCTTTCTACTCAGTGGCATTCATATCAACATCCAGAGGATTCTAACATTGCATACCAAATTAGTCCAGAAGATCAGAGATACGGCCTAATACAATGCACCCTGAACAAGCAACGGCCCGTCATAGACAGGAATCTAGCAGCTTCTCGTCTAGCGGCAAGGCCCGCGGGCCCTCGTACTATCCTTCATAATGCAACACTTATCGATGGTGATGGCACCGTTACCCCAGACTGCATTATTGAAGTGCGAGGTGGGATATTCACAAATGTCTCAAGAACTACCCTAAGCGGCTTCCTAGAATCAGTTTCACCCGATGATAAAGTCATCGACTTACAGGGTCGAATCGTCACGCCAGGACTCGTGGAGATGCACTCCCACGCCGGCGTTCGGGAGACGCCGCAGCTCTGGGCCACCGAAGACGTCACCGAGATATCGTCTCCGGTTACGCCCTGGGCGCGTGCGGTCGACGCCCTGAAGCCCCACGACCAGGCCATACCGGTCATTGCTAGCGGCGGCGTGACGACCTCGCTAGTACTAACGGGTGCGAAGAACCTGATCTCGGGCGAAGGCGTTCTTATCAAGATGAAGCGAGGGAACTCGGTGAGCGAACTACTCGTTGACACAACGGAAAGCGGCGGTAAGCCCCAGAGATATCTCAAGATGGCCATGGGCGAGAATCAAAAGAGGCAGTTTCAAAACACTCCCGGAGGCCCGTCGACGAGGCTAGGAGAATCATATTGGTTCCGGAAGGCTTATGATAGCGCGCGACGAGTGAAGCAAGAACAAGATCGGTGGTGTGAGGCTGCTTCGACGGTAAAGGGGCTTGCTTCAATAACCCATGAATATCCTCGTTCACTCGAATGGCAGACGTTAGTAGATGTCTTACGGGGCGACGTGCGTGTCAACGTGCACGGCTACGAAACTGAGGATATGCTAGCTATGTTCGACCACGCTGATGAATTCGGGTTCAATATTACGGCATTCCACCATGCGCTCCATACGAACCTAATTATGAACCAACTCAGAGATAGGGGTATAGCTGTTGCCGGCTTCTCGGACTCCTGGGGTGACAAGAAGGAGCTCTACAATGTCAGTTCTCGTCTTCCGGCAATGATAGCTGAGTATGGTATTCCTCTTGCTCTGACCCGCGACCATCCGGCGGAACATGGCCAATGGCTATTGTATGAAGCGCAGATCGCGCATCATTTTGGTCTCAGCGCAGAGAGTGCTATTTCATCTGTGACAGCAGTCCCGGCTCACCTTCTAGGACTTGATAATAAGTGAGTATTGGAATAATTCCGTTAATCAGACAATTTTACACAATCCGTAGTTAAATGAACTAATACTAACGACCTTCGTAGACTTGGATTTGTCAAGCCAGGTTACGACGCTGATCTAGTAGTATGGAACCGCCATCCCTTACAGGTCGGTGCTACACCCCTCGAAGTATATATTGATGGAAAGAGCGTAGTCCGTGCCTCGGACAGTTTGTGGAAATCATCGGAATCTATTCCAGCCTTAAGCAAAGCTCCTGCATCGCGGCCTAGTGATACGCCTGGGAATGCATGCACGCCAGGCCAATCTGACATTGTTATTCGCGGCTCTAAAACAAGCTTTATTAGCGATCAAGGGCTGCGAAACGAACATCCCGAGACAGGGAGTATAACGATTGTCGTACGAGCCGGTCGTGTCGTTTGTGTTGGGGAAAGCAAATGCGATGCTGCAGCAAAGGAAGCTATAGAAAATCAAGCCCCTTTAGTAAATGTGCGAGATGGGTACATACTTCCCGTAAGTTGAGATCCCGCTTTAAGTTTCATTTCAAAATTCTTACCGAAGTTTAGGGCCTTACGATCGTCACAAGGCAGCATGGTCTTACTGAAATGCGTCAAGAACCGTCAACGTCCGATGGAGCTTCAACGGGAGATGAATACGAAAGACCGCTCTCGAGTCATTTCGGTATCAAATTTGATGGCATACACCTTGAGCGGGCACATCGAAGCGGCGTAACTCGGATTATAACACCGCCACTGACAAATGGCTTCCTCCACGGTATCAGTACTCTATTCAGGTCAGGAGCAAAAAGTGGTATGTGTACCTAGTTATCTCGCATTTCCGCCCTAGTTGCTGGGGGAGTAAAGATTTTGAAGACGATGGTGTTACGTTAGAAGACATACTGATTGAGTACTTTTAGTCCTTGACGACGGAGCTATCGTCGAGCCTAACGCTGCTCTACATTTCACAATTGGGCATGAAGCTAAGTGTAAGTCTCTGCTATCCCCTCTGTTTCTGTCGCCATATAGAGTAGCTGAGTTGACAAAACAGCATTTCGGACACCATCTATAACGTCGCAAATAAGTAGACTTCGCGATCTCCTTACGGTAGACAGACACATTCATCCCATTTACGACAGCGCAGCAAAGGGCGAGATTGCCGTGGTCATTCACACAAACAACAAAGACGTCGTTGCACACATGATAGCTCTGAAAAAGGAGACAGGCGCTCATATCGTCATAATGGGGGGATCGGAATCACATCTCCTAGCTACCGAGCTTGCAGAAGCCGAAGTGCCAGTAATCGTCGCTCCATTTTGGGGTTGCGAGCCTCTCTTTTGGGACGCCCGCAACTGCTTACCAGGCCCTCCCCTAACGGACCGCTTGGGGCCGCAGGTGTTGATAGATGCAGGCGTCAAGGTCGGTATCTCAAATTGGGATGACACTAATAACCATATCCGCAATAGCATCTGGGAAGCCAGCTGGGTTGCAGGCCCGGGAAACCGGAGTCTGGCGCTAGACCTTGTGTCAAAGAATATCGAGGATATTCTGAGACTCCCGCGCGGTCGGGACTTTGTGGTATATGAAGGAGATCCGTTCGAGTTTGGGGCCCGCGTCGCCGTGATCTTTGAGGAGGGTAAAGTGCAAAGGTGTTATCCCGATGTCGACTAGGACGAGGAATAGAAATGGACCATAGGGGCCATAGTTTTCTTCCGTAGCCCTAGCCATTCATATAATTCATACATGGTATTCACAGGCCTAAACAGTCTGTTTACGTTAAAGACACTGTACGTAATGTTGACCGAATTTCGTATCGGCCCTTCCGAAACACGGGTCCTACTAGATTAAGCGATCGGGGAGTTGGCTTCCCGTTTCGGGTGTTCCGGCGGGACGAGCCGCCTGGATCATGGATATCGGATGGAGCGACACTACGACGAAACTCACACGTGGTAGACTGGAGATATAAGTTTAATAAAAACTAATAAAATGCTGATAATTATTAACCGCCTAGGTAGTCATACCTATAGCCTAGCTAATAACTACCTGGGTGGCAAGGTCTAATTTCTATTGGGAAAGCTATTCGGGAATTGGTCTGAGTGATGATCTTGGCTCGTAGTGCTAAACGAATCAGATTGTGTTGCGTACGTCGTATTAACTTCCCACCGTGGATAGTTTACGTTAGAACGGTCCAGAGGGATGAGCATAATTACCAGATGGAGATAATATTCTTCTTGCTGTCTCTACCCCTTAACAGGATGCGAAGGACTTACTCCTAGTCTTCTTGATTCTTTCGTGTTTACTTCTAATAACTAAGACGCCTTATAGATTAACATATCCCAGAGTATCTAAGCAGTTTCAAGCGTAACAACGAAATCTACAAACGTCCTACGTCCCGAAGAAATCGAGTACCGATCGCCCCAAAGTTCGAAATATATAGCCTTATTCACGAAGTCTTCGGTCCCTATGCTCGATAGCTGCCTATCCATCGTGTCTTGTTTTCAAAGAACGCAATTCAGCGTGGTAATCACAGGATAACTGATATTTTAGCTTGGAGCCACGTCCGAATATGAATATCGTTTTTTATTTGTGTTTCAAAGAAAGTACAATATGGAGTACCTACCCCGGCTTCTTTCGTTGCGTTTTGTTGGGAAATTGTCAAGCAAATTCTCTCTAGGAGTATGAGACAAGAACTATAACGACGTACCTTAAACGGCCCATTAACCCCGTGAAGCTGTAGATACTCGATTCGGGTTTACCTAGGCATCTTTCTCGGCTCGTAAACACCTTACCTGCACTAGATATATACCATACTACCTGTTCGAAGTTCCTAGGAAAACGGAAGCACGTCAATACGAAGAAAGAAGTATGCAGACTTATGTCAGTGGAAGGTATTCGTGAATTATAGCTATGGAAACTTGCTAGTACTAAGCGAAGAGAGCTAGCTACCTTAGGTACCTAAGGTACGGTAATTACGGTAGAGGCTCTCCATTGCATCGACGTACGGTCTGCAATTCAAATCATCGCGGTTTTCTTTTTCTTTTTTTCTTTTTTTCTTTTCTTCTTTTCTTTTTTATACATATACATAGGTACATAAGCCATAGCAAATGATCGCGCCATCAATTGCTGATGACAAGGCATTGCAAATGCAAATGCAAATAGTGTGATCTAGGCTCCCTTAGCCCAACTACTCCGTTCGTACGTCGGTGTTGTATGTCATCGTGGATTTTATCTCACGGACTACTTATCGGTGTCTTCGTGAGCTTTGCTGAGGCGTGAAGATCGACGAGGAGGCATAGATGTACGGTGTCGGGAGCTTCGTCGTGAAGGCTGAGCATCGGCTTGAGCTTGAGCTTGAGCTCGAGCGGCGGCTCTGGCGCGGGCGAGCGGGCCGAGGGTAATGACAGACTGTTCGTCGTCGGATTCGGATGGAGCAGCAACTCTGTTGCTGTTGCTATTGCGGTTGCGTGGTCGTAGGCCCGTTCGGGACTCAGTTGACTGAGATTGGGCTCGTGAACCCCTGGTCGAGGTTCGTCGAGCGCTAGCACTCTGGTCTGGCAGATAGCCAGACTGTTCCTTGGGGGTAGCAGGCGCGGCGGCCTTCTTCTTGATTAGTTTAATACGCGTTTTGCGTTGGTTCTGGACTTCAGGTTGGTATTCCTCCTCTTCTTCTCCTTCTTCGGTCTGAGACTCTGCAGACTCATCATCTTCAGGTGCATCCTCCTCGTTATCAGAAGATCCTTGAAATCGAAGTCCGGGGAAACGAGGTTTTTTCTGAGCCATCGGTTGGGCCTTCAATCGGGCCTTTAGCTGGGCAGCATTCTCATATCTGAACTTCGGTTTGGGGAGGGGTCTCGACAATGGTTTAGGTTCGACCGTCTGCGAGGTTCTCTCTGCCCGAGGCTGAGCTAGTGGATGAATTTGGCGTTCAGGGTTCGAGGATTTCTGCGATAACTCGGCAACGTCGTAAGGTAGCTTTCGCTTTCGATTCTGTAAGGCCCCCATTAGCGCTGATGCAGCGTCATTTGAAGGGCCATAAGAAGTATTCTTATCATTGCCCTCCCCATTCCCTTCATCAACCTGGGTGGAATATCCGCTGGCATTATTGCGAGCAGAAGGGCCTGCCACAGCCTGGTATGGTGGCGCCTTCAACTCGCTAACCGGAACGGATTGGATTCTAAATACAATATCGGGATCCGGGTTTCTCATGGGCTTGGCTAGGTCGTACTCTCCATCCGCGCCGGTCACTGTCAGCGCACCATCCCGTATCGACAGTCGATGGATACCGGGTCGGATCAGTCGAGGGAACATTTTCCCGTCACGGAATACAACCTTAGGTTGGAAGAAATGTGCGAAGGCTATGTCGTTTTCTTCTAGGTTCACCTTCCTGTAGTTATCGGCAGAGGCGGCGTGGTTGGATGGTACGACCGCATACTCTCCACCACAGCCAGAGGGGCTCTCTCCGTCGCTCTCCTTCACATGATGCGTGTCGAAATTCATCTTATAACCACTCGGAGATAGGACGAAGTAATCCGGAGGCAGAGAGAAGTGTACCGTGGCACCATATTTGTCCTTACGTAGCTTTCCTACAAACTCGTCTTTGGTTCCAGGTAAAAGACAAATAGGGTCCTCCCGGGGTTGCAATGGAGGTAGCTTAGGGAAAAAGGAACTAGCATTGCCGAGTATGGGCTGACGCGGAAGGAGACTGTCATCTAATCCTCTTTCTACAACCTGAGTACGGTGTGACACGGCGTCGTCGAAGAATCCTGTCTCTGTGTGTTTGCGCAATCTAGCAATTAATGACTGATTTCGGTATCCGCTATCCCACGTAAGGTCGGGGTCGCTAACAGAGTTGTCACATATGATGAACTTGTGCGATTCAGAGAATGCTGGACGGGAAGGGTTGATTATAGTATACTGGCCCCCCTCAAGGAGCTGCTTTGTACCATTGGGACCGACCACGACGAAACCAGCAGGCAATCGAATGGAATCAAATGTCGAAAAGAACTTGCCGTCATATGTCTTGGCGATATTTACTGTAATAGCAATTGACACCGTTGAGACTGTCAAGAAACGCTCAGCGGCCAGATTCTGAGATCCCTGAGTGTGCGACTCGTGACTTCGGCGAGGTATGAATTCCACAGTCGGTTCCACGTACTTCACGGGTTTCGGGAAGTCGTCAATTTTCAGGTCGCTAAGATTTATATGTAGCGGCCAGTAATTGACAAGTCTTCCAATCTCCTTAAGGGGTTCCGAATACTCCTCAAGTCCCTTGTGAAGAAGGAACTTGCATCCACGAGCGATTGATTCTTCCTCTAATGCAAAATAGCCGCCATGTAACTGGTCGCGTTTTGCAAGAATTTCTCTGACCTCATTGTCAAAGAGTTGAAGCTTGTTGCAAGCCTCTTGGAATGACTTGAGGCTATCAGATAACACTTTGAGAATAGCCTCTCTCACGGGGTAGTCGACAGTGGACCAGTAAGGCGGAGACGAGAGCGGGACGAGTATAGACTTTGTTTCTACCGGAGCTTTGAGGATAGACGGGTCTATATAGACAGCTCTTTCGGGGGATTCTGCATTGGCGGTTCGTATGTCCGGGCCATTTCGGCCAAGAATAGCGGGAAGTTTGTCGGCGGCATTTTCACCCAGAGCGCCAAATTGAGACGTGCTTTGTTGGGAATCCTCTTCCATAGCCGAAACATCTATAAGATCTCCAAATTCTATTTCGAAATCCATGGTGCCTGGTGTCTGAAATGTGTCACTTTAATAGTGCCACATCGAATATGCTTTGGGCAGTGTTGTGGGGAGAAGGTTGTTATGATGTGTTTGTGTCCGGTGATATGCCACGATAGCTTCAATTAAAGAAATGAATTTGATTAGAAAAGGATTTCAAGAACGAGTAAAAGTATGCTGCACAAAAGGAAGCTGGGATCTTTGTGTGTAGGGTGGAATATAATGTCAACTGGGTGGTCGCGCAGGAATTTTGGCCTGGGAAGGATAGATTTACCAGTACCTCTGTATCGGAGATATGACTACCTTTTGCAACTGCTAATGGTAACTAAGGCAGCTACAAGAGATAGGCAAATCTCCAAGGGCCTCTGTAAAAGTAGCTCTGGTTGTTTTGAGAAACTTTAGGAGGGAGTTGGATGGACTGGCACCTTAGGCAACTTCAGTAGTGACATGCTTGCAAAAGGTGAAGTTTTTAGGTACCTTAACAAAAGTAGCCCACACTAGGGGACCGATAAATATTTCATAGACGCCATGGCTTCTATCCTGAACGGGAGAACAAGAGTATTATTGGTATCCTAGTCCCAAGGGGTTATCTAGATAAGTGATTCAGAAGACACTGCCGGGTACGTAACACTCATAGACTTCTTGTTCCATCTATATCTGATACGATTATGAGGGTGTTCCCGAGCCGGTATGGGCCCCTATCCTGTTTGGAAAGCCGTTTGGAGATCTGGTAAGAAATATATATGACCTGTGATCGCTTCTGGATTCACAAGCTTCATGGTGGGAGTAAATAGCTTAACCATCTTACTACTTTGTCGTCTTGCCGTTCACCTTCATTACAGTTAACTATTTAACGACTTAATCACGGAGTTGATTATACGAAAGAAGATCATTGTCTGCTACTGGAATCTAGTGACCGTCTTCTTCTAGCGGCTCATAGAAAGTTGATGGTTATTTGGCGAACCCTTTCTAGTTGGAGTTATATAACATATTAGATATATTCGTAGACTGAACTGATACGGTACCGTAGAGTACCTAATATAATAAGAAAGCCAGCAAGTGAAATCTTTGCTCTAGGTGAAGTACTTTTGACACTCATGCCACCTGGAAACCGTTATCGAAATTTATGTACGAACGGGTTAATAAATTAGTACATGGACTGTTTTTTGGCGACGACGCTACTTTTATCACCGAAGCTCCTATAACGCTTGATAAAGGCTTTAGTTTATCATCAACAGTAACACTAATATGTATTTAACGCTACCTAGGGGGGAATATACCAGGCTGTCCTAGGGTCGTATGGTGAGGTCATATATAGATTCACTGTTAGAATAGGTGGGTTGATCTAGTAATGCCTTTGTATACTTGACATACCCCTGACGTACAGCGTGCAGGGCTGCACATTTGAACATACATCTGCAGATCAAAGCCTAAGGCATACAATACTCACTGTTCCCGTTAGCTCTACGTTTTGAGCTCATGTTTGGCGCTTAACGCTACATCAGGGTTCGGTAGATATTGATGCTATTGCACGGGGAGGGAAAAGGAAAGTAACACAAGGTCCCTCATCTATCTACGCTTATATACACAGCATGCAGTGGTGACATAGAGATATTACCCTCTGACGGGGAAAAAAGCTAACGTAGTCTCGTAACGACGAGTTCCCAAACTATTAGTAAGGGACGCTCTTAGGATATATCATAATGAGTGTCGAGTAACCAAATGTCTCGCCGTTGGATGTGAAGTATTCTTCTAACATAGTTTGTATTGTTTTAAAATTGTTGAAAGGATAAGAGACAGAAGAAGCATAACAATTCGGAGAGAGAAAAGGGTCCCTCAGTAAGAATTGATAGTGACACGTGAGGGAAAGAAATATGACTGGTGTCACGAGGCAGAGCAAGAAGTAAAGAAATAACTTCGTTGTTCTGTAATGAGCTCTAATTAGGATAACTCTAGAAGCCAGGGTTATACATGCAGAATATGTTCTTTGTTCTAAGGGGTCCCAGAGAGGTGGGACCCCTACTTGGATGCCAGGTAATGTAAATGTGGTGGTAGTCTTCGTTATTCAAACAACTCCGGGTAGATAGGGATTATAGGAATTTGACGGAAAGCTTATTTATATATTCAGGTTACTTGTATATCACTGTAGGAATAGATACGATATATCCGCTAGACGCTGTGGTATTATCCCTAATAGTAATGGTATCTAAGGTATCAGTTCTACGGTGAATATACCTAATGCGCAAGTTTTTTATCATTGATCCGTCTATATGATTGCTCTCTCTGATAACCGCTCTCTCCCCCCCTGGAAAAAGTAGTATGGGTATATGCCATCCAGTACGCCGTTGCTAACCGCCATAGCTTGGTGATGTCGACCGTGCGGTCTGCCACCATCAGTTTTTCACTTGGTGTATGCCCCTGTAAAATCAACCATGAAACTCCTGTAATATGGCCAGTCCAAAGCCGCTTCTCAATTGAGTTCTTCTTCCATGTCATCATCTGCTATGTCAACGAAGGGAACAAATTTCTGACGGTCTACGAAGCGACCGTAATCTAAGGCTATTGACTCGCCATCCCCCGTTTCTTCATCCTCGTCAAGTGTGGCCTCGATGCCCCTTTTCGGGTTGTGCACATTTCTTGTGGTACCATTCATACGGATTGAGCTGTTTTCAAGCTCATGTTGGTGCACGGTGCGTTGTGCGGAAAGCAAGTCCTCATACGATTTGAGAACAAACCTAAGATCATCGTTGAGGCTGACACAGAAGCGCTTGAAGTGAACGAATTGGCAAGCCTCAACCATATTGAGCCCAAAAACGGACATAAGGTAGGCCACGACAACACCAGCGGAACGGTCGTTTCCTGTTTCACAGAAAACCAAAACTTTTCCTCTTCGAAACTCGTCGTTGGGGATCGCCATCTTTCCATCCTCGACCTGCATTTGCGTATTGCTGATACGCTGTCCGCGGAAAATCTTCAACATGTGGTCATTGATCTTTTGTACGGCGGAGGGGAAAGCACGAATAAGCTCATTATAACCAGAAACATCGACATATTCAAGCTGAATGCCGAGCTCTTGGGCGACCTTACTGGGGGCCATTAGGTGTATCACAGCCATCTGGGAATCTCGTGCGGCTAGTAACATTGTGATACCCGTTTTGCGTAGCCACTCGCGATCTCGAGCGATACTTGAGGGACCAAGATAGAGGAAGTCGAGGATAGGTTGTGCAACACGGCGGTTCTCGTATGACCAGTTGAGAGCTGAGTCCTGAGCCAGCTGCTCTTTGTAGTTCTGAGTGATGATTTTGAGGTCATCGGCACTAAGCGAAGCCGGATCAACTTTTTCGTAAGTAGGCACAACCTTGATATGCTCATTCGCATGATACAAAGTAGGAGCAGGTATAACAATAGAAGGAGGGCTAGGAGGACGCATAGAGTAAGGCGCCGCTGGAATGGCACCATGCCGGGGAGAAGTTTGAGGCTCCATGTTAACCTATCTTCAACTGATCATCTTCTTCCTCCGTGATTTGAGAAAAGACCTTTAGCTGAACAACTCGGGATCCTCGGGCCTTAATTCAGAATACGTCAGTCAATTGTGTGCGGTCGAAGATGAGTTTGGCGTCGGATATTTGATAATGGATAATGACTATTTTGGGTGGTAGATGAGTAGGAGTGGGTAGTGGGTGTGGACTTGGGAATGGATTGACGCACGATGTTAACAAGAAATATTAAGCGCGGTAGCTAGGTAGCTAGCTAGGAGCTAGCAACAGGCAGGGATAATAGGAAGGAGGAAGTAACACATCTTAAGGTTTGTGCATCTGCACCTGCAGCTATAGTAGGCATCTGCCTAGATGTATCGTAGGGGTGAGGGGCAGTAGGTACTTTCTACTTATCTGTAAAAAAAAAAGAAGTACCTAAAGATAGGTAACTACCTACAGTTGTGGGGAGGTAGTATGTGGGTACGGGCTGTTGTGCGATCATTCTAAAATGCACCTGATGTAGGTAGGTACCTATAGACCTCACTACCTACCTAGATACAACGCTTTTGGGGGGGCAACACCTCAACTTACATTATGACCCTTTTTCTCCTACGTCCTTAAAAATATGAACATAATTATAACCAATTCTAAAAGAAAATCGATCGAGTCTACATGCTTTACTCAGGTATATATGCAACCTTGTTTCCTTATATTAAACTTGAATAATAAATAGAAGCTACGATTTAAATGGACAAATATAAACCGAGGTATTCTCAAAAGGGGCATCGTTTGTTCTCATATATTATATCTTAAATACGTTAGATCTAGATAGGCGGGGATTCATGCAAATTAAAGCCATTAGAGCTACTAGAACCAGGGCCACCAAATAAGTGAATGTAATCGTTGATTTTTTGATGATCACTACGGAGCTTCGCTAGCACCAATACTGCTTTCCCTAGCGAGTGGTGAAGTGAATTCCGGTGTGACGGATCGCGACTCGACGCCTGGCCTCTTCGATCTGGAGCCCGTTGAAAGGTGCTTCTTTCGCCTCTTTTCGGAATTAATCGAGGTCACGCTTCCTCTCCTACTGCGACTACCTTCCTCCGACTCTACCGGTGGTGTAGGACTTCGCGTTGATCCAGCCGAGTTACTAGCCCTGCGAAAACTGCCACTCCTAGTTCGCTTGTTCTCTTTTGCTAGACCAGAATGTCGATGATGTATGCTTTTCTCTGCATCACCTACACCTGAGCCGTGTGCATGCGGCTTGTCCTCCGCTTTCGGACCTCCCGGTAGCCACCACAACCAGCCCTTTTGCTCCTTGGCCAACTGCTTTTCACGGGCCTTTAGTTTAGCTCTTAATAATGCTCGACGCTCATTCTCCCTCTCCCAGTACTCGCTTCGATAGAGCTCCCAATTTTCTCGAAAGTTAGGCGAAAAAGGCTTGGGCCACAGTAGAAGCTTGACGTAATCTCCACCAGGCGATAGATCTTCTTCGTGACCTCCCCTCTCCTCGTCTGTGCTCACGAACGGGAGTGGAGGGTGATCGTGCCGACCGAGATTTAGTTCTCGGTCAACCTCACGTAATATCGAGGGTTCCACAAAATGATACTGGCCAGCCCTACTAGAGAATGCGCCGTAGGTGAAGAAGAAGCCTATGAGCGACATGAGTTCGACCCACCAGGACCTTTTGATTACAACCAATTTGCAGTTGAAGCCGCGCAAGCCTCTATTGCATATGCTAAACCAACGCCGTGGCCATCTGATACCACGCTCCCATATACCCGTGGCCCATACGAGTATGCCTGTGACGATACCACTTATGAAGCATACTTTCTCCGTCATATCGACGACCCAATATACCGAGCCGCCAACACCGCTGCCGTCTTCCCGAGGTGCGAAGAATAGAGCATATCCAAATCCCGCTAACCACAGGCACAGCAGGCTGAGAAAGAAGGTGTGCTTCCGCCGGCGGGCGCGGAGTTCGAGGTACTGAGAGCGTAGGGAAGCTTCTAGTATTAACATGTTGAGGTAGATCATGGAGGGCGAGCTTGGCGTGTGCTTTAGAGGATCGCCGGGCTTGTCTACGCCGATAGGGCTCGTGCCTATTGGCGGGGACTTCATGTCCTGCCCAGGTTGAGGGGCACCCTTAACGATGGAGTCGATATTGTCGGCCATGGTTCTTGTGGTCGGTCGTGATCGTTACGATACGATACAGTACGATACGAATCAAAGGAGGCAACTCGGGACGTATGCCCGCATCGACGTAACTCGAAGATTATCGGCGCATTTAGGAATTCAAGTTTGGAGATTGTCGTAATGGCGTAAGTTAATAGGAAGAAATCAGATTCATTAAGTTGTCGTGAGTTATCGTAATTGCATAGAGCAATAATAGGAATTAGCGGTCTCTGAAAGTGCCGCCATCTTTTTTTTGTTGACGTACGACCTACAAAATAATAGTGCCGGGCTAACCCCCACAGTACCTAGGCTACATAGGTTACAGGGGCAGCTGATATGGTGATATGGTGATACAACTTGTATGGGCTAGCAGCTGAAAGCTTCAGGTATGTGTAGGTGGTCATAGCTTGTTTCCCAAAACCTAACCCCCCCTGCTATCCACCTGGTGCGGGGTGTTTGTGATAGTATATCGCTCTTATTAAGTTTAGGTTTAGGTAGACCTAACCTAAGGTAGGCTCCCGATAACAAGTCCGGATACAAACAGAATACCTAAGGTATGTAGGTCTGGGTACCTACATATTTATGCCTGCTTACATGTACTAAATACCTACGCCGGTAAATATCAAATAGAATTACACAACATAAAAAAACTGACTCGTTTATTTGAAATACTCAAGGCATTGGAAAATGTAGTGCCTAACTAAAGCTCTTGGGTAGATCCATCTCCTCAATGGCTCTCCGAGCACACACATGTAGCTCCGCAGTATCAGCCCACATGATCTCTAGAATCAAGAACCTGACGCAACGCTTGCAGGAATCTTAACTTATAACGAAGTAGTCTCCGTTGTGCATCCCGCGGACACATAGGTGCTGACGTATCCCGGTGACGATCTTGAGAAGAAAATGCCTAGTTTAAACCGCGTGTTACAACGAGTATCAGTCCATAATCAGTTTTCTAGGGCTTCTTCCGTTCTTGTCTTCTTCGTGGGGCACACAAGAATGAAGCATACTTAAACCCAGTCGACCCGCCGTTAGTTGAGACGATTTTGTTTCTTCTGGATACAACATTTAAACATCCTGAAGATCAACCCATTGCTTTACTACTTTCTCATAATACCTACCTAGGTACTACAGCAGTTATGGAACCAGGCAAATCTTCCACATATACCCACTCATCGGGCACTATGAGCTCCAAGGCCTCCAAGAGCCAAATGCCTCGATCTGCTAAACAAACTTCGAACCAATTTACTACAAGGTCTATTGGTGCCTACGCCAATTACCCAGAAATTTTACCAGGTGGATTCCAGCCAGGCAAAAAATGCATGCTCTTGTAATGAGAGGTCATATTAAAGAGCATCGGATTCATTAGCAGACCTAAGAGAGTGTCCTCTCTGCTTGGTGACAATTGGATCCTATGATAGCTCTCATGAACTATTTTGATCGAAAACTATGAGTGGCTGACTGGCTGTGGTGGGCCCCGGAGTGATGTCCGTGGTGACAGCTATAGCTCTACGTGAGGGTTCCGGCGGTTTAATCGAGGGTTTCTCGTGGCATATTAGTACCATCGGATGGTACTTTTAGGGGCCATTGGATCTTATGTGACGCTTTGTTGTTTGGGGTTTCGCAACATTTCCGACGATATGCGAAGGAATGCTCGGGTACCTCAGAGTTACATGCTTTCGCCTTACTCGGTCCCGGCAATGTCAATATGCAGTCGAGTCCTCGGTGACGGAGCTATCAACCAATGGATGGGACGGTCATTATCAACGCATTATCAGCCAAAGTCATTTCGAATAGGATGGTTTGGTTTTCGGTATGCCACCACCACCACCAACGACCTAAAAGCCTAGCCAGAAGGGGATATGATCAGCAGACTGATTTCCCTAAACATTATAAGAGGTTATCTCGGTGAAATTTTAAGGTGGTGAAATTTCTCGGCGACGGACTGGCGGCATGCCATTAATTGAGTTGAATTGAGAAGAGGCTATAGTAAATGTCAGTACATGCGAGCGCTTATAGAAGTCAGTTGAATGTCGACCAAGAAGGTGACTATTGAAGTAAACTTTTATTAATAACTAAGCGTAACAACAGTCCAGCATAGCAACTTACTACTGACTGATTATTTACCCGATTAAGTAAAGTTCTAGATGGAAATAGCATTCCCCCCATACGAAGATGTCGCTTCGATGTGGCACGGACTCTTGATGAGGAATAGATCTAGATAATTATATCACGGAGTTAAGGTGTTAAAGCTCCCGAGTGTTTAAATCCGCATTGCCACGCTAACGAAGCATGGGTTAATAGATACGGAGTTTTTATCGACGATTTAGCAGAATTCCCTCACTTGTCGTTGTGTATTTGTAGAATTATTAGTACAATAGAAGATGTGAATAAATGTTTATTGTAAGGGAATCAGCATCCATAAGATATATGCCTAAGATATAGATATGTATTTGTATTTAATAGCTGGGTAGCTAGGTATTCAGCTGGATATAAGGCAAAGCAGGGGTCGGCACGGAAGGAAGTAAAAAGCCGAGCTGAAAGATAAACTCGCCGGCTCGACGTTTCGGGTCCAGTCTACCCGTAAATTTCATCTCCTTCCCCTGACCATGTCTCTTGACTCGTTCACTCCTTAACCAATCCGATCTGAGTAACCCCGGGATCTCGTTCTAATCCGGCTTACGGGACTAATCTTAGTAACAATCCATCCAAAAGGCCACTCGTTACTTTTTTTTGCTCTGCCGCAGAGTTCCTGCATGGGACGGACTTTTGCGCATTAGGCAGTAGGCATTGTGTCATCATTGTCCCAACAGCCCCCGAAGCATACGTGGTACGGTACGGCCAGTACAATCTCATCCCATGTCTCATTGTTTGCCCCCCCGTAATTATATAAGAAAAGGTGCCGCCGGCTTTGCCACCCCTCCGGTATGCTCAAAGTTCCAACTTCAATTATCGTACAGTCGAGGAAACTTGTGGCCACCTTTGCGCGGATACGGCACGCAGATAATCCAATTCCTCCTGTGAAGAATAATCTACCCCCTAAAGAACCTAATCCAGTCCCATCCAGTATACCAATCGGACGCATACCGCGACGAATACCGCGAGCAATGTCAGCATCTCGGAGAGCCAGCAGAGAGCCAACACCAGAAGCAACAGGGGTTCCTAAACCAGCTTCTACTGGAATGTTCCCCTTAGGCTATAAAGAAGCCGCATCTCAATGGGTACGCCTTGTCGTTTTATTCAAGAATTCGCCATATCACTAGACTTGAAAGTGACTTTTTCTGACCGATCTGCAGTGGAATAGTATAACACCCACGATCGCTGAGCGCAATGTAATATCATGTATTCCGTATCTTCGAGAAGCCATCGCGTCTGGAACGAGCTCTGCGACAGAAGTTCCGTCGGCGGAACATCCTGGCCAGGCCGAGACGTCAACGAAAATTGATCCTTACGGACCGAGAGTATGGAAGTCTACAATGGTCAAGTTGTCCGGCAAAAATAGGGGTTTAAATGAGTTCTCTGTGGAACGAGTCGGGGAACCCGTCGATGATACACTCGTCATGCTTCACGGATACGGAGCTGGACTAGGGTTCTACTATAAAAACTTCGAGAGCCTTAGTCGTGCTAAAGGGTGGAAGCTCTATGCGCTTGATTGGCTAGGAATGGGTAACTCCACCAGACCACCATTCCGGGTTTGCGCGAAAGATCCAGCGGCGAAAATTACAGAAGCAGAGAACTGGTTTATAGATGCGCTGGAAGAATGGCGAAAGATACGAAAGATCGAGAAGTTTACTCTTCTCGGCCATTCTCTAGGCGGTTACTTGAGCGTATCCTATGCGCTCAAGTATCCGGGCCACGTAAATAAGCTCATCCTCGCTTCTCCAGTCGGCATACCCGAAGATCCCTATGCCGTGAATGCCGACATGCCAGAACCAATGGAGTCGACATTCCAAGACGAATTTACCGTGGATCAGCAACATACAACTGAAAGCCACAGCAGTGGTGGTCTTAAAGGGAACAAGACACAACAACAGGAAGCTAAGAAGCGACCGTATCCTTCGTGGTTGGTATGGTTATGGGACGCCAACGTGTCGCCATTTAGCATTGTGCGATTGGCGGGACCACTAGGGCCACGGCTTGCTTCAGGTTGGACCTCTCGTCGGTTTAACCATCTGACCCCGGAAGAGAAGCAGACGCTCCACGACTACGCATACTCGATTTTCAGGCAGAGGGGAAGCGGTGAATATGTCCTGCCTTACCTCCTTGCCCCTGGCGCGCACGCGCGACGGCCAGTTATCAATCGCATCCACCGTGTGGGTAGACAAATTATTACCCCTGCGACCGAGACGGAACCGGCAGTAAAAGAAACTGGATTCCCGATCATTTTCATGTACGGGGAGAACGATTGGATGGATGTAGCTGGCGGTCTCGCCGCAGAGCAGAAGCTCAAGGAAACTAAAGCTAAAATATTAGCAAACGCCACCGAGGAAGAGAAGAGGAAAGAAAAAGGCGATGCAAAAGTTATCGTCGTCAGCCAGGCTGGTCACCACCTCTACCTCGATAACCCAGACGAGTTTAACAAATACATCCGCAAAGAACAAGAAGATACGAGGCAACGGACTTTGCAAGAGAAAGCTACATCATAGGCTTTTGTGTAGTGTCTATAAATAATGGGATTAGTGGCTTTATGATGCATTGCTCGGCGTTTTTGGTTGGATATTAGACTTAGAGCTTTTGGTTGACGATAATACGATAATAACGATCAGAAGCTTAATCATCTTGTACCCTATTCGCAAGGCATGGTACATCGATAATATATTTAAATATATCCGTTGAACATAGGTATAGGCTTCTCACTATAAATTAGATCACCCGATTATATATATTTCTACTCAAATACGTATGTTCTATAAATCGTAGGGGCAGCTATACAATTTGCATATAATCCAAAATACATCTAATGTCATATTACCCTAACTACAATTTAGGTTGATAAAGAACTCAACTTTTATGCAATTGTGTAACCTCTATAAATAGGGCCAAGTGATTACATAATGTTATCCCTGGATACCACTGTGTAAAATGGATGGAACTTTAGAAAGTACATCGTGGATGTAGATAGCATTTTGTAGGATTGATTGTTGTAGTAAGAT
Source organism: Entonaema liquescens (assembly GCA_902805475.1). Classification (NCBI taxonomy): domain Eukaryota; kingdom Fungi; phylum Ascomycota; class Sordariomycetes; order Xylariales; family Xylariaceae; genus Entonaema; species Entonaema liquescens. The sequence continues at coordinate 885,541 of CADCSX010000006.1, forward strand.
TAGGTGGTACTTAGGTAACCCACGCATTTCAATTTCAACCTTCAATTCAATGATCCACACCTCCGAACATACATATCCCGGATTCATTCCGCCGTCATCTTACTTTCCATTGGCTTTCGACAATCTAGTGGAATGAGTTCGGCATAGCAGCGTAAGGAAACAAATAACCAAATTATATTTTTTAAAAGATGTCAGAAGAGATAAATCCTTCAACATTCCTAAAATTTGGGGATCTGCCTATTGAACTGCGCCATAGCGTCTGGGAACTAGGTATCCCGGAGGACATCCCGGAGATATGCATCCCGTGGCCGCTGGAGGAGAAGCCAGGACAATGGCCACACGACAATGTTGGTCTTATTAGGTCAACAGACTATCTACAACCTTTCCTTGTGGACACATGCTTCCCTACTATTATGCATGTGTGTCAAGAGTCGCGGTACTTGGCCATCTCCCGCTTGCGATTTCGATACTCACATATAGCTGGTTGTCCCGTGCCCTTCCGCGAATTTCGCCCCGATCTAGATATCGTCTATATCACTCTGTGCCGGCCTCCTACCGATATCAACGCAATTCCTAGGTGGGGTAGATATCCCCCCGCCACCCAGCGTGTAGCATTAGACCTGCATACCATCAAGGACGGCAGCTTTCTCTGGATCCTGCTCAGCGATCCGTCATTGGATCTACGGACTGTGTTCTGTATACTTCCCGCATCCGGAGCCATACTAGACACGGCAGTACGGTTTCGGCCTCCGGTACGACGGTGCCGGATCCGCGAAGTGGAGAGGCCTTCCAATGGCTCGGAGAACAATATCATCTATGTGGATCGCGGCTACGATAGGCGGATGACAGGGATGGGTCGTTACCTAGAGGAGGTACAGGACACGGTTAGCACTGAGTTCGCCGAGATCCTCGAAAATCGGGATGTGCCAGAGCCGTTTCTGCGCCGGTGGAATGAGGCAGAGGTCAAGTTCGACGTCGAATTTGTCGCGAGGACGTTTGAGGAGTATCGAGGTGGGCGCTGGGTACCCAGCTCGGAACACCCCGTCGGGTTCGATTTTCAGTCCATCATATTTCCTGCCTCGTGGCAAGCACTCGATACCGCTAGAACCTACCAAGTCAGCGACCTGGAGAGATGGACACCTTTGAGAAATCCCGAGACGTTTCGCGTTAACGACATTCAGCAGAATGAAGTACCCTTCGAATGGTAGTTGTCGGAAGAGAAGCACCTGTATAGAACTTGCATATTTCATTTACAAGCGAAAACAAATACTGGACATTATTAAGTACCATTGCTAAAGCCGTCGTCGTCGGTTAGAAGTATATAGACAGCGTGCTAATTAACTATGTTACAAGGGTGAGATGTTATATACGGAGTTAAGCCCGGAACCGAATGAAGATGGTATCCTTGAAATGCCAAGAGGTGAATTTCGACTAGCATACATCGTTGCCAAAGCCGATAGTCCCCAGTCGATATTCAATGATCTAGCCCTCGTCTCAATATCGTTCGAGCTACGAACTCCGCAGATGAATCCACTAAGTTTAATTGGACACGCCGTAAGGGGCCTTCCATAAGGAGGAATATACTAGAATTTTCAGCAAACCTCGTTGGCCACTATTCCTGTGGACGACTAATACGATATGCACTATTTCGAGAGAACGTTACAACCGGGAAAGAGAAGATGATCACCTAGCTAACGGGATCTTGCCGCCCGTGGTTTCATCTATGATGTTACTTGGCAATGAAGCAACGTCATGATTACTATTTCAAGGTAAGTTAGGTATAGGTCCGAATAGTAGCAAGCTGACCACATACTCGGGACCTACTTCGTACTATATCCCTTTTGCTTGAGTGCATAAAATCCCTTCGCATCGTCGGCCATTATACCACTACGTAATCCCGTGTGGCGACCGGCTTTTCGATGGAGTCCACCGGATGTTTGCATAACTCATCCGGGTGCGAAAGTCGTCGTAACGGTTACGAGTGTTACGACGCACGGGTTTCATAGACCCCGATTACCGTTGGAAGCTTATTATATTCCGTTGTTGGTTACTGTGCCTCATAGACATAGCGTATTCTTTCACGTAGAACAGACCACATCACGCCAACAAGAGCATATAATTATTACACGTAGTCAGATAAATGTTAGTCTCTTAAAATATAGGGGAAGCGGCGCGATTCAGAGTCGAATGGGTCATATTTATGCAAAAAAGAGCCTCGGATGGTGCGAGATGAGAGGGTTTATTGTTATTCAAGATGAAAGCCGTGTTAGTGCCATCAAGCCAGCCAATGAATCCCGACGCTAGGGTAGCTGAATCGTAGTTCTATGTTCGCAAGTTCGAGACTCGGTCCGTAGTCCACATCAGGCAAATGCCATGTGGGGTTATGTATAAAGTTATGCCAACTTAGCTCCGGGACGAAGCCGTATCCGAACGGACCATCCTATCTATGTATGTATGGCTCGCGGGAGCCTTGATATTTCCCGACTACACTATATAAACGATGAGGGTTGGCACTTATCCCAGGATCTTGTTACTCCCTGTGTGCAGATCACCATCGATTCTATGTATTAGATATCCTTGAGCCTCAAGGTCCCTCTTAACGACAAATCACTAGGGAATCATATCGTCACTAATACTATAGAAAGATTCACGCGCGATGAGTACCGACGCGACGGAGAAGGGCTCTGTCAAGTCCATGATCCCTGACAGGGGCTCGACACTCAATGGAGATTCAGAACAAGATGTCGAGGCGGGTGTTGATAACCGGGAAACCGGAGCCGATGAGAAGGACCCCGATGTCGTGGATTGGGACGGTCCAGATGACCCAGAAAACCCGATGAACTGGTCTGATCAAAAGAAATGGCTAAATATTGCTATCCTATCTATAATGACCCTGGTAACGTGAGTAGCCATCCATGCTACCAACCCTTTTTCTTTTTTTTTTCCGATCACATACTAACTCATCACCAGTCCACTGGGATCGTCAATGTTTGCCCCTGGTATCCCCGGCATCATGGTAGAGTTCCATGAGACCTCTTCCACCATAGCGACCTTCCTCGTCTCGGTATATATCCTAGGGTTTGCCTTCGGGCCGCTCCTCATCGCGCCGATGAGTGAGATCTTCGGCCGTCGACCCCTGTATATCTACGGCAACATCCTCTTCGTCCTCTTTTCTGTCGGTGCTGCACTGAGTACCGGCATCGGAATGTTGATGGCTTTCCGACTACTGATGGGTCTTGCTGGATCGGTGCCTATAACCATTGGAAGTGGTAGCATCGCGGATGTAATGCCCGTGGAGAAGCGCGGAAGAGCTATGTCTGCTTGGGCGTTGGGCCCCTTCTTGGACCTTGCGTTGGCCCTATTGCTGGTGGTTACCTGATCGAGGCTGCTGGATGGAGATGGGTCTATTGGCTAGTTACCATTCTGGTAAGTTGATTCACACCACCAATTACTTTTACCATGACATAGGAACTAACATGAAATTAGGGTGGCGTCTTTATTCCTCTGTCCTTTTTCTTCCTCCGGGAGACATTCGGCCCCGTATTGATCGCGAAGAAAACTAAGAGACTCCGCAAGGAGACTGGCAACCAAAACTTACGCAGCAAATTCGCAGGCCGCCTAAGTCCTAAGGACCAGTTCAAGTTGGCCATTGTCCGACCTATGAAGCTCCTCCTACTGACCCCCATTGTGACTCTCATGTCTCTCTACGTCGCCATCACCTACGGCATTCTCTACCTTCTCATCACGACCTTTTCCTTCGTCTACACCGACAAGTACGGCTTCAGCGAGGGCGACAGCGGATTGACGTTCCTCCCCGCCGGAATAGGCATGATGATCGGCGTCGTGGGTTTTGGCCAGCTCACCGACTTGATGGTGCAGCGGAACAACAAAAAGGGGCTCACTCACAGGCCCGAAGTTCGTATCGCGCCGGTGCTTACTATTCCCTGCGGAATCGCGCTTCCCATCGGCCTGTTCATCTACGGCTGGACTGCCAACTTCGGCGTCCACTGGATTGTCCCCATGCTTGGTGTTCTCATCTTCGCCGCGGGCCTTATGGGTGTCATGGTAAGTTACAATTCCCTCAGATCTTGACTAGTAATGTCGATACGCTAACTCTCCAATCAGTTCTGCGTCCAAAACTACCTCCTCGACACGTACCCCCGCTACGCAGCCTCCGTCACCGCTGCGATGACAGTCCTGCGATCACTGCTCGGCGCGCTGCTTCCCCTCGGTGGGCTTGAGATGTACAACGCACTGGGCCTGGGATGGGGCAACAGTCTCCTCGGGTTTATCGCGCTTATACTCATCCCGATACCGGTTGTGTTTTTCATATTTGGAGAACGTATTCGCAAGCGGTTTAACCCCAGCTTGTAAGGCATGTTTTATGACATTTTGCATACCACCCCCTGTATATAGATAGAAACGATAGACTACCTAGAGATACCACTATAATGATTATTTGTAATAGAGCTTGTATATAGCTTCAATATGTCGAGTTTGACCTCACTCTGTTCCATATAAATTGTTTTAAGTCTGATCACGTATATAATTATTCTTAACCGTGAATGTCACGATATGATACCAACACTTACGGATCACATAGAACGAAGTCGGCGGGTTCTAACCTGTTCTTCGGAGGTTCCCGGGGCCTCGGATGCGGGCTTGGCCGGAGCGGGGCCGGATGACGAGTGGACTGGGGGTTCCTCAGGTGTTATTGCTAGTCGGATGATCCCCCAGGCAATTCGCAAGAAAAAGTTCCATAGTCAGGAAGCAACTACCAATTACATTTAAACTATAGTATATAAGAGTGTTTGCTTGAGGACCTTTGGAAGATTAGTTAACTTAGGACCGTTTGCTCAAGTATTAGAAGTTCTTGGAGAACTCACTACGACTACGTCATTAAACCCGGGGCTTTTACTTAAATATTTAAACACCCCAGCTATGATGTAAAGTATTTATTTATGTACTCTTCCATCCCAGTGACCCCATTGATTATTCATATTTTTGGATATTAGGTAGTTTTATATATATATATGCTTCTTTACCGAACAGTTTTATAAGAAAGGCAACAATGTCGATAGCCGACGACGATGACGAGCTTAAACACTCGCGTAGAGGTAGAGAACGTGTGCCAGAAGCAGACTCCCCCGCGACCGAACCCGACTCAGATTCGACGTGCGAATGCCCTTCGAGCGAAAAAGACCACGACGGCCATCGGCCGTGTACGCTCGACACGCGCCCGTCGCAAGTACGCGCCAGTGGGCGCGCTGGCTCAGACGGACTCTCGGGGCCGATCTCGCGGACGGTATCGCGTAGGGATACCGTATTATCGCGGGTACGGTCGCGTCCGGAAGTGCCGCCGTTCCGCCACCCGCTCGCGAAAGTGAAGACGGGACAGGACTCGCTCGTCGACTTCGACGGGCCGGATGATCCCTATCGCCCGGTGAACTGGCCGCGGCACAAAAGGTCGTCACGACCCTCCTCTACGGCCTGGTTACCATGACGGCGACCTGGGCGTCTTCGTCGTATTCTGCTGGTACCGCGCAGATCGCGGAGCAGTTCGGCGTCGGGAGGCAGACGGCGACACTAGGAACGACGCTGTTCCTCCTGGGCTTCGGCATAGGGCCGTTGGTCTGGGCGCCGCTGTCTGAGGTCTACGGACGGCGCGTGGCGGTGCTAACGCCGATGTTCATTTCCATATGTTTCTCGTTCGGCTCGGCTACTGCAAAAGACTTCCAGACCCTGATGCTGACGCGGTTCTGGGGCGCCATCTTCGCCTCTGCCCCGGTGACGAATACGGGCGGCGTCCTGGGCGATTTGTTCACGCCGGCGTATCGCGGGATCGCTATGGCGGGGTATGCGATGGCGGTCGTAGGTGGGCCGACAATTGGCCCCATCGTGTCGGCCGCTGTGGTAGCGCAACCGAGCCTCGGTTGGCGGTGGACAGAATACACGACGGGGATGCTGCAGTCTGTTGTCTTAGTAATTGCCGTCATCTTCATTGACGAGACGTATCCGCCGATACTCCTTGTTACCAAGGCAAGGCGATTGCGACTCGAAACAGGTAACTGGGCGCTTCACGCGAAGTTCGAAGAATGGGATGTAAATGTGATTGAACTTGCGCGGAAGTTCCTTATTCGTCCGCTCCAGCTACTCTGCACTCCGATTTGCTTCCTTATTGCCTTATATGCGAGTTTCTGCTATGGTATCCTCTACATGCAGCTCGGGGCGGTGCCTATTATATTTGGAGAGATTAGAGGGTGGTCGCTAGTATCAAGCGAACTGCCGTTTCTCGCCATCTGCCTTGGCTCGTTGACCGGTGCAGTTATCAACATGTCTAACCAGCTATACTACAATAAGGCCTATCACGCTTCAGGGGATAGAGCAGTCCCCGAGAAGCGACTACCTCCGATGATGCTGGGTTCCGTTCTTTTCGCAGTGGGCCAGTTCATTACCGGATGGACCGCAGAGCCAGCCGTCGCCCCCTGGATCGCGCCCGTCATCGGGCTTTACCTTGCTGGATGTGGTTTTAACACGATCTTCCAAGCTGCGCTCAACTATCTCGTCGATACTTTCCAGATGTACGCAGCGAGTGCCGTGGCCGCTAATACGTTCTTGAGGAGCTGCTTTGCTGCAGCGTTTCCTCTGGTTGTTACGCCGTTATACCACAATATCGGAGTCGGCCCGGGATCCAGCATCTTTGCGGGGTTTGCGTGCTTGTTGATTCCCGTTCCGTTCATCTTCTATTTCTTCGGGAGGCGGATTAGAGCTGCTAATAAATGGAGCAAGCATAGCGTGTTCTAGATATTCTAAGAATTTGCATGGCGTTGGCGTTGGCATTTGGGATGGTTTGAGCATTGGGGAAAAGGAAAGTTACCTAATTCGTCACTTTTGGAGTGTTTACAATGAGCAGTTGGCATTAGATCAGCATTCTACATTTGTATAGTTACATTACTCATAAAGATTAGAGTATATAGGCGTTCTATGGCTGAGGGTAGAACTAGAATTTGCTTCGGGAGATCAAGCAATACCTATACTCATGAGGTTCAGTTCTCGTGTGTAAGGTCGTTCTACCGAGATACGGCCTTGGACCAAACCAGCCTGCTAAAATGTTGGGCAAGTGTTGAATGTAAAGAAATTCATCATGTCAACTGGGCATAAGCCGATATTCTAATTCCCAGGGGCCGAACGGGAATCTCAGACAAACACGGGTTTCGGTTATTGCATCATCGCCAACTTCGAGATCATGCCAAACGTAGTCTTTCGAAGCTGCTGACCGGATAACTTGACCTATCATCGGCTGACGCTCACAATCGACGAACGTTAAGACTATGTTGGATCATCGATTTGAAACGAGAAGCTCGGTGGGATCTTACGAAGCACAGCATGATGCCGTTCCACCACGACGAAGAAACTCCGGTGTGTCGCTGGTGTAACAAGTGGGATGATTCTAAAGCGTCATACGCCTTTCTCCTAGAACCTGCAAACAGAGTAGAGAAAGAGAAGCGCAAAAATAGCAGTGGCTCATCCAATGCGGGGCCGATTGAAAAAGAAAAACGCAAAGCACGGGGAATACTTTCTTCAGCGGGTAAAAGTGCGACGAGAAAAAAATAAAGCTGCCGAGAAGAAATAGCTGCTAGATATATCTGCAAAACAAAAAGAATTAAAAAAAAAATAAAAAAAATTTAAGAGGTTGCTAATCCCAGTGTACTGGGAAGCATCAGGAATTGAGCCCGATGCGGGGGTCGAACCTTTAAGATGATGTTAGCATATGAGTGTACAATCTCAAGTAGCGAGGAATAATAACTTACCCGCAACCTTGAGATTAAGAGTCTCACGCTCTACCGATTGAGCTAACCGGGCGGTACGGATTGATTTGAATTTGGAGTATATAATAGTTTGCGGGAATTGTTTTGTGTAATCGGCTAACCGATGCCTTAGTACTGTGCTGGACCCTTGCCCTACTACTGTGTCTTCCCGCAGAGGTCCAATCATTTTCACTTTGAACTACGGATCCGTACCACCTTGAAAGTCAAGTTTATCAAATTTTGTATTTCGACGTTGGTTCTTTTGATTGGTATATTATTCCTATTCTATTTTGACTAATTCAACTATTTATATGTTATTTAGGAGTAGTGTGTACTCAATTTCCCTGGTTTTATTCTCGTGGATGTATTCAACTCTTTAACTACACGCGCCTCGGGGTTGCTACGGCATTCAACATCCGGGCATATATAACATTTCCGTTCTCGTATATTATCAGGTAATTAGATAATATAATTATAGTATAATACACAGAATCGGACTCTATACCCAGAGTGGTATACATAATTAATAGAAGAACATCGTATTGGCTATGTTCGTAATTTATACCTATACGTACCCTGGATACGGTGGCATCTTGCTATAGGCCAGGGCAAGACGTGAGTACAGGCAGAATAATTTCTATTCACCAGCAAATACTTGCTGCTGAGTCCATTCACTAAATTATCACTTCAACTTGCTATTTGGTCTTCTAGCCACTTCCTGAATGAACACACTGATAAGACTGGTTGGCGGGTGTTGTCTATTATGTTAGCGACCCCTATAAGACTTCATGACTTAGACATTCAGTAGATCTATTTTTGTACCGACTTTACATGCTCTCGGAAAGCGACTTTGTTATCTCTTATTTATGATTCCCCTCCCATACTACCTTAAGGAGCTTGTGTACGAAGACAATCTAGCCACCGGTCCTCCTTCTCAGTCAAGCAGTCTGGCTTTATTCTAAATCATGTAGGCTGGATTTACGATTTGGTCATGTGTCTAGTTGCGTGTCATTCTCATTAATACGCCTTGAGAAGGAATCAACGCGCTAGAAGCTAATCTAGAAAATCTCCATAGTATATGAATAGAGCAGCGTCTCAGGCAAGCCGCTTTTAGGACGTACGTGCGATAAACTGACATCAGCATACTCTAATAGTCAGCCCTTAATATGACAACGAAAGCGCTAGGTTCTAAGTATAGTAGATCTTTCAAGTCCTTAAATCTTGGTATTCTTTTCTTGACTAGAGCTCCACGATGATAGTTGGATGAAACGGAGTCCAAGGCTTAGAACATCTCTTCACCCGGGTATTCGGATATTCCGACTCAAACTGCTGGCGCTTCTAATAAACATATGCTGATTTCGGTAGGCATAGGATTTAATTACCAGGCAGAAGGAAAGAATGGCTCTAGAAACTCTTACTTGTAGGAATATTTTATATTAACTAAGCTTGAGCAGCTTCCGAAGCTGAATATTAGGATCAATTCTGTAACTCGACCTTCTGTACGTATCCGTATTGGTTAACCAATTGGAGTTACCCCTTGGGTTTTAAACTTTGGGTACGTACTACGCCGTGTCTCTCACTGACGTACCGGACTATTTTTATCTTGTCGGAGTTTAGCATGTGATCTAGTTATGTCATTTTACCATTGCGCCCAATTGTCTCACTCGTCATTCTTTCTATGGCGTGCATATCGATTTTGTGCAGCGTCTATTGAAATTTCCATTTGTCGTGATAATATCGCGAAGTTGTTCTCTGGGGCTATCAATCAACCAGTTAGGTTTTGAGAATGACCCCCCCCCCGATAGCCCCAGAGATACTACCCTACATAGACAAGTTTAGCGATCACGAGTCTGGCCTCGGCCGCTACCCTTACTGGGAAGACTGTCCCACTGATGCGCACTAGGATCGAAAGTGCTGACAGTTAAGGCGACCGTGTGGGAAGGGGGCCCTGATCTACCGGATGACCCTTCAATCATAATGGGCTATTATGTCCACTCGATCGTGCGACTGTAAAATACTAAGCTTGAAAGTGTTCATTGGTTTTACTTGTTCGTCGCTGATATTTAAGAGTAGAAGTGTCGGAAAGGCATTTTCACAGAATCTGCCATTGGCGCTTACATCGACGTACTGAACATACCCCATGATACCACGCGCCTAGGTAACGTAGTGCATCCCTACTTGTAATACGGCACACTATCTACCAGGTACCTAATTGAGGCTCAAGCTAATCAAAGAATCCGAACTGACTGGGTAGGTACTGGGTTAGGGTCAAGCTTATACGGATTTGTCAAGTCTGGGGTTCCTTGCCATATTCCGATACAAAACGTCCTTTATTATGTATAACCTGACGGTCTTTATGAACGTTTCTGAAAGCCATTGGTATTGGATCTATTATTGACGCCATATCTTACCGCGCGCTATGCTAGGTCTTTTTTTCGTAGCACGACTTTAGGACTTAAAGAACCCGATGATAGGTAGCAAATGGTCATTCGATTCCGAAATTTCCGTTAGCCGCGCTACGAATCAATCAATCAGTTGGTTAAGATCGATCTTTACTTTATCTGTCAATCTTAATAGGGGATAAGTCGAAGTAAGATTACCTACCACACACGTACCTCTAAGCGAACCGATACGCCCCCATCTCCCCACGGGTAGAGATGGATGATCATTTACCAATTATGTATGCATGTAAGTGCCGTCGTATGCAGATTGGTACCTGCATTATGCAGGAGAGTGCACAAACAGGATCTGTGTGCCTGACTAGCAGTACAACATAAATAAATTATCCTTTTCGTCGGCCGAATGCCCGGGAGTTCGCCTGCAAAATATCTTGTTCCTTACTCTGGACTTATGCCCAGAAAGGTACTTGTTCGGTTGCAACGAATTAAAATTGCAAGTTGACAAAAACGGACGACAAGGGGCTATGGTTCGGAATGTTAATTCAGTACGTTCCATGATAGGCTGACAGGGGTTAATGATAATAATCAGCCACTAGAATCTCTTTTTAAAAGCCACACGAACCAAAGTAGAACTCTTCCAGGCGATACCCAGGCTGCCAGGCCAATCCAGGACCGGCTAGGGGAACAAACTGGGGAAAGGTTCCGCGCTAAGTTGTCTTTGAAGCGCCTGCCTCATTCTGCAGGAGCCACATAGCTATCCACGCTGCCACGATACCCCTGTCATTAAAAAAATACCCCTGGACATTTCGATGGTCTAATAGGTCTAATAATGGATAAACGACCGATTGCGACGCTACCCGGCCTGTAGTCTATGCCACCATACCCCTTTCGAACAATTCCCACCCCATGCACTCCCATGTTCTCCCATGCTAGACGCGAGTTGTAGTCCTTTTTCGTTCTTTCTCTACCATAGTATTATGAGCCCTCACTCTTTCTGGCTTGTTAATTATTTGCTGGCTAGGTTTATTCCACGTTGCCTTCCTGTTATTGTATCAGTGAAACATTACCAGTTCCTCTGACAGTCCAATTCGATAATCTCTCCTTAGCCCAAGCCTGTCCAAGCCTGTAACTCTCCACTCATTCCTCCTAACCATGAATGACACGACAAGGGACTGAAGGGAGTAAGATACTATATCGACCACCATGTCTGTCCCTCAGCCTCTGCCGAACCAGATCCTCCAAAACCACCCACATCGGCCTTCCCTAACGGCTTACTCTGAGACTTCCCGTGCCTCATCCGATCTCTCTTTACTTCAGCAGCCGTTTCCCTCCCTCCCAGACCAATCGCAATCCCTTGATTCAGCTCAAGCCCTACCGGGTTCGAGAAACACGAAGAAGCTTGTCATCGACAGCTCCGCCGCTCACTCACCCGTCCGGTCTATTCGACGCAAACCGCTGTCGTCGACCGCGTCGTCCATCGCCACTAGGTATTCTTCTGGAGAGTACCTTGCCTTTGCGAAAGGGTTGCCTGGACCAGATCACAGGTTCTCTCGCTCCTTTTCTGTTGACAGCCCGACCGTTTACGAGTTTCCTCGCCCTCCGGTTGGTCCACAAGTTAAGCCCGAATTGGAATCGCCCTACGATTTCACATTGATCCAGAGTAACATCGAGTAAGTCAAGGTCTCATTGATCTACAATCCAGTGCCGGTAATCCAAGTATGGTATCGCTAATTAATACTCGAATTTATCCAGGAAACCTCCCGAAGCTCGACACCCGTTAGCTTCTGTTGACTCTAGCCCGGCTGTCACAGCGGGTGAAGTCGAACGTCCAAGTTCTCAGGGTAGTAACCCTGCTGCTTCTCAAACACACCACACCACCGACTTGTCGCAACACCACGAACGGACCGCCTATGACGATTTCTTTAGTGAAGAAGAGGAGGACCGGCTAAGTGACAATATTCTCGACGGATACAACTCAGATTCGTCGGATAATAATAATCATAATTCTAATCATTCTAATACTATGTCGTTGCATATCACCCGGAAAACAACACCCCCACAGTTGAAAATCAACCCGGATGATATATCGTTGACTCCAAAAGCTGGTAGAAACGACGTCAAGACTCCCAATACCGATAAGCCCCTACCGAAATCACCCGGCTCATCAAAGCTAGGAACTTTCTTTGGCTGGACCTCTGCTTCGCCCTCGAATACAGAGACGTCAGACAAAGGATATTCGCCTCTTCCTTCACCATTTAACTTTTCAAAGGCGACCAGCGTTACAGATGCATCCCCAGTCACAACAATTGGACCACAATCACTACTGGACGCCCCCAAGGCATTATTCGGATCACCAAATTCAAGAGAATACGGCGACTCTTACCTGGCAACACCATCAACCGGTACAATACCACCACAGTATCAAATAGAGGAAATGGAAGAAGAACTAAAGGCCATCTCGGCCGAATTGGCGGCGTCAATTCGGCGCGAGATGGACCTAGAAGACTTGGTAGACAGACTACAAGCAGAAAGGGACAACCCTACAACGAATGCAAATAAGAGAACTAGCGACTACTTCTCTGATTCAGGATACAGCTCTGCTAAGCTAAGCGAGTATGACCAATCGAGGGAAGAGATAGAGAAGATCCAGAGGAGATCAGAGCAGGAGAAAGCACAGATTAGGCTCGAGTTAACTAATAAACTCCAGGACGAGAGGTCTAGGAGACAACAACTTGATGTGCAGATCAAGGAGCTTTCAGAAAGAGCATCCCAGATTGATCTTGCAAACGTTGACAATGTTGATACGACCGGGCGTGTTAAGGAATTAGAGAACACCTGCGAGACTTTACGGCGCAAGCTCACCGAAGAGCGTCAAGTCAAAGATAACTTTGAAGATTTGCTCACAGCGCTCAAGAGCGAGCTCGAGAATGCCTCCAACCAACGCGACAACCTTCGTGACGAAGTCGTACCTCAGCTTCGAGCACGCGTAGAAGGTCTCGAAACGCAGGCGACAGAGCTAGAGAAGATGACGTATGAATCCACAAAGATGCAGCAAGAACTTCAGACCTTGAAGGACGAGAACACATCGTTGAAACAGATGCAGTCCAACCCAATGGGCACCATCTCCGAGGAGGCACCATCAGCGGGATCTCGGCTGTCCCGGTCCAACTCGTTAACCGGTCCTCCACCATCCTTCAAGCTTCAGAGAGCGCCGCTGGGTCTGACAAGATCTAAGTCAGTCAAGACAACTGAATCTCGGGACCAGCTATCGGACCGGATCAAGGATGTTGAGGAGCAACGAGATGCTTTACACAAAGCCCTAAAGAATCTATTGGATAGGCAAGAATATCAGAACAGGGAGAATGAAAAGAAGATTCGTGCTCTTGAGATGGAGCGTGACCGTCTCCTTACCCAATCACCACAGAAGGCAGGCTTCCAGAAGGAAATAGCTAATCTCAGAGCCGAGATTGCCGTATTGCGACGACGAGCTGACGAGGCGCTTGAGCAAAAGTGGCAAGTGGAGAAAGGACTCGGTGGTCTTAAGATGGATCTCGATCGAGCCGAACAGGAGATAGCATCTCTGAGGAGCTTGCTTAACGAGAATGATATTCTAATCCCGCCCTCTATATCCCGCCTAAGCAGTGGAAGCGACAAGTTCGCGGTCCCCGTAACATCAGATTCTCTAGCACAGGCCTATGAAGATCTCCAAAAGGCATATGCCGAGTCCCTTGAGCGGATTAAAAAGCTTGAGGCTAGCAGCTCTCCAGATGAGGTGACCAAGATTGCAATGGAGAAGCTTGAGCAGGCACTGGCGTCTACGACTTTTGAACGTGATATTGCACGTCAAGAGGCGACATCATATCAAGAGCAGCTTGAAGCCCTCAGGGCAGGTGAACGCGTTTACCTTGAATCTGAAAAAGCATTGGCCGACGAGCTGAGTGAGTCGGCTCGTCGCGTCGAAGAACTAGCTATCCAAGTTCGTCAGCAGTTGGCTACTAATCAGACTCTCCGCCAAAGAATCTCGGACACGGTGTCTCGTGGTGAGGCTGAGCAGAAGGCCAACAAGGACCGTATCACCGCAATGCAAGCACACCTCCGAACTCTTGAGGAGAAACTAGAGACCGCGCAAAACACCTCGGAGGAACGGGTCGCGCGGTATGAGGAAGATATATCTAACCTCAGGGCCAGCCACAACGACCAGCTTAAACGGATGCGAGACGGCTTACGTTCTCCCCGTACGTTCCCGCCTAAGTCACCTTTATCTCCCTTTTTCGCGGGCCCGAATGCTCGATCACCTCGTCTCAACACGCGCTCCGGCTCGGTTATCAAGGTATCTGACGATGCCCAAATTGACAACCTTCGCGCCCGCATCGCTGAGCTCGAAAACGCTCTGAGCGATGCCGACGCCGAGATGCAGCAGGTCGTCAGCCGCATGAATACCGCTCAAATCCAAGTCATGGAACTACAGGAAGAGCGTGAAGCAGCCGTTAGTCAAACGCGGAAGCTAGAAAGGGAGCTACAAGCTGAAAAATTGAATGCCTTCGAGGGGCGATTCAGGAGCTTGCAGACATAAGGATATTGACGTATTGACCTGACCTAAAAAGAGCACATCCTCACATATTACGATTCCATGAAAGGCAGCACGTGGTACACACCCATGCGTATACTACTTTTCCTTCCATTTTGGCATTTACAGGAACCAGACATCCTAACGCATTTGGGTACGGCAGCGCGCTCACCTGGATTCAGCATTGGGCGTTTGTACTACAGCATCAATCTTGGTTTACTGTTCATACCTATTGTATTTTTGAGCGGTCGAACACCGGCCGACGAATTCTGTATAATGCTCGAACCCTAGCATCTCTAAGAGGTGTCTAGGAATTGTATAACCCCTAATGTTTTAAACCTAGTACTCTTCTACCCTGTATTTATACGCGGTCGCCTTCGGAGTCACGCAGAAAACATTGGCACCCGAAAAAGAGTGCACATAGCTAGTATTATGACTACCGGGTGAAATCACCCCGAGCTTAGTCGATAATTAGTCGATAGTTGAAAAGAACTACTATAACTGCCTTCTTGGCATTTTTACAATTGCTTTTTCGTACTCGAATTGTGTTTCCGTTCGTGAGTAAACTTGAATTCCTTAAGGTATTCTTGGCAAATCCTTAAGTTTGTACAATTCGCAAGGCTTAACGTCGTTTTATTTACGCAAGAGAAAAGAAATCCGAGAATGGTTTACTAAATTTAGGTACAAACAGCGAATCTAACAACCCTTTCAACTTATCAGGTTGCTCGAGCCGTCTCTTGTTCCAACTCGAGTCTTTTCTCAGTGGCCTTGGAAATGACAACTTCCTTCTGTTGTTTGTCAACACCTAGCCACAGAAGATCCGGCCTGCTGTAGTGACCGACGATATCTAAGAAGCCCCTATTCGCTACAACCTTCGTGAGATCCAGGTCCCCGTATAAGATACCCTCCGTATCGGGTTTTCCATCGGCAAGCGGTGGCGTCAATCGCCTCCCATCGGGACCAATGACACAACTATGGCCCCCACCAGGCTGCGCGCAAGTAAGACCCTTTTGAGTGTTTAGGACATCAATGCCAGTCTGAGTACACACGGACGTAGCATGGAGGACGTAAGCTCCGCTCTCGATCGCATACGTCTGCGATAAGTTCTGACACCCGTCGGCCGTCATGTTCCAAAGGCCGGGATGGTCCACGCCAGTCGAGGGATCTACCGGCGGCCACATGGATATGTGGATCATCTCACCCTGCGTGACGCTGTGGTACTTGAGAAGCGGCTGGGTGTGCTCCCAGCAGGCTAGGACTCCTACCTTGATCCTGCCCAGCGGACTGCCGAAGTCCAGTTCTGCGACGTTAGTCAAATCGTTGCCCGATCCGTCCCCGAAGACGGTGCGCTCCATGTGCGTCGGCTTGATCTTGCGTCTGTGTAGGACGAGTTCGCCCTGCGGTGAGATGATCGCTTGCGCTATGTATGTGCTGTTCGAGGGGCTTCTCTCCGAGAACCCGAGGACTACGGCGATGGAGTGCTCTTTGGCTGTGGCTTTGATTTGCTCCATCTCTTCTGACTCAATGGCCAGAGAGTTGTAGATGTACTTCGTCTGCAGTTCGAAATCTACGGGACGAGCCCTACCGTATTACATTACCTATGTTAGCAGAACTCTATGATAATATTTGACTTGAATAGGACCAAGTACGGACCATATCCACGCAGGATATCCGGGGACCCAGGCTTCCGCGAACGCAATGATCTTGGCACCGTTCTCCGCGGCCTCGGTGATAAGCTCGCATGCTTTTCGGATTGACCCCGCAAGATCGAGCCACACTGGCTCGGCTTGCGTGACAGCAACTCGAATGATGGTCATCGTAGCTATGAGTTAGGCTGATCGAACGTAACAGAGTAAAGGGTGTGAGGGTCACTTCTTTGGGAGGGGAAGGGGGATTGCTGACATCGATAAACATAAGCCAC
Source organism: Entonaema liquescens (assembly GCA_902805475.1). Classification (NCBI taxonomy): domain Eukaryota; kingdom Fungi; phylum Ascomycota; class Sordariomycetes; order Xylariales; family Xylariaceae; genus Entonaema; species Entonaema liquescens. The sequence goes on from CADCSX010000006.1 coordinate 902,236, forward strand.
TATAATTTATCAGTCGAGACTCTTAACCAATAACTTTTCACCTGTTAGAACTTTTCACCTGTTAGTTCCAATTCCAAATTAGCTATTGCGGATCTTACGTGTCAGCCATTAGCTACCTACCCATGGACTCTTTATACGACCAACTCCCACTTGATTATTCAAGGAAAGGAACTCGCTTTTTAAGAATACTCCACGACGAATCCAGCGACGAAATCTGCGCCGAACTTTACATAGGACCTCTAGATGAACATGTCCCAGATTTTAAAGCTTTCTCTTATGCTTAGGTCCATAATAAGCCGGGGGACCCCGCTCTGGCTACAACGAAGCCTAACACTATTAACATCAATGGTGACAAGTTCGAAGTAGCAAGTAATGTCCACACCATTCTCAAGAAATTCAGGTCAAAAGTTCAATACGAATGTGGCGCTGCGACCCCCCGAGATGTGTAAATCGATAGTATTTGCATCAACCAGAAGTCTAACGACGAGAAGACCATGCAGGTGACGTTGATGGGAGACGTATACTTTAATACATCTTATGTTCTAGTATGGCTTGGTGAGGGGAACTAAATTATAGGGACGTAATAGATGATTATCATACCAGCCTCGTGTATTATCAATGCGCCTTCTGGACTTCCAGGGGATTCATTGGATTTGGCCCGAAGACGATGGAACCTGGGGGCGCCATGTGGTAGCACAACAGTCTGAGCAGAGCGCCGACGGATAGTTTTACTCCCGTAGTAGTATTTCAGGGTGTTTCGGTCCTAGGTGCTCTTCCCAACGGATAATGCTCATAATGTTAACTTTCATACCAGTCCAAAGCTTGATTTCATGGCTATAATTCTAGGGGTCGAATACTGAAGAACAGTGATCTATCCCCATCCAGAAGACACTAAGCACAGTTGTGATTTTACCGACAGTATCCAATATATCAGTTTGAAATCGTACCTAAGGAGGTTTCATTCCTACTACTCACAAGAACGCCAGATTTACGGCTGCTCCAATTAGGGATCGAGAATCCAGAGATATATGCAAAGTTCCCTTTGGAATTGTCTTAGGGGCCGCTAGATATCTATATTTAGCCACACTGGCCTTTTCCGGGTATTTTACAGTCATTGCCTACCGCTACAGAGTAAACATCTGCCTGTCTTAATACAAAAGCATTGCTAAGTATCTTCGAAGTGGCCACTCCAGGGGACAATTAAGCGGGAGGATACTTCTAAAGGCTTTGTATTACTACATGAATTTCTACCAATGATGTTTGGCCTTGTAAGACATTATCGGAACGTGATTCATAGGATCGACGAGCCATACCCAAACACTACCTAGGACCCCATAGCCAGGAGGATGGATTTAGCATAGCGTAAACTAATATTCATTGTCAGAAAAGCATTTTCGAGATGGCTTTGCACTGGGTGGTTTGACAAGAAGGATTGCATATCAAATTGACCATCTAGTATATGTACCTAATGTTAGCACAGCAACATGAAATAGTGTGTTTCCGCTAGCTAGTAATATAGAGAATGGGTATATACCTGGATGTATGCGCACTTAATAATGCTATAACATCCGAATATACGAGCTGCAAGCCTTGCGGCGCCTCAGACATTAGTTCAATATTAGGGATCATTTGCATCATGTTCTAATTATTAAAGCATCTTGTGCAGTGGGGGTTCTATTGGCATGGTCATACCCACCTGCCTCTATCTTTTTATACCCTTTCATCCCAACATATCCTAACCAATCTAATGAAGCATTCCTAGGTAACCTATTTCACAACAAGCTTTCCAAGTCTCCATCTATCATACAAACTATGGACCCAAGCAATACACCAACGCGCCTACCACCCCCTAATGTAGAGCCAGATTTCATAAATCCTTATTCATTGAAGACGCAGAAAATAGCGCTCGCGTCTATCTGCTTATTCCTGTCTGTAACTTCAGTCGCTGGGCGAATTTATACGCGGGTCTTGATGAAAAGCTTTAATTCAGACGACTGTAAGTAATCCGATATTATTCCACCTTTGCTGCAAATTGACATATTACTAAACTTTACTTAGACGTCCTAATCCTCTCGCTGGTCTGCATTGTTCTACATCTTCTAACAATAGGTTTATTCGGTATTAATGTTTGGTAGGCTTGCACTGTTACTTTTATTGCTTTATCAGTTGCTGCTTGTGAATATGGCGAAGGGACACATATGGTAAGCTCCTGATCTTTCGAAGTCCTAGTGATTTAGGTTCTATTGTAGCTTAAGGATTCTAGAGTAACTACTAATGTTGACTTATAGTGGAACGTTTATCTAGCCGACTTTTATCAGGTCCTCCTCGTACGTCTCCCAGGTACCTATAATATACCAGACGGCCTGGGATGATTTTAGGCCCCTGACTAACAAGGCATACTTTCGATCATAGATATGGAACATAGCTGAGATTATCTTCAGTCCTGCTACGTTGACTCTCAAATATGTCATACTTCGCCAGATCAAGACCATCTTCTTCTCCCAAAATCGACAGTCTTTTGAGTCGAATATGATTAAAGTTCTATCATGGGCCAACATCTTATTATACGCCGCATTGACTATTACTTTTTGTGTAGCTTGTATCCCTCGCGAGAGGATATGGCATCCATATACCGACGGTAAATGCATCAACCAACCCGCTGCTTCAGCTGTCGCCAGCTCATTCAACTTGGCCCTTGATGTTATAATCCTTGTCATCCCTCTCCGCGCGATTTGGAAGCTGAATATGGCACCCAAGAAAAAGTTAAAGGTTGCTACAGTATTCGCCATTGCTACTATGTAGGAACCCATTACTATTATTTATTTCCTTTTGTTTAAATTGTTAGACGATCTAGCTAATGCAAAAATTCGGGATTTAGTGCACTTATCGCAAGCTCTCTACGACTATACTATAGTCTTGGGCAGTTTAACACAGACGATATCACCTGGGACATGTTCCCTGTTTGTCAGTGGACGTGAGTATAGTTGTTTCTTTCCTAGCTAGGTATTAGGTAATATACAGACGAATCGCAGTTACCTAACAGATGACTTAGAATTATTGAGCTTACAATTGGTTATATTGTTGTTTTTTCTCCTAGTCTCCCACGGTTTATTGAGCATATTTGCAGCCGTGGTGAAAAGAGCGTATCGTCCAATCCGCCATCATGCGAATTGCCAAGTGGCTCTCGCAATCGATTTTTAAGGATACAGGTTGACCGCACGTGGACAGTATTTTCAGGACACAAAACAAGCGACGAGACTTTGTCGAGAGATGCAGTAGTATCAGTGTACCCGTATCCTACCTCGCCGTAGTATCGTTGCTATGTAAGGTAAATAGTGTCGTCCATATTTTTAGGTAGAGATATTCGTTGCAGAAAATGTAGCTGTCAGCAGACTGCTGAGCGATGCACTTGCATTTCTTAGAGGGGGAACGGGGGGGTTGGAGTGTTATGTTGATGATTATTGCTCTTTTATCGTGTTAGTCAAGTGTGTTGGTACTGATAATGACGGCTTATATATTAGGTACTTACAGAAAAGACAAGGCTGCCTACTGAGGCCTCCTTTTTCCCCCTCGGAGTGAATAATACGATTCCATGCAAATAACGGGCCAGAAACTTTGCATATCTTCCTTGTGATATAAATTGGGAGTTTATCGGGGTTTAATAGGGTGGCTTATACGTGATGTAACCTAGTAGGCTGAGGCAGCCGTAATATACGCCCCTTTCTACTTTTTAAATAGTGAAATTATTGGAACGATAGAGGGGAAACTAAAGTTGGAGTAATGGCACGCTATCCGTTTGACCCTCTGGTGCTAGATGATACGCTCCGTTCGTTCCAGTTCGCGAGATCAGACCATGATGATGATGCGAGGCGAGACTTTTTCCCCGAGGCTCTAGTTCGAGCCTGGGCATCTAATAAAAAGAAGCGAGTAGAGTCCTCGAATACAGTGGAAGGTCATGGGCATAGATGCTTATACCGCCCACTCATAGATCCGTATGAGCTAAGAGTCTTGGAGCTGAAGCCGGGAGTAGGTGACGATAGGCTATGTGGTGCTTTACATCATTGTTCTGTTGAGTTCGGTTAGTATGATGCCAGCCCCGTGGAAGTTTCATCCTAACTTGATGTTTTCAGAGAACGGTACTTTAAAGAGGTTTGGTTTAGACACCAACTCATACGAACCCGTATGGTACACGGCTTTAAGCTACACTTGGGGGAAGAACATATTCAACCGAGTCATTGAATGCGATAACTTTAGTAAGGCCGTTACCGAATCACTTGATACTGCTCTCCGTCAGTTTCGAAGACCTGATCGGTCGATTGTGCTATGGGTCGATCAGATATGTATCAACCAAGACGACCGAGAAGAAAAGAAAGGCCAAATTCCGCTTATGTCGAGAATATACCAACATGCATTAAATACAATCGGTTGGCTAGGGATGCCAACTCCTGAGACAATAAACGCTTTACATCTCCTAGAGCATACGGTTACGAAACTGCAATTTGTTAACTCTGTTACATGTCCGGATGACTTTGAGGAGCTCAACCTCCCCCCTGCCGACTCTTTCCTCTGGAGGGAACTATGGGATCTTGTTTCTCGCCCATGGTTTAGGAGGCTTTGGGTTCTTCAAGAGGTTAGCTTCCCTGAACTTTGCTATCATCTTCCCCAAGGCTCTCTTGTTGCTTATACTTGTAAACCGTCTAACGTCCCTTGGCCACTACACTAAATCCAAATTCGGAGTAGATCGCGCTTTCAAAAGACTTATGGCTTATGTGCGGTAGCCATATTACAACATTCGATATATTTTCAAACGCATGCATAAATCTTTCCCTGTGTGGGATATCCCGCTGGCTGAACCAAAGCTACGCAGTCGATGCAGCCGACGATCGCTGCACGTGGATATTCGACATCAGCATGGCAAAAGCGATTATCGAAACAGACGGGAAATCCCCCTTATTCACTCTTCTACGTCTTACTCGGGATACCCTCTGCTATGATCCTTGTCAGGGGTCTCACTTGAGACTCCCTTAGAACAAAGAAACTGTTTTGTATGTATAGCTCTGGCTTCAGAGCTTCCTTAGTTAGAGTTCCTTGCGGAACAACGAAGTTGTGTCCTCACCTTTTGGTTTGCCTCGTGACAATCCTAAAGATAAAGTGTACGGCATTCTTGGTATCTGCAACTTATCAGATATACATTCGATAAAGATCGATTATAGTAACAAGTATTCAGCAGCCCGCCTGTATCATGACACTGCCTTACAAAGGCTTCGCGGATCTTACTCTCCCAGGGTCTTGAGTGAGTTACTGCGAAATATTGATCATGTTGATCTACCATTTACTCTTCCATCATGGGTACCAGACTGGAGCCAACCGCGACAGACAATTGCGTTAGGAAGCCACTTTTCAACCCGTGGGATATACAACGCGGCAGGGGGTATCGAGGACGCTTTCCCAGTCAATGACGACAAAGACTCTCAGCTAAACATCCCTGGGGTATTCTTCGATACCATGCGCCATCTAAGTCATGTTTTTCATAACCCGAATATCACAAATCGGAACCCACTTGATGAGAATCGGGACTTGCGAATGTGCATTAAATTTTGCGAAGACTTGAATGATTACCCAGGCGGCGGCACAGTCTTCGATGCTTTCTGGCACACATTAGTTGCTGATAAGAGCGCTACTGGTCTGACAAGAAGTCCAGATTCATTTGCTGAAATTTTCAGCCTCCTTTTAGATGAGTCGTCTGGTAAATCACCTACTCTGCCCGGGCAAACGTACACGGCTCATCAAATGAGACCGGAAGGAAAAGGCAAATTGACGTTAGCTCACTTAAGTTCCAGAGTACCAGGACAGACATTTCAGGATATGCGTATCGCTCTACAGAATGCGATGCGTAATAGGAGACTAGGAATTACCAGCCAGGGTTATCTGGGATTATTCCCTAGTCAGACTCAATATGGTGACACTGTCTGCATTTTGAAGGGCTACCATGTGCCATTTGTCGTACGCATTTCTGAAGGGAGGGTAGTTCGTTTGATTGGTGAATGTTATGTTTATGGAATTATGAGGGGTGAAGCTTTACAGATGAAAGGCTTTAGTTGGGAGTCTATCACAATTATTTGATAAAACTTAGGTACTTGCGGTAGTTTGTTTGTTTATGAAAAAGTGGGTTTAGAGTCTATCATTTATCAGATACGATAAATTAATAAGTCGTTCCCAACTTACATCCTTCTTACCTACCTTACCTACCCTACCTACCCTACCTACCCCACCAGGCCCTGAGAACTTTTCTATGGGGTAGAGTTAGCCGATGTTTACCCAAAGCCGGATTTAAACCGGCGGAACTTCCTGTTTGAGCATTTTAAACCTTGTCCCCGCGTTTGTACGCTACCAACAACTTCCAACGCCCTGCATAAAGGAAGGCATATCATTAACATGAGCTGTCTAATTGGCTTACTACCAGGCTAGACCTCTCTTTATACATGTGAGACGAGTCGAGTAATCATGGCATGGTGTTGACCCCGCAAGTCAACCTACTAGCTACCCGTCCAGCCGCCCTAGTCTCCGGTCGTCGCAATGGAGCTATCGTTAAATATGCTTTCCTGCTATCCATGAATGATCATGATTGGCAGATAAGACCCTTTTTATCTTTCCCCAAGCATTGGTGGTTACGAATGAGGTAGTACCGTTTCCATTGGGAGCCCACTTCTTGTCCGGGGATACTGAGGTCAGACCACACCGACAGGATCGTGAAATGCTCTCTTCAGCGTCATTCCTCAAAACGTTCAGCGTCATATAACTCAACCAGATTGTCAGGTAATACGGGGTCGCACACCACTACGAATTAATGATTATTACCTAAGCTGCTTACACGCCCATTTTTATTAGCCATCTTATTTCCTAAATCTCTATCTTTTTCTACCTATCTTTTGTCTCTAGGTCTTTAATTAATCTCTACCAGGAACTCTTCCTTTCTAGGCTATGACATAAGTAAATATTCAAAAAATGGATTCTTCATTATTCAGGACTCTCGTCCAAGTCGAATCTCACTCAAACGTACACCATGAGCACACCCTTCCTATAGCGCCGCAGAGAGTAAAATCCAGAACATATCCAGCGGTCCCTCAGCAAGACTCAATTGAGTTGGAATCTCTTAGACGCAATTCCAACAATGTGGGCCTCCCTGGTACTTCAGGACCTGCCACTCCCAGAGAGGAAACAGATGTTGAGATGAGTGCCCCAGTCGCACCAGTCGCACCAACCGAAATCTTTGACGCTCTCCCGACTCTGAACGACCCGCCTATGAACAAGTTCCGCTTAGCAACCTGCTGTTTCCAAAATTTCGTGAGCGGGTTGACTGATTCGGCGCCTGGTGCTTTAATTCCTTACATGGAATCGTGAGTATAGTCTACCTGGAGCAAATTCTCTCTCAAAGGCTTCTAAAGGATAACTGAGCATAGACTAACCAAGATGAGCATAGTTATTACAATATTGGGTATTCAGTAGTAGCTCTCATCTTCATCGGTAACGCTCTGGGATTCATTGTAGCCGCACCATTCGTCGACCAGATTCGCCAACGCCTAGGACGAGCTAGGACGGTGGCCTTAGCACAGCTCTCGATGGCCATCGGGTATATCCCTCTGATTTGCGCGGCGCCATTCCCCGCGGTGGCGATTGCCAATTTTTTCATCGGCTTCGGTCTTGCCGTTCAGCTTGCCATAGGCAACGTCTTCTGCGCGAATCTTGCCAATAGCACAACCATCCTTGGTGCATTTCATGGAAGTTATGGTATTGGTGGTACGGTTGGACCCCTAGTCGCAACGTCGATTGTGTCGAGTGGCGCCATCTGGAGCCGGTACTACCTCCTAACTTTAGGGTTACTCGCCTTGAACGCCGGCTTTTCGATTTGGTCTTTCTGGACTTATGAGAAGGATGTTGGCGGTCATGAGCCGAACACTCTATCAGAGACTGGCTCTCGCGGTATAGACCATGTATCAGCCATGGTCGTCACTTTTAAGTCAAGGGTCGTTCTGCTAGGGGCTATATTCATTTTTGCGTATCAGGGAGCTGAAGTGTCTATTTCGGGATGGGTTATTTCCTTCCTAATTTCCACCCGTGATGGCAACCCTTCATCTGTTGGTTACGTGACGTCTGGCTTTTGGGCTGGCATTACGCTCGGCCGATTCGCACTCTCGCCTGTCGGCTCTAAGGTTGGTGAGAAGAGGTTTGTTTATATTCTTGTGGCTGGGGCTGCCGTATTCCAGTTATTGGTCTGGTTAGTCCCTAACATCATCGGAGAAGCCGTATCGTTGGCCATTGTTGGATTGCTTCTCGGTCCGATCTATCCTTGCGCTGCCTACGTTTTCACACGGAATCTCTCGCGTCCTGAGCAAGTTAGTGGTATGAGTGTAATCAGCGCGTTCGGTAGTTCCGGCGGTGCCATTGCTCCGTTTACTACAGGTCTCTTGGCAGAGGCTGTTGGTACGTTCATTATGCACCCTATCGCTATTGCCTTGTTTGTCCTCATGATGGCTTGTTGGTTCGGGCAACCCAAGATTAGGAAGAGGACAGAGTAACGTGGTATAGCAATTATATATGCTACTCATAAATTGTATGGACGGACATAACGACAGAATGGTTTAAAAGGCGAATAGAGTAAGGCGTATCTTGTCTAAAGGTATACCCAAGGATTATCGGTCGGACTTCTGGATATATGTGCTCGTATCATTATAGTTTCACGAAAACATGTACTGCTATAGCTATTGACCCTTATTGATAGGTTATGATATTTATTATTTGAAATTCAAGCTGGGAAGTCTCGATATTATAACTAAGTGATAGATGAGGAGAGTTTCGAAGAGGAGGCATCGCGGACCAAAGACCTTCTAGGTATTATAACAAGGCCTACCGATCACCGAACTTCTGGAATTTATCAATGGCTAGGAGTCTATAGATAGGTGTTCAAAGGTTTGATATTGCCTTAATTCAGTTCTAGCTTCCTTGCTGTATCTCACCCGATTCTTCTTCAAGGTGAGCTTAATAACTTCACTTGATATTATCCTTCTATTGATGATGATTTTAGTTGGCCCCTCAGTTGCTTCTGCCTGAAAGGCTGAGGGGACGTCTTCCCTTTAACCGGCGGAAATTTAAACTACCAAATGATACGTTCCGAGCTTCTGAAAGAAATATACGAATTATTTATTCATAATTGCCCTTAAATCTTATGTGGTTTCGAGTAGTTTAAAGCAAGAATTCGAATCAATTCAATTACTATGAAGAGCATCTCTATAGCCATCGGTGCTCTTCTAGCGCTTGTTGGCAAGGGCCATGCGAATCTCGACATCATTACCCTCAATACTAGGGGTGATACGTGGATTCAGGAGGCCAGCGCTACACTGGTCCTAGGAGACGTCCCTAATCCAATGGCAGGTGATGTTGCCTTGTGGAGTGCCATTATGATGGATAAGAGGGACTTTCTTCAAGGAGTTACTGAGAATGCGCTCAACAGGTATGTCGAAATCTAACAAGCAATCCGGTGACGCCTTAAGAATATATAACTGAGATCATATTGCAGCCCGTATTGTCCCAACCTTGGAAGTAGATGGTGCAACTTCGCGTATACCCTTGTAGGTACGTAAAATGCCAAGTTCAAGGATCTAAGCACGCAAACACCATTGTATTAACATGGTTTCATGCAAAGGCTCCCAGTATGCTAGGAACGGTGCACCAGTCAGTGCTGCACCTGGGTCGCGAATCAAGACGCACTGTACGTATAATCCAGAGTTTAACTCCCGAATAAATAACAACTAACGCACCCAACAGACAAATTAAACCCTGATACAGACCTATGGGATCAGAATCTCTACGTAGATGATAAGCTGTTGTCTAGCATCTCAACGAGTATGTCACGATTGCTTAGGTCAATATCCGTCCTAAAATTGTCAGAACTTACACTCTTAATAGGCCAGGGGCAGCGTGGAGTGATATTCTACGTCTCAATCGAGTGTGCGGCGGGCAAATGTTCTCCAGCTCCAGCACATAGTAAGTCCCCCAAGTTCCCAACACTTTTCTTGGAAACAGAGCGAGGTCTATTAACATATGTTTGTAGCTTGGGAGGATATTTCCATCACGCTTAATAAGGCAGACCCAAGCTTTAAACACAGTGGCGCTTGGCAGTATAAAGCAACTGGTGGAGAAATATCGACTGCGGATAATGGGAAGACCTGGAACTTCACCACGCTTCATATCCCCGATACACCAATTACGGGCTGATGGAATGTTTGCCTTGTTGGCTAGGGCGAAGCTAGAGTTAGGCACGAAATATCGATTGGTACAGGCGTCATCTCTAAATATTTGAATCTAATGGGTTAAGAATAGTAAAAAATGCCAAGGGATCTTATACCTTTTAGGTCGTCTCGTTTCTAACATTATTTACCTATATAACGGTTTCACTTTAGTTCAAACTTACAACTTCTTTACTAAATTTTGTGTTATGTAACTAGCTGGAAGGTAATTATGAAGCATTGGTTTAACTCTATAAACTAGCTCCAGGTCAGTGACTTGTGTGGTTAGGCAGAGGTGACTTCCAAAGTCTCAACTTTAGGAGGTAGAAAACATAGGTACTAAGAATACCTAGTTCTCATGAAAGTTCAAATAGCTTCTCATATAATTTATAATCTACAGATGATGTTTTAAACTGAATATTTAAAAATATTTGGATCCGTTGATCTTCCCATTTCTAGCCGGTTTAGTGGAAATGCTAGGACTTTCGGAGTTAACTGCCAGCATATAGGGATAACTTTGGTTTTAGAGAAGAGTCTAATAGCCTTCATTATGGCTATCCTTAAACTAAAACGCTTAGTTTTAACGTCAACCTTATAAGATCGGCTTGCTTAACCCTTTATATCTAACGAATTAACATGATACTAGTTTAATAACCTTGTTAGCTATGACGGCAAAATGCAAATAAGATTCCCGCATAGACCGTCACAACTTTAGATAATGATCTGCTATAACTTAAAGGTAATGGTTTGGGAACCTGGTCTTATATAAAAGCGTCGTCTTACCCCTTATTCAACCTATGTTGACAAAACATAATATCCTCCCCTGACTACCCAAATCACTATCCCATCGAGTGAAAAATGGCAAGACTACCAACAATATCGAGGCTAGTAGCGATACTGGTGTTAGCCCTTCATGCTCATCATGCAGTAGCATTGCCTATTGCTATAACACGGCAGATCACCCCTCGGGATATCATCGAGGCTCTCCCCGAAAACGCAACAGAAGACGACAAGAGGTGGCAGCCCGTTGCGGATTTCGACAAGACGAGCTGTTATAACACAGCAGCCATAAGTCCCGACGGCGATATTAACCCGGGAATGGACCACAACTATCCCGCCTCGGGTAAGTGCATAGACAAATTCGTACACACGGGCATTATAGGTACTCTTATACTAACTCATTTCCATAGAATATTGTCGCAATTCCGCACGTCTCAATAACAATAACGTCTACTCGCGCAAGCGATGCAATAACAGATGGGTAAGGGACTCCCTGGAGATACCCCCATGAATTACCAAGCCACGACAGCCACTAACCATATTATCCCCAGTGCGCTTTTATCTACGACTACTACTTTGAAAAGGACGTCGCAGCCCCCCGCATAATCGACATCGGCGGCCACCAGCACAACTGGGAGCACGTCGTGGTGTTCGTGCAAGACGGGGAGGCCAAATACGCGGCGGTCGGAGCCCACGGGGGCTTCGACACGCGGAAGGCGGAAGACGTGCAGTGGGAGGACGGGACTCACCTGAAAGTCGTGTACCACGAGCAAGGAGGGTTCACCCGCGGATGGCGGTTTGCCGAGAAAGAAGATGATGGTAAGATCCAGAACGAGAAGGGGGTCTGGTTTCGAGGACCGCTGGTTTCGTATAACGGCTTCCCTACTACTGAACTGCGCGACGCGTTGATGAACTACGACTTTGACAGGGGGAAGTCTATTTCGAAGCCGCGCATGGCGATTAGCGATCGCTATATCAGGGATAATTTGAACTGGGCTAAGGACGACATGATACCTGGCTTCGATTCTGGAGTTGACGATGCTGACTCGCCTGGGACCCCTGGATTCGGAGAGAATTAGTGGGAATTATACAGCTAAGGAGTTGAGAATGTATATCGGCACGCAAATACTGCCATTTATTTCACATAGAGATTTGTCACTCACGAGGATTAGTTCAAGCGGAAAGTTTTTAGGAAATATATCAATCGACGCACAGCATCGAATAACATTATACGTCATCTACCTGTCTATCCGTTCGTCTAAAGATAATATCTATCTGCGCACCAACAAATGCCCATATCATGTTATTTAAATGTTTAAGATAATGAAACCGACCATACGCTGAAATCTATAGGGGAAGAAATTGAAGATTTATACTCTTCCCTTCGCCGCTTCTTTAACAGTAATCTTGCCTTCGACCACATCCGCAACGACCTTGTGAATATCAGAGAAATCGTTGAAGGTGACAAACGGCACCTTCTCGTTCTCGCAGTACGTGACAAGGTCTGGGTATTTAGTTAGCATATCGTCTCGGAAGTTATAAGAATAAGAAAGCGCTTACCTCGCCCAGCCTTGGCAAACAGCAAATCGGTCTCCTTGGCAGCTGATAGATCTGACACTCCATCTCCGGCATAGAACATAATAGGTCGCTCTGGTAGAGCAGCATACGGTCTAATTTCGAGGGACTTGTCGTGTCCAAAGTCGCTACATCAAGCGAAAGGGTATATATTAGCTACTGGTTCTTAAACTAGACTGACTATCTGCGTAGGTACACGCGCCCCCTTAAAAGGGGGTTGTTGGTTCGCTGACAAAACGTAAAGTACAAAATGTGAAGCGTTTAGGAGAAAGTGGTAGTCACAGGAAAATAAAGCAAAGCGAATGCTCACCTATTGTCGTGGAACTTAATGTTCCAGCCATCCTCTTCATTAATGCTCTTACCAGGCCTAGCCTCAACGTCGTTGCTGACAATCTGCATATGCTGGACAGCCTCCTCGCCGACAAGGTGAGCGAGCAGAGCACGGATGATAGGCTGCATACCACCGCTTAGAACGACAACAGGAACGTTGTTCTCACGAGTCCAGGTGAAGAACTCTGCGAAGTGAGGGTCTAGCTGGACATTCTTGAGCAGGGTAGCGATGCACTGGTCGTAAGGCGTCTTGACACTATCCATCATCTCCTGGAAGCTGTCACGGAACGTACGCTTCCCGAAGAGCACGTCATGGTTGCCCTTCTTGCGTAGCTCCACGCCGAATCCTAAGTTATCCGTCATGAAGTCGTTGCTGTCCTGCAGCGTAATGGTACCGTCAAAGTCGGTGAAGAAGATGGCCTTGGGGTTAGTACGCAGCGCCGGGAGTGTGCCATTCACCCCATTGGTGCCATTGGTACCGTTCGTTTGGGCCATAATGTCTATTTGTTATTTGAAATGGCTTTAAATCTATTAGTGTAGATGTTGTTGTTGTTGTGCTATATTGCTTCTAATATGTATTTTCTTGTTGGCTGTCTCTTATATTCTATTTCGTATATGAGGGACTTTGATCTGATATCTCAGAAAAAAAAAAGGAGTGACGTCACCCAAGAAACGAAGGGTCCTCGCAACTTTGGGTCTAGCAAACTCCGTGAGGAAGAATAGACGGAATTGAGAATATGCAGATGTGTAGATGTTCGTCGGTCAGATTCGAAAAAAAAAAAAAAAAAAAGGAGGAGCGAAATAAAAGTTTCCCAAGGGTCCACGCCAAAATGCCAACACCGACTCCGAACATATGCGACAAACAAGAGCGATCCGCGGGGTTCTTTCCTTCTGCCACTTTTCTGCCCCTCCATCAAATTTGTCGATCGGCCATGCTTTTCTGCCAAAAGGGAAAGAACCCCCCACTGAGGCTTATTAGCGATCTTGGCAGAGCTACCTATGCTTCTGAGTAGCGTTTTAGGTACCTATAGTACATGTAAGTAGGTACCCATGCCCCATGCTCCATGCCTTAACATTGAATGGTCAGCTTTTGGTTCCGGTAGGGCGGTGATCGGGTAATTCCCGGCGCTACTACTTCCCAACTTCTTTTCCCGGAACTACTCAGCGTCATATTCTTGTTCCCATCCCTACTTCTAATCATAGATCTATCTCATACGCCCAATTCAACCGCAGCAAAGAGGAAGGGTAGCCCGACCCCTCCTCTAGCTTGCCTTGATGTCGACTTCTCGGGCCTTAAAGCCCATTTTCGGGTCTAGCTATCGGCTTCTTCTCGATCAATTGGCTCCTCAATCCGCTAGGAAGCTTGTCTCGAGCCGGTCATCCCCGGTATGCCCAACCTGTCGGCATAGCTCCGTTCTCATTCTGAGCCGTCAACTTCGCTTCTCCTCATCCTCGTCCTCGTCATCTTCTTCCTCCAATTCGAATCCACCGAATCCTCCTAGGAATAGCGAGAATGATAAAAACCTACCGAAAATGACCCTATTTTCCAATTCTCCCCGCCCTTCATCGAACCGCCTCCACAACCGGAGCCCGAATCGACACCGAAGCCAATACCCCCGCCACAGCAACCACCGCCACCCCCTCCCCCAGAAGACCGCTCTACGGGGAAGCACGAGCTCCCCTCGGCCGAGAACTCGCGGCGTTCCCCTCTCAACCGCTCTCTCAGCACGTTCATGGACCGGGCGCAGACGACGCTCTTTGCCGCGTCCCAGCGGATCAATGACTTGACGGGGTACTCCGGGATCGAAACGCTCAAGTCCCAAATCAGCGGTCTGGAAGCGGAGCTCGCTGCGGCACAGGCTCGGCTACACGCGGCACGCAGCGCTTACAAGTCATCTGTAGCATCGCGATCCGCAACGCAGCGAGAAGTCACGACGTTGCTAGCGCGGCAAAAGATGTGGTCACCCACAGACTTCGAGCGGTTTACTGCGTTGTATCGACAAGACTATGAGCTGGATGCAGCAGTAGCTGCACGGGCCGCCGAGCTCGAGGAAGCGGAACGTGAAGCCGAGCGTCTAGGCCGTGAGTTGAGCGCTGGTATCCTGAGTCGTTACCACGAGGAACAGATATGGAGTGACAAGATCCGCCGCATGAGTACTTGGGGTACCTGGGGGCTCATGGGTGTCAACGTCCTTATGTTCCTCATTTTCCAGTTCGGTGCCGAGCCCTGGCGTCGCAAGAGGCTTGTCAAGGGGTTTGAAGAGAAGGTCCGTGAGGCTTTGGAGGAGGAACGTCGACTCGAGCTGGCGTTGAAGGAGGCCGAGAGGGAGCGTAAGAGGATAGAAAAGGAAGCTGCCGCTGCTGCTGTTGAAACTACGGTCGTAGCGGAGGAGGTCGATGAACTAGTTACGGCGGATTTAAAAGCGGAAGAACCGGCCGATAGTATCACGGTAGGCCCGCCCATCACATCGTGGCAAGAGTCGCTCTCGAATCCTGAGTGGTGGAGAGCCGCGTATGCCGACCTATCAAGTGATAGGAAAGTTGCCCTGAAAATGCGAGACATTTCTATAATAGTACTCGAGGGCGCCGCCGCCGGTGCCGCAACTATCGGTACCATAGCTGCCATTATATTTATCCGGAGATCTTAGAATAGAGCATAGTGTCGAGGGTATGTACTCTAACTTCAACACCCACAGCTGTACAACACGATATCCCCCCAAAGGACGCCCCTATCAGCGCACCATGTATATTCACCTTGTATATAATTTCGAAAAAAGAAGGATGATGTTTGCATTATCTGCTGGTCTAATTAACGGGGGCAAACTACTATATGTCGGGGTTGACTGCGATAGCATCTGCTTGTTGTTCCTCGACGACTTCTAAACCGCGCCTAACAGTAATCGGCTTTTTTGAGTATCCGCCCAGCGAATGGCACTTCACGTAACGCCTATGTCCGTGGCACAAGTAGTAAGTACACCGTGGCCTACATTGATATCGACCGTGCAACAGTTTGGTTTTTTTTGGATCAATGCGCCTCGAAACAAGCAGATCACCTCGCCGTCGACCACGGATCCTAGGACATAACAAAACGATTGAAATCCTCAGCTCATCTCTGGGGCTTACTGCTGCCGCTACTGTTGCTGCTGTTGTTACTGCTCCCGCTCGCATACCTTCTCAACAAATTCTTAACTTCCAATCTTGGCGCCTAGTCAAAATCCGCCGTGTATGAGAATCCACGGAACTCTTCTTGCATAGCTTGCGAAAGCACTACAGCATTATTAGTATGAATGAAGTTTTAATATGAACGTAATTATCCTTACCTGACTGTACCGGCGTCAGAACCGGTGTAACACTAGTAAATTCAGAATCGAAATTGCTAGTATCTGTCGCATTCTTGATCGTGGGCATGAAAGGAGGAGCCACCCTCTTATGATAGATATCGTCCCATACGATGTTCCTGAAAAAGGGCTGACTCATGACCTCCTGAGCATCAGTTGGCCCGCTTCCTAATCGTTGGTCGGGGTCTCTCGTAAGAAGTTTCTGTAGAATCGAGACCGACTCCCTGGGCATGTGGATAGGATAGAGCGGTTCGTCTGCAAGAATCGCGTCGTAGATTTCGTCTTCATCTTCACCTCGGAAAGGTGACTGCTGTAAGAGCATCTGGTAAATTAGAACGCCAAAAGCCCACCAGTCCACAGCTCTACCGTACTTCTTATCCAGCAAGATCTACAACGATGTTAGATAAGGCAGTTAGGGATCTAACATGAAGGGCACACTTACTTCGGGAGCCATGAATTCGGGTGTACCGCAGAAAGTACCCGTTGTAGAGCCATACCACATATCCTCTTTGCACAGACCGTAATCAGCAATCTTTATATGGCCGTCTAGTGTAAGAAGGATGTTGTCAAGCTTGAGATCACGATAAATGACGCCGTTCTCATGGAAATACTTAAGTGCCAAGCAAACTTCAGACGCGTAAAATCTATCGAGAAGGTCAGCAAGTACTCTTAATGGGTATCATAGCATGAGAACCTACTGTGCACGTTTGGTGCCGAACTGTCCACGCTGGATATGAAGCATTAGATCACCACCGCTAATGTACTCCATTACGAAGTACACCCTTGTTTCGGTTTGGAAACAGGCATGTAGGTTAGTCAGGAACGGATGACGTTCCCTATTCGCGATCAGGAACACCCTCTTCTCGGATCGGATACTTTCAACTTCGTCATTTTCAATGATAAACTCTTTCTTTAGAACCTTGATAGCGTAAAGTCGTCGTGATTTCTTCGTTTCAGCCAACATAACCTTGCCAAAGTTACCCTTTCCGAGAACTGCGAGGAAATTAAAGTGGTCCAATCCAATACGTTGACCAGTTCCCGGGTCAGTTGCGGAGGGCAAAGGTTTTCTTGAAGGGGGCGGTAATGTAGTACTCGACGTTAGGGAGGGGGTTTCCTGAACTGGCTGTGGTTTTGAAGCCGGTGCAATAGGGGGGTACATCTGCTGTTGTTGCATTTGAGGCGGTGGGGATTGCGGTTGCTGGGCCGGGCGTTGTTGTTGTTGTTGTTGTTGTTGTTGCTGCTGCTGCTGTGGTATTTGTGGCTGGCTTGGAGGGTAATTGGCAATATTTGCGTACGCTGCCGGATTATATTTCGGCTGCGAAGGCACATTATAGGATTGGTTAGCCGCGTACGGGTCTTCTGGAGTATCTGCGGTTCCGCCATAGCCACCAGTCCTGCCAGAGTAATCTGAAACTTGACCTAGGCGACCTGGCGAACCCATAGAGCCACTCATAGCAGCTGTAGCAGCGGCAGCAGCAGCACTTGAGCCGGATGAAGTACGATCAGGATAGATTGGTCTCGTTGGCGAGGCCTGACTGCTATACATAGCTTTAGCAGCATCGGTCGCCTCCTGGGAAGCGACGCTTGGCTGGTAGGACGGTGCACCATGAGTGCTGTAGGGTGACATCGGACCCGATGATGCACTTGTAGGACTGCTTTTCCCATGTCTTAGAGTCTTATCAGTCAAGGAAGTTGCCTTTTGTTGTCGCTGTTTTGACGTTCTGATGCCTTCGAGGATCTGATTAGCCACAGCCATACTCATACCGCAAAAGTCTGGTACTAGATGCACACAATGCGCATGTGCCGTAAGCCCGCATTCTATATAAGAGTTAGTCATATCCAAATAATTAAAGGGGGATGGTAGGTATCGATCGTACCAGTACACTTCCTGCAGTTTTTCTTTCCAAAAGGCAAGATATAACCACAGTGACAGCACCAATTAGCCGTGACGTTTGAAAATGGCGCGAACCTATGGGGAATACGGTGGTTGATTTTCTCCTCATCTGGATCCGTTTCGGCGTTGCTTTTACTAATACACTTTGTAACCACGCTCGGATAACATTTCGTATGGCAGGTATATTTGCAGTCCTCGCACTGCATACCCGCAGAGTATTTGAGAAAATCACCGCAAAGAGCGCAGCGCATAATATTGTAGAATTGGTGCTGCACGAACTTGTGTCCGTACATTTCGTGTACTTCTTCTTTGCGCTGGCGAATAGCGCCCTTTCGCCCAAGACCAAGGTCGACTGGCCTGCGATCTTTACTTTGCTTTATGAAGTTAAGCGATAGATGAATGGCACCTGTGGGTTCTAGGTTAAACCACGCATCGATTGGTTGAGAGGTGACCTGGGGAACTGCTTGCGGTCCAAACTGCTGCGGGCTCGGACTAGCGAGGCCAGGAGATGTAGGTCCAGTATCAGCTTGCGGTGTCTGCGGTGGGTTCATTGGAAACTGAGGCGGAGGCACTCCAGGGCCTCCTCCCATCCTATCGGCAGATACCCAACCAGAGTTGCTAACCTCAGCCTCGATCCTCTTTTTTCGCATCTCTTCCACGATATCTGATATCCGCACCCATAGCATGGCAATAGGTAACGCATGTTCACCAGGTTTATCGTAAACTGTAAGTTCGATCTCGTTTGCCTTATCCACCTCGATATTGTGATATTCAGCTTCCCATCGATCGGTACGTGACACTCTTGTTCGTGCAACAACATTGTCCTCGACCTTGATAGCAACGAAGGTTTCTGGCCCCCGTGAGAACCGCCCGGTACTAGCATGATCCACATCTCGTACTTGGACAATTCGAATGGAAAGCTGTCCAGTTAACGGTTTGCGTAAGTTGGGCATATTGATACTGTCATCTGTGAAATAGAGTTGTTAGCATAGACTATGAGCCCAAAATTGCAGAGTGGGGTAGCGAACCATCAGGGGAATCAGCTGAATCCAAATCATCTATATGAAGCTCTTCGTATCTCTTTAGTGCCTGCTTCAAGAGATGGATCTTCTGTTTACTCTCAACCCTTCTTGCTGCGGCGTCAGCCTTGCTTTTTCGATCACCCTCCATGCCGTAGAGCTGGACCATTTTTTCTACGCCCTTGAGATATTGCTCCTCGACGTTAAGCTTAAACTGGATTTGCGAGAGCATGAGTTGGATTCGAGGACCGAGATAAGGGGTATCATATTTAATAAGATCTGGTGACAAATGTAAATCAGTTTTACTTGTTGCATTATAGGGGCCACGATATAATTTGCGATCATAGGAACGGGAGGGAGAGGAGGGGCGACAAACCTAACTTGGTAAAGTTCGGCCTCGGTTTTGGAATCGTCGAAGATGGCCCTGGGGGTGCGTAAGGATGTCGTGGTGGCATGATATCACCATGGCCGCCGATTTGGCTATAAGGTAATGAGCCATATGAGCCCTGATCTCCCGACCACGCGCCGGCATCTTTAGGCGGAGGCGGCGGTGCTCCCTCGCCATCACGCATGTCGAGGCTGCTAGGACGTAAGGAGCCAGCCGCGGTAGAACTTGAACCGACACTCATATTGTCTACACCTTGTCCCAGACGCTTCATCTGTAAATCGCGAAGCTTCTCTTCGAAAAACTGGAGATTTCGACGACCCTCTCGCATCTGGCTATCGAGGCGAGACCTAACATCGTCATTGTTGGTCTGCTGTCGCATGGAATTGGCAGCATTGATCAAAGCTTTTTCGCGCTCGATCTTTTTGTAAATATTCGCCATGGCCTCTTCGTCGTTCATGATGGGCAAGTTGGGTTGCGCGTCGTCACGCGCGGGACGGGATTGTAGGTATGTACTAAGACTTTTTGTTGTGTGTGTGGAGGAAGAGGTTAAGAGGTTAAGAGGCAGAAATGCGGGCGGGCCGAGATAAAGCTGGAGAAAAGCTATCTCGCAACTCGGTACTGCCTACTATACTAGCCTACTACCTTGCTATCGGCGGGCCCCAGGGCACACACTACCCGCAAGCGCTAGCGTTAGCCTTGTGATAGAAGCCAGTTGATATTAGATTGAAAGCAAGTGGCAGTTGCCGGGTTGGCGTGTTGTCAAAGAGCGGGCAGGCGTGCAAGCGGGCAAGCGGGCTGGCGGGTAAGGAGCAAAGATTAAGAAAATTGGGTAGTGCGATGTCGTCAGTGTCAAGTACGCTATGTACAAGTTTGCCTTGTGTCAATGGCGGGGTTTTGTGTCTCGCATGCGGCAGGCACAAGTCTATGGTGGTCTGTGTGGAAGCTCCACTGTGGATTTTTTGGGATTTATGGATTGCGGCGGATTTTGAGAGAGGTGCACTTACACCAATAAATACCTAAGGTGTACCTAATAATTATTTAGGTATTGATGATAACCCGATGGGCGCCCTCCTTTTTTTTTTTCTTTAGTATTACTTTTAGATCTCGTATTATTCTCTGAGTTCGGTTATTAGGTATCCCCGCCACCATCAACGTAGTGCGAGAAAAGATCTTTTAAGAATAGAAGGTCATAACTATTCGTTAAGCCTCGACGAAGTGAACAGTCTATAAGAAAAATAAAAAAAATAAGGATGGGGAAGATGAGCGCCACCGGAAAGCCTGAAAAGGAAGCGTAATGCATACCTTTTAATCGGTACTTTATTATTTTAACTATATCGGTGTTAGACTTCGGCGTGTCATCGGTTTACTAGGGAACCCAGGAAAGACAAACAAGCTATTCGGCCCATTCGAAGCCGGCCATCATAACAATAATTAATCAATCCTCAAGTTGTTCGCCGCCTGTTTAAGATCCCAAACCCACAAATCACTTGATTGGGAAGGATATAAGAAGTAGTAGAGCAGAACAGCGAATAAATATATTCTCAGAGTGTAATGCCTAGAACGGAACTGTCGTCCGGGAAAGCAAAGCAATGCCAGACCAGGTGAGATCAATCGACTCTAAAACAGCCCACGTTCCATTTAAGTAGGAAGTTGGGACCTTTTTCTCACAACTACACAGGTAGCAGCTATATACATACCTACCTATTCTCTTACTTGCGGCATACGTCTCTTTGTTTTTCTTATGCCTGGTGGCATAGCAACTATTATTTACCTTAGGTACAGATAATCAACATACGGCTTACGCTCAAATCGTAGGTACCGAAGTGGTTACATACCCAGCACATGTAGGTATCTGGTGGCTTAAAACTGACGGTCAGAATCTGCAACACAATACAAGACAGGTAAAGATCGCCAGCTATATACATGTGTGGGGGATGCGGGTCAAAGAGTCGCGGCTCGCATAGAACTATGTCAATATTTGATATTGATCTTGCCCTACGGATGTAACCATTGGGCATCACGAAAACAACAAAACTCTATCCATTTGTCGGCTAAGCAAATAGGTTGCGCGTCACCGTAGTTGCCGTCACGCAAACTATACATATCAGCTATTTAGCTAGTCGCCTTCAAGGAGTGATTCAAGGAGTGACCTGTCAAGTCAAAAGTTGATACAAGGCGGGGAAAAACCGTTGTCCCCTGGATATCACAAGCACAACAAACGACATGAAAACTTAGCCCCGCTTCACGTACATATCAGATTGCCAAAATCAGAGGCGATGCTGCGGTTATCTTGCGATCTGTGAGTTTATCGAAGCAAATTAAGATTTCACACGTGATATGCCATTTCATTTGATGGTATGATTTTATCGAGTTAATATAACATGAATTTTGAATAATGATGATTCTTGGGTGCCTAAGGCCGCAAACTAACGTAACAGGTTCTTCAGATTTAGACCTTACACACAAAGCGATCCGGGGTATCAATACTATTAATATCGAGAGTAAAAATTACTCATGGCTATACATATAGGTCTTGTCCCATTTTCCTTCATATAACCAAGTCCGGGCTATTAGGATGAAATACTTAAAAAAACAGAAACTACCTGGCGGGTGCTCTTCCATCACGATGCTTGTCCAGGTAAAGCCGAAGTAGAGGGTACAGCTTTTTCGTTATTCAAGCTTGTTGCGGGTTGAGCTGGCAAATAAGAGGGCTGGGGCGGTGCCGGCGCGTAGAACCCGGCGAGGTTCTGGTAGTTTTGTCCGACGGGGTTTGCTTGAGGGACAGTTGGGGCTACGACGGCTGGCCCATTAGGACCCGGGACAAACTGCCCTTGTCTCGCTTGCGACTGTTGTGGTGGCTGCGGCAACGGCTGCATCGGGACCGGATACGGATAGTAAGGGGTAGTTGGCCCCGGTGCCGGTACCGGTGGATAGTACATGCCTCCTGCCGGAGCCATAGGCCGTAGTACAACACCGGCAGGCCTCATTAAATTCCGCTTGTGCGTATCGATGCACGCCATGACGAAAAGAATGAAGTGGACAATAGTTGCCAAGCAGAAGAAGGCAGTCACAGCCTGGACCATGGGTAGATACGTGCCGTTCCGATACTGTTCGATATTGTAGTGGCGGCAGTAACTATAACTATAGTACGTATACTCATGGACATCATCTTCGGCACAGTCTCTGATCGTAGACTGTACTGAAAGAGAAATCGTGACTGTAATGAGAACAGCGAATACGCAGGCGAGCCAGAAACAAAGATGTAGGCCGACGTGTGCTCCCGGGTGGATTCCTCGTTTCACGTCGCTTCGTGAGCGGATACCAAAGGTGATTAACTCGGCGCCGTTCCACAGAATAGCAGCGATGGTAATGGGAAAGGCATATAATGCCATGCTCTGGGCATCACCATCGTCACCGAGGAAGGCACATGACAAGGCTAGGATGACGATAGCAAAAACGGTCGAGAAAATCGTGAGAACGAGCCTGCTGACTGTCCAGGGTTTTGAATAACGAGGAAGGACTCGGACAGGTGGCGCATAAGAGTATGGCTGAGGCTGGTAGGGATACGGCCCATAAGGTGACGGGTACTGAGGATATGGCTGCGGTAGTGGCTGCTGAGGTGCAGGCGATCGTGACTGAGCAGCTGGGTCCCCCGCCGGCCTAGGTGGTAACTGCGGTGTGCCCTCGTTCGCGGGCTCTTCAGTTTGGCCTCTTGCTACGGGAGCCGGGCCACTCTCGCGGGTTGCCGAAGCCGGGCTACTCACAGCCGAAATTTCATCCTCATTCCTCGTTCCATTTGTCTCCTGCGGTTTCTCATTTGAAGCCATCTGAGCGGTAAGTAACTGCGATATAAGAATTGCTTTTGGATTAACTCGAAGTGAAAGAAGAAAAAATAGACGCGCCGAGATTAAAAAAGGAGTAGTTATGCTAAAATTAAACAAGAACGATCGGATGGAAATATCTTCAGCGATATAACGAGTGACGACGAACTGGATGAGATCTCCAGCACGAGAGAGGGCTGACGAGAAATAGAGAGATAAATCAAAGTGGGAATATTGCTGCCTTCTATTTTGAAATAAATAAGAGCCAAGCTTTTTTCAGCCCCGGTCGTCTTTTGAAGCGCTGGGGCGATTTGCCATTAGCGTTGGTATGTTACATGCCTACTATGTATATATTAAGTAGTATACTAGGACCACTATAATTAGCCGAGTACATGTTCTATACTCTACTGACTGACTACCTAGTTAGTTATAGTATCTAAGCAGTTGGCGTTATTTATTCTCTCTTTAACACGGTAACTCTAACTATCTAAAATAAATCGGCTACTTTCACATCTCGTAATATGTATCTCATGATCGAAATAGTGACTCACTAATAAATACCTCCTAATAATAAGTAGCATTAAAATTATGATCTAGGCATCCAACAGACCTATTGGGTGAGTCCACTAACGGAGGTTCCATCCCATCGTCGGGTTTTAAGTTGCGGCACAGTCAGCCTAGGACTATACCTATACTTAGTACCTGTTCTAGATCGGCCCTAATCTTATTAGACTGCAGGGGGAGGTGAACAATGGGAGGCTAATGCATGCAACTAAAACGGCTTTGCATCAAGAGAAACAATATTAAGCGGAAGTTTTAAACAGTATTCAAACGTCCTAGAAGTGTATATGCAATATAATATTGTATTCACATATACCTAAAGGGGCCAATTGCCTAAGCGAATTCAACTGCATGGGGGCACCTAGAAGTTGGTCTAATCTAATATAACATCTAATGCATATATGTACCAACCAACAATTTTAGATTGTATTTGCATTCTACATAGATCCATATGTTACATAGCATCATCACAATTCTCGACCCCAAGGACAAGTTACTCTATCAAACCGCATCTATTCTCAGTGTTTCCTAGCCAGCTTTGACCAACCTCGAATTCTCGCACCAAAAAAGTATAAGACATAGACCAATGCTACGAGGCCAAATGAAATAAAACCCAACGTCGCCATCGCCCACCTAGCACCTAGGTTGTGAAACATCACGATGCCTACATTCTCACATGTTAGAGGTGGCTTGGGAAACACTCTTGCGTAGGAAATACTCACCTATATGGCAGCAAGCAGCCGCAATCAGAAAAGATGGTATCAAAAATGCAGCTATCGCCGAAGCAGCGACATTGGTATATGAATCGGCGATATAATTGAGCATACTGAGCCACAGTAGCGGGTCGCAAAAGCCGAGCAGACCACCTGCTATTACGGGCGACCAGAATGATACGCTTCCATCGCAAGTAAAAGCGAACCATAGGAGAGATATCGGAAAGCACCAAACAAATACCAATGAAGTCAAGAATCTCGCTTCTGGACGGCCGATACCACCGTTCTTTATACGGTCGCGCCTATAGAACCACGTCTGAACTGGCACAAACGCGAACATGATAGTTACGCTCACAACAAAATTGAGATATGTCAAATCAGCTGACATATACCTAGCCCTATTAGACTTGACACTTACTGAACGAGGATAAGTACACTTACGATAGCCCGTTATTAACCACGAAGACGTCAAATACTCCATCCAGGTATAGGTAGAGTAACCCATAAGCAAATCCATTGTAAACACCCAGGAAGGTGACGATGGGCTCGGTTAGCATAATGCGAAACGCCATAGAGGTGACAAATCGCATTTCCCGGAGGACATCGATGCGCTCTTCTATGACAACGAGCTCAGTTGGATCCGATGATTTATGTGCCTTAGCCGCTTTGCTAATAACCACTCGCGGTAGTGTTTCCGGGATAAAGCACATTATGATGGCAAAAGCACCAGCAATGATGACACTATCTAAAGTCAGAACCAGGTCTCGCTGAAGCACCTATGCGTATTATAAAGCAAGTTGCCGAGTGGGGACTCACTTGATCCAAAATATCCACGGCAATCCCAGGTGCTCGTTCTCAGCAATCAGTTCTCCGATAGGCGAACCTATACTTGGACCATAGTTTGCTGACATCACGAATAGAGCCATCGGTTGACCAGCTCCATCTAGATCGCCAAAGAGATCGGCAATAGTACCAGCTACATTGGAGAGAGCCGTGCTACCAGCAGCTCCGCAGAGGAACTGGAAGATGATGAGCATCGGTAAGTTGCGCGCCAACGCCGTGCCGATATTTAGGATAGCATAGACGCCGATGGAGACAACATAAATCCATTTTCGACCTCCGATATCACTGGGAAGAACATTTAGCTTCCAGAAAAGGGGCAGATTCCTTAACCCGCAATTTCAGGGGCACACATACGATAAGGGTCCTAAAAATGCTGGCCCAACAGCCGTCCCGACAATGAACATGCTTTGGCCTAGAGTTACAACTTGGGTAGACCCGCCATACTTCTCCTGGATGAGAAATTCAGCGCTGACGTAGGTCGTCGTCGAGAGGGTAATGAACGTCTGAAGCATGCAGTAGATGACGATGATGGGCCATTTCTTTATTGAACTCCAATGAATGGGGTGAGACGTGCTACTGAGTTCAACTCTCTGGAGGACAGAGAGTGCCGCATCTGCACCCGAGTTAGGGGCATGAGTACTCGATTGCTCGGCCTTCTCTTCCATTCTCTTTGCGATAGCTACGTAGAAGTCGTTTTACCTGACGAATTCATTGAAGAGATTTTGCTTACCAGCCGGAGGCTGAGAGAGCCATGCGCTAGATTACGTACATATATACACTAGCATCGGCACACACTCAAGAGTGGGTGTCAGCGACCCGTGAATTTCTATTGGGTCCTCGAACGAATACTACATCGAGATAATGAAAAGCCACCGGGAACAAGAGGATCTACGAAATGTTCCCTAGCCCACCGAATCGGACCCAATCAGATATCCCATATGCTTATCATTAGAATGGGCCGCCCTGCACACTGCTAGATTATGTAGGGGTGTCGGTTCGGAATTCGGATTGAGGCGTCGAATGACATCCACGTTAACAAAGCCAGATCAATGGCCCGTAGCTTAATTGGCCTGGTTAGCAGTTTTTCTCAGAGTTTATTTCCGTAGCTCGGATGGGTCGGCCATGCCGGCTCGATGATACCACGCGAAATTGCTAGACTGCGAAAAAAAGAAAATAGAAAAAAACATTTCATCGTAAGACAGTTACTTTGAAGATTCTCATAGATAATATCTGTTTATACTGACATCCATGATAAAAAGAGCGTCTGAATAGTTGAGGAGTGATAAACCAGCTTAACTCCGAGTTACCTTCCCTCATCAAGCCACTCAGTCTTTAGCCCGGCGCCTCGTACAATGTTTCATATTCGTCCCGGAAACTTATCGTGGGGACACTTAAATCATTACCTCGCGCTCAAGTTTTGACCTAGATATGTTCTTGAGTTGAGAGGCGCCGAGTCTTTTTCATTAATTATGGTCTCTGGAACTCAGCATTCATCACTTGTCTCTTAAGTCACTCTGTCCTTCAAGACTCATGATGAGATAGGAGATTTCAATCTCCGAATATGAGCCGGTGTTACCCTCTAAAGAAAGGTATCATCACCTCTAGTTAGGAGATGTGAGTAGGTATTCAGATACAGATTGGTTTGATCCTGCGTCTATAATCTCATAAAAGCATTTCATCTCAAATAGGTGTCACAGCAGCTTCGTTCTCATCAATGAATGTTTAGTTCGCAATGGTATGTAGGTAGATTTTCCTCTAGATACAAGACCCCACTTGGACGTAGAAATGTCTGAATATCAAGGGCGTGGGGCGCACATCATGTCATATATGTCTTCAATGCGGTTATCGAAAGAGCCTGATTATTTATCAATGAGTGCCTATTGTGACGATGTGCTAATAGTAGGTAATCATATTTTCTTAATATGTGTACGAAGTTTATATGGTATGTTGTGAAATGAAGGGATAATTCATGCGCTGGCATGGCACTAGGTATTAATTTTGGCAGTATTGGCATAATTAAGCAATTTATTATGTTACTATCTTCAATGATATCATATGAGTGCTATAAGGCAAGTAGGTAGGTACATATGAGATAAGCATATGATATCTTGATTATTAAGGAGGTTAGAATAAGCTCAACCGACCAAGCAAACCGTAAGTATACCCGAGTTGAAAGTCTAGAAGCTATTACGTACCACAAACCCGCGCATTTCTAAAAGCGTCAATTCTAGCCCGTATCTTTAATTATGATTGGATGAGAATGCTGTGCAACTAACTGGGATGTGGTCAACTTATAGCATCGAATTTGTTGACAGTGGCTTCTTTCAGTGCAACTAAAGTACCTACCAAGGGACGTATTCAAATATGCCGTAATTAAGTCGAACGCATTGGTTAATAGACGTTAAATTGCATTCCGGTCTAAGTAGATTTATGACGGCTTACCAGTGGATGCTTTGTTTCTGTGTGATTGTATGGAGTTAGGTGGTTTTTGGTTAACACGTAATAGTATTATTCGGGCTAATTAATGCCTTTAGGACAGTCTCTTCCAGGAACACTTGATTATGGACAATACTTCCCTGATTACGGCTTTTCTTTGATTCCTATTGTTATCCCTTTTTTTTTTACACATTAACCATATACACAATACATCCCAAAATGTTAAGTAAACCGGCACTATCTCCCCTTAATATATGGAGCTTCACTTCTTTCACCCCCCACATAAACAATCCATTCAAAGTCATGCAATTAATCTTGGAATCAAGGTAATAACTACCCACACAAGACTAAAAGAGATCATGTCGATCGTCGGACTTATAAAGCGTCGATTCGATAGAACAAGGGAACTCCTGGATCCACGGGTAAACGTGGAGATGCGATCAATCTAACTGATGTTTTCCTTCCCAACGCCAGGCTTGGTAAATTCATATTCCGGTACCTTAAGGTCGCAGTTACGAGAGTCCTAGGTACCTTGCTACGTGGGCAGCTGCCTCGCCAGCTGCCTCACCGGCTGCTTCGTGTCCCCCTTCACCTCCATGACCGGCAGCCTCATGAGGGTTCGGGTAGTAGAAGGCGGCCACGGCAATCGAGACGTAGACGATGATGCACAAGAAGCCCTCCAAGTAGTCGCTCTTCTGGTCCCTCAGGAAGTTTCCAACGGTGATAATAGCAAGTATCAACATGACTACATCAAAAATCTCAAAGTTGAAGTCCATTGGGAAGTGGTAACCCCATCCCACAATAACAACCAAGGGGGCATTCAACATGGCGGTTTGGATCGTGGCGCCTATACAGTGAGTTAGGGCGAAGTTAATCTGATTGTCCCAGGCCTCGTCAATGGCCGTCAAGTGCTCGGCAGCTTTTTCGACCAGAGGAACCAAAATCAAGCCCATAAAGGGATCCGAAACGTGACCTTGTTCCACAATGGGCGTAATCTCATTGACCAATGCAATGGCAATAAAGGTTACAAGAGTAACCGAAACGGCTAGCGCCACTACACATTCGGTAAATGTCAACTTGGCCTTCGCCCTGTCCTTGTGGCCATCCACGTCTCGTTCCTCGTCATGTTCGAAAATAGCGTCGTAGATACCATGGTGGGTATGCATCTGGAAGAAGAGGAAGACGAAATACGCGATAAGAAGCAGAATCGCAATGATACGAGATATCTCGAGGATCCTACCATCAATCTCCTCTGTGGTAAGATTGTAGCCCGTGCTGTTGATCGACCGTTGGAAAACTGTAGGGATCGCTAAGCCAAGACCGCTAGGAGACATTAGCATTTCAATAAATTTGAGAAAGTAGATGCGGAATTGGGGCACAGTCTTACGCAATAAGCAGGAGATTCGAGCCAACTTCGCTGACTGCGCCGTGGAATGTGGCCTCCTCTCGTCGTAAACCAGCAGTAAAGAAACACAAGCCCAAGCACAGAAGCATATTAGCTAGAATAGATCCGAGGATGGCGGCTTGAATGACGTAGTATTGATTGTGACGAAGCAGAACCATGAATAGGATGATCTCGACAATAGATCCGATAGTCGTCTCGACAAGAACACCAAGCATATGCGGCATCTTTCTTGCTAGCTCCTGGCCAGCGAATCCGATGAGATTGGCGCATGGAACCATGGCGATGTACGCCAAACTGAACTTGAGTATGTCATGACCCTCAACAGCATGTTGGACAGCAATTGCAGCGGGCACAAAAGGCCAGAGGATGTTTACTGCCCTCGATATCCAACTACTAGATCGCCAAATGATGGAGAGAAATTGGAGGGGATGTAAACCACTTCGTCCTGATTCTCCTGCCGACTTTATGCGTACTAGGCCGCGTACTCCACCGGATTGGTTGCCCATTGCCTCTTGCCTGGTGGTGGGAAGAGCTGTTGCTTGTTCGCTGGTTTGGGAGGACTGCGTAGCCTTTTCGTGGTCCCCAAGTACACCCTCGCCGTTTGCTGTCATCGCAAAATCTCAAAATACTTTTCCTTTGGAATCATAAAACAGAACGAGTAAACACCGGAGGGGGAAAAAAGAAAAAAAAGAAAGACGAGTGTAAAAGATAGAAAGTGACGAGAAAGAAGTAAGTAATAAGAAGAAGAAAAAAAAAAATAAAAGCCAAGAAAACAAATGAATGTCTGATGGTTATGATTTCAATGCAATCAGCCCCAGCGCAGTGAAACAATAAGGAAGGATTTCGCACTATGGCTACCAATAAGACCATTAAGTTACCAAGTTAATAAGTTAATTACCCCGTAACTTCCCATCCCATAAGCCACGGACAGGGCCAATTTATGAATTCATCCACTTGGCGTGTCGCTGCGTTGTTCATTGCCAAGAAGATTGATGGACGAATTGATGACTGCTTCTGCTTACTTTACTATGTACAAGCTTGATGTCCCGCCCCATCTCAGTCTAACCTAGTCTACACTATCGTCAGGCCTCCCATGGCACGTGCTGTGACAGATTTCAAGGATCCACCTATGAAACGGGGGGAGGCCTGTATTAACTAGGTTAGTACCTAGATTTACTGCGGTAGCAGCCGATACTCGTACAGGTGGGGCGTTTGGAAAGGACTCCTCGAATAAGAAGCCTTGTTTCGTATAGGGAAAGACATGATTCGAGGTAAGCTGGCGTCAAAAAAAGATAGCCCCATGTTGACTACAAAAGGGATCATCTATTAACATATCTGAGAAATGATTCCAGCTGAATATTAACGACCTACATATCCCATTTAATTTCTTCGCGAGCTCACTTTATGAATGTCCATATACCTTTACCTAAGTAGGTACCTAAGATATCTACTTGTTAGGTTGGTTCTAAAGTCGGTGAGTCTTGAGACATTGTATTAAATCTGATAGGCTTGACAATGAGGACATTGTATTTCGATAAGGTTGTTGACATATATTGAGCCAATAAATGTCAATCCTTTAGGGGGATCTTCAAGGTTTCCAGTGGATTCAACTACAATATGTTGCCCAATTGCTTTACTCTATTTGTGTCGTTTACATTCATCACCTCTTTACTATTAACAGCAATGCATCATAGAATTAAGTTGAGTTATTTTGATACGTTATGGTTTAATCACTTTGAGCTTCGGCTCTCAAGTTTTATTTCTTACCTTATGCATGTACGTAGGCAAAATGCCGTCACGAAGCATGAGCCATACTGTGGTGGCTACGATGGATATCATTTCTGACGCCATTCTGTCGAGTAGATAATTGCCTGGTTAGCTTTTTACGTCCTTACTTGGCGAGATAAGCATATTCACCCTATATATTAGCGAGTTAAGCTTTCGAAAGGGCTGAATGCATACCAGTTGAAGAGTGGTGCCAAAGACTCCACCAATGATATTCAAATGGACCACATGCCCCCTATCTTACGTTAGACCAACGTTGTCTTTCAAATGATATACTTTCAAAGTTCCTCGTATTACATTCTATCTAGTTGCTAGCTTTTGAAAACATTTTTGATGCCCATTTCTTCTCATAATCTTTCCATGTATAACACGTATCTATCGGAAGTGGTGAAAGACTACCATACCAGCTGGCTGCGGTAATAATGTGGGTTGCCTCGACTTGGTCCAACAGGTTTGATTGACGAATACCTATCCTTGGAGTGTTTGTGGTCCTCTCACTAATTTAGAGCTAAAGCTTACACTGGCAGATCGTTATAAAGCCTATAACTGAATGTGTGGTTCAGGTAAAGGTTTCCAAGTGATAGTGATCTCCTTAGCCTTATTCTCCATCTCGTCAATGCTATACGAGGTTTCTTCCAACTGATCCTCTACTCCCAGAATCTCAGAGCTTCCGGGCCCACACATAAGCCATGGAAGAAGCGATGCTTTCCAAGCCGGAAACTGATTAAGCGGCGTAGAGCATACTGTTGCTATAAAGAGTGCGATAGTCAGGACGGCTATTGATGAAAGATACGCCATCCATTGCCACCGAACTTGTATACAAGCCGCGTAATGGAATACTTCGCCAACCGCAGGGTCCGAATAATTTTCATGGCCGTTATTTCGAACCCAAGTAGTCAGCGAATCCGATATATTCGCAAATGCTCGTTGGATCCGCTCCAAGTCGATATGCCCAAGGTCATATATGTGTTGCAATGTTTGCAGGCCCTCAAGTGGGGACGTTAAACTGCCAATTCCTGAGGCCTTAAGTGTTCCATTAAAATTCATATATATAACTTGATTCACGAAAAGATTCGCAGTAGCAGAGTCCATAAAATATAGGCATTTGCGATCAAGAAGATAATGTGTTAAGGGCGACTTGGCGTCAGGATCGGATGCATAAGGAAGCCATTGAGTAGTCTTGTTGATAATATACCCTCGGCCTGTTAGGTCATGTATGTCTTGTGAGGTCAGGCAATGCGTATCTATCATTCCCATAAAGCTGTCTGTCTGCTCTTCTCCACCCCAAAGCATATCCCCCGATTCGGAAATCAGCCGCTCGGTAAGATAACCCGCTTCTATTGTAGCATTATAGGTTCGCACGCAAGGTCGAATAGTGCAAGTTGCAGCTCCGTATCCTCTACAGCGCCATGAATCGACAGACCCTTTGTTGTCACATTCGTCTATGGGTTGTCCAGAACTCATATCCAAGTGCTCATCCGAGAAGGGTGTTTTACCAGCGAGTATCTTCACGACAGCTCTCCCAAAGTACTTGCTAGACGAGGTGACCTTAGCCACTTCCATTGGCGGTACCCCATAACAAGGAGACGAACCGTCAGCCAAGATCTCAGAGTAGTTTATTACATTCATCTGTGAAGAGTCTGTTGAAGTAGCTGCAAGGTCAATGCTGGTTTTAAGGGTGCGGAAGACAGAGGTATTATCTGGACAGTTGATGGTAACCTCGTTCGACTTGTTAGACATGGTAATATAGGTAGTGTCGATAGTTATTTCCTCGGATGAATCTTCGCATGCACTGCAGTACCCTATTGTGCCATAAATTTCCGAAAAGGAACAGTTGCCGCTTGTACATTCAGGGTCTAAATCACCTCCCGATTGTGAAAGGCCCCGTAATAATGCCGACTGAATTTCACTGTATTGTACCCAAATATAGTTCGGTTGGGGAACCAAGTTTGTCCGAGGCAATGTAGCTCGCCCACTGACTATGGCTACGCTACAGTCAAATGGACTTATTAGCTGTTGTATGGAAGGATCAATTCCTGTAGAGGCAATGATGAGAATGCTACCCCAAACTGTAAAAGGATGATATAAGCGTCGTGTCCAGAGTAGCTGCAGTGAACCCCATGTTCCACGCCCAGCGTTATCGAGTCGAACTAGGTCGTACAGCGGACAGCGTGCTCGTGAGAACCAATTCCACTGGAACTGACCGATGCATGATGCGAGGACGAAAGATATGCTAGCTTTGAAAACGATAGAGTATATCGAAAGCAAGGTGTTTATCGATATTTGGAATGGCCACTGGGGCAACGAGTGTCCATCGTGAGTATATAGAGTAGCGAATATAACAATGGGAATACTCAAAGCAAGCACACAGCTAGCAACCTCCCGCTTCCACACTGCATATAAGTTTCGTAGCCCAGTGCCAAATGCCTGACCTTGTCCGGCCGATTCGCTTGGTGTTGTT
This sequence comes from Entonaema liquescens, assembly GCA_902805475.1. Classification (NCBI taxonomy): domain Eukaryota; kingdom Fungi; phylum Ascomycota; class Sordariomycetes; order Xylariales; family Xylariaceae; genus Entonaema; species Entonaema liquescens. Next base: position 935,868 of record CADCSX010000006.1, read on the forward strand.
GGGAGCTTAGGTGGAAATGCGGGCTCTCCCGAAGCTTGAGAGGTGGACGCCCGAAAGGTGTGGTCATGGCTGTTGGCCGTTAGAGTTGAACATTCTGATGAGGATGGATTTGACGCCATCAGTTCCATCGATTCCATCGATTCCATCATGAAATTCAACGTGTTAGGACAATAACGCCTGTATTAATAGGTCAGGTTTATCGTAAGAAAGGATAATGCTTTTCTGTATCGTTTCTGTAGGGTAGAAATGAGTTTGAGCGGGCCTCTTCCGACTTAAATATTGAAGCGTAGAGGAAATTGTTTCTAAAGTGTGTCTGGTACTCTGCTGTACAACACTTAGTTTTCTAAAACTACACTATAGAAGCGCATTTAAGACACAGATAGTCGAGATGTAAGTAGGTCCCCTTTCATTGACGAAAATGTAAGGCTCGCATCCGATTCATTGAAAGTACTTTACACTCCTAACCGCCCGAATGGATCCAGATTGCCACCTAGGTATATCTTACAATGCCTGGAAGCCGAGATAACTCTTGTACCCGACAGGGCAATACGGGGGACATGGTACTAAGTAAGGCGATGTTCGATCTGATTCCCTGATTCCGTCTAGGTATATCTACCTTCTGTCCTCTTCAAATATTCCTTATTCGCGTCACGGTACACGGCGTGGGTCCCATATGCAGTCGCCCCTGAAAATACTAAGTCCTATTTGGCGGTAAGATGTTCCTGTCGAGTTCCTGTCATCCCAACTTTGCTAGGATACGAATTTGTGCGACAACGCTTGGACGGATAGTCTCAAGTTGCGCTGTCAGGGGTCTCACTTGAGACCCCCTTAGAACAAAGAAGCTGTTTTGTATGTATAGCTCTGACTTCAGAGCTTCCTTAGTTAGAGTTCCTTGCGGAACAACGAAGTTGTGTCCTCACCTTTTGGTTTGCCTCGTGACATGCGCTCTATAATTGATCTTATGTCAGCTAGTGCTTAGATATCTCCCTGTTCTCTTCGCTGAATGTCTTCTAAGGCAGCTCGGATTGCATCTCGTCCACCGCCAGATAGCTATCTCTAGGGCAGCAGCGCCAGGAATTGTAAGCCAAAGCCCCGGAGGAATCTTTCCTATAGATGGGCTAATGGACCTCAGTATTGACCATACTACCCGCTGGTTGAATGCTATAAAGTTGAACAGGGCCGACGACCCGGCGGATATGCTTACTATATATAATTTCCCTTTAGCTTTACCATATATAGTAGTTAAATTATAATACTTTACACCCACGCATACATTCTAGAACATATCCAAGCTTGAGATTGACCCGATTCATCTTTGGAAGGGCGCCAATAATGATGGAAAATAATGAGGCCAAATGAAAGGGAGAGCTGCTTCAGTTACCCTCCGGTTAGTATTTTTTGCCAAGGGAAAAGGGGGTGGGATTTACGAAAACGATTGTTACAACGGTGAATAACATTACCGGTCTTCCCTGCTTAGATATTTCTGCTGATTTTAGATGAGGCATCTACCTAGACCAAAGAAAATGTTCAGTATGTAAGCCGTAGGCCTCCATAGTTAGGTAGGTAGGTTCAGATCTCCTTGTTGAACAACTTCGTTGTTCCATGCTTCTTGCTCCACCTCGTGACACTCATCACTGCGAGCTATTCAGAAAACAGGCGAGCATAGCTGTCTGGAACCGAACCACGACATTTGTCCGATGACAGGGTGTTATCCATCGGGTTCTCGATAAGTACCTAAGTCAGTAACGCTTCGACCATGTAACTAGGGAAGCCCACTATGCATACATGTTAAAAGCCTAATCACCGCCCAAAAATGAGCAATACGTATGAATTTATATAATGAGTAGGAAACTAGCAAGGGGATTGCTAGGTTACGTCTTCCATATCTTTAATCAAAAGAAATTTTATCGGAAAAGACTACGAGGCCGCCGCAACGACCTGTCCTTCTTCTTCATTTACAGATGCTCACTAAGCCAATTATGCCTATGAATATAACTAATGTCAGGTACCTGGATCTGTGGAACCGAAACACAGGACGTTGTAGACATCGTGAAGAATAGTTTTCAGTCGGCCCCCTTCAACTGAGGTAGTTTGAACTATAGACACGTTCAGGAATGAAGTCATATTTCCTCTATTGATATAAGTTAGGCAGTGTACCTTGGGTAACTTGTCTGGGTGGTTTTAGTAACTCTTTGTTAAACTTACATGACTATAAAACTTCATTGAGAACCCCTTACGCTCAATAGGTAATATATTTCTTTAAGACCCGCACTCGTTACTAATGACTTGCTAGCTTATCGCCATTTGTCTTGGTGTCGATATCGACTCTTCTACTAGAATTAGTTCCAGGCTGGGTCAGTAATGACACCCCAAGCAGCGGCATTCGCAGGGTGACGCCGTTTCCGTCTCATTCAATAAAATATAGATCAAGCTAGCCCTGAAAGTGGCTTGAATATGCTGGGTACCTTATGAGATCGTAATAATTCAGATAATGCTAATATAATTGTTTGAGGTAGGGTTAAGGATACACCGAATATGCTCTTCCCGTCCAGAAATCAGGGTAAGCATTCCAACGCGTCGATATTTCTCGTCGCCGACTTGGACTATAGCCAAACCACTAACCCTCCAATTCCTACGATCACCGAGGGCACGTTTATAATATGTTTCCGTTATGAACGGGACGAATATGACCTGGCTGCAGATATCCTCTTTCGTGTCGAACGAAATATAGGATGCGATGAAGTCATCTGTTGTCATATGATCCCGTGGTGGGATTTGGAGCAATAAAGTATCATCCTTATGGTTTCGTAATTCCACCACATCGATTTGGGCTTCGTATACGAAACCTGATGAGTCTCTGGCGGACGTGTCGAGACTTGCGGTTATTAAACTACCAGAGAGTGTGGCTATACCATTGCAAACCTCTCCAGTTTCGTCTAGGGGTTCCACGGATGTCGTTTGTGCGCTAATGACAGATACAAGGACGTTTGAGTTGGCCCAAAAATTTGTGTTTATATTGATGAGACCGTCAACTGCTGCCCACGACCAGGAAGGGGCACGATATGGTATAGGTCGATAGCCATCCAAGCGCACGTGCCAGAGCAAAGCTAATGGCATCTTCAGTCTCCATATCCCGGCCAGGTATTTTGTATCTTGGCATCCAAGTGCTTCGAGACGCTCCTTCATGTCCTTGGCTATTCCAGATAATGCTACTAGCTTGTCACTAGGAAGAGTAAGCTTACACGTAGCGTAGAGTTCCTGTACAGAATACCAGTCCACAAAGAGCTGTGTTATAGCACTATCGCAGGTTGGTCTGTGGGGGCTCCTAACAACGGTTTCCAGGTATGGTTAGGTTCAACAAAAGCTTCCTCTGTCTCCTTTTCGTCGTAGCAGTGCACGGTCTTCGGGTGAGTCTCACAACAAGAGACTTCACGGCACTCCCAAAATATTTGCTTCGAGCCAAAATACAAGACTTGTGGTGGAAGTAATCTTTCCTGGACTGCCCAGCCACGTTTTACCAAAGGCTCATCCTCAAAACTAAGGCGCCATGCCGAACCTTTTCTCGTTTAAGCCGGTAAGGTTGCGGGTTTTCAGGACCATCCACGCCAAAGTTGAAGACGGTTGGCCTAACATCCGATGGATTGCGAGCGAAAAATAGACCCACGTCGCTATTATCTGCCCCTAGTGCTGCTATGCTCATAAATGCATTGCCGTACACTGCCTGCATCGATGCGGCCTCTGCGCGCCAGTCCTCAACGGAGTCTTGGAAGATACATAAACTATCGATCCATAAGTAACGGATTCCTAGTCTTTTAGCTATATCTAATGCGTCTCGGAAAGTCCTCGGGAGCGTATGGCACGGTCGTCCCTTAGAAAGTGATTCCAACGTAGAGCGCGTTAGTTTCGGGGGTTGTTTCGCTGATTCTGTCCCCCAGCAGTGACTCAACGTCAGGTACCGGCTCTGTGGATCTACATGGTGCTTCTCAACGACACGGAAAGTAGGCTCTGTTGCTGTGCTGTTCAGCTCTACTAGTCGGTTAGGGATGTAGCTAGTTGTGCCTCTTTGATTGCATGAAGCATGCGTCTGGAGGCACGTGTTAAGCCACCCCTGTATAATGTTCCACGCATCCTCGTCGCCAGTAGAAGGGCTTATATTGAGGTTCAAGTCCACATCGTAAGCTGCGATTTGGTTAGTCTACATAGAGAACCAAACGTACCGAGAGTGTAAGTACAATCGTGCGGTACCAAGTCAACGCTACCTTGTATCTTTCCTACATATAGATACATGAACGGTCGAGGCTTTCGGCTGATACGGAACACTGAATAATAGCCCAATCTCGCAATTTCAGTATTGGGCTGATAATTATCCTCCAACGGTACAACCGGTACCATAAACTTATTACAGAGAAAACATCCCTGATATACAGCTTGGAGGAATGACTCCCGCGTAGGGTGATGTCCGAAGATAAAGTGTTCCGGCGTGTTTGGTTGTTCTGCCTCTTCATAAAGAATTTCCTCTGGTTTGTCACTGAGGCCATTCTGTAGTTCCGTGGATTTACACCACTGCTGAACAGTGGAAACACGCTTGGTTTTCAAAGGATCCCAGATCCCTTCAAGACTTTCACGACAGATGTTGCAAATCATACTTCGAAGGATACGAGGAAAACAGTGATGGGTTGAGCAAAGAAGAAGCCATACAATTAAGTCGCAAGGCGAGACAAGGAACATGGCCATTAGTGCTATTTGTAAGACAAGTTGGTTCCCAACGTCACACCCTGATTCGAAGCTGACAAGGTATATGCGTACCTTGAGTATATAAATAGAATACAGATCATCGTTAATGCCATTATTATACCCCCTGTCCTAAAAACTTATAACAGCCCAACAAAATTAGAAAATGATGAAATTGTGTATCAATTTCTTGAGTAGATTTTTTGTCAATTTATTCGAATGTAATAACTAAGTAGAAATATAATAAGCGCGTGGATAGTTGGGGTGATCTCGCATATTAGTGCTGTCTCCTTAAACTCGACGATGCACCTATCAGGGGTGCGTTGTCTTAAATGCCTGAGAAACAAAACTCATATTCAACAAGGAAACAAAGTAGGTAACCTATATTTAGTACTAATATACAATTTCGCTCCGCGAAACATGACTCGTGTGGATTTTCCATTGCTAGTCGAGAACCCGAATACCGTGGTGTATCCGCGTCTGCGTCCCTTTCTTCACCCCTTATCCAATCCATAGAAACCATCCAAAACCCTCATTAACGCTTAGCCCAAAACTCATGATCAACTATAGGATTGGAGTGAGCAAAACCAAACCATAAGCTGCATGATATAGTATACAAGTATATCAAACCTGCCGAAGGCCAAGCTCGATATCCTCACTTGCCAAAGACGCCTTCTCCCATGATTTCTCCAAGAACTGCCAGCTGCCAAGAACCCCAAACATAAGGCTCGCAATTATAGTAATGTTGGTGACCCGGTAACCTAGAGGCTAGAGCGAGTATAGCAAGAGGGACACGAGAGACATCAGGACCCCGACCACAAGTAGGAGATAGTAGAAGGAGGTGACCTTCTTCCAAAGTGGTGTTGGGTCTTCCCTAGTCGACACGACAGTGAACATCAGTGGGGAGAGCATCGATGCGATTACCTGAGCTACCATTATTGGATATCCGTCGTCATTAGTGGATGGTAGAGCGTCCTTCGACCGCCCCGGCATTACGCTAACCGAGAGTGCCGTCCCGATTCCCATAAGATGACTGAATATAACAACGACAAAGCGAACTATCGCTTTAATGTCTGATATTGAGTATAAATGCGACCACAATGATGTAGCTGCATGAATGAACCAGGCTGTAACCCGTGTATTGGTTGATGAAATTGGCCCAGCATTAGTATTCGATGAACGATGATGAGCCTGATGCAAGGTAGGCTCGGAAGGGCCCTCAACTGCACTAGTGGCTATTGGTGCCTCTTGAAACCCATGAGGATTTATGGCAGGGTCATCCATTTCATGGTTATGGCTCATTCTAGATTGACTGGAAGCCCTGGACATAATGGAGTCTAGGAATTGCAAAAATGACTTGAGGAGGATGTCAACCGGCATAGTTCAAGGGTCCTATTAAGAATTGTTAGGCAAATAAAGGGGTTTCATTATATGTAGAACCAACCTTGTTGGAAATATGTATAAGTTTCGTCTTATGAAAGACGAGCTTTGATCGGGATGAGTTCCTATACCAAGAAGCTGATGTAGCAATAACTCAGTACGAACGAGTAATATGAAGTAAAAGGGAGGATTTTTGCAGGACGACGGGTAAGAACAGGTACAAAGTTGCGGAGATCGTAATTGAGAGTTAATTTCTGATCTCGTCACAGGTTCCCAGGAACGAATTTTTCACCAGTTGAACTGAATAAAAGAGGACCGATTGAAGTAGTGTGTATTTAGTGAGGTGCCTATATTTATATACGTTTTGGAAGAAGTGTGTAGGCGTCTTTACTTATATACCTTATGTGACGCAGAGCGTGAAATGAATGCACGGAGCTGCAGTAACATGTACAGCCACATAGAGGGCTCTTCTTGTCAAAAAGCGAAGGTTTGGACGATCACCGCATACGGCTTTCTCGCTTCAGCAGGGCGAAATTAGTGCAGAGACGACATTATTCGATATGGGCCTAACGTTCGTTCGTTCGATTGATGAAATGGGAAGTGGCGTTGAACATAATTGGTCAATCTAATATCTGGCTCTCGGGGTATGGGGGGCACTATTGTTTCCACACCCTCGTACCTTTACCTCTAAGTATAAAGGGTAATAAACCATGACCACGTGTAGCTCTGCCCCGCTATTCAGACCAACGACATCTCGAAGCAGTCCTGACATAATGTTGCACTGGAGATGAGGCGTGTGCAATGACATTGACAGGTGTGGGCGCCGAGTTTGACAGATACGTACCTCGCATTCTCCGTCATTGGTCGGTGAGGGTGGCTATTCACACCAAAGTATGATTATTGGGTTGACCTTACTTTAGGGTCTGGATTGGGCTTGTAATCACCCAACACCTGCTACGCAACGAGAAAATTACCTTCTCCTCTTCCCCCGCCTCCAGAGCCCTCAGCCTCGCCCTTCCTCTTCTTACCCTCCTTACGCCAGAACTCCTGCTTTTCCCTGCGTTCCCGCGCTTCTTTCTTCTCACCCATCTCCTCCATCTTCTTCTTGAACTCGGCACGCTTCTCGTCCTTCTTAGCCCTGCGCCGGGCTACCGCATCCTTGCGGATCGTCGTCAGCTTCTGCAGCAGGTCACGTGCCTTGCGCTCTTCTCCCCCGAGCACCACCGCCCGCTTCTGCATGTACGTCTTACGCTTCTGCGGCTTGGTCTGTATGATCTGGGACTTGAACGGTAGTTCCGCCGCTAGGGCCCGCGGCACCTTGAGCGCGTTGAAGTGCCGTGTTGCCCGCTCGATTTGCCGGTACTTGCTGTTGTTGTCCTGCGGCGTCGCGATCCCCTGGTCCCGTCGTACCTCGCCCGTCAGCCGCATCGACTGCCAGTTGCCAAGGAGGTTGGTGACCGGGTTGTAGAACCGGTGCGGTTTGATGGGGTACCACGCGCGGAGGAACACCAGATCACTGATCAAGATCTTGTCTTCGAAGGTGGCTCGGAAGTGCCCATCAGGCTTGGATAGAGCGCGCTTGATCTGACCACGAATACCCGAAACGGTTTTGATCGCGGCACCTTCAAACTTGGCTATTTCCAACGAACTGTTGAACATGTCCTTGATGAATGCGGTGTTTTTGAATATTTTGTACGGCGCACCAGTAAGTTTAAGCTTCTTCACTATCTCTGTCGACTCGTCAACAGATAGAACGGTTCCAGTCGCGGCGATCCGGAAGCCTGGGTTGGCGGAGGAAAAGGACTGGAAACAGACAAATCCCGTATTAGGTGCGATTAGAGGACCGTAGAATGTACCAAAACAGTGCATATGCTCCGGTGTATACTTTAGCATACGATTCCTCGTACGAGAATCCGAAATGCTGTATATTGGGAGAGTCTGGAATCTCCTCCACCCAAGAGAGAAGATGAGGGGGTCGTTTGTTTTGAGGATTTTCTTGTGCCAGCGGTGCCTCTTGATACGGACCTGGACGAAGCCAAATCGATCTTCCGTAGCAAGTACACCTCCGACTATAATAGGTATGCGAGCGTTGAAGTTGGTAACGAACTCGGCAGGAACCTTCTCAAGTAGAATCTTGGCATATTTACCAGCCTTGAAGCCCTCGACGGCGACTCTTTGCCGTTCGTCCAAAGCTTCAAATTCGGCATTATTGATGTCAAGTTGCTTTTGAATAAGTGCCTTTTGCGCATCATACCAATCGTCTTCACCAAACTCCTCGTTGTCTCCACCTTCACGCCTAGCTTGAGCTTTGTCGTTTTTAAATCCTTCGCGATCTTCCTCCTCAAACCGTAGCTTTAGCTCTTCTTTCCTTCGAGCATTCCTTTCGCGCTCCGCTTCTAGGCTCTCTGCTGACTCTGGTTGGGGTTCGGCTTTGTGTTGTTCGCCAGTCTCGAGGTCTTCAAACTCGCCATCTCCTTCATCATCCTCATCTTCTTCATCAAACCCATCGAATCCATCTTCGTCCTCGTCGTCTCCACCGAGCGTTGCCGTAGTAAAGCGTTGACGAAGCTGCTCAACATTATCGTCAAGTGTCCATTTAGCGGCTAGCTGATCATAATCGTATAAAGGTATCGAGCGGTCTTCTGAGCTTGCATCTTCCTCGTTCTTTGCTTTCTTGAAGAAATCTTCGTCTTCAGAATCTTCAATATTTTCTTCTTCCTCTTCTTCGTCTACTTCTCCTTTCCACCTGTGTAGCACCTCCTCAGCTGTCAAGGCCTCATCATACATCAGGCGCGCAAGATCTGCTGTTCGGTAGGATGGGCGGCCACCATGGCGGAGTAGCGCTTTTCCTGCCAAATTATCCTTCCATCGGAGTGCAGACTCTTCCGCGCCATCATATTCTTCTTCCTCGTCCTCTTCATCGTCGTCGTCGTCATCGTCATCTTCCAGCTCATCGCCTGATATAGACCCCAGATCTGAATCGCTATCTGCAAATGCGATATCTTCCTCACCATCGTCTTTATCTGACTGCTTGAACATCTTGCCCAGTTTTTGCTCGTTAAACTCAGGCTCTTCATCTGAGTCTAAATCTTCCTCTCCACTAACAAAACCTTCGTCTTCGGGCGTCTCCTCTTCATCTTCATCTCTTGAAGCAAATCTTGCACTTCGTTGACTTTTCCTTCCAGTGTCTTCTTCCTCAGGGACACTAGTTATCTTCTCGCCGCCTCTGAAAAGTTGCAGGCCGTCTTCTGTCTGACCTAGGAGCCGCCTTTCTCCTTGGAGTCCGATAATAAGTTCCTCACCCTCACCACGCTCTACATCTTCGGCGTCCTTATCGAAATTAAAGCCCTTTTCCCTAGTAATCCAGATGGCATCACCATCTATCTTCAGACCACTTCGATCTGACATGGGAGCATGAAGCTTTTTTTCCTTTTCGTCTAGCCGCCTTCTGCCAGTTTTCCCAGTTGCTTTCGCAATGGCCTGTTCCATAGCTGGAGTTGGACATGGATCAGGTAGAGCTTCTATATTTGATACAGAAAAGTCCCCCAGACCAGGTATATGAATTTTTTGGTGGTGGGTTGAGAAGTTGGTCCCTCGAAGGTATCCTGAGAGCACAACTGATCGATCGCAATTTTCGTCCTCTTCAATCTGTGTTGGGTGCGTAATATCTCGGAAGCTGTCTACGATAACGTAGGGATGCGAGTTCCTCCAAATCAGGGGTCGGGGATTTTTCATGACAGAAAGGAAGCGAGATAGATTGTGGATTTCGCGGTCCGGATATCGCCCATTAATAACACCAGATAGGTAGAATAGATGTGCGCCCTGATATAATTCACTCCACAATCTGTGTTTTAACCTCTTCTTCGCATCTTTTAGAGCCTGTGGTTTTTTGAAAAGATCTAAATGGGTTAGAATACCAAACACATTGCCAGGCATACCCGTTGCAGCCGAGATATTTAAGAATTCCATGGTTTCCATTTCGAAACCAAAGTTTCCGTCGATCATTAGTAGGACGATGTCGGCAACTTTAGCCAGATCGACCATGGCTTCGAGTTCATTGGGACATTCAACGAAGGTCAACCGTTGCTTTTTTGACGTGACCACGGTGATTGGCCCCTGGGGCTCTGATATCGTCTCTTTTGCATATCTGCGAATAAGCGACTTTAGTAACGTTGTCTTTCCAACGCCAGGCGGTCCAACAATCGTTACGAGTCTCGGCGGTGGCTCGTCAGGTAATCTATCGACGAGAGGAACGTGAAGTCGCTTTTCTTTAATCTAATACAGTAATATTAGTGACAAGAGTGATAAACCCTCATTTGCGTGGATTGCGCATACATCATGAGACCGAGCAGCAGCGCGTTGTAGTTTACCGGGTCTCGAGAAGGCAAAGGCCTTGGGATTGTGATCTGATCCTGTTAGTGGGAGTCGTGATGACAACTGGAGTTATACTAACCTCCAGTTGGCTTCTTCTTTTCTTTTGATTTGCGATGGGGTTTGTGCGCCTGTTGTTCCATGGTTGCGACTTTGCGACGTTGAAGGTCACAACTCGGCTCACCTGAAAGATGTAGTACCTGCGATTCACGTCTTTCGCATCGAAGAAAAAATGTTTAGACGATCCGAGTAAACTCTTATCGATAGCGATAAGAATATTTCAATGGATCCATGCAGTCCAGATTCATCGGAGCTGATATAATGTGGGGCAAACTCAGCTTACCTTCGGGTCCCTGAATTCTACTTCCGGGTAGGTTATCAGCGGCTTAAGACTCCAGTCAGCGACACGGGTTGACGGGATGATGCAGTTATTCTAGAACCTTTGGTATGGATGATGAACATCAAGGTATCACACATAAAAGGATTAGTAGTGAGAGTATCGTGCGAACTATTTATATTATTTATTCGTGTAGTATGCAGGAAGTTGTTGTGTTAGTATAGATCTGCATGTAACTACTTACATATATACTTACATATATAGTGTTGCGTACTTAGGCAACTTATAAAGAGCGCTTATAAGTTATTCACTCAATATACGGAATCGAAGACGTGTTAACAGCATTAATAATTCGCATTACTTTTACGGTATACGTAATCAACGGCATGAGTCAAATTCCAGCCAGGAGCCAAGAAACCCCTTGGCCCCATGTGTCTCAGGTATCGAACATATCACAAGCCAAAGAGGTTTCCAAGGCACGCTAAGCAAGTACGTAGTCAAACGGTAGACGAACGGGAAGTTTGCTCTAAAGGTTAGGCCGCGATGACGTATTCGCCCTCCCACCTTTCGAAAGCCTCCTACGCGTATTCAGTCCTATGGCACCTTCCTTACGGTGATATTAAACATCCTGGGATACGTATCTCAGCTGTTAATGGGCTTTACCCGTACTAGGTATCTACCTAGTCTCCTAATAAAGTCCCGCCCATGCACTCTTCTATTTCTATCCGTCTCGCCCAACTCTCCGTCTTGCAACATCAACACCATAGCCCATCCTTCTCTTCATTATACTACCTGGCACCAAGCAAACACTATATACCACCAATTACACGTTTATTCCATACAACCACATCTTTAAACATGCCTACCTACATTGTAATTATAACCCTCCTTATGTTATCATAGATAACAAGTCTATTGGGATATTATAGCTCACTTTCAAAATAGGTTACCCTTAAGGAGACCGCTTCTCCCGAGGAAGTGGCAGCAGCAAAGCAGCACGCTCAGGACCAAGGCGGCAAGATCGGTCACGAATACAGCCTTATCAAGGCCTTTTCGTACGTGATTTTCTAACAGCAATATTTTATTTTTGCATTATTCTAATTTTTACTTTCTATAGTGTCACATTCCCTAACGATGCCCTGACTACTCTTGAGTCCCACGAGCACGTTAAGGCTGTTGAGCTGGACCAGGAGGTTAGGACGCAATAGTTGTCGTGATGAGGGGCAATTGGGTGTTAGAGCCATCGCGTGAGAACGAGCCAGCGAGCATCTGATGCGGGGCTTTGAAACTATGCTGTTTATGGTACTAGGTTATACTAGAAAGCTTGACTTGACTTGGCTTATGCAAGAGTCAAAAAAAAGAATAGATACATAATCTGCCAATCTTTCTTTAGCAACGTCACATGAATCTCTGTACCATTTATAATTATTACGATTGGATCGTATTTATCTAGGTATCTTTGATTCGTATTTTGTATAATGCGCAACTTGGCGCATATCTGGTGCAAGGCATTAAAATATCAACGAGAGCCCTTAAAATGGTAAAGAAAGATCGGTGTTGGCCGCAGACTGCAGACTGCAGCAGATAAGGTCCCTTATCAATTTCGTTCTCAGCACTGACGTCGATGTTTCCGGGGGTTGGCTCGTGACTCCGATTATATCAAAAATCAACCTTTATTATTTCGTCTTCAACCCTGGTTATGACTCCAACTCCAACATACAACTATCATTCCTCATTCCTGCTCACCGCTAACCACCACACAATGCCGCCATGAGGAGCATATTTAGGCCGTTGCGGTGTTTTCACGCACCCAAGGCCTCGATTGCGAGTTACAGACGCAACGTCCTTGGATCGTGTTTTTATTCGTCACATGCTACTGGTACCTCATCGCCGTCGCTGTCGAACGATGAGAAATGGTCCCATCCCCCAAGCACAGCGACGGTGACGGACGACGAAATTGCAGACCTTACCAACAAGCAGCAACATCCATTGAGTCTAGCTGACTTAGTCAAGTATGTAAACATTTTCTAGGGATTATCTAACACATTATATTACCTTCACCGCTTCTAGTTTATGGGATATTTATATGTAAATAGGGACAGATAACTAATAGAGCCCAATTCAACAGACACGGCCGGCCACCCCTCTCAGCAGAGGCTCTTTTCTCGTCAGCCAATTTCACCCTCTCCCTACTGCCTATACGGCTGGCCCATCGCATCCAGGCACTGCGGAATCTACCCTTCATCGTGGTCTCGAATCCCAACATCAGCAAGATTTACAACAACTACTTGCACTCATTATCGACTCTCCTGCCTTGGAAACACCGCACCATTAACAACCTAGATGCCGAAATCCTTTTCACCTCGGTCCTTGCTGAGCTGGTTCACACCCACCAAGATACCATTCCTATCCTAGCTAAGGGCTTCCTTGAGTGCCGGCGGTACATCTCCCCTCAGGAGGTTACGCGTTTCCTGGATACCCACCTGCGCACCCGTATAGGTACCCGCCTTATTGCCGAGCAGCATATTGCCTTACACTACAGCAGTCTTCCACACTTTGACCCTTCCGCCTCGCCGACCCCCTGTCCGGAGCACCCCTCCTATATTGGTGTTATTGACACCGCCCTCTCGCCTTCTGCTGTTGTGGACTCGTGCGCTGGCTTCGTGGCCGACATCTGCGAGCTAAAGTATGGCGTGCGACCCCATTGGGTCATCGACGGCGAACCTTCCACTACGTTCGCCTTCGTACCTATGCACTTGGAGTATATTGTGACGGAACTGCTCAAGAATGCGTTCCGTGCTACCGTAGAAAGCGGTCGTAACCGCGAGCCCGTGGTTATAACTATCGCACCGGAACCACCTGACGCCGGTCCACCCCGTGTGACCCTTGAACCCCCTGCGGGCGACAAGGGTGCCTTCAAGAGCGATGCCATCATGCCCCTAGACGACAACGCGCCGGGGGTTACTATCCGTATCCGCGATCGTGGCGGCGGTATTGCCCCTGACGTCTTACCAAATATCTGGAGTTATAGTTTTACTACCTTTATGGAGGAAGACGAGATCCCAGGAAGCAGTAACGGGAACGGTGGTGGTGGTAACGACGCGTTAAGCGTGATATCGGCTTCCGGTGGTGGCGGGAGCTCCATCGCTGGCCTGGGCTATGGACTACCACTTAGCCGCGCCTACGCGGAGTACTTTGGCGGCGGAATCGCTGTTCAGAGTCTATATGGCTGGGGCACAGACGTCTACTTGCGGCTCAAGGGTGTCGGCAAGATTGATACTATAAGTCCATAAAGCACATAGTTTTATGAGTGGTTGAGACAATCTTGTATAGAAAATGCCTAGTTATATGAACGATTACGATGTTCTGAGTTTTGTTTTCCCCAACGAGCGTTAGGTGTACGTACATGCATGGAGGAATAGACTGGCAGGTGTATATAGGAGGTATACTATTGGCATTATCTAGTAAACTTTTAAAGTAAAAACATTGTCCGTATCTGCTACCTGTAATCATACGCGTACAAGTCCTATGCCTCTGTTCTCGGATAATATATTTTGTGAAACCTTCTTATGACCATTTCCCGTCACATCCACGTGGTTCGTAAACCCTGTAAACCACAAGAATCTTCCGCTCTAAGGTCATATCTAGAACAATGCCACCGTGGATCCTGACAGCGTAAGTATCACCAACACCTTTTTACCGCCTACATGCGCACATAACAACACGCACATAGCTTCAGGTCACGCACTTTCGTAATCACAAAGACAAATCACCAGATCCCAGAAATTATATATCAGATGGATAATCCGGTATAGATATATACCTATCAAGGCCAAACATGAAGATGTAAAGCATAAGATCGTAGAAACCCCACGATCTCGAGGACTAGATGAGGTTATCTACTACACGTGACTCCCTGTTGAAGGATGTTACTCCCGGTGCCGGTGTTACGCGTACACGGCTGATTCCCTGTATGTAGGTACATTACCAAAGGAGAAAAGCAAGATAAACGATCTAACAGATAAACGCGGATCGCGATCGTCATCACGTAGAACCAAGATCTTGATATTAGATTTGATTATTACCTAGTAGTAATGCCCGATATGCAAAAGAGAGCCGCACGGATGTGTGTAACGATGTATAACAACGATGTAATATGCAGCGATAATAGGTACTTATAAGATATCATCGAACCATCCTGTTTATCCAGAACCAGCAAAACGCATCAAGTAGGGGGAAAAAGCAAGCACAACATTATAACTTGGAATATGTCCCCACCACCACTGTAAACCGCTATTAAGAACCCTGTCATTTTTCTTTCGCGTGGATAAAGAGCATGCGACTTCGTCTGCTTAAAAAACGCCAGTAAGAGCAATATTCTTTTTAGGATGGTCCTGCTCCATGCCCCCCCCAACCTGCTAATGTCACATCAAATACGATGGACTTAGGTTGCTTGTTATATGTACATTCAGATTAATCCGCCTCGTATCTGCTCTGATCGACTATAGATGAGAAAAAATAATGCGATTACATATTGGCCAATTCGTTATCAATCTGGCGGTCAAGGAATGTCTTCCGCTCGCCTATCAATTCTGTTTGCAGTCGTTGTTCAACAAGAGCTCTGACCTGTTTCTTAGTTACTGTGTCCAGATCGACTTCTCGGAGAACAGCTTGGATTGCCTCTATAATCATGCCATCGTCGGGTCCTAGGTGACCTCGTTGGAAATCAAAGGATGCAGTTGATTGATGACCCTGACCTAGTGGGGGGCGGGCACCGCCAGCATAACCCAACGTAGCGTTAGAAACGCGGTGCATCTCAAGCTGTGGGGAGTTGTTCGATACGGCACGTAGATTACTCATGCTTGGTCTTTGCGTGGGGAAGTCTTGGAAAGGTGATTGCATACGCTGCATGTCACCAAACGATGCGGTAGACTGTCGGTACATTGGGTTATCAGTGTAAGGGTGAGTAGATTGGCGCGCCATGTTCTGGAAGGGGGCCGGAGACTGGGGTGGCATGAATCCACCACGGCCTTGGAGACCGGTAAGGACCGAGGGTTGCCGGACCGAAGAATAAACTGATTTCATATCATCCATTTCGTACGTGTCTTCGTAGAAGTCTTGTCCCTTTTCGTTTTGTGCGCCACGGCGACCAGGTAGATTATTCAACGTGGCATAATCATCCCAGCGCTGCAGCGGAATGGAACGCGGGTCAAATCCCTCGTCATTGACTGCCACCACCTGCTTATTTCCTTTCTCTCCAATGACAATACGCGTGTTACCCCAGCTGAAGTTATCCTGGTTCCAGAAAGAGTAGATAGGAAGAATAAAGGAGTAGACGGGGAACGCGAGGAGATAGATAATCATCCAGCCAACATGTTGCCATTGACGCTTGAGAATGAAGATGAGAGCTTGAAGACCATAAACTGCAGCTATCATAGCAATAGAAACGATCGGGAGCGGTCCAGTGTGGGAAATGATGAGGTAGAGGAGGTAACCAATATAAACGCAAGTAGCGGGGAGGATAAGCGTTCCAGTGAGGTCAAGGAAGACAACGAAGCGCATAGAGAAACAGCAGAAGCCACACATGTCCCTAAGCATCATCAACTCCATAAGATTATGGATCGTAGAGTTAATCCATCTACGTCGCTGCGAGAGCAAGACACTCCACTTCTCAGGAGCAGCCGTCTGACAATACGCATCTGGGATAAACTTGAACGCCATACGAGGAAAATGCTTTGTCATCAGTGTGGTGAGGTATCGATCTTCTCCGAGAGCCAGAAGATTCTTCTTGTGGAGAGTGTCGACAGTACAGATGCTATAATCTTTGATAAGTCCGTCAGAAATAATCAAAGGTCTGCCGCGGTCAGCAGTGCGCAGGCGGTACATCGTAAAGCTACATAACAGGTTAGTATACCAAGGGACGCATCAAAACGATATGAGGAAGCTTACCATCCGGGCAAACAAGTAACACTACCAAAGAGTGATTCGAAAGCCTTTGACAAGTGATGGGAGATATAGTATTCATAGACTTGAATCATACTCCACCAGGAACGCTCCTCATTTTGAAGACCAGTTTCACCGCAAATACCAGCGATCTTTGAATTGTTGGCACAAGCCGCAACAAGACGGTTGAGGGAATCCTCTCGTACGCAAGTATCAGCATCAACCATCAAGAGGTACTCGTATAATTCAGGATCGACGCCGATGATGTTATTGATTTGATGGAACATTTCTAATTCAAGAGGATTCATCGGAGCACGGTGATGGACACGGTTTAAGAAGCTCATCAACAAGATCTGAGAATCACGCTTTCCACGGTTGCCAGGCTTCGCTTTAGACTGCTCAGATTCTTTGCCCACTTTAACGACAACAAGATATGGAACCACGTTGCCTTCGTATTCGTAGAGACCAGAATAGACTTTGCCGTAATTGAGTTGCTCACTACCGGTACCAATAGACTTGAAGGGTAGAGCCGGAGGGTCGACCTTGGGATCAACTCCTAGGATATCGAGAACAATCTTGGGCGTAGGCCGATCATTACCTTCACCAACGATAACACCATCGCAGATAACACAGATCAGTTTCCTCTTGTTATCGTACTGTAAGGCAGTAAGGGAATCGAGTGCCTTTCTCAGCGAATCTTCTCCTTCGGTATAAGCTGGGACCTGACAGATAACGAACTTATCCTGTGGGGCTGGACGTCGCTTAGAGCCAAACTGCAACGCCGCAAAGAACTTGATCCCAGTAACTAAACAGATGATAACAGCAAAGGCTAAAAGGATATAGTTATTAGCTTGACATCTAGCTGAATTGCGGAAGTCAGGTATGCCGACGTAGAAGGTTTCTTTGATACAGTTGAGAGTGTTCATTTTCAGGGCGTGAGCTGTCTTGTTCCCTTTGGCGTTATTGATTTGGCTGGCCCATGACTCTGTGACGTCTTGGCCTGGGTTATCCTTGATCGAATCGATCATATCCGCGTCTAGAAAGTTGTATTGGGCAAGGTTCTTATAGTAATCGATGGTCGAGAAATAGTTCGTCAAGTCGTAAATTCCACCTTCGTATAGGATCCACATGTGATTGTTGTTCTTGCCGTCGTCATGGACTTCGTTTATATCCCAAACCAGATCGCCGTGGTAATACTCCTTGATCTTGGGCTGAAATACATCGCGGTACCAGGTAGGGGATCTTAGCTTAGTTGTCTGGTCAGCCTGGTAATATCCAGACGTATGGAGACCTTGGGGTAGAGTAGGCGTGGTGTTCCTTTGCAGCTGTATAGTTTCAGATATACCGAGGCCGGGACATGTGAGTTGGAGAGGAGCTACAAAGTAGTCATCCAAGTTCATTCCCGCAAATTGCATCATGAGATCGTTTGTGGTTTCAATATTTGTGTCACTATGCTGTCGTCGCCAAAAGTCGGTAATATCGTAGACCCTGCCATGGATACTAACCCAGAAATCATCAGCTCCTTGGTGAGTGTCAACTTCTCTCTGAAGCCAAGCCTTGTCGAAATTAGGACAGATGATGCGACCCAATAAGATGATCCAAAAAATAACGAAGGCGTTCATCAAGAAGATCATGAAGACGAGAACAAATTTTTCGCGCCAGGCCATACGAACATCTGGGCGCTTCATCCGACCGATATAGCGAAGAGCGAAGGAAGGAATCCAAAAAGTTAAACACCAGACAAAACCAACCCAAATACGTCGAGTTAGGGTCGTATCTACGGTTTCAACATGCTTGCCCTGTGCGTCAACAGGGTCAAGAGTATTGATGAAATCACCATCGGCGGTATAGAATACTTGGTCACGATGGTTGTCGCCCTTTGATCCCAAGCCGTAATCGCCATTGCCACCGCGCATGGCAGATGGTGCAATTGAACCGGCTTTCATCTGACTTTGAGCAAGCGTAAGTCGACTTTGGTTACGCTGGTGATTAACAAGCTGATCCTGGCTACCATTGGAGTAATGATCAGGAATATTCGGGGGGAAGAATCCACTGCCATTGTTAGAATAGCCTGTCTCAATACCAGGCGTGTTGAAAACATTGACCACGCCGCCAGGAATCGAGTCTTGTGGCGGCCTGAGGTCAAGCATACTCTCGGCTTCCCACCATGCAGTTTCTCTCATCCATACACGCTCTTTACCGATAACTACTTCCCCGTTGCTCCAACCCCTTTCGAGAATCCAGGTCTCAATACCCTCACGGCCTTCTCCGCAGCCAAGAGGAGCGAAACGTTGGCAAAATTCATCCAAATCGAAATCCGCTGTGAAATCAAGATTCTTGTTGCGACGATTAGCCCACTCAGGTAATCTCCAGGCGCGCAACTGGCGGGACACTGTGCCAGCAGACCAAGCAGATGTGATGGACGGAAGCGCAGCGAGGCTGGCTGGGGTTTCGT
Organism: Entonaema liquescens; assembly: GCA_902805475.1. Lineage (NCBI taxonomy): Eukaryota > Fungi > Ascomycota > Sordariomycetes > Xylariales > Xylariaceae > Entonaema > Entonaema liquescens. The sequence continues at coordinate 955,085 of CADCSX010000006.1, forward strand.
CGGTAGGATGCAGAGACAAATGATACCAAACACGGCTTGCACTAAGAACCGCAGGGAGGTCTAGTCGCGCATTTCGGCCCAAATTAATACCTTGTCCCGGAACAGGGAAAAGCAACTTCTTCAGGAAACCATCGTCATCACTACCGAAGCCAGCCTTCTCCAAAATTTCTTCTCTCTTCTCAAGCTCATGCTGTCTTGCTCTAGCATTAGGTCCCGTCATGATACCCAGATCAGGTGCGACATCAGCGACACTATTCTGCATTTCTCGGAGGACTGAGCTGCCAGCAGCAACCACATCCACTCCATCTTCTTTCATTTCAGCGTTGATTCCTGTGGTGTCGTCAAAAATGCCGCGCATTGCAATAGCCTTGCCAAGGTTGGGATCCGGAATTTCGACGATTGTTATGCAGACGGTATCACCACTGTCCTCGGCTGACGTGGGTGTCCTGTGGCCGTCTAACGATTCTTGGCCATCCCGAATACGCGACATCTGAAGTGCAATTGCCTCATTTGCTTTGGTTATAACCCAATCAACGAGGGCTTCGTACAATCCTCCTACTAATACCCGTCTATCGTCAGTTGTACATTGCCGGGCTAAGACTTCTGGGTCAAGACCCAGCAGTCCACCGACATCTTCGCAAACGTCCTCTAGTACCTCATCATCAACGTTGTAATCAAGGGTGTTTCCAAGCTTTAGGAGTCCGGCAAGGATCGAAATGAAGTTTCGGTGAGCTGACCCCTTGATACCGATTTCTTTAAGGGCAGTACGGAAGTCATCTGCTGCAGCTCCATCATCGGCAGTCGGAAGATAAGACGGAGGGCTGTAGGTACCAGACTTGGCTAATAGTGAATAAGTAGAGGCTGACTTAAGACCCAGGAATTCTCGTTCAGCTGGGGTTGAGGCCGAAGTTAAAAGGTAGTAGAAGACGTCAAATGCACGATAGCCAGCTTCAGCAGGTATATCGAGTAGACCCTTAACCGTATCTATGCCGCTTTGCGATAGCGCCAAGCTAGCTGCAGTTAAGTTTCCGGCTAGATTTAGCGTCAAGGTTACTGCAAGGGCAGATTGTCGCGGCGTCGATGGGTTATAGGGGGTTACACAACGTATGAAGGGCTTAATTACTTCTAGAGCAGTTAATAGAGAGGAAGGGATAGTAAGAGGTAAGGAAGTGAGGAACGGGTTTAATAGTGAGGGGGTTGACTGATGGAGAGATCTAAACAGCTAGTAAGCAACAATTTCATAGAGACTGGATAAATGACATAAGAAAACATACCCCAAGATAATGCAGCCATCCTCTGCTCGTCGTCTAGCATGTTCCCAGGCTCGAGCTGCTAGTTCGCGATCTACAGTCCCTCCAGTCTTGCCGTCTAGTCCTGCTTGAGTAGCAGTAAGCCATGTGTTAACGACAAGGCTTGTTCCGGCGTCAAGTTTATAGGGTTGAGACGACATATAGATATTATGGATGCCGTTTAAGAGAGTAGTCGTCGAAACCTGAGTGGCTTGCTGGCCAGCACCTCGTGGTGCTCCCATAGCATCGGAAGCAACCGAGTACATGGACATTCGTGCTTGGTGGTTAGCCATGTTGAACTCAATGAATCGTGTTGTCCTTCCGGACAACAACGACAGGCCTACACTCCGGAATCAACTCTCAACGATTGGAGCACACCGGTATAAAAGACAGGTCCGAATCAAGCAAGTCCTTCCGCTTTTGATATACACGTAAGGATATTGAAAGCTCAGTATAGTATTGACGAGTTCGACGGGGAGAGGGAGCGAATGTATGTCGAATAGATCGGGATGATAAGAGTATCGGGGGGGACAAGGAAGGGGTTCGCTATGCAAGAGACTGAATAGCGAATGACATAGATTACTTGTTCTATTCCCCGGGTGTTATAATGCAATTACAAGTAATAGTAATTATTAGAAGCGATAGGCTATCGTATCACCAAAGCGAGTGAGGTGACAAGAAGATTGAAAACAAGAGAAGCGACGACAAAGTTGAGTCTTCCAACGAGAAGACAGTGAAACAGGTAGATACTGTGGGATAATCCTTCCTCTACAGTTGAAGTCAGGAAAATAATGGGCAGATCGGAGCAACCGTAAAAGAGTACATAATACAGTGCGAATGGTTGTCTTGGCAAGGAACTAGGAATGGTCTAGCGTGTATCTAATTTTTGCTTCCCCTGAAGAGGCTCTTTAGAAGCCGCAGGTGGTCTAGAGATACGAAGTAACTAACGCTAACAGATGACCGTCGATTTCTGGTAGGGAAAGTGATAGTTCCCATTTTCCATCGAGGCGCGCTGATCCTTCTCTCTCTTTTTTTTCTGACCCTAACAGCTGGGAAACCCCCTGTCTTTTACACTGGGCCATCCGCCCCAATTCCCTATTTCATCACTACCGCAAGGATCTCATCAGGGAATTTACAAGCGATCGCTACTGATTGATCGCTGATCGAATGCAGACACACACTGGAATTCGTAGTGAGCTCGAACACTAACGTATTCCCCCAGTCTCCCCCCGACTCCAGTGCACATGCACAATTCATCGGGAAGGAATTGACGTGGCAGTAGCAGACAAATAGCATTGCAGATAATTCGTTGGTTGTTTATGGCATGATACATTGGCATGGGATGATTCTGGTTTTACACGAGTAGCCCTGTGAACCTGCCCGTGTTTGGGCCGTTTGGGCCGTTGGTGAGGAGAGCGGGGGGCCGAAATACGAAGAGGCCAAATGGGGACGACAGGACTCGGCAAGTCGATAGCCTTCTCGAACCTGTTTGCACCACTTTTATTGGCTATCTTTGTCTCATTCCTCGATCGCCACAGCCACAAGCATAATGCACACACCACATTAATACGAGAATAACCCTCTGTCATCATTTTCCTTCTTTGTTAAGCCGAGTTATGCTCAACCAGCCAGAGATCTCATCATTCGTGTTCAATGCTTGGTCAAGATCTATGAATAACAACGGTAGCATACAACAGTAAGGAATGGTTTAAACAGTGAGCGCTGGGCAAGTGCTGGCGGGTGTTAGTCCAGTCTGGTCCTCGGCTCGCGAATAACCTTAATATTGTACCCGATTAACAAAAGCTTGATGACGGGAGTTATCTTTTCTGTTAACTCTATTTCTGATAACTCTATATCTGATAACTTGCGTTGCCTGCGGCACGTCAGTCGCCGACAAGCTTAAGAGCGTATCATCCCCTGAATTTGCATTGGTTGCTACCTACACTGAATATCTACTTGTGTATCTAAAATATGCCACAATACAGTTTTCACTGCACATCTCGGTCTGATCTACTACCCCTCTTACGTCGTCGGGAATAGGAAATGCAATGATCAACTTCTATCAAGGAAATTACCCCATGTACCTATCAACCTGTCCATAGTTACTCTCTCGTCAGCGGCTAGTCATCACTTATTTTCACAGCTCGAAAGTTTAGATAAACATCTAGAAAGCATTGTTCGTATCTTTCTTTGTTGGAGGGGCTGAGTTACAACAGGTGATATCAATGGTCACCACAGGCACAGGATATTCCTTCAGAGATGGACCATAAACATGCAGCAAGCCACCTGCACTTTCTTCCTAGAACAACCATAAACCAATAATTGATGAACCCCCGAAGCGCACAAGTGTGTGTCACCATGCAGGGTGTTCTTGGTTAAGTAGTAGTTGTCCGATCAGTCAGATCAATGACAAGCTGTCGAACCTACCATACCCTGTGGTTCATATAAACAGTGGCGTCAATTTTAACTTGAGATCAACTAGTCAATGTGGACAATAGCAAGTAAGTTTGTTGACTCTATCCAAGACACACAGGTATGAAAAAATAAGTACAAATGATACTAGTGCTGTCGCGACGCCTCTATCCCGTTGAAATTGCAACCACGCGCCAATTAGCACGCATGACATATCAAGAATGAGAAAGTAAACAGAAACAACCCTTATTTTGTATACATATTTTATTCCCTGTCGTCTTTTATTCATTCAGTCAGTTTGTTCAGTTTTTTTTTTTGTTTCAATGCCGGAATTATGGAGGAATTCCGGTTTGATGAAAAACAACATACCGCGGTAGACTAACATCGCTAGTTTCTCTCAGCCCTGGCGCAATGCTGTCATTGGTTCCAGGATACCGACAAAATTGCAAGTGCCCATTAGGTATCTATGTATTTTGAGCTTGCAAATCATTCAGATTCTCATACCCCTGCCTCCACTGGCTCCGTATAAATGCTAGGTATGGGTCAGATTCTAGATCTGGCAGTCTTAGGTTAGGGAGCAGCGTCTTCTTGAGTGGTGTTTCTACGCAGTCTTGATTGAAGTTTATACCAATTTTGACAGGGAAAGCAAAGATCAAAAAAAGATGTCCATCGTAAGAATTAGGGGATGAGGCTTGTATGAGACTAGCCCATACCTAATGGAGGTTATCCCCATCTAGCGCTCAACCTGCAGGTATCCAAGAAAATTCCGGGCGGTTCGATCGATGTTCGTGAGACCAGCTAACGTGCACTAGGCGTCGGGATAAGTTACTGTGCAGGATACGGTGTACATGACATAGGTGAATTCGCCCTTCACTCCACCTGCACCACGCACAGAACTTCAATGATGTACTTATATTTGATGGTGTACCTTAAAAAGTATGTATATAGGTAGTTGCCTACATATTGCTCGTTACGAGCTACAAACAGGAAAGTGCAGATATAATATGTACCTCGTAGTGTGTCAGCGGGTCACAGCGCACCTCCCTAAGACTTCGTATGGTCTTCCACCCGCTCCTCGGGAATCCCTGTAAGCTAGCCAAACCGGGTACTTATGCAAACTAATGGTAAGCAAAACTGTGCACTGTACGGCATGTACCTGGATTAGTTGTACAAAAATAAACTGCCCAAGGGCAGAGCCGGTCCTGAACCCAAGTCCCCTTTCATCTGAACCATCCACCCAAGAAGCAACATCGGAGAGAGCCTCAGTTTTTGGCTTTCCCTTGTTCCCGTTTGTTTCCCTTCGCTTTTCATTTTGCTACTACGCTCGTTTCTGTATGCTACTATACACTCGCTACGCATAACTTGGATTCCTATCCTATACAGTTCGTAGCCTACTGGTTCATCGATCAACATTTGGCGGAAATAAGAGACGTCTATTGTCGTTCGCCCTTGTAAACTTTTGATAACCAATTCCAATTCCTGCCGTCGAACAGTGTATCTCACCTGGATATCCTTGGAGCGTCACTTTGACGCTGAACGACTCCTTTTGAGTAGCCATCTCGTTGATAGGCGCCATCCTTTGGCCCTTCATCTAACATGGCTCTCAATCTCCCATCTATGGGTGGGAGCGGAGGTGCTCATACCCAACCCTCGTTGCCCTCTTTACCTGCCCATCTCCAATCCGATACTCACTTGACAGCACACCTTGCCAGTCGTTTCCATGTATCCATTCCGACGGCCCGTTTATCCTCCCATGCACTCATCTCCCTTAACACGTATACCACGTCGACAAAGGGTCTTGATGGAGGTAAAGAAGGAAGCGCCATGGCCGGCGCTGAGGATATGGCCGACAGGGCCTTTCTTAGATTAGGCCATCGCACAGAAAACCAAGCAGTGTTATTCCTGTATGTCGACCCCATGGAACATCAAGTGTTAGGGAAGAAATAGCTAATAGTAAAATTTTAGGGGCGAATCCGGCTCCGGCAAAACCACGATTCGATCCCATCTTTTAACATCACTTTTGAACAAATCTTCCACACCTCTATCCACCAAGATCTCATTGGCCGCCTATGTCTTCGATACCCTCACAACCACAAAGACAGCGACGACACCAACAGCTTCTAAAGCCGGTCTTTTCTACGAACTCCAATATGATACCGCGTCAACCACCAACCCCCTCCTAATCGGTGGCAAGCTATTAGATCATCGTCTAGAAAGAAGTCGCATCACCGACGTACCGACGGGAGAGCGTAACTTTCATGTGTTGTACTATCTTCTTGCCGGAACAAGCGAAGCCGAAAAGACCCATCTTGGTATTGATACCCCAAGAGACGCAGCCGGGCACAGACGGTGGAAGTATCTCGGCCACCCCACACAGCTCAAAGTAGGAATTAACGATGCCGAGGGATTCCAGCTCTTCAAAACAGCTCTACGGAAATTGGAATTTCCCAGGAGCGAAATTGCTGAGGTTTGTCAAATCTTAGCCTGTATCTTACATATCGGACAGCTCGAGTTCGAAACGACTGCGAGTACCACGGCTACCGGTGACGATAGCGGTGGTTTCTCCCACGAAGGTGGTCAGAACATCACCGCCGCACGAAATAAGGATGTATTAGGTATTATTGCTGCCTTCCTGGGGGTCAGTTCGCAGGATCTTCAAAACACTATGGGATACAAAACCAAGATGATCCATCGCGAACGCGTAACGGTCATGTTGGACCCTACGGGGGCCCGTGCCAATGCCGACGAATTGGCTAGGACCCTATATTCTCTCCTGGTAGCGTATGTTATTGAAAACATTAACCAGAAGATATGCGCTCCCGAGGAATCGATCGCAAACACAATCAATATTATTGATTTTCCTGGCTTCTCCCAGCAGTCATCCACTGGATCCGCGCTCGACCAACTTCTTAATAACGCTGCCGTTGAGTCACTATACAACCTAACTCTTCAAAACTTTTTTGATCGTAAGGCAGATATGTTGGACACTGAAGAAGTCGTGGTACCAGCTACAAGTTATTTCGATAATTCAGATGCTGTCAAAGGACTTCTCAAGCCTGGAAATGGTTTACTCAGCATACTGGACGACCAAACCCGACGCCATCGTACAGATATGCAACTCCTCGAAAGCTTGAGGAGGCGATTTGAGGGTAAAAACCCAGCAATTAATGTAGGTTCCGCAACGGCCAGACTACCTGGAAGCAACTTCCTATCGGAAAATACCGCAGCATCTTTCACAGTCAAACACTTCGCGGGTGAAGTCGACTACCCAATCAAGGGGCTTGTTGAGGAGAACGGCGAAGTTATATCTAGTGACGTAATGAACTTGATTAAGTCAAGTAAGAGTGAATTCGTTACTCGACTCTTCGGCCAGGAGGCTCTTCAAACGGTTATGCATCCTCAAGAGAAGACAACTGTTATGCAAGCATCAGTCAGCTCCAAGCCAATGCGCGCCCCAAGTGTTATGTCAAAGAAGAACTCTCGATCAATGGGATCTCGGAGACCACGTCGACAGGAATCCCCTGAAGACTTCACCAGCGAAGCTGGAGATCACAAGGTCGACCCTAGGAAATCCAGCATGCATCACTCCGAGCAAGGAGCCTCTGGGCAATTCTTGTCTTCCCTTGAGAATGTGAAACAGGCCATTACGGCGCCAAACACGAATGTCTATTTCGTATTTTGCTTGAAGCCTAACGATAGACGAATTGCGAACCAATTTGACAGCAAATGTGTCCGCATGCAAGTGCAAACGTTTGGTATCGCCGAAATTAGCCAGCGCCTGAGGTCCGCAGACTTCAGCTTATTCTTACCATTCGGCGAGTTCCTAGGCCTTGCCGATGCCGAGACGATTCTTGTCGGCAGCGAGCGTGAGAAAGTTGAAGCCGTCGTTCAAAGTAAGCAGTGGCCCAGTAACGAGGTACAGATCGGTTCTACAGGTGTGTTCCTCAGTGAGCGGTGTTGGATGGAGATTGCGCAACTAGGCGATGGTTCCTCGGCCCTAAATAGGTTTGCATCCGAGGCTGGCGATGGATTAAGTCCTGGCGATTTGCCATTCGGTGCCTCGAAAGAGGGATTGGTGGCCGGCAATCAGCCATATTCTGATAAACCACGAAGCGGATATTTCGGTAGTGGAGATATAGATGGCCGTTCTGACGCTGGGGTTTCCGCCTTTGGAGCCGGTGATATGTTCAAGAATCTGGACACCAGAGAACAGATGGCTGAGCGTGGAAATGAGAAATCGCTAGTGGAAGTTGAAGAATACAAGGACAGTCCCAGTCGAAAGCGGTGGGTCTTCATTGTCATGTTCTTAACCTGGTTCATCCCCGACTTCCTCATCCGCTGGATGGGTCGGATGTCTCGCAAAGATGTCCGGCAGGCCTGGCGTGAAAAGGTGGCTATCAACATGATGATTTGGTTCAGCTGTTTGGTTGCCGCCTTTTTCATCATGCTCTTCCCGCAGCTTGTCTGTCCCAAACAATATGTTTTCAGTTCCGAAGAACTTTCAGCCTACAATGGTAAAGATGGAGCTGACTCTTACGCGGCTATTCGTGGGCAAGTTTTCGATATCGGCAATTATGCTCCGAGTCACTATCCGCCATATCTCCCCTCAAAGTCCTTGACGCAGTATGCTGGACTCGATATTACGGCCTTGTTCCCTATTCAAGTATCGGCTCTTTGCCGAGGCAAGGACGGTACAGTCAACCCTGCAGTGACACTAGATTATAAGTCGACAAATATTACCGGTTCGGCAAACGTCATCAATAGTCAGGATTTGAATGCTCATTACCACGATTTCCGATCCTTCACCTCTCTCCCTCAACCCTTTTGGTTTTATGAGAGGATGCAAAAGATGAAGCCATGGAAGAAGGGTACGATTGGTTACTCTCCAGAATATGTTGCCACTCTCGGCGGCAAGCAAAATTCAATTGCTATACTTAACGGCCGCGTGTACGATCTGACTAAGTATCTCGTGGGCGGCCGTCACGTCGTCGTTAGAGAGGGCGAAGACCTTCCAACCGACCCTACGATCGTAGATTTCATGGACGATCAGGTTGTTGACCTTTTTCAGCAAATGAAGGGTACCGATGTGACCAAACAATGGAACTCCCTTGATATCGATGCCGGTCTCCGCAGCCGCATGCAGCTATGTCTCGATAATCTCTTCTACGTCGGTGATGTCGATACGCGAAATTCCGTTAAGTGTCAGTTCGCCAATTACCTTGTTCTCGCTGTCTCTATCCTGATTTGCACTATAATCGGCTTTAAGTTTCTTGCTGCCCTTCAGTTTGGAGGCAAAAATATGCCGGAGAATTTGGATAAGTTTATCATGTGTCAAATTCCTGCATATACCGAAGACGAAGAATCTCTACGTCGTGCTATTGACTCGGCTGCTCGTATGCGATATGACGACAAACGCAAATTGCTTGTCGTTATCTGTGACGGTATGATTATTGGTCAGGGTAACGATAGGCCAACACCTCGCATCGTCCTCGATATTCTCGGCGTTTCTGAGACCGTTGATCCCGAACCGCTCAGCTTTGAATCTCTCGGTGAAGGTCTCAAGCAACACAACATGGGTAAGGTCTATTCTGGCCTGTACGAGGTGCAAGGTCACATCGTTCCTTTCTTGGTTGTCGTCAAAGTCGGTAAGCCATCAGAGGTTTCTCGCCCCGGAAATCGTGGTAAGCGAGATTCGCAGATGGTCACGATGCGTTTCCTCAACCGCGTTCACTACAATCTGCCTATGAGCCCTATGGAGCTTGAGATGTATCACCAAATCCGAAATATCATTGGTGTTAATCCCACATTCTACGAATTTACGCTTCAGATCGATGCCGACACAGTAGTCGCTCCCGACTCAGCAACACGCATGGTTTCCGCGTTCCTCGACGATACAAGATTAATCGCTGTCTGTGGCGAAACAGCCTTAACAAACGCAAAGTCTTCATTCATTACTATGATCCAGGTCTACGAATACTACATATCGCATAATTTGATCAAGGCCTTCGAGAGTCTGTTCGGTAGTGTAACCTGTTTACCCGGCTGTTTCTCCATGTACCGCATCCGAGCGGCCGAGACGGGCAAGCCACTCTTTGTCAGTCGCGAGGTCGTTGAAGATTACTCTACAATTCGTGTCGATACCTTACATATGAAGAACTTACTTCACCTAGGTGAAGATCGTTATCTAACCACCCTCCTCCTCAAGTATCACTCAAAATATAAGACCAAGTATATCTTCAGCGCTCATGCTTGGACCATCGCGCCCGATTCCTGGCAAGTTTTCTTGTCACAGCGTCGTCGTTGGATCAACTCAACAGTACATAACTTGGTGGAACTTATTCCTATGGCACAGCTTTGTGGTTTCTGCTGCTTCAGTATGCGATTCGTCGTGTTCGTTGATCTACTGTCGACAGTCGTCCAGCCTGTGGTTATAGCATACATCGTATACCTCATCGTTCTAGTAACTACTTCGAAGAGTGTTATACCGATAACAGCTTTCATCATGCTTGGCGCTATATACGGTCTCCAGGCAATTATCTTCATTGTCCGTCGCAAGTGGGAAATGATCGGATGGATGCTTATGTACATAGTTGCCGTTCCGGTTTTCTCATTCGGTCTGCCTCTATATTCCTTCTGGCATATGGATGACTTCAACTGGGGTAATACTCGTGTTGTCGCTGGAGAAAAGGGCAAGAAGATTGTCGTCACAGATGAGGGCAAGTTTGACCCTGCCTCGATCCCGCGAAAGAGGTGGGAAGAGTACCAGGCCGAGCTGTGGGACGCCCAAACCAGCCGAGGAGATGACGTGCACTCCGAAGTCAGCGGTTTCAGTTATGCCACCAAGCAGGGATTGAACGTTGGTGGAGCTGAGTATTACACGCCATCACGACCTGGTTCCACCACTGGTATGGTCCCTCCATACGACTTAAAGAACCCTAACCAGCTCAGCCGTATGTCGTTTGCCCCGACCGAGAACCGAATGAGCCAATTCGGCGGCTCGCAGTTCCTGGGCAATCAGATGCAAGATGTAGAGATGTCCAACCTAGCAGGCATGCCAAGTGATGATGCGCTACTCGCAGAAATACGCGACATCCTGCGTACAGCGGATCTGATGACCGTAACGAAGAAGGGTATTAAGCAGGAATTGGAGAGGCGGTTTGGTGTTCCTCTTGATGCCAAGCGATTATACATTAATAGTGGTATGTCTCTCTTATTTGCCCCATTGCAACAACGTAAACACTAACAAAAATACAGCGACTGAGGCCTTGTTGACTGGTCAGTTATAGAGACTGGTTAATCTGTGATACAATATTACGGTTTCTACTATTATATTTCTGCATATACTTGTATGGCCATGTTTCCACTATTTATATAATACTGCTGCATTACATATTATTTGAGGGGAGTAACTTGCCACAGGCCAGATATGGGTTGGTCAGGAAATTCATCGGAGGTTGGGAGTCAACAAAAGCAGCATAAGCAAATCACTCTTGGTTAATGGCCAAGTTGAAGTGGTGCCCGATATTGACGCGTACGCAATAATAATGGGAATAATATTGTTTAACTATTAGTCTTATATCACTTTGATCAATACGTAGCGAAAGAGATCGGAGTCTTGGTTCTTCAAACCGTAATGACTTAAGTGAGTGGTCGCATCGCGGCCCTAATGTCTTCTTTCCTGAATTAGTAGGTACTAAATCAAACACAACTACCGGTAGTAATCATTATCAACAGTTACGAATGATTTTCTTATACTTCTTGTACTGATATGGCGTATTGAGAATAACTTAAACGCGACCGCTCACTACTCCATACCTAACCAGGCCAAGTACAGCCCCTAGAAGTATGGCAACCGGCGGCGCAACGCCGAAGTAACGTCCCCCAACATAGGCGGTCGCAGTCACGATCACCCACCAAGGATCATCACCAAGACTCTTCCCAGACTGAAAGCCTTCATCAATATAGCCTACCTGCCAAATCCTATAAACAGCCGTATAGATCAATCCAACAGCGCCAGCGTTAATACCTCTCACCCCGGATTTTACCCAGCGTCTGCTTCGTAACACCCTCCAGATTCCCATCGTGCCGTGGACCAGAACCATCCCAGGGAAAAAAATACCACAGAAAGCGACAATTGCTCCAGCGAAAGAAGGATAGCCCTGATTAATAGCGGTTAAACCACCCAGGAATACGGCAAAGTTGAAATTTGGACCCGGAAAGGCCTGAGCGAGGGCAAGACCAATGAGAAAGTCGCGAGGACTAACCCAACCCTGCGCTACAACGTATTCCCTGAGAAGCGGGATCACGACCGGTCCGCCGCCGAAAATGATTGTACCAGCGAGATAAAGGTTTGCAAAGAGTCTGTATAATACCGGTAAGTCGGGTAAAGCTCCTCGGAGGACCATGACGACGATGAATGTAGCGAAGAAGGCCGATATTATCGCAGTGCCGGATTTCCATGAGAACTCAAGGAAATACCCAGGCGGGATAATGCGTGGCTCCGAATCTCTTGTTCCATTTCCATCTTGATCATCGAGAGATACGCCAGAGTTGTCCGTTTCTCTCGAGCCGTCTTCGGTATGAGTTGCGCTTCCCTCCGGATGTGCAGACTCCCTGATTCTCATGAAAGCATTTTTCATGGCTAGCCAAAGCTGATGTATCCAACGATAGTCATATACGACAGCAGTGCACGCGGCAGAAATCATAAGGACCGGGAAGTACCATAGCGCATTGTATAACATTCCCGCCGCAGCAGCTAGGAAGACGAGGATTCTAGTAAGCTTATCTGTGATAGCTTTATTGGAGAGGTCGATGGCAGCCAGAGCAATAATGCCGACTGTGGCAGCGTTAAGTCCTGAGAGCAAAGCGTATACTGCACGAGGAAGAGCCTCGCCGATGTTAGAGACACCAATAGAGAGGCCAAACATGCCCAACGCTCCAGGTAAACTATTTTTATTCATTAATGCTCCCCTTATGGACGGGACTTTAAACGTCTTAGGTTGAGGACTTACCTCCAGATGAAAAAGGCGAGAATGGCACCAAGGAACCCATCTTGAATCAGATTTACACAATAGAGCATCTTCGTACTGGCAGGACCGGAGAGAGCTTGGCAGATACTGAAGAGCTCCTGGTACTGGAACATGATGTTAGCTTGTCCTCGCAGGCCGCGTGGGGATATTGACTTACCACCTGTTCATCAACCCAAGTGAGTTTTGACACGAACTTATCGTGAAACTACAATGATCATTAGTTGGACTCTTTCACCAGTTAAGAAGTCATGAGAGCTTCAGAGACATACGATCCTGAAGTGAACCGGCGGTCCTCCGAACGAGGTGAACCCGAGGTGCCAATTCACCCTCAGCGTCTTCCAGCTTCGACGCGCGACTCTCCATCCCGCTTCTTCCCACGAATTAGATATCATCATGAATAATGAACCGATCGCAAAACCTAACTATCATCACTGAAGTAGGTATAGATTTAAGGGCAGCCTGTAGAAGAAATAGGGAGTCATACTCGGTAAAATACCGGATTGAAAAATAAATCCAGAGTCATCTGCAGGGGTGCGAAGTCCAATTGCATTGCTTAATAGGGGCTTGGTATTTGCTCTTTGGGGAAAGATGTAGCTAGCTCCAGCCAAGCCGGTCTAGCTTCCATCACGACATTGGTTTGTAGCTTTTCAGTAAGTTAAACTTTTGGCAGGAATGGTAATTTTCCCCAGTCCACTTCGTTCCTGTCTATATTCTATCGTTATGTTCTTCGAAAAGCCGAAGACTATCAGGAGTGTTATAGTATTACCTTTGAAATAAGACAAAGCGAGAAATGTCGATTCTATAAGTACATTTCTTGGATAACTATCTCAAACATAAGGTGAAAGCTTTTTAAAGAAGTATTTCCATTACTATTTCTACGGTTACCTAGTACTAATTCTTGGGATCATGAGTAGTAAGTAGGTGATCTTTCCGACCTGTTTATGCTTACCTACTTTTTCAGGCATAAACCAGAAAGTATAGACATCCTGCTTTAAGATGTGTTTATTCCTTGGTATTTCATGCATGTATAAAAATGGTGTAGTAGTGCAACGTGCCATGCTGAATAGGTAGATATCTACTCAGAGAGCCTTCGTAGCTTGTAAGTAAATCATATCTCTTATCTTCTCATTTCCACACATATATTACACTCGCTACGATGCTTAGCTGGCTCTATCTGTATTGTTTTTATTTTTTTTTAAAAATTTTTTTTTGTCATCGACTAGATAAAAGTTTATTGTAGGATACTTTGACATGCCATGCTGGGGATCCAGCGGTTATATTCAATTTGTGCCCTTTTAGGAGTAGAAAGGGGGGAAGGAATGTAAAGACGGTATTCTAGTTTATAGTTGCACATCTTCATCAATATAAGCAACTCTTATAGAAGTTTTGAAATGGGCTTAGAACTATTGGCAGTACGGGCCGCAATTATTGTTTATTGGTTTGTACCTCGTGGTAGTTTACTAAAGTCCTATATTTAATAATAATCTTTCTAATTGATTGTCAAGGAAACATACGAATGGGATTCTCTCACAGTTTCGATCTCTGTCCCCCCACCTCTGTTCTGGGAAACCCATAGAGCAAGCCGAGAGAGGCATACGCTACGTGCTAAAAGCCGCCAAGGATACAGCGAAGCTCGATACCACCCGGCGGCAAAAGTGGTCGTACTACGGGTCCATACAAGGGATCCGGGGTACGCTTTGGCCCCTGAATGGCTGTGCCACAGCTGAAATGTAACAGTGGGTAGCTACAAGGTATTTCAGCAAGGTCAATCATAAGATGCTTCCTATGGCATCATTAATTGTTAAACTGAAACTGTTACTCTCTTTATTCGACTTATCTTAGACTCAAACGCTGACATCTAAACATATTTTTCAGCATTTATTTATGAACTATTATCACAATTATACACAACCCACTCATGCTACCCTGTAACCGAAGAGATGAAAAAGGATGTTAACGCGACCAATGAGCCCTACCCGGAAAATCCGCAACTGGGACAATATAATGTTGCGTCTACTGAGTTAGGTCAGGAGCCAGCCAACAGGTTAGGAGAGGGATTGGGATATAACTCCTACAATAACAGTAGCACCGAGAACCGAATTGTTGGCTCTAGTAGCAGAAACTCGGCGTATGATAGCCTCCTTATGGCGCCGTCGAACGACCCAGGACCAGAAGTAGCGTTCGAAGGCAATGAGAAGAATCCTGCGGCCAAGGGCTCTGGACGGCGGTTATTTAGGAGCTGGAAATGGGAGATAGGCGCATGCTTTCTCAGTCTCGCCAGTATCGCATCCATAATAGCCGTTCTGTCTGTCGAAAATCATAAGCCCCTGGATCAGTGGGCTTGGAGTATAGGTCCGACAGCTGTAGTATCTTTCCTCGCAGCACTCGCCAAATCCTCGATGCTGGTGGCTATAGCCGAAGTTCTCAGTCAACTCAAGTGGCAGCATTTTTATGGCCAGACGCATCCTTTGATTGACCTTGAGCTCTTTGACGGGGCTAGTCGAGGACCACTAGGGGCCTTCGAACTCATACGGAGGAAAAATATTCGGACGCTGCTTGGATCCTCGGCTGCAATTGTTGTCATCGTGTCACTCCTTGTCGACCCGTTCGTGCAGTTAGTCTTCGAATTTCCCGCTCTTTCCCATCCAGATTCAACTGCCAAGGCCTTTTTAAATTACACACAAGTATACGATCCGAATGGGTACATTATGGACGCCCATCTTACGGGGACTACAGGTGAGTAAAACATTCACATTATGACTATTTCATTATATGATTTGAGTGGCGATTGTGGCCAGCCTTATATATTTCGTTGTTGGTAGCGGGGTGCTGTAGGTATCTCATTTACCTACCAAGATAGGGGGCTAACTGGTATTGAATCATAGCGTCTGCTGTCAATGCACAGATGCAAGCAGCAATTATCAAAGCGGTTTCTGAACAACCGCAACCACCTGCGGCAAGCTGCAGCACTGGAAACTGTACGTGGCCCTCTATCACTACGCTTGGTGTCTGCGCCGACTGCACAGATGTTACCCAGGATGTCAATATAACTTGTCCGGGCCGGACAGAGGAGAATCGTGGACAGTATCAGTGTGACTACGGTATGCCGTCCGGAGGCAATACATCCAGCTTCATATTTCGTGCCGGTGCTTCGGGCGATTTTTTCCCTACAAGATGGAATTCTTCGGCCCTTTCTATCGGCGATCGTCTAGGAGACGAAGGTTCGGATGCTCTCTTGACCTACATAGAAGCCATCCAAATCAAAGGGGCGTTCGACTCTGATAGTGACGACATATCCACGATACTTCGGCAGCCAACTGCTTGGACGTGTAGCTTCGCCTTTTGCACCAAGACCTATGACAGTTTAAGTATGACGAACGGGGAAATGAAACTTTCAAAACCAACCGAAGATCTCATGGTGCTCGGTGGCCAGAGTACCGGTGAAAATACACCTGTCAGCGGGGATAGTATTACTGGCATAGCTTCCTACCAAGACCTCAAAGTCAACTCTGGCTCATCTTCGGGGAAGACGTACCGCATCAACCGCGCAGATTATGCGAACCTGGCAAACTACCTCACGGAGCTCTTTTCTACCGGGTGGGGCGAAAGGGGGTTCGGGGCATCGAGTAGCGTACGGCAGCCCGCGGCACCAAACTTGGGATGGGCGCTCTCCGAAGCCGAGAACCTCACACAGGTAGTTCAGAGCATTGCCGAAGGCATGACGGAAATGATCCGAAACAGCCGCAACAGCACGCCGATAACAGGAGAAGCGCTCCGGACTCAGGTCTACATTGAAGTCCAATGGGGATGGATGGCGTTACCACTTTCCCTAATCGTGTTAAGTCTTTTCCTCATCACGGTCATGGTCGTAAGGACTTACAAGAGTGACTTACCCGTCTGGAAGAGCTCCAGCATAGCCCTACTTTCACACAAGGTAAATGGCTGGGCCCCTGGAGCTGGGACTGTCCGGGAGACTTCTGCGCTACAGGAACAGGCGAAGGATATATCAGTCACGCTGTCAAACGACTCGGAGGATATGAAATTTGTAAAGAGCTGACCAATATGGAACGACTACGATTACGATTACGGTAACGAGCTTATGAAATAGATCTCATATCTATCATAGCATTAACTATGAAATATAAAATGTTTACTTATTAGCCATGTCTTCTACTAGTCAGGCATTCTCATTGCTGATGAAATCTTAATACGGAAACTAAAGATGGGCTTCGAATGTCCAAAAGTGATCTATTATTTCGGATAGATGCGAAGACTTGTCAAGGGTTTGATTAAATAGGCGTGTAAGGGGCTAGAATGGCCTATGCCAAGTGAATGAAGTCAAGATTTCTCCAACATTTTTGGGTTCACGGTTTTCTATACGAGGTAGTACCCGCTGATGCCTTATAAAGCACAGAAACGACCTTATTAATCATGGAAATATAGAGTTGGCTACATATAGGCCTCCAACGTGCAGATTTCTCCTGCAAAAGCTAGACTCGGCTCACCTTCAAGAATCAGTGGTGTAGCCACACTCCCGCGAGCAATTCTACCATTTCCATTATGAAAGTCTCTACTACCGTGTATAAGACCGTTGCTTTCTTCCAATATGCGACTTTGACAACCTGTGCGAAGCTTTTGACTGGTGGGACGATTGTCGCATTCGATGATAGGACCCAACAACTCCGGGTGATCCGTGAAGGATCGCTTCTCATCGAAGGAGACCAGATCACATCAGTTTCTGATAGTGTAACTCCTGGCACTATCCCAACAGATACTGAAGTGATAAACTGTACCGGTAACATTATCACCCCCGGATTTATCGACACACACCGTCATGGGTGGCAGACCGTTTTCAAGACACTCGGCTCCAATACAACATTAGCCGAGTATGCTGAACGATATAGCTCACCTGTATCTCAGCCCCTATTTACTCCCGACGACTTATATATCAGTCAGCTAGCAGGTTTATACGAGGCGCTTAACGCTGGGGTGACAACGATACTCGACCATGCCCATCTCACCTGGACGCGCGAGCATGCTACTGCAGGCTTGAATGCCTCCATTGATAGTAATGCCAGGGTGTTTTTCGCCTATGAGTTCCAGAATTTCCCTGGTTTCAGCGTCCAGGACCAGATCCGCCACTGGCGTGAATTGAGCCCGACAACCTCAAACAACCTCACCACACTAGTAGTGGCGTATGATGGCTGGTTAGAAGATCCGCAGGACCCAGATACCGTTGCAGTAATAAATCTTGCTTTGTATGCTACCACCTCCTAATCCCGGGCCAACTTGGACTAACTGATATAATAGAGAGAATAAGGTTAAAGCTCTTACAACCCATCATGTGGGAGGACCTTGGCTATGTGCGTATAGATGTTGCGTTTTCCGAGACGCAAGTACTGACTCATTTGCCAGCGGTTAACACACCTGAACTCCTCTACCAGTTGGGAATACTTAATACCAGCATACCTATCGTGCTCTCTCACGCTTCTCAAATCAGCGCCAAAAGTTCTGATCTACTGCGACAGACGAATCAGTATATATCCATAACCCCCGAAAGTGAAATGCACTATGGTCATCTCCATCCGACGAGCCATCTAATCTCAGATCAAGCCTCGTTAGGTGTAGACACGCACTTCACCTTCTCAACGGATATCCTGACGCAGGCACGCCTTTGGCTGCAGAGTACCCGCGCCCGTTTATACAAGGGAGCAATAGACAACTGGCAGATACCTGCTAACAACCCCATGTCCGTCAACCAGGCTTTCCTCCTAGCGACCAGGAACGGCGGCCTGGCGCTCGGCCGCCCCGACCTGGGTGTCATTAAGCCGGAAGCGAAAGCCGACATCCTGGTATGGGACGGGCGTTCCCCTGGAATGTTGGGGTGGGCGGATCCGATCGCGGCTGCGATCCTTCACGCCAACGTGGGAGACATCAAAGACGTCATCGTAGGCGGCGAGTTCAGAAAACGCGACGGGAAACTCGTTGTTGAGGACTATGCTGGAGTGCAAGATCGGTTCCTACAGAGTGCCAGACACATCCAGGCTAAATTAAAGGAAGTTCCAATACCTGTGCCGGAGGGTCGTTTTATGGGAGGCTCCCCGTTTGCGCCGGTCTTGGAGGTTGATACCCAACGTGGTGAAGGTACGGGGTATGGCCCAGTATATGTTTGAAGACAGCTTGAGACAGTAAGAAAATCTTATTGGCGTACACTAATTACACCGCTTTTTAAAGCAAGAGTCTAGATTACGTCGTCTGTTCGTGGCTACTTTGTGTTGGGGGGTGTTTTTATGTTGGGGATCAACTAAATGTCTAAAACATAGGCGATTTTCTCTTTCAAGAGTGATATGACCGCACTGCACGGGGCGGGACCGGGTTAGGTAATTCCACCGTTCCGGTGTTACACTACGGCGCTACTGGTAGGTGCTACATAGCCTCCTCGACCGATGAGCCCCTTGTACTTGTAACCACTATAATTACAGCATATAAGCCACCATAACGCACTGTAGTTATAGTGGCTTTAGTAGATAAGTTCGCTATAGTTATAGCGATATCCATGTCAGTCGGATGAATTTCCATCCGTTTCTTTTTCTTTTCATCGGGTTTGTAGGTACTATTTGGTATCCGTCGCCGGACGAGGGGCCAAATTAGCCGTTGAATTCATAATCACCATATTCTCCGACGAATACTATAAGACGTCTAATCCACATCACTCTTCACTATGTTATATAGAATGTCTGAATTATGGAAACAATATAGGTCGCCATGGCACAGAAACGAACCGTCCTAATCACCGGCTGCTCGGATGGTAGTCTAGGCTCGTCACTCGCTCTCGCCTTTCATGATGCCGGATGGCGCGTTTTCGCAACAGCTCGCAACCTTTCTAAATTAAAGAAAGCCCAAGCTGCCGGCATTGAGACTATACAGCTCGATGTTTTGTCCGACGAGTCCGTGGCGGACGGTGTTGCTAAAGTCAAGGAACTCACCGGCGGTTCTCTCGATATCCTCGTCAACAATGCCGGCGCCGGACATCCTTCGCCTGTGTTAGACATTGATATCGAGAAAGCACGCCAAACATTTGACTTAAACGTCTTCTCTCTGATCAGGGTGACACGCGCTTTCATCCCGCTCCTAATCAAGTCGGGTGGCATAGTGGCCAACAACACATCACTTTCGTCGGTATTGACCGGTGCGGTTCCCCTCCAAGGCTCCTACAATGCGTCTAAAGCCGCTGCCGCAAGTCTTACCGAAATGATGCGGTTGGAGCTAGCGCCTTTCGGAGTGAAGGTAATAAACTTGATGACCGGCTCTATATACTCGACCTTTTTCGAAAACGTACCTACTACCACTCTGCCCCCTGACTCGCTATATAATCTCGCTAAGGAGAGCATCGAGAAGGCCATGGTAGGAGACGGAACTCTTAAGAATGCCACCGACCCGAACCAATGGGCAAGAGAGGTCGTTAAGGATCTCACTCGATCTCACCCGCCCTATTGGATATGGCGTGGTAAATTCAGGTGGCAAGTATGGTTTGCCTCATGGTTCCCCCTCGGAGTCTTTGATAGTCTTCTCAAGAGTCTATCGAACTTAGATGTTCTGGAGCGCAAGGTTAAAGAACAGGGAGGACCGAGCAAGATCAAGATATCATGATGCGATACTCGGAGTCGTTTACGGTCGGGTTAACACTATGATTTGGTATCAATGAAAGGTAGAAATCGGACCTGTAGATTAGAAGGAATAAACATTTAACGACATTCGAAAACTTTCCGATAAAAATATATTAATCCCCGCCGCCAGTTGCCATACCAGATCCCCGGCCTGCTATTGGGGCCGTGCTTGGAGAAATGGGGATATCAGAAATGGGGCCGGTCGCAGCCAATGATATATCACTTTATATTTTCGCTCTGCATCGTTTTCATAATCGTTGGAGACATAACTGCGACACTGCAACTCGCTAAGATGGGCGTAAATGTATTAATAAATGGCAGATATACTTGCTCCTAACATTATAACCACATCTCGGATGTTGGTATCTTAGACATGGATCCGCTCACAGCATTTGGGCTCTCAGCAAGCATTGTTCAATTCATTGGGTTTGCTTCGGGGCTGATTTCAACATCGAGAGAGATCTATAGCTCTTCGAAGGGCAGCACTGATAAGGCCGAGACGCTCGATGCTATCTACTCCGAGCTTCGGAACTTGAGCTCGAGTCTTGAGACATCTTTCCAAAGGGATCTCCTAGTCGAACAGGTGAAGGAGACGAAGATTGCCCAGCATGTCTTGGCAATCAATGAGCTAGGAAGGACGTGTAAGTTGGACTGTGACAGGCTCTTAGAGATAGTTGGGGAGCTCAAAGATAAAAATGGGACACACAAGCGATGGAATAGCTTCAAACTTGCTCTCAGGACTCTTTGGAAGGAAAACAAAATCGCCGACCTGGAACAAAGCCTACATCATACTCAGACCACTTTAACACTTCACATCTGCGCAATGTCAAGGTATCAACTATTCCTTACGCAGCCGGGTTCGGTATGCTCCCTTTAGATAGACTATAGAACTAACCATGGAATTAGTGACTGGCAAGGGGTTCACCAACGTCAACTGGATAGCCTACGCGCAGAAAATTACCGTATGAACTCGGAACAGTCTTCGAAGCTTTACGATATTGGAAGAATGATTAATGAACTACACAGAATCGCCATAAAGCGGGAACGTGACAGCAGCCCTTTTACCCTACAAGATATCTCGTCGCTTCAAGCTCAAATATCTAGACTATCCACGTCTCAGAAAGACGCTGCTAAGGAGCAGGCGATTTTATCAAGTCTGTGCTTTGATGGCCGATCTACGCGACACAGCTCTATAAAAGAAGCCCATCGAAAGACTCTAAGTTGGGTGTTCGAAGATACGCAAGTAGGAGAAAACCCTCGAGCGGGACCCGCCTCTGGCAACTTAATACGATGGCTTAAGACTCCGAATGGCATCTTTTGGGTTTCAGGGAAGCCCGGCTCTGGAAAGTCAACACTTATGAAATATATATCAGGCCATCCTACTACTCTGAAGACTTTGACTCAATGGGCGTACCCTGAGCCTATCATTATAGCTCGTCACTACTTTTGGAGCGCCGGCACTCCAATGCAGAAGTCTCACGAAGGCTTACTCCAGACATTACTATACGATATATTCCGGAAGCTTCCGAATCTCATCGAAACTGTATGTGTTGAGCGATGGCCCAACCCAGAGGAGGCATTGAAGCGCGAGCCATGGTCCTTACAAGAGCTTAGCAACGTTCTTCAACGCATTACCGATAGAAACGATCTCGGTGTGAAATTTTGCTTTTTCGTGGATGGCCTCGATGAATATGAAGGCGATCATCTGGAATTCTGCCAAATGCTGCGGGAGCTTTCCAAGTCAAATAATGTAAAGCTATGCGTGTCTAGCAGGCCTTGGAATATCTTCGAAGACTCGTTTGGTAGAGACGAGACACGCAAGCTTTATATGCACGACTTAACAAAGCCCGACATCAGATCATATGTTGAAAGTCGTTTGCATGAGCACCCCAGGTGGGAGGAGGTAGTGACGGAGGTCGAAGATACCAACTGGCTCGTCGAAGAAATCACGCAACGGGCTGCCGGTGTGTTCTTATGGGTTTTCCTAGTTACGAGGGAATTACGGAACGGCCTTACAGAGTACGACAGTTTCTTGGATATGCGAAGACGACTTGACAATATTCCAACGGACCTAGAGGTCTTCTTCAAGCAGATTCTTGACTCGGTCGAGCCTTTCTATCACCGGAAATTAGCAACGACTTTGCGAATAGCTCTAGCGTCGAGACAACCTGCTCCATTCCTCATCTATAGCTTTCACGAAGATGAAGACGAAGACCCGGATTACGCATTGAAGCTCCCAATTGAGCCCCTAAGCGACCAAAAGGTTACGACTAGACGGAAACAAATATCTCGTCGTCTTAATGGAAGATGCCGCGGACTCCTAGCGCTTAATATAAATAGTGGTTATGTTGAATTCTTGCATCGAACAGTTATGGATTATCTCCGCACCCAAAGCATCGCTACTTATCTCGAGTCAAAATCACCGCCTGGATTCAATCCTACCTTTTCACTCTTGAAGGCTTTCGTAGCCTACATCAAGAGCACCAAATTCCCTGAATTGATCAATCGTACACAATTCGCCACCTATACTCCCTCTAAACTAATGTTTACCTTAAAAGAAGCTCTCGCACACGCGGAGCTGCTAGGGAGGAACGCTATCGTCTTTAAGTATGTCGAAGAATTAGAGAACTGCATCCCAGAAATGCACCGGAAGGGCCAGGTTAGACTGAACGTACCGGGGCTATCATCCAACCAGATTCGCTTATTGTTCCTCGAACCAGCCGTTGAGGCAGGATTAAACGAATACTTTTGCCATATAATATTAAAAAGACATGATTATTTCTTTGACTTCCAACGGTCATTTATGGATCGTGTTTGTGCCTTAGCACTAGAATCGGCACTCAAGTCGCGATGGGGTGAAATCGGAGACACGTTTCTCGCGCAGCACGCCACCCGTAGGAAACCAACACCCTACATCGATGAGTTGGCTAGGTTGCTGAAAGCGTGGTTAATTCTTTTAGAGCACGCTCTACCACCAAACCCAACTCTTGAATCAGATTATAGCAAACTTGCGTGGCATCTTCAGAGTGGATCAATCCATATGATGCTAAAGCGAGGAACTGATGCAAATGCCAAAATTTACCACTCAGCATCACCAGGATATACGGTAGCCTGGCTGCAATTTGCTATTGCGGCCTTCAGCATTCCCCCTAACTCGTTTCACGAAGCCAAATTTATATATACCTTAAATAGCTTCATTAACGCGCACGCCAACATGCAAGTTCCTGTGACAAACCCTTTGGGTGAAGGAGAATCACCACCGATTTGTGGTCTGGATGCGTTCTTCGGTATCTTATTCCGGAGAGCAAACGGCCCAAGTGGTTTCAACACCGAGCTTCTCGCTATGGTAGCTGAGACGCTTATGTCTAAAGCAAGAGACATGGGAATGGATATTGAATGTTACTGGGGTGTCATAGAGAAGGCCTTTCCGCTACATAGCTACTCGCTTCTTAGAAGCACTTTCGCTGAACACAAAGCCCCAAAAGACGAACTCTACCAATATTCAGACTTAGGAGCGAAACGGTAAAAGGTCTTTTTGAACTGGCTTGAATAAATCTAATGACTTGAATCTAATCCCTTCTATGGCAGTAATTGTAAGAAGTTACTTCAATAGTAATAATCTTTAATTTTTCAAATGCATACGTGAATAACCCATATGTTCTGAGAGCTACCCAGTCAGAAGCATGATCCCCCACGCCGGCTGTGTAAATCATTGCCTCAGCTAGGGGCATATTGTGTCTTATAACTTACGTCATATTCGGCATGTACCCTAGTTTGTGTGCGGCTGAGCTAGGTTAATAGCACACGATGGAAGAGGCTTTGGTCTGACTAACTGTTATAATTGCACACCATCGAGATTTGCCACATGGTGTTTATGTAGCACGCATACATCGCGAATAAATAAGAACGATCGTCGGTCTTTTATCTATGGATTATATTGATACGATTCTATTCTGCTATACCTTGGGCTTCCAGGTTTGATGTCTCTAAGATGTGGCCTTTATCACGGGGTGTAATATCCCAAGCATGGTTATTCGAACTTAACCTTTTAGCATTGCAGGCTCTTGTCCCTTATAGCAATAAAAAGAGCAATAGTCTGATCCGGCATATCAGGACATTTACGGCGATTTATTTCAATGCTACGTATATCTTGTCTCTCAAGAAACAGGCGGCACATTATGCCTCGGATCCCGAAACGAGCCGGTCCGTATGGCATACAATATACGCTTGCCTCTTCAGTATGTTCGTGTGTGCCTTTAGAACTACGTATAACCACTTTAGTCAGACGACCGCTTCTTTGCAACCGTCGGATGACGACCTGGTTAACTGTTACATGAAAATTGAAAAGCGCCGACTGGTTCCCGTCTACAGAGTTTCGTATCCGGCTTTTCGATTTCTCGATACTTTGGCCCTGTTTTTGAAAGAAGAACTAGATCCATCTGTCCGGTTGGAAACTCCACCGTTGACGCGAAACGGAAGACTCAATATGTTAGGCTGCTTTAAACGTTTCCTCCTACGTCCGATTATGCGCTTTCCTTCGGCTTTTCCGGGCGTATCGAGGGTCGTCTGGAATAATAAGGGAGATATTGCGAATCTTTTGTTATTTATATATAGTTTATCTCGCGGGGAAAACGGATACAGATCATTAGGCTTTGGCCTGATGAAAGCGTTTTTCACCTATCAGAACATCGGTCCTGAGTTCCTCTGGTCTCTCATTTACCACGATGCACTAGAAGTCGACGGCATGTACTATGAAGTGCGATCTACAGTTATATTCTCTCCTAGGCTTGAAGTCCGAATAAAGCCTGTCAAGGGATCTAAGATGGAGCAATATAAACGAGACCGTCAAGAGTTGGGTTACACATTCTATAATCAAGATGAAATTGAGGCAAAAGGTAGGGACGGTTTTCATTCGCGCTCTATTCAAAACACCATGATTAACTTATGTATAGCGCGCCATTTGACAAAAATCGTGCCCAACTACGACCACTTAAGTTTCAACTGCCAGGCATTTGTACAGAACTTATTCCGCCGTATTGTGGCGCACGAGTTGCCCCCAAAGGGCAAGGAGCCGCCTCGACGGAGGACGCTGCATGGCTACCACAACCAAAGGAGCAACATTCTAATCCTCATAGCTATATTCGCAAGACAATTTTCACGTACTCTTGGGTATATACTCTGGCTTCCGTGGCTCAATTACTGGTACGAATTCGTCATCTTCTTGACCTGCTCTTGGCACGGTAAGCCTGCCAGCAACAGAGTCGCGCTCTTCCAACTCTTAGCTTCCACCGCCTTCATGTACATATTCGATATGCATTTGATTCCGGAGCACATGCGAAAAATGCTGCCAGGTCTCGATTTCAGGACCATAACTACGAGAGCAGATGGGGATACGCTGCCGTGGGCCGAATGGGTGTTGAATTCGGATGTTTATATCGGGATTCTATCATTGCCTATTATGTGGGTGAACATCTTAGTCAAGCTTTATCTCTACGATCAACATTGTGACACGGGGCTTCCGAAAATCAGAAGCACCCCTTGGCACGACGGGTTTGGCTTTGAAGGCATGGAAATCGAGGTTCGACATTACGCCTTAGATAAGCCTACAAATGGCTACAATATTACACCACTAGGCCTCATCCCGAAGATTGATCATACGAAAATGAAACCTGCTGCTAAAAATACAGGTTTCGATAAAAACACCTCTATGAGGATACGCAA
The DNA here is from genome assembly GCA_902805475.1 of Entonaema liquescens. Taxonomy (NCBI): domain Eukaryota; kingdom Fungi; phylum Ascomycota; class Sordariomycetes; order Xylariales; family Xylariaceae; genus Entonaema; species Entonaema liquescens. Next base: position 981,203 of record CADCSX010000006.1, read on the forward strand.
GGGGTTTCACATGTTAGCAGATCTACACGGTGGGGTTTGAATGGATCGACGGCAGGGTATGCTGGATAACGAATAAGTACATGTTCGAAGTTCTGGTTCCAACCATGAACTACGTTGAAAATAGACGCAGGTTATGAGGTAAAAATTAGTTGTATTAGTTGTATTAGTCAGTTATCTAATTAGGTGTATAAATAGGGTGTGTATTATAAACAGCCCCTCGATTTACCAACCACACATATTATGATGGGTACATTTTATCCGGAGCAAGACAGGAGCCTGTAAAATTCAAGTTCCGTTTCAGAAACTGAATAAAAGAATTGAGGTTTCCGTCAAGCTCTTCGGCTGGATCTTGAATCAGAGCTCTAACATGAGCAGCAAATGCGCTCCTGTCAGTTTCTTCTGCCATAAACCGGCCATCGCGCCATGCCTCGAATATCCTATACTCTTTATACTCTTTGCTATCAATCTTTTCGCTAAGTCTATCTTCAAAAAGCACTCTCTCTTGGGACCTCCAACATACTGCTCCATCGTCTTGAATCTCAGTCTTCCACTTTGCTAACGCCTTACATTTGGTTCGATTTTCGGCCATTACAAGGCGGACAGTAAAGTGAACCAACATTAAGTCCGACTCATGATTATTGGGCTTCATATAGTCAGCACGACGTTCAAATCCCGACAGCCACCAATACCATGGCGATTTGGTGACGCGGCCTATAAGAATGAGAAAATACGGAGTACCGTCAGTTACATTATTCCATATTATTGGTGGGCTGACCAAGTAACTTGAGACCACTCACCAGAACTGGATAGGCCGGATAGAATCGCCCTCTCTCGCAATTGGCCAATGAACGCATTGACGTGGAAATCCCATTCCAAAAATCTGTGTTTCAAGTGCTTAGTGACCTCCATTTGGTTGAAGATCGCGTTTGTATTCGCTTCGAGTTGCCCAATAGTCCATATAAGGGTTACTGCCCCGAGAACGGCATCTCCATTACCACCAATGTCAGCATGAGAGCCTAAGAACCAGCACTGTTTAACATATGTATCTTCCCGTTCCTTGGAATTCCATATGCACGGTTTAAACTGTGCTCTGCTCTCATCGAGCGCAAGAACTTGAAAGGCATTTTCAACGGCCTGAGGGACTTGCTTTCCCACAAATGAGAGGGGTCTCGGCCACGGAGTTGGGAGTCCAAGGGCACTGACCGTATCCCAAACAACGCAAGCCTTGATCCTTACTTCATGCAGTAGCCCTTCATCACGAAATCTCTTGACGTAGCTTTCCAGCTTTTCTTTCACTGGATATCTCTCGCCAGATCCTACACGCCTAAAGTATTGATTTTTCCACAAAGCAAACATCCCACGTAGGTAGTATAGGTGTTGTTTCCGGAACAATCCGGTCTGGCTGATAAATGAGGCGAGGCATTGGACGGCGAATGCACCGCGGGAGAATCCGATAAGGAATATTTCGTCGCTCTGGTGGTCGAAGTTGTAATTGTGGGAGAGAAAGCTATAGGCATTCCTAATCTTGGTCGAGATACCTGGAAAATGTTGATTAGTGGATTGATATTATATTGGAAGAAACATCAGTGTCACCTCTTCCTGTCACACCGTCGATGAGCTTAGCAGTCTTGCTAGTAGCGTTTCCAACGCCGTTATCATAGTATACGGTTTGGAGATAGTTATCGTCGGCCATACCCTCGAGACACCGGGCGAGGGTAGCAACGTTGGTCAGGCGACGCTTGCTATTGATACCATCTTGCCAAGTGCCGTCACAGAATATGAACAGTCTTTTCCGTACTTGTTCGTTATGGTCAACGGTGTTCCCTTCTGAATTTGAACCATCGGCGGTGGCAAAGTCTTGTGCTTGCCTGGCCATTAAGGGATGAAAGAAAATTGTCGATCAACTTGTGAGAATACATAAGAACGTTACTGATACCCCGTTTCCATTCAAGAAGAAAAGTCGAAAGGGCACCATATACCCAACACTACACCACGCCAACCAAATGAAAGAGTAGCCAGGTTCCCGATCAAAACATACGTTCTCCACGAGCGTGGTGATAGATCGACAGACACTGGTTCAAGAAATTACGAAAAACATTCCCATCCAACCAAAAAACGCCCCAAACCCCAGATGCAATAGATTACTCATGTCAGCCAATAGACAGTGACTTGCATGATTTCGTAGTCAGATAGCGGATCTAGAGGCATATTCGCACATGATACCCAATAAAAAGAAGTTACAGATCCGCGAGGCCCATAGATAGAGGCCGCATAATGGATAGATGGAGATAAGTGTTTGGGAATAGCCATGTAAAGCTTCGAAGCACAATGGCCCTGTCGACCTACGAGGGTCTCTACTCCTATTCCCTTAGGAATATACTATGTATCTATTCTCCGATGTGATCTAGGATATGAATGGATCGATCCGTTCCTTTAAGCGGGCCACAGCTCGGTCTAGAATACCCTGCTGGGATATATGTGGCTGCTGTCGAAACAGGGTCCATGACTGCATCCCCCTGCCTGTGGCTTACATAGGAGATATGCCAAGCACACCTAGTTACACATGTTATTGAGAACTGGTCTAAAACACTTCCGAATGTTTTCTATTCATTTATAATTAATTGGTAGAACTCATGTGGCCTTTCATAGGATTATTCTCTCCTTATTGGTTCGGGAATATCATTATCAGTATTGCCGTCTATTGGTTTAAGAAGTAGTAAATCATCGGGGCCTGGACCAACACGTACAGCATCCACCAACCCAAGGCATAACGATAATGATATAAAAGTCCCATATGTGTGTACTATGAGAAAGATAAAACTACCTAGAGTTGCTCATAGGCATATAAATACTCTTGGTAACTACGTAGGTAGTTTAGTAATAGAATTAAGAGTTTAAAGAGTAACGACGAGAAAGTAAAGGTTTGAGTGGTTATACGTTATGCTGGCGGGTAGTTCGCTGGATTATTGCAATCTACTATCGTTCAAAGATGGACTCTGAATAGTAAAACGTATCAGGGAGAAATTAATGACAAGGAAAACTCGGTAAATCGAGTGGCCAAGGTGGCAAAGAGGCAAGTTACAGCCAACAAATCAGTGTAGCTATGGGACACCTCTTCTGAGGCACAGACTGCAGCCCTTGTGTCACTCCCGCAACTAATCGGGTAGAAGGTTGAATAATGATCCAAGGCCAGTAGTTTACAATACAGTATATACGGTATCAACAACTAGTGAACTATTGGGAGATCAAGCTAGGTCAGGAGGAAACGACTACCCAACCTGTAAGTAATGAGATATTTTCATGATATCCGACAGGGATATCGCATATCTTCCAAAATATATAATTGGCAATAAGATATTAATTCTACTGATTGCCATGATGTTATATTTTGGAGTAGAACTATTCAATGCGGATGATCACACCAATGCCTGGATCGTGGTGGTTTCTTGCCAACCGCCAAAAGCGCGACGAGCTCGATAACCCAGAGCCCAATTAACACCTGATGGTACGTTGCATGTTGTCCTTCAAACTTGTGGATTACTGAAATATGATATGGCTTCTATTCTCTCAACTTCCATGAATCACAAAGCTTCAAGCCCATATGCAAGACACTCAGAGATCTGATATTAGCCAACTACATCCTGACGTGTGATTTATTGAATATACGAAATATTAATCGACGCTTAAGGTAGTCAAATCAACTATAATTCTACATATTAACCACCATCCAAATACGTTTTGGAATAAAACACAAGACTTCCTATTGAAGGATAACAAAATTATGCCAAGCTTAACAGTATGCTTTCTAAGGCGACACGATACTCCACACATGCACCATTGACATAATTCGCTTGATGTTTGATGGTACTATACCGACTTCCAGCAAGCGGAATCTATAATACATTAACCATATTCAGCCACATATTAGTTATAGCGATGGGTTCTAAGCCCTGTTCCAGAGAAAGAGACAATGCCATACCTACTAACCATATGAAACTTCAATCATATCTATTCGTATACTATGTACTATTCTTCAATATGGAACTAGGCAAACGCTCGAAACATCATCCATTTCGTGATAGATTTACTCAGTTCTTTCGCCAGTGGTCACATAGGGCACCAGCAAATGATGATTCTGTGGACGACAGCATCGGACTACGAGGCCATAAGAAAAAATCTCATCTTGAACCGCGAAATAGAGATAGAAATCGCCACGAAATCAGAGTACAGTTCGAAAGGAAGCAGGAACTCGAAAAAGAACTACCACTTGAGTATGACCAACAATCCGAGAGCGAACAAGAACCTGAAAGTGAGCATCAACCTGAGGCCGAACAGCAGTGTTTGATACAGACTTCACTGCCCAAAAGCATAAGCCATGAAGAGTTCCGAAATATTCTTCACAAGTATCCAAGTTATATCCGCGACGTATACCAACGCGCGGAATCTGAGCGGTTCAATAACATACCCGCTAGGCTTAGGACACGGGAGGAGCCATACATTGAGAAGATTGAATTAATATATCTAGACCAATGGATACAGTAAGTATGGCTGCTACCAAGACGATGTGAAGAAACTGATAGAATATTCCCTATTCAGGAAACGTGGTACGCCTCTGACTAAAGAGGTACATATACGCAATAGGGAGCTTATCGAAGAGAACGAGGAGGAAGACGTCAAAAGGATCACCCGGAAAGCCTTTCGGCATTATAAGGATAATAGAGAAGTTGTTGAAGCTATGTACATTTTGCAAAGCGAACTGAAAGGTGTCGGGTCGTCTAGGGCGTCCCTTATACTTTCGACCGCATTCCCCGGCTCTCTGCCGTTCTTCTCGAGGGGCCTCTATCGATGGACTCACTGGGATGAGAATACTGGCTGGGCACAGGACTTCAAATGGTCACGAGATAAGTACCGCCGCGTCCTCGAGCAGGTGGCGTCCTTGGTTCAAAGTCACTCCATAGGTGGCGAATACATACAAGCTGTTGATGTCGAGAAAGTGGCATTCGTGTTAGAACATGAGAGTTGTATTAGCGGTAAGCAATCAACTATCTCTTATGAGAAAATCTACTGTTCCATAACCTATTAACATACTATACTATACAGACTTTCAGATCCTTAGCATCACGGATGAATTTTCTACCCAGGCTCAGCTCACAGGCCAAGGGCATGCGAATGTATTCAAAGTTGATAGAAAGGTAATAGATAAGAGTCAGGGTGTTGTTGCGTTGAAGCAGATCTACAAGTCGAAAGATGTTGCCACCGCAAGAAACAGGTTCCTTGCAGAAGTGACATCCTCATATCATTTGTCAAAGGTATGTCAAAGTTATGGTAATGTATCATTTCCGATAATGTTTTTTTCTAATTAACTCTTCCAGCTATCGCCAAGGCACTTCGTCGAGTTCATTGGGTGGAACGAAGACCGAAATTTTCTCTACATCGCAATGGAATATATTGAACTTGGTGATCTAGAACAATGCGTTGGTGCTAATCGCTGGGTCGAGAAGGATATCAAGGAAACTACAAAACAGATATTAGAAGGGTTATGCATTATGCATCGAGAAGGTATCGCCCATCGAGACCTCAAGCCTCAGGTAACAGCACCGCCCCCAACTTTATTTCATAATGCATAGATGCTTACTTATGAGGGCCCAGAATATTCTTGTTGTTTCAATGCAACCAGACATAAAAGTCAAGATTACTGACTTCGGCCTCGCAAAACGACTATCCAACCGAAAGACCTCAGCTCTGGTAACCAAAGGAATCGGCACAGCTGGTTACAAAGCCCCCGAAGTTGTACAACTATGGTATTCAGAAGATTCGGACCAAAATGTGAACCACTATTCTCGGCACTCCTACACGTTTAAGGCCGACGTCTGGTCCCTGGGTTGCATTATATTCAGGATGATCATGGGAGACCAAGCACGGCTATTCTGCAACGATATGGAATTGATTGATAGGCAGCGACTTAGAGAAAGGGTCAGCGAAATAGAGAAAACTCTGAAAACGGCAAATCCAGCGATGGGGAAAGAGGGAATAGAGTTTGTGCAGAAGCTACTCGTTATTGACGAAAACGATCGGTATGATTCAGAAAGGGCACTGGAGAAACTTGATAGCTGGGAGACGCTCGAGGGAGAAGAATGAAACTCGCGCTGTTGCTTAGTGGCTGACAATATATTTGAACATTTCATGTGTACACGAAGGGAAGCTACCTATCTTTACGAGGGTTGGAGAGTTAGCTATGTAGGTATTTTGAAAAAGTAAACTTTATTTGCTCTCTTGTCATCTATATTATTGATTCTTCTATCCCTTTCTTTATTCTTATCTGCCGTTGTCAGAAGGCGGTATTAGTGAAGGAGCGTGGTTTAACATGATGGCGGAACTGTTGGTTATAATTCGAACATTTCAAATCATTTAATAAGACGCTCATGATTTTCTGTGCAAAGTATTGGCCTGGTATACTCCATAGACCATATACCTAGGTATGTATTAAGTTTCGGAAATTAGATGACAATAGGTACGAATAACTAGATGCACGCCCCTAACACCGATGTAACCATGTTCTAACTAACTCGCGAGGTTGAATTAACCATAATATACTCTTATTCGAAGACCTAAGAAACCTGGTCCAAGCTGCTTGTTCTGCCGAATTTAACTGGATAGGTGTTATGTGATATTGTATGTATATGTACTTCTTGCAGCTTCGTTGCAACTACTAGAACCTTTATATTTATAATAACGATAATAAATACAATGATGTGATAATTGGTAGTTTCACCCGTTCCATTGAGGACCATTTCCTATTAAGGACCATTTCGAGAACCATGGATTTGTTTTTCTGTTTTTTCTTTTCGGCTACTATTCTATTCGATTGACCCAGTCCCTCATTCGACTCTTTTTCTGACTCTCTCATCCGGAGTACCAGTCATGTTCTCACCATTGTTGCTCAGCCGCCTACATACTCTTTCCGCCCTCCTATTCTAGCGTTTTTGCTATTTCTGGAGTCATATTCTGATAGGACCATTTATTCTAGAATGCCTGAATTACGAGAAAGCCTAGAGCCATATACGACACCCTACCGCCCTGAGAAGAAAATCCCATTCCTCAGACCAGCGGCTTACCCCCCGAAATCGGAGTGAAACAGAGTTAATTTGGAGTTGGACGGAAGTCACCATGTGTTGAACAGAGTTTAGAAGGAGTACAGGAGTTTGTTTTGGAAGGAAATCATGAGTTAGAAGGAACGATGAGGGCATCGTTATTTTTCTTGTCCCGGCGGCATTGTCATGTGACATTGCATGTATATGTACTTCTTGCAGCTCCGCTGCAACCACTAGAACCTTTACATCTACAACAACGATAATAAACACAATGATGTGATAATAGGGTTACATATACACTACGTCAAAAACAGATGGCGTGAGCATCGTATGCACTTCGCATCTGGTATCGGACGGACCAATTTGGCCATTTGTCATCGGAATATACATCCACGAGATCTTGCATAGCCAACTCAAGTGATTATGACATTTCTATTAGATTCTAATGATCTCAATCAGCAGAGATGAACTGTTAGGGATACGGGATACGAGATAATCTATTATAATGGGACTTACACGCAAGTTAGTGTGCAAGTTAGTGTAATGCTACTACTATGTGGCTGCGTAACGAAGCACTTGTATTATCAAAGAATATGTATGAAGTGTCATTTCCGGTTAGAACAGTTGTCTCCCATGTCGTGTCGAGCTTTGCTACTCCTTCCAAAGGTTAGGTATTATACGAACCGAGGCAGGAGGTGCCAGCCCTACGCGCCAAATTAAGGGCCTTCTCAGCTAAGGGAATAGATCTCATTAAGGTGGGGTGCAACCTATAGGAACCTTGCAAATTTTAAAAAATCTAGGCTCTGCTAGCGTGGTTCTACGGGACGGGACTTGCTCCTAAATAAAGTGGAGACGCTATGATGTCTAATTGCCAAGCAGCGAAGCAGCCAAGGTACTATGTATAATCCGTAGAAAAAAAAGATGGGAAGCGATGATGTAGTTGGTCGGCGCCTGATTACTTTCGTTATCCCGCGCAGCCCACGCAGCACTCACAGCACTCACAACCCTCTTCAACCCACGCTAAAGCGTCAATTACCTGGGACAACAACTCAAATTGTCCTTCTACATACATACACCTACATATACATACATAATACTACCACATAAGCTACCACATTAACTACCACATTAACCACCACATAAACTAGTTACTACGTAAAACTACTTAAACCTTTTCCTTACTATTGCATCTACGGATCACATACCCGCCTTCGCCCGCCGCAGTCCCAGTTGCATGTGCCTGTGTTACATCGTCGAAGCAGACAACACCCCATTCCCATCTTCTATTCGTCGCCTTTTGCTTCTCTGCACCATTCATTTTTCGCCAGTTTTTTCTTGATCGCCGATCCAGACACCACATACTCTCGACCGGTCTTACATAGTTAGTTCACGATAAACAGAGCCAGTATTCAGCTGCGCCGTTCTCTCCCCCGCTCTGTTACTCCGTCTTCACTATCTTCATAATCTCCTCACGGTGCCGTCCTGAGACGACTTAGCAGTCATCCCAAGTCAAAATGTAAGCAGAAACTTGCGTCCCTTGCGTCCCTTGCATCCCACCCCCTTTAGCCTCGTCGCACTGAAGCTGACGCTCAACATAGGCATATCACCGTGAACGTGAACAACCCGGACGTCGAAGCTCAAGAGCTTCAACTAATAAACCTTGATGTCCCTCCCGACATGACCTTAGCCGACCTCCGAAGCTCTATCGAAGCCGAGGGAATTCCTTCTCCATCGCAAAACATCTACCATAACGGCCAGCTTATCACCGATAACTCTAAGACGTTGCAAGAACTGAACATTTCCGATGGAGACATGCTAGCCCTCCATGTGCGCGATATGCGAGGCAACACCGGCGTTGCGCCTGCTCACCGCGAGCCTCAGAGACGACAGCCTGCTGCTCTGGCCCAGGACCCGGAACTCATCCGCTTGCAAGTCCTCGGTGACGCCCGATTGAGAGGTGAACTCGAACGAGCAAACCCCCACTTAGCCGCCGCCCTCGAGAACCCACAGAGATTCGCCCAGATTTTCCGTCAGAGCGCAGATCAGCAAGAGGAGGCACGCCGAGCACGTATGCGAGAGATCGAAGCCCTTAACAACGACGAGTTTAATCCCGAGTCCCAGGCTAAGATCGAGGATATGATTCGTCAGCAAGGCGTCATGGAGAATCTCCAAAATGCTATGGAGTACAACCCTGAGTGTAAGTCATGTCCTTACTTTGGACATTCAAACCCCAGGTTCTAACCCCTGTCTCTCACAGCTTTCGGTCGCGTGCATCTTCTCTACGTCGATGTCAAGGTCAATGGTGTTAAGGTCAAGGCTTTGGTCGACTCTGGTGCCCAAGCCACAATCATGTCCCCGACCTGCGCCGAAGCATGTAACATCATGCGTCTTGTCGACAGGCGGTTCGCCGGAGTGGCTCGCGGGGTGGGAACTGCAAATATTATTGGCCGTGTCCACTACACGATGCTGCAGCTGGGTACCAAGCACCTCGCGGCCGCATTCACGGTCATGGAGGGCAAGTCAGTTGACCTGCTGATCGGTCTTGATATTCTCAAAGGCCACCAGGCAACTATTGATCTTGCACGCAACAAGCTCATCATACAAGGAGAGGAGGTGGATTTCCTTGGCGAATCGGATATTCCCAAGGAGACTGAAGAGGCTGTTAATCAGGAGCCCACCGTTCAGGGCCCCGGTGGTACGACTATTGGTGCCCGCTCAGGTGCTGTTACTGGTCCCCGAGTCTCATCCGCAGGCCCTTCTGCACCCAGCACATCACGACCTGCAGCTCCAGCGGCCCGTCCCGCTCAACCACCAGCTCAACCCCAACCCCAGGCACAGCCTCCAAGAACGTTCCCCGAAAACGACATTAACACGTTGATAGCCCTAGGTTGGGACCGACAGGCTGCAATTAGTGCTTTGGAAGCCACAGGCGGGAACGTTGAATTTGCCGCGTCCCTCCTATTCAACAACTAATAAGCAGGATCTGCCGCTTGCACTCATAATGCAATACACATGACCGAAAACAACGATAGTAACAGCAAAAGCATAGCGTTATCACAGGGCAGGTTTTAAGCATGGAATATGTCAAAGTACTCGATACTACAGGTAGAGGGCGCAGCATGGGACATGGATAATGGGAATTCTTGCGTGCACGCAGCCCGAAGGCATTAGAGAGGTTCGCCAAGCACGACGTCATGTTTTTTTTTTTTGTTGCCAAAGTTGGGCCAAAAAAAAAGAAAAAGAGAAAGTTTAATAGGGCGCGCTTCGAATCAAGGTCTATTACGGATTAGAAAGTTACGGTTCTGCCTGATGTGCGTAGGTAATGGAAAGCATGTGTATGGATTAACGGATAGCTCGCCCCCCCTTTTTACCGCAGCTTATAGACACAGGGCTTCAAAATAGAGCTCTCATCCACAGTATTTTGGTCCCCTCTGCTTCGATGAACTTGACTCCGTTTTTCTTAGGTCCTGCGCCACGTGTAGTAGATTCCTTGGAGGGGGCAATAGCGCTCTTGCCGACGGTTGGTGATGCTGCTTTGATGAAGTGCATCTTGACGAACATCTTGTTCCTCAAGTCAACCGCGCCTTGTAAAACGAAGCCTCTCTTCCGTAGAGCTTCGACGAATGCGGAAACATCGGTTTCTTCACGCTTGTCATCCGCACCATCAACCTCGACAGCCAGCGCTGTCTCATCCTCCTCTCCATCCGGGCCCTCTACATCCCGTGCCTTCCCCTTCTTTCCTAGAGTCTTCCTCCTATTTCCCACGCTATGCGTAACCGGCGCCCCATTCTTACCGCCCTTGCCCTTGCCCACGAGCCCGAAGCGGCTCTTGATCTCGGCAACCCACAGCTCGCCCTTCCAGTGGAGGATGCGATACGCCTCGTCGACGAAGTCGAGCCAGTTGGTGCCCATGAGGGCGAGGCAGAAGATGACGACGTCGGCGGCGCCGTCGGCGAGCGGCAGGTTGGCGATGTCGGCGCGCGTGACGAGCGGGCTCGGGCTCTGCAGGTCGAAGCTCAGGACGTCGAGACGCAGCTTCTTCTTCTCGGGCTGCAGGGCCTCGGCGAGCTTGGCGTCCCCGCAGCCCAGGTCTGCGATCGTGCAGATGCCGTTGGTGCGCGGCAGGGCGGTGACGCCGGAGGAGGAAGAGTTAGGGGCAGGAGGGCCGTGCTTGGACCGTTGGGGAGCCTTCTGCCGCCCCCGCAGCTTGATGTCCTTGATGTACCCCTCCACGGGGTTCTCCGGCCACACGTCAACCTGCCGCCGGAACCCCTCGTGGTACTCCTGGAACATCTCGGGCGAGTCTTCGAATAGCTTGAAGGCGTCGGCGGACGGCTTGGTGTATAGGGTTTCGTTAAGATGGCGGAATCGCGCGGACACGAGTTTTTCCCTCATGGCGGCTTGTAGGGGTGTCAGTTTTGGCGCGGCGGCTGCTGGAGCAGAGGTCTTGCTGCTCTCTTTTCCATCTGTCTTTTCCCTATCGCCATTTTCCTTCTCATCCTTGGACTTCTTTTTCTTGTCCTTCTTTGCCTCCTTACCTGGTGTAGCATCATGTGACCCCGAGGTTGTCTTGTCATCATTTCCATCCGCCGTTACAGGGCCTTCCGTGGCGTTCTCGCTGGCTTCCTTCTCCCTTAACTTCTTCAGCTTCTTCTTTTCCTTCAGGGTCATCTTCTTGCCATGTCTCCGCTTGTCTTCCGAGTTTTCACCACTCTGGTCGTTGTCAGATTTGGCCTTCTTCCCCGACCTTCCCTCAATAACCCGTTCCCACAGGTCCGCCACATTGGACGAGTTGACATTGCCTGGCGTAGATGATGGCCTCTTACGCTTGTTTGACTTCTGAGATTCATCTTGAGTCGCTTTTGGAGCGTTTGTAGTCTCAGGTTTGAGACTGTCCGCGGATACGGACCAGCCTGGTACAGCAAACATCTTAGTCAAAATACTAATAGTCGTGGCAATTTAATAGATTTCTCTTTTAAAATTTGTTAATGATCAAGATCTTAGATTTGGAATGAGTTCTGTTAAAAAATGGCTTACAGAAGTCGAGTAGAAAGTTTTGGAGTAAGTAAATCGTCTGAACTTTTTTGCAGGGATCACTAGTGCAGGAACTTAGAAGTACATAGGTACTACGTCCCTTAGGACTTGGCGAAGTTGAGATACCAGCAATATTTTCCGTCACGTGCGTATTAGTGCATAGATGCATAGTTGCATAGCCTCTGTCAACTTTAAAGTGTTAGACAAATGCGCAGATGAAAGTCCCAAATCGAGCATCTTTTCTTCCAGGTAAATATACTTATAATTTATTGATTGCATGCAATATACCAGCTCCCCCAATCAAGTTTCCTACCGATATTTTCTTTGAGGCTCATTGCCCTATGATCGCCACAAACATGCTCGGTTGAAATTGCCGAAGTCACTCCTTGCCTCCCATTTAGAATGAGCCTCATTTTCATATACAGTAGGTAAGAATATCAGAATCGTTGGATCATCAATATTAAACACGGCATCCCTATTACTTCGATGGTTATTATTCGCTTAGCAGTTCCTATCGTGACTTATCAATCTACCCAAATATGTCTGCTTTTCATAGATTACCACGCACCAAGCAAGATACCTAGGCCAGGTGAGTACTGGGATGTAACCAGTAACTAATATATAGCTTCAATCTAGTACATTATGTACGATAAACCGAACCCCACATGAGGCTGCAACTGAATGAAACAGCTGGGTCACTGAAGCAGGGTTACGGGCATAGCAATATTACTCACAAATACTGCTACGGCCGGCCAGAGCTCCGAGAAGGGAAGACTAGGGGATCGACAGTTACACGGCGGCTAGGCCAGCTACAAGCAGGCCCATCTATTATTGTTATCGGTTGACTTATACCCATCAAAGAAGGGTTACGATAGGTACCAATATCGTAGGCCTCGCAGTTACTCGTCACCACAATGTAACACAGATTCTGGCTCAGATTTCCGGCTAGAAGGTTCATGTCTTCACCCGACTCCGCAATGGAATGGAATAGAACACACAGCTTCCCCAGCTTAGCTTTTCGCAAGCAGTGGCCATAAAATCGACATAACTAACACCAACACCAACTTCCCATTGATGGATATGCAACCGCCGTTTTCTGCATCTGGGCGGGGTCACGGGATATGGCATCGCATCTGCATTACGACACACTGTTTCTATGTTGTGACTCTTGACGCTTCGGCCCATACATACCTGCTGCATGAGAATATAGTCTACTGTCTACTGTCTACTGTCTAGCGTCTAGCGTCTACCATCGGTCCATCACGGTTATGCCCAATTCCTCAATACTGCATAAGCAGCTTTGTCCATGCCATGCAATTTTGCGTCAGCCGGAAGGGCTCGAGGTTCCCCCTCCCGAGACACGCGGGAACCTCCTACACCCGGGCCTCGCTATGCCTAACTCAGCCTAGGTATTTTTGGATCCCGTTGGCCATAGCATGACAGGGCTCGACTACGTCGAATTGATGACGTTGTGTCATGTGCTATGCGAAGTTGTGAAATGAAACACGAAGATGTAGCTTCAAGTTACCCGTCCAAGGAGAAGATATTTAGGGATTTCTGCTTTCCTTCGTCCGTAAGCTCACGATCTACAACAGACGGGTTTGCCCCGATGTATGAGAGAGCCCGGTTTCCTCGAGCCTCACGATAAGAGAAGTCAAGACATCCCGCGCAGCAGCCCGCACAAAGCTACAGAGCTTAGTCCTGTCATGTATGTCTAGAAGCGCGAATTAATCATTAGCCAACAAACTATGACCTACGCGTAGGACAATTCGTCGTCGCTACGAATAAATGCGCCTTTTCGGTGGCACAAGTGGGCTATGTGAGCAATTATCTCTACGAGATCCAATTTCCCAGGTCGCAGGAGATAGACCCTAGTCGCGGGCGCATCATCAGACGTCGCACTTCGATCTACCGCGACTTGAGCGACTCTGGGTCGTATGCAACTTCATAGAATTCTCTCCAACGTATCGCACCGCCACGGCTTCGGCCTCGGCATCTGAAGTGCTACAAAGCCATTGCAATACAGGACCCCATACGGCATTTTTTGACATATGCTCCTGTTCCGCTGTTATACCACATACTTGGTCTTCACGTGGTGTTGTAGCTCTTTAACACTAGCAAATGGGGCGACTGGAATCATAAGCGGTATTCTTCCAGTCCCTTTAATAAATCAGTCTAAGGAAGGTTTATTGTCTTATAGATAGTATGCATACGGAATAGTCTGTCGTGGGATATACCTTGTCGAGTTTGCGGTGACGGTGTTGGATTTCACCGGGTCCCTAAACTGGTCACCATAAACATCCCTATCACTTCTCCTGACCGGTGCATGGTGTCTGCCCTAGCGACGGATCTATTGCTGAGGCCGGGTCTGGATTGCTCCACCCGGAAGCTGGATCTAAGCTGAAAAAGTCCAATGATACCGTAGCATCCAAGGATTGTCTAGCCTAACAAGTTTGCCCAGCCTCGCCGAGGTCTGTAAAGCAGAACCTACCCAGATCTACCACATAACACATAGTTACTACATAGTATATACTGTGGTCTCTCATCCTTGCCCCCAGGTTCGACAGCGCTGGTAACAACTAGATACACCCCACCCTCTGTTCCCCGTGCGAGCGTGCAACCATCTACATATTGTACATACTGAGTTGACTTTCCCTTAGGTCTAGACGCTGTCATCTCTCCGGTTCACATTTTCTTATGTCGCACCCAGTCTTAATCTTCGAGGGTTGACTGCCCCCAATTGCCCGTGCCAGCAAGCGTACTCCGATCCTCTTCCGTCACACTGGATGTTTCACGGAGCGATATAAGCTATGGAAGCAAGTCGTGACCTTCATTTCTTCGTATAAATTTTTTTTTTTATATTTCCTACGATTCTCCTGCTTCTTCCTCGAATGTCTCATTCGACTAGCCAGTCGGAACCGCAGGAATTATCGTGTCGTAATCCACCTTCCGAGCCCAGGTCATAGATAGACAAGACGTCAGAGGCTGCCAAAATCGCCATCCATATTGGGGACGCTCAGTTCCTAGGTTGAGAGAACCGGCCCCCAGAGCATGCTAGGTACTGTTCATTCAACAGCCAGCACTCTCTCGACCCCAAATTGGGCCAATCGTCAGAGTACCATGTGACAAGTTTTGGTATCTTTAAGCCACTAGACTATAAGACAATCAGCCACCACCTCACAGTAATAAGATTAGGCGAATACGGTAAAAAAACGCCATCTTCCAAAGATGAATTCAGCGGGAGGGCCAACAGGCGATTCGTCTGCGATATCTCAACCTCCTCGGTCATCAACATCAGAAGAGAGAGATGGCGATAATCCGGCGCCTAAGAAACCGATTGTTCGGAAACGAACGAAGACGGGTTGTCTTAGTACGTAGTGATCCCGTGTCCCTAGATCCTGTGAACGGTATCAGCTAACTGTCGTTAAGCCTGTCGAAAACGCCGAATCAAGTGTGATGAAGGCAGGCCGACTTGTAATAACTGCTTGAAATCGAAGCGGCACTGTGAGGGATACAGCCAACGAGTTGTTTTTAAGGATCCTCTCGGCGCATTTGCCAATGCCCCCTTCGGGCCAGTACACTACCCAGCGCCCTCTCCTCAGGCCCTGGTAAGAGAGCAGCAGCTATCGGCGGCGCAACAAAAGTCTTCATCGCAGGCCTTACAGATAATTGCCCCTAAACCGCCTATGGGATACCCTCAAATGCCCGGATTTCACCCCGGCCAAGTTGGACAGGGCACATCGCCTATGGGTTTCGATCCCAACGGACTTGGATCTCAGCCTGCCCAATCCAAATATACCTTCTTTCCACCGACCACAGTCGATGCGTTCTCGCAACATCAGTGGAGACAGGAACAACCTGCGAATTTCGGCCAGCTTTCACCCATCGCTCCTGAGAATTTTGTCCAAAATGTCCACCCCGTTCAGCCTCAGCAGCAACACCAGCCAAGCAACACCCAGCCGGATAAAGGCAAGGCTCGTGTTGAACCTGAACAGCCTTTTATGGTGGTGGAGTCTGTACACGAAGAATGGGAATACCCCGTATCAGACGATGAGTCCATGGCAGAATCTGAAGATGTACTGATTAGTGAGCGACGTACCTCTCTCGACTTCAACGAGCTCGGAGTGGTCGCTTTCCAGAGACTTGACCAGCCATATGATACGTTCGGGACTCAGACGAGAACCTTTTCAGCCTTCGCTCCCGATCTTGCGACGTATGAACCGTCACCGTCCAATTCTCCCTTGAACGACAAGCAAATAGCAGGAGTATTCTGGCATTTCGTAAACGCGACCGGGCCTAGCATATCCATGTATGAAAGGTATCCTATTGATCCGTCGCCCATTTTTCAGGGCCAGCCTATACCGAAGTCTCGTCAGCATATCTGGACCTGTAAGTTGGTTCCCACCCTTACCAATCTTCATCGCTAACACATTTAGATACGTTCCCAATCCTGTCTTTTACTCACCCGGCTCTCCTCCATGCCATACTCGCAATCGCTAGCCTACAAATTGCAAAACTCCAGGCTGTGCCGCCTACGGCGTCTCTCAAGCACTATCACTTGGCTTTGAGGAGAATCGCGCGGAACGTAGGTCGGCCGAGTAGGCGGGCTCAACCAGCGAACCTCGCGGCGACATTAGTATTGGCTTTCTATGAAGTGTGGAACTCCGATCATGACAAATGGAGCAGACATCTTCTAGGAGCACGGTTGATCATCAAAGAAGTGCCATTCGCCGAAATGACTCGGGCCATGATGAGAATTAAATGCAAGCAGAGAATCCAGGAGACGCAGCAGCCTCCGATCGATGAGTTTGGAATGTTCACAACGTACGAGGAGCCTGGAAGTCCCTTGCATAAAGACTGGGATTGTCTAGACGTCCCACTCCTAAGTGAGATAACCGGTAGGGATATCTCATTTGATGAGTTGGGGATGATTCCCGAGGAACATAGCGCATATCCCAGGTCAAGATATCAGCAAACGGATAAGGACATGGAGAACTACCAACAGTTGAGCGACCTCTTCTGGTGGTACTGCAAACAGGACGTTTACCAGAGCGTGCTGGGTGGAACAAGACTATTGTAAGTTGTGCGCTCCGCTTCCCACGATATGAGCCCACCGTTTCTAACTAGCCAAGCCTCGATTATGATGCATGGGCTCAATGCCCGCCTCGAGCCCCAATAGGAAGGCTGGATGCCATGTAAGTCGCCCATTCCGTCCGTTTCCCAGATAGCAAGCACTAACACAGCTGGCAAAAGATATGGCACGTACGACCACCTTATGCTATTGCTTGGCCGCCTAGCAAACTTCACATCCAAGGATCTAAGCCGAAAACGGGAAGCCCTCAAGGCAGCCGGCCCCGGTCCCGGCCGCGGGGGTTCCCCGGGCATGTTCCCAGGCATGGTACCCCGGCGCCCCGAGACCGTGACGGTGCCGATGGGATTCACCCCGCCGAGGGAGACGTCGCCGTCGTCGTCGTCGAGCGACGGGTCCCCCGAGAATATCGACCTTGACGCTAGTACCGCCGAGGCGTATCGCGAGTGGGAGGGAATCAAGCGGGCCTTCGAAACCCTCAGGAGCCACTTCGGCCCCGAGTTCGACGCCCTCGGTACCGACATCTACCCGGCCAGGGCCACGCCCTTCGGCCTCGCCGCCCACTACAGGACCTACTCCATCGCCGGCGTCTGGATGAACTACTACATGGGCCTGATCATCCTCCACAGAGCTCATCCCACCATGCCGCCTGTCGCCATGGTGGCTGCGGGAATCTCCGCGCGGACTACTGCCTCGTACTGCATGGAGGTAGGCCGCATTGCCGCCGGTCTAGAGGAGAATATCGCGCATCTCGCCAACGTGAGTACGCTTATGGCAGCGGCGCTAATCGAGTGCTGTTTTCCACTCTTCGTTGCAGGCATCCAGGTACGTAAACCAAGCCTCCCCATTCCCATTCCCATTCCCATTCCCACCCCCTCCTCCCCTTCTTTCCCCCGTCTAGAATTACTAACACAGCCAAGTACCACGACGACTTCCAGCGGCAATGGACGATCCAGCGACTGCACGACATCGCGCGGCTCACGGGGTGGCAGTCGGCGCGGCAGATCGCGGTGGGGTGCGAGTCGTCGTGGACGAAGGCCGCGCAGCTGGGGCGGGGCCGCCGTACGCGCGCTCCGTGAACCTCAACGTCGACCCGCCGGGCTCCGTGTGGGTCAACGCGCGCCGCATCGACAAGCGCATCCAGGAGATCCACGGCGACGAGTCCAAGATCGTCCTCGCCAAGGGCGAGAAGGCCTCCTACGCCATGGGCCTGCTGGCTGTAGAGCACGACCTCGAGAAGCTCGATTTGGATGCTAACGAGCACGATCGACGGTAAATTCGGTTGGTTGGTTGGTTGGTTGGTGGGGGAGAAGGACAGGGGGGACCTGCAAAGGGGTTGGTGTACGCAACGACGGGGGGATGGATGAAAATTTTCGAAAAATTCTAGTCTGAAGAAAAGTGTGATAACGAGGAAATACGTTTGCAATGTTTTATGATTTTACGGTTTAGAGAGATGGACGGATGGATGGAATGGAACGGATGGATACTTGGAGTAGGCGTCAAAACTCGGTTGATTACGTTGGATGCCTTAACCTAGTTACCTCACCTAACGTAAGGGAGAAAATACACTCAAAGGGGAGGGGATCGACGGCGGATAACTTGCTTGTATAAGATAGTACATGGGGATTTGGTGACACTTAATACAAAGTCCACCTTCTCTAAAAAACCTCGGGGAGTCATAAAGCTCAACAGGCTAGAATCTTCCGTCCAAGCCCCTTGTCTAATTGTACTATGCTGTTGCCGTTCCGTTACTGCCAGATCATCGTGGTCCACTAACTCTCTACTTTTTCCTTCTTAGTTGGCGGGTAGTCTCTCCACAACTTGGGCCATCTCCTCATCCGTGTATATCCTGAAGCCGCGCTCTTTAGTTACACTTGCCAGCTGTACGTTCTTTGAGTCGAGCTTCTCCTCCATTACTTGCTTCAACGTCTTCAAGACTAGCGTCTCCGCATCTGCGATCGTAAGGGACTACACGATAACGTTAGTAGAGACCCAAGTGATATTAGTTCCGTAATATATAGAAATGAGTGTTTACCTTGTGGTATTCGTTTTGCAGCTCTGCTTGCGCGCCCTCGCTGCCAGAGCCGATAGCCTTGGCGTCGTAGCGGTAGAAGGTGCCGCTAGGTTCGGCATGGTAGAGTTGGGGACCGTCCTCGTCATAGCCAGCGATCAGGAGAGCAACGCCGAAGGGGCGGCTCATGATACTTTCTTCGCCATCAGCACTTTCGCCGAAGCGTAGGGCAAGATCGCAAATAGCCTGGGTGCAGCTCTCGACGCGCAGGTTCTCGTTGTAGTTAAAAGCGTGGCTCTGGCACTCGACGCGGGCGTGCTCAACCATACTACGGGCGTCGGCTTGTAGCCCGGACATGGCGCAACCGATGTGGCGGTCGATCTCGACGATCTTCTCTACGGATGAGGTCTCTAGAAGCGTGGACGTCACACGCTTCTCTACGCCTAGAACCACACCCTCTGACGTTGCGACGCCGATCGCCGTCGAGCCGAGCTTGATAGCCTCGAGCGAGTATTCGACCTGGAAGAGACGTCCTTCCGGGGAGAAGGTACTGGGAATGCGATGTTAGTATTGGTGGTAGGAGGAGGGTGGCACGAAGCATTAGGAGGGGGGGGTCGTACTTGATACCCCGGTCTAATTGACGTCCATAGCATTAGCTACTATTAAATCACAGGCTTTTTGGGAGAGCTTTAGGATTAAATGCATAATCGACTTACCGTATTCAGATCTTGCCATAAACATCTTGAATGATTTATGAGGAAGACTATCTCTAAGATAAGGTTAAGGAATCGGTCGGTCGAGAGTTATTGTTATTCGTTGTTTGGGGTGTATGTGGTTGAAATCGGGAGCGGGAGCGGGAGCGAGAGACTGAATCTCTACCTACATAGGTGATGAGCTCCAAAAGCTCAAGGCTGCTGCCGTTTACGAAGCTCGGGTTAGGTTGCTTGCACTAAGCGGGGGATTGGCCCAAACACACAACTGGAAACCTTAATATGGAGCTTTGACCACTGTTATTACAGTACTATAGTGTTATCGATAAGATATGGGTTTAGGCGGGTTGTTAAATAGGATACATGCACATTCTACCTACCTATGCTTAATAACCTCGAATATCATCCTTGTTAGGTAGTGGGTAGTGTAACTAATCTTACCTATTCAACAATATTTCTGGGTGGAAGAATAGGAATATTCTATTCGGTTTTGTCTTATTTTTTTTTATTAAATAAAAAAGAAGTAGAACTACTACTTCAAGTTCAGTACAAGCAGAATCACTTTGTTGAAAGCATCATCAGCGAAGGGGATATCTAAACTTGTCCTAGATAATAGCTAACAGGTTGTTACCGCACAACTCAAAGAGAATAATTATAAGCATCAAACTCACAATGCCTTTAAGAAAACGTCTCACAATGCCACACTCGGTTTTTCTCTTCAACCAATGGCTGGTACTTAAAGCTAAAGTTTACGAGTTTAGAAGAAAATTAATATCTGTCCTATGATCCCTTTTAGGCGCCTCTGTTTTGCCCGTCTCTGTCGTACCGGGCACTGGCGATACTGGCGATACTGGCGACATAATCGGGGTCTTTAATAACTTAAGCTGCTCGGCCTCTAGATCTTCAACCAGGCTCTTATCCTCATCCTTAGGTGCCCACCGCAAGTTAGCATTAACACAATTCAAACACCTGCTGCCTACAAGAAAGTCGGAGACTACAATCACTGGCGCCCCAGACTCCCACCTAGGACACATATTTGTGTCTGCCCGCTTACCTGTCTTGCGTACTCTTTGTCTGTCTCTTTCCTTGCATGTGTATTTAATTGTGCCTGTGACATGCCCGCATACCGCAGAGGTATATACATACTTGCCACAAACACATTCAGTAGAATCTTTGAATTTGCGTCGCACGTTACTCCAGGTACCATTAAGTTTAATAGTTTTAGGGTCTTCGGCCATCGCGATACCTGCAAGCTCTAAGAGTAAAAGGTGTCTTATCTTTATCTTTATGAACGATTGCAACAAATTTAAAGGGTACTTTCTCAGTATAAATAACATAACCACTCAGTTCCCCATTCCCCATTCCCCATTTCCCATTCCTTATTATAAATTATAAATACCTATATATGATCTGAAACTACTATTTACCGTTCGCCTGTTGTGATAAAATTGACTTGTCTAACCAGGCTACGTACGGTTTTCTAACTTCTCAAAA
The DNA here is from genome assembly GCA_902805475.1 of Entonaema liquescens. Classification (NCBI taxonomy): domain Eukaryota; kingdom Fungi; phylum Ascomycota; class Sordariomycetes; order Xylariales; family Xylariaceae; genus Entonaema; species Entonaema liquescens. Next base: position 1,002,632 of record CADCSX010000006.1, read on the forward strand.
CAAGTACATGATATCTTTACTGAGGTCAATAAATACTATAGATAGATGACCATCATAAAACAGTGGAACTCTTCTTTGTTCCTAGCTTTATGGTTTCGGAACTGAGTTATAACATATGAAACATTTTTGCGCAGATAAAGGCTTTTTCTGACTCGGTGGTTATTGTTTTTTTTTTTTTTTTTTTTTTTTTGGTCGTCAATCTACGCCTAAGCTACCTATGTACCAGTAACTCATAGAATAATAAATCTTACGCTTTCAACTCTTGACAGTATTCATTACTCTATCCTAACTAAAAAACCGAGTTTGATGCCATGGCACACCTTCCTGATACCCCATTTTCCGATTGGCCAACAGTTCGATATGCTGAGTTGGTCAAATTATATCAACTCACGCCTAGAGTCCATCTTGTCAAGCTGGCTAATAGCCCTGAAACTCGAATGGTTGTTAAATACGCCTCTGGTGATACATCAAAAGGAAGTATATGGAAAGAGATGGGCGTTTTAAAAACTACACAGAGTCATCCTTCCATACTTCCCGTCGAACGTCTTATAGTAGACGATAACAATCACATTATTGGGATAGGGACTAAATTCATCCCTGGTGGTGATCTTCATCGCAACAAAGACCGAATTTTTAAGTTAAGGTGGCTCAAGCAGCTTATCGAAGTTCTAGATTTTCTTCATCTCGACCAAGGTAGCATCTACTATAAGATGATCTTAAATCGATGGCTATTAACGTGTCTCCAGGCATTGTTCACGGCGACCTCCATATGGGCAATATACTGATCGACGAAGCTGCAGACAGGCTTGTGCTGTGTGACTTCAGTATGGCCAAGAAAGCTACAGGGGGAAACCTGATTGAAGAATTCTGGAGTGCTATGTGGACTCTCTATGAGCTGATCACGTTGGATTTTACGGCCGAGGAGGAACAAATTCAGAACTCACAACGCGAGAATGGGGTATATAGCTTGGATACCAAGTCCATAGAAAAGCTTCCTAGTTGGCATGTAAGGACAAAGCTTGACTGTGATGCAGAGGCATTTCGAAGCTATCTTATGGAGTGGATCAGAATACGCAGTGAAAACCTGCAATCCATTCGAGCGAGAAACCCAGAAGCAATGGACAGCGTTTCAAAGACGGGGTGAGATCCGTAAGAAGGGTCAATTCATGTATGTTAAGGGGTCAAGAGTTGGACAACAAGAATGGACTAGGATATAATAGAAAGGGTCTGATTGAAGTCGTCGACGAAGAGTTAGGTATTTCGGGTGTTAGAGGTGAAATTATGTAGCTTATAATTATATTAGAGATATTTGCATGAGCTATAGGTATGTATAGATAGGTACATAAGGTAGGTACTTATACGCATAGGCCATTCCTTATTGGTGGGCGAACGCGCTTGCTTGGGTTTCGACGCGACCTACCGCCAACCAATTATCGATAAGGCTCAATCGACACAAGCTTAAACCTCCCACCTAAGGTTACCCTAGACTCAGGTATCCAAATAAATACAACGCAACATCCAACAACCACTTATGATATTACACCGAAAGGCGTTCCCAATGTCGCTTTATAGCGACAATGTCTTCGAGGGTCTCCAACTACTCAGAGAGGCGCACAAATGGCACCAGCGACAATGATAGCAACCCGCGACCCCGCGCAAGTGCTCATGCTTCAAGAGCTTCTCAATCTCAACATGATCAACGATCCACTCGCTCTCCCCAGACTGCCAATATCAATCCCGCTCATAAACGTAGCGCCTCGGGGAATCCCCGGCCAGCTAGTAGGACTGCCGAAGAGCGAAGAACCGAGCGCATGACGGTCACTACGAAAGAAAAGTTGATTTCGAGGACAAGGAGCCCTGACAGACGGTCTAGGGATGCGCCTCCGCCAGAAAAACGCAAGTCAAAAGAAGCGCCCAAGCCTCGCCATTCAGATACGAAGTCGAGGGATTCAAAGGCTGATGCGCCGCCTAGTATGTCTCAGATTAGTGAATTTGCATCTTGAGCGAACATAGAACATAGAACTTGACTAATTTCTTTTGGCTGCTAGCATCATGGGAACCCGTGGCTAATCTTACACCGCACACCTCTGCGCCCCTTGCGATACGTGTATCTATACCCCCTTCTGCTTCGGAAGCGCCGCTCTCGCTGCAACCACAACCTCTACATGAATTGTCCTTAGAGGCCCAAGAGGCCGTCATAATTGAGGATTTATTATTCGTTTTTATGGGCTATGAAGGGCAATATATCCGATATGCTTATTCGTACGATCCCAACGAAGAGAGGGACCGACTGGCCGGACCTGAATTTAAGATACTGCCCGGTCTCGATCCTAGTCTGCAAGACCTGACCTTATCAATGCTTAAAATGGCCACTTACTATTCAGCCCTCGAGACCTTTGTCGACGTACAGAGTAGGGAAGAATTTGGGGCTGTAAACCATGCGCTATGTGCCGCAATCAGAAAGTCGTTGCACGACTATCTGATAATGGTTGCACAGCTAGAAACCCAGTTCTTAACTAACGATACCTTCACCCTACATCTGCTTAACGTCCATACACTCCCTACGAGTCAGATGATGTTCCAGCTCTATTCATTAGCTCACGAATTTCTCAAGAGGAACGCGCTTTTGGATGACGAGAGTTCGGAGGACTCAGACCCTGACGATATTGAGAATATCCTGGAAAACCTAAAGAGGGGCGGCGAGCTCGTACCTGGAAACATGACTGGAAAGAAAGTCTGCAAGGGTGGCGTGGTTATAGGTCTGATCACTAAGAGATTGGAAACCATGTCTGGAGATCCCGCTGCTAGATCATTACTCACGTCCTTGCTACGTGATGCCAGTCGACCATATATGGCGATGCTGAACGAGTGGCTACATCATGGCGAAATAAGAGATCCGCATTCCGAATTTCTTATAAAGGAGCAAAAGAGTATTAGGCGAGACAGGTTAGAGCAAGACTATACCGACGACTACTGGGAAAGACGATATACCGTTCGAGAGCATGACATTCCTCCACAGTTAGTAGCCGTCAAGGAAAAGGTCCTCTTGGCAGGGAAGTACCTCAACGTTGTGCGGGAATGTGGCGGAGTTGACGTTAGTAAAGTCGCTCAAGACGTTCCCAAATCCTTCGACGACCCGCACTTCCTCGACAACGTCAATAATGCATATGCTCACGCGAATGAATCGCTTATGAAGTTGCTCCTAACCACTCATGCTCTTCCCGCCAGGCTACAGTCGCTGAAGCATTACTTTTTCCTCGATCCGTCTGATTATTTCACCTATTTTATGGAGCTCAGCGCATCGGAATTGCGGAAGCCCGTTAAGTCTGTCAATGTCGTCAAACTACAGTCCCTCCTCGATCTCGTCCTACGGCAGCCAGGGAGTATTGTGTCGATGGATCCATTTAAAGAAGATGTGCATGTCGAAATGAATGAGATCGGCCTTATCAAGATGTTGCAACGCGTCGTAAATATCACAGGTATTGAGCAAGGAGAGGCACTGCAACCCCTGAGCAACCAGCCTATCGAAAACGATAAGAATGCAGTCGGCTTCACCTCGCTACAACTCGACTATACGGTACCGTTTCCCGTATCGTTGGTCATTAGCCGGAAGACAGTATGGCGCTACCAGGCGCTGTTCCGTTATCTTCTATCGTTAAGATACCTAGAGTCACAGCTGGCGACTACATGGCAAACGCACAATACAGGGGTTGTTTGGTGCCACAAGTCGTCTATCAGACGTATCGAGATCTGGAAGAGGCGAGTGTGGACCTTGAGGGCGCGAATGGTGGTTTTTGTCCAACAATTACTCTACTTTTGTACTTTGGAAGTCATCGAGCCCAATTGGCAGTCTCTGATGTCAAGGCTCAAAGCTAAGGATGGAAGTATAGATGGGTCGGGCAAGCCGGACCGGACTGTGGATGAATTGATGCAGGATCATGTGGATTTCTTGGACACTTGCCTGAAGGGTTGCATGCTAACCAACGGCAAGCTAATTCGAGTAAGTGGCTATAAATTGTTGCGGCTACCGCGTCTCCGCTAACATATTTCCAGATCCATTCCAAACTAATGCAGACTTGTACCGTATTCGCCGCTCATATGAACTGGCTGTCGCGCGAGCTCGAAAAGTCTGATCCAGATTTGATCGGCCCTATAAAACCGCCAAATATGAGTGACAAGGAGTGGAAACGGTTCCAGGCTATAAAGTCTCAGAAATCGCATAGCGATAGCGGGTCAAACAGCCAGCTACAAGACGAGGAGACTCGGGTCAACAACCTATTTGAGATCATCAGAAATTGGGAGAAGAACTTCAGCCGGCATTTGCAAATCCTGCTAGATGCTCTAAACCATTATGCGGCCACAGAGACCGTGGTTTTACTAAGTTTGTGCGCGAGATTAGCTACCGCTAACCAAGGAACTGATTTCTCGGGCCCCCGTAATGAAGATGACAGCGCTGCATAAGTGTCTCGTGTCATTTATGGAGCCTTTGACACGATGCATCAGCCCGGCCAGGATATTTCATGGATTGAGACTTATGACAGGCGTTTAGGCGAGACGAAAATTAGTTGGCGTAAGGCATAGCTGTGCTACGCAGTGAGGAGATAAAGATACCTTGGAAATATGAATTAATCGGTACTTCAAATATATATGAACTCCTAACCCCTCTTTGGCTAGGGCTTAGGAATTGGGTCTTTGGCCAAGCAAATGACTCTATAAGACTTCTATTGTCCTCATTCACAAGTTTAGTATCATAATATTAGAGCATCACTATGCGAGAACTTCATCGCGAGTTGTTGAAGTATTGAATATTTTATTGAGTGAGGATATGATTTTAAAACTAGCCGAGATTTTTTATGCGCCGGGTGATGCAATGCAATCGTAGCCGCATTCGTCGTGATGTAGAATATATAGTACAGGCATTGATACATATATCTCATACCCCTCCTTTTTTTTGTCCCCTCCCCCTTTTTTTCCCCTTATCTAGGTACCTTACCTAGCGTGCGAAGAGAGCCAAGCTGTCTGTGCCTATCGATTGGCGGCCAACAGCTCCTTGACGATCTTGGCCAGCTGTGCCTTATCGACGGTCTTGCCGTCGAGAGGGCCGGCGGGAGCCAGGAGGGTCTTCATGACGTCGCCGAAGGGAGGGGTAGTACCGCTGGGGGCGGGGGGGACGGAGGCGGCGGCCTCGCTGGTCAGGGCGGCGAGGACGCCGGCGACGACGGTGCGCAGCTCGGCCTCGGACACGTCCCGGATGCCGCTGGCGTCGACGTACTCGGCGAGGATGGCGACCTGCTCGCGCTCCTTGTCGACGAGGTCCTGGCGGCCGGCGGCGCGGAACTCGGCCGCGGCGTCGTCGCAGGCGCGCTGGGTCCTGCGCAGGAGGGCGACGAGCTGGGCGTCGCTGGTCACGGGCGAGGAGGTCTTGGAGGCGTTGAGCACGGCGGAGAGGACGGAGCGGATGGCGGTTAGGCGGGGGGCGTCTTTCGCGCGCACTAGGGAGGGCCGGGGGTCAGTATATATAGGTACCTAAGGTAATTGCGCTTTTGTCTGTTTTAATAGGGTTGTTGCTGTTACTGGTGGTGGTGGTGGTGGTGTTAAATAGGTAGTAGGTACGCACTCGCTGCCTTCAGATCGCCTTTAATCTTTTGTAGTAGAGGCGGTGGTGGCGGGGACGCCTCTTCGCTCGAGTAAAACCGTGCGCTGCATCGGCGGCTCAGGAACCCGGGGTCGCGGGGTTGTCGTTGTAGAGGGGTATGAAATGACGATGGGTGTGCGTAGTCGTAGGCGCTCCGCGACGCGGGAAAAAGGTCGTAGGGATGCCATGTCTGGATTTACTTGTTTCGGTGAACCTTAGGTTTAGGTAATTACCTAGGTAACTATCTTTTACCCTTTTCCTCCTAGGCAGTTTTTCCAATGTATGGTTTGGGTCCGGGGATAATTATATTCAGGGAGATTGGATGATGTCGAACCAATCGAGTTGGGATTTCGGTACGGTGAAAGGTCCCGGTCGGTCAGGCTCTTAAATTTCTTTTTTTTTTCTCACCTTGGGTTGGGTTGGGTACCTATCGTCAAAGCGTAAGGTATCTGGTGATATCACGATCGTCGCTGACCGCTGAGAAAAGCTATGGGTTATGAGTTATGGGCAAAACTGCACATGTGAGGAAGCTACCGAAGACTCCTGCAAGAAAAGCTAAAGTGGAATTGAATTAAGTTTAAGAGTGGTTCCTATTGGTTCCTGCTGTTCCCGCTATGCACGCCCTAACCCAATTTCCTTTAAGCTTTAAGGTCTCTTTAGAGTTATAATCGGATTATAGAATATATAACTAAAAAAAAGCTTTACCTGCCGGCGGGACGGACTGCTACTCCTTGTTGAGCTGCTTGTTGAGATAAGTTATACCTCAGTACCTGCGTATGATATGTATGTGTTCCTCATCAATGGGAAACGAGATTCGTAGTCCACATGACCTGATAGGACGTCATTTACGACCCATGCTTCCCCATACCGAGAATGGTTGCTACGTTGATCGACGGTCGGGTTATTTTCATATGCTAAGGCACAACCAAGCAAGGCACACACACCAAGCTTTACACCATTGACTCCCAAATGCCCTCGTCAACGTTTCAAGGAGATATTACCTGCATCACATTAGATAGCAAAAGGATCTGGAAAACGTCACCTGACAGATAATGGCAGCGAGATGTTCTACCGGGTAGCAAGGGTCGGGATGGGAATTTACATCCGCGGTAAGGCCCACTACCATCACCTACAGCCCAACGGTTTTGTCCTTGGCCGCCACTTCGTTACACAGCACAGTCACATAATCAATCACAATTAGCTACCCGAGCAAAGGTCTCGTAATAGAGTAACACGGGAAGCTACCCTTGCGGTTGAATAGAGGTAATCTATTTCAACCGAGATGACTTTTTTCAGCGATTGGCCCGGACGGTTATATAATCTTACAAGGGGAGGGGAGGAGGCTGTCTCACTCTTTGTCCTGTCACTCGCGGTTGTAACGTCGTTGATGGTGGCCACGCTGTTGCCCTCCGAGCAGCAGGCAGTGGCAAGGCCGGGTAGGGTAGTCTCAACAGTCTAGAACACGGCATTTAAGAATTTGGAAACGAAGCAGGACCGGGGGTGGCCCACTGTCAAGTTGGTCCGCCCGCGACTTGGGAGACCGGGAATGCGGGCGGAATGTGCGATCAAAAGGAGATGCCGTGACAGCGGCTCTAGCCGCCCGTACCTGCTTTAGAATACTCGAAACGGGGCGTATTTCTCGATACTAGCCAGTAAGATTACCTAACCTTAGTGTGTATGTATGTATGTATGTATGTATGTATGTATATGTGCGTGTTACACATCCGATGTATCTTTTATACTTTTATACTTTTATTTTTTCCTGTAGTTATACCTATGGAACATACTTACCCTAGAGTACATACGTATGTACGTACGAACTTTAATGTGTATCGTGTTGGGCAGGAGGTACCCTATGGGTATCTGCTCGATTGGGTTGAGACACACGACCCGACTAGTTGGACCCGAGACTCTGGTAGAAGGAGCAAAGGGGATCCCTTGATTTGCTGCTTCCCTTTTGGCTGCAAACCTTAAGCTGACTTCATGTTCTCCCTTCCAATTCCCTCTTTCCTCTCCACTCGCCCCTCTCCGTCTTCGCTGTCCTGCCTTTTCCATATATTCCATATCCCGTATTCTATATTCTATATGCTTAACCCTCACCTCTGTATCACATACCCTTCCGAACGTCATTCAAAATCCATATGGTCCAATGCTGTATCAACGTATATTCTATAAATGCAATCCTGTCCTTATCTGCTGATTGTTGAACGTACAACGTGCGAAGCCTGGTCCTTTCCGCAGAGGCACATGGACGACAGCCCGTGGCAGCCCTACCAGCATCCTATACAACCCTCCCCATACAACCAAGCCCCCACCCCTTCTCTACCGGGATAAAAGAACGAGCAAGCGACACGATGTCGACCCGATTAGTCTGACCCGCGTCTGCCTTGACCCGCCGTGCACCTCGCCTCTCCACCGCAGCAAGATTTCCTTCCGGGAGAGCCGCTAAACGACTTCCCCCCGACTTCAACGCCTCGGTTTTCTACCCACACATACATACCTTGATTTGGAATTTATTAGCTTTCTATCGAGTTCGACCTTCGTTGAGAGCCTGAAATAGGGATACTTACAACCGAAAATATGGCTACCATTTTTATAGTGCTCGTTAGCATCGACCATGGTCCCATTTCGGACATTCGAGTTGAAGAGCTAGGTTAGGGCCTCACCTTAAGTGCAGGGTTGGTCGCTTCTGCCCTTGCCTGTGCCACCAGGACGTGAAATTCCGTAATAGTCATGCTGCGAAATGTCAACAATTCTGTGTGCAACCGGCGCATTCTTCACCAAACCGGTATTGAGCTTACCCGAGTAGCTCTGTGAACGGGTACAAGGCTAGAGACCCGAGCAGCAGGCGAACGTTTTCTTGGTTGTGGACACCAATATCAAATTCTCTCGGATCTACGCGAAATGTCAGGATCAAATATTCGGGAAAAGCCAGCGGCTTCGTACTTTCAGACCAACCACACATGGGTAGAGGGATCACTGTGAGAAATAACCAATTAGCAAATGCTTCTATGCCGAGCTGGGCACTGGAACCCGGTTGGGGGTTCGCTCTAGAGATGAGCCCAATGATCAGGCGTCGGTGGAATAAACCCAGGGACGAATGAACCCTCAAATACCTACTTCGCTCTTCGACGTCGGTAAAACCAGCTTGCCTCATCCAATGCCCAAGCCGTCGTGGTGCCTCGACGTTTTTAAGCTGCGACAATGCTCGGCTGTATTTATCTGACCACTGGCGAAGTGCATGACCTATTAGAAATTCCCTAATGAGCACACGCACGACTCTATCCATAATTTGTCCCCCTTACCATCTGTCAGTGTGCCATTGTCGGATTGCGCGTTATAATCGATTTCAACCATTTGGCACCATCCGCCGCGGCGTAGACACCGGAGGATATCACGCATGTAATCGTGCCATCGATTCCTGTCGACACCTCCGGCTACAAGTCTACTATTGACGAGGTCGAAATGATTGGAGGGAAATGAAAGGCTGCGAAGGATTTAGTTGAGATTCCTGCACAGGCGATTGGCCATTCCGGTCCTTACGGCATGTTTAAGTTGTCGACATTCAGGTAGAGGTTCTCAACACTTTCGTCGGGGTTGTAATGATGGGGGCTCACGTCGATGCCAATGACCTGCATTCTTCGATGTTAGCTACTAAAGACTCTTTAAACGATAAATATGTCTTCACGCGAGCCGGCTGTTAGCATCAAGCTCACCAAACCAATCTCGCGGTTCAAATGCGCCAGCTACAGCGGCTTTCTTGCTCTGGCCTGCGGCTGAGGCGAAACTTCAACGACAGAAGCCTATCACATCGCAAGAGAAGATAGAGGTGTTTTCCTCCCGAAGATGTATATGTTAGAAAAGACTTTCGCGATGAGGGCGAGGTTTGGTCCTCGGTATCGGGAAATCGTTGAGCACGATCGATGCAAGAAACTACTCTATACGTGCCTCGCATCTAGGATTCTCCCAAGCCACTTGGAAAGCCCACATCCCCGTTCCGAAGCCACAGTCGAGTACTCGCCTTAAGGCGCCCATGGGTGGGAAGATAGATCTCCCGTCAAAAACCTTGGCCAAGACATCGTACTGAATGCGCAAGCGAATGGTCTCATCCTGCGAGAAGGTACGTCGACATCAGTTTGTGGGTCCGATTCGAAAAAGGAGTCTTTGGCGTTTGCAGACCTCGTCAACAGGCACAAGATATATCCTACGGTCCACTGAACAGCGCTGGTATGTCCTGTTGTGGTGGGTAAACGTTTCGCGCACTTCGTCGGTGACCTCTTCGGTGTCGGCGTGCCTATTAGAGTTTAGTGAGCAGAACTCTTCTGCTGAGGTTTAGGGTATATCTACCCAGTCATTTTATAATAACGCTAGCTCTGTTAAGGGGAACCAAGCAAAATGTCTCGTTAAGGATACCGTGAGGCTGTCTTACAGCTAACAGGCTATGGGTTCGAGATAATGTGTGGCCTGGATGAACAGCCATAGGCTCCCAAATGGCGGCTTTTATCCAGACCGGCATCTTCGGTTTGGGCTTCCAACACCATGAACGCTCACCACCCTTTCGACGAAGAGGCCGTCTGATCTCCTCTTCACTAGGTACATGGGGACCGTTAGCGGAAAGTGGTATATTGCAAGAATAATAAAGCTGTTTAGGCGTGTGTGGAGCCAATGGCCCGGTCAAAACCACCACATTGGTCACACGTCCACAGCTTGCACCCCACGAGCTTTCTGCTGTTCGCCGATCCTAGGTACTACGGTAACTCCCTTATGTATGCACCAGACCTTCCTGATCAAATCAGTTCAGCTATAGACCATTGAAGCATAAGGGCAGGCATCAGAGTTCCCTAGACCTGTTCCTCTCTACCACTCCATGACCCAATGCACCCGCACTAGTTCCCGTCTCTCTCTTGCATTATCCATCGGAAAGAAAGACGTTGCTGCCCAAGCCTACTTCTTTACTTGTTATTCTTGGCATATACTCCGCCCAATGGCTATTTGATTTAGGTACTGCGGAGGTTCACATTGCATTGAATGACATATAGCGCAGAAACGGTCTTATATCTGGCTAGGTGGGATTAAGCAGCCACGTATGAGACTCAACGTATGCTTGTGATTGATCGTACCGGTTCGGTAGTCTCTCGGTACTCTAGTAACCATTCTTTAAAAAGTTGCTGACAGTTTACTGTACTGTGCCTCGTGTTGCTCTCAACAAGATCTGGTCGGTCGATGCGGCCGTAACCAAGGGTTTGGAACTCTGGACGGCTATGTAGCCGCGTTCAGCGCGGAGAACTTCTAGACGACCCAAAAGATTCGACGGCGGCAATAGGGGATAAGAATCAAGGGAGTCTTTCAGTTGAGCATGAAAACGGCTCCGCTTACACATTTTTAGTCTGGTTTTAGACGAACCAGCAGAATTTCACAGAGTTGTGGTCAAGGGAGTTCGGGGACCCAGCTCTCTGGACCGGCCTGTGGCTTTGTTTCCATGTGCCCCTATACGGAGTACACGCAGGATGACAGCTACGCCAACGGGTACTCTTAGTACTCGCAGGCCTTGGCTACGTCTTAGGATTCTTACAACCTACCTTGCCGCTAGACGTCCTAGAAAGCTAGATTTCAGGACCCCTGACGACTGTTACGGGCAAGATGCACGAAAGTCTTTGGTAAGCACGCCGGATGCAGCCTGAGTCAGAAAGAAATATATTACACTTTTAATCTACTACATGTTACGGATGTGGTCAGTCACAGACGGATTTCACGTACATGGCGGGCTACCATAACGACAGGGATGAAGACCTCGAATGGCCTGCCTGGTTACAGCAACTTGTTCGCAAGGTAACTGGCCCGGGTCATATACGTCCACTTAGTATTAGTACATATGCGCGAGGGGAGCAGGCTCACCCGGGTCCTGGGACGACAAGATTGGCGTGACGATCGCGGTGCCTACTATTACTCACAGCTCATTATGTGCGACTACCCGGACGGTGAAGAGATTACGGGATTTCCTTATTTTAGCATGGCTTCCTCACACCGCCACTGTGGTCTGATGGAAACTAAGTTTAACAACCCGGCTAGAAATCAGTAACGGTGCTTAACCATCAAATGGCCGTTTCCCCTAGTTTGGTTTTTGGTCTAGGACGACAAGTTGTACGCGGTGTCTCTGGGACCGCCAGGGGATGTTTATTATGCCTCGCACTTATTAATATGGGTTAAAGGATACCTAGCATCATAAGAGATCAGAACGAAGCGGGCCGTTGCAGTGGAGATAGCATTAAGAGGGACGGCGCTAGAAATTTGGGGGGGTGGCGGCGATCTCCAAGTGGTCGGTACAGCGGTACCGGTACGTTTTTAGACTGAAGAGTTACAGTACTGTACTGGCTTCCAGCGCAGAAGCTTTGCCAACAGCAGAATTAGAAGGAAGTACTATTCCGCGCTGGCCACCCCTTTAACGACCAGATTTCCCCGTCGAGAAGCGTAGCAAGGTCGTCGATGTCGAACTACACATCCTAAGCAGCTCATAGTCGACTTTGCTAGTTGCAAAATAGGCTACGAAAGCTAGGGCTCGCCAGAATCGATATTCACGTTTTCTGGTTAGGGCTTTCTTGCCGCGAAGAATGATAAATGTCTATCCGTTGTTCGACGCTAGCAAGTTACCCCTGGTCTACAGGCATGATTATGGTCGGGACAGGCCCACAGATGGTTAAAGCCTCTGTGCCCTCATACATACAGTACTACACACGCACGCAATTTTTCCTTGCTGCTGGGATAGCGCCCGCCCCTCTGGGTCACACTCTCATGCTTCGTGACGGGTCTTCATGTAGGCCACGGTTGAAGTCGGCTTTTCCGGGATTTCGGTTTAAGTTTTGGCTCCTTGTAAACCTGGGATCTCGATTATAGCCTCGTTGGAGCATCTCAACATCTCAAAATTTGATCTGTACCTATCTTCACCGTCGTTAAAATCTTCGTCATCATCGCAATCATGTGTCTTACTCTAGTGAGCCATGCATTAGCGTGTACCAGAGTATCGGGTCAGACACTACAGGCGTGATCGTATCCGGATCTAAATGAAAATAGCGGAAAAAAAGCACCGGCCTCAACGACTAATTTGGGCCAGCCTCACTCTCCGCTACAATGATCGCCAATGGCAACCCTTGCTTATCATTACCCTGTGAATCTGCCAATCCTCGATAGCCGTGGCTATTGTCCTCTCGGCTGCTACATACTATGTTTGTAGAGAATAACCCGTCGTAAACAAGGATCTCGTCGTAGCGGGCACGGTACGGTACAGTACGCAGGCGCAAGCGATCTCCATCACGTGCGAATTTGGAGGGTTGCAGAGGGGGGGAAGAGACATGGAGTTTGGGATTAAATATACATGGCCGTTGTACCACCAGCCCGAAGGGCTGGATCTATTTCCCGGAGGAGCTTGGCTCGCCTACCAACGCTAGAAATTGAGGGGTCGGTAAGAATTAGGGTGTTACCCTGCCGGAAAGTCTACGTACACTGGTACAGTACATACGACTTATGTTTTAAGAACCTCTTGAGGCTAGATTGGCTTGCAGTTCTCCCGTCCATGCGCTACCCTTGATTGGCAGGGTTAGCCCAAGCCAAGAAGTTCTTGAGTTCCCAGCAGGCGGGACACAGCATTTGCCAGACCCTCCTCGCTCCTTTCGGGTGCGGCAGCATGCAGACGCGAGGCGAAGGTGCCTTACCGCGTACGCGGGAACGCCTTACATACCCATTGCAACTTTAGAGTCAATGCTTGGGAGCCCGGAGTGTTGAAATTGTAACGAGGCTTCTTACCCAGCAGACTGGTAAGTCGATCTCATGGGTGGCCTGACGACATTTCCGCGGGACCGGTTTGAGGATCTATCTCGCCTCTTGCCGTCTGATAGATAGATGTCTTCCCCATGGAGAAGCAAGACGAAACAAAACGCGTCTACACCATTTGGTGAGCCGACTACTCGGGTCGCTCTGAACCCAGCCTTTCAATATTGCTACATAGTTCCCATAATTTGTTTTCTGGTCTCGCCGCCCTCGCCGCCGCCCGACTACAATGACGTACATCTGGAGGCCTCTTAAGATGACAGATTTGAATATCTGCCGAGCAGCGCGGCATGTTACCCTAGAACCCATCACTGAGCATACGGCGGCATGGCATGCAGGCTGTCCCGTACCGCGAGATAGGGTATTGCTGGTATATCCAAGACATGGGTTTCTGATACGCGGAGTAAAGTCCATGAGCTTCGACTTGATAGGTACGAATTCGATACCGCACCTGGTGGAAACGAGGTAAGTACGTCAGTAGGGTGACAATGGCAGAGTAGTAGTCCCGGGCATGCAAAAACATGCAACATGAGCTGTTCTTTTGAGCCCCCAAAACCGCGCCATCATTCTGATACGTCAAGTTTATTTTTAATTCTCGTCTTTTTGAACTTTTTTTTTTTTTCTTCCCCTTCTATTTTCCCCTTTGATTCTCACGCCCCTCCTCCCCACACCCTTTCCCCTTCGGCATCTGCTTCGGTGTATCAAAGAGGCGCCTCTGGACCTTGTTAGCCGTTTCGACGTAGGTAAGGCAAGCCAGGTGCATGGAAGCAACGCGAATGGAGGAAATAAGGGGGGAAGGGGGTGAGAGGATAGGAAAAAGCACAGAAGAAAGAGTAATGTTATGTATGGAGAACGTGGTACGCGACACCCCTGGATTTGGGTATGGAATTGGAAGTCTTCCTGTCGCATAGCGCAGGCAAGGCAAGGCAAGGCGAGCGAGCAGGGACAAGGTAGGTTGGCCCCGACGGCGCGTCCTTCGGGCAGACCCCCAATCGCGGGCCGCCCGGGGCCTCGGTCGGGGGGGTCAAGTGTGGATTTGACGTGGTTTTTCCTTTCTGCTCTTTTCTGCTTCGCTGGTAATGCCAGCTGGGTCTTTGCCGGGTTTCCTCTAGCTGGGGTCCGTATTGTACAGATGAGGAGTTGAAATGTGACCTGTCACATATCAGATTTTCTTTTTTATTTCCTTCGCCCTTCTTCCCCTTCCCTTTCCCCTTCCATCCATCCATTCCCTGAACCTTGAACCCTGGCCCCTGAACCCTGACACGCTGTCCCTCTCTCTCGGAACCGTCTTTTCTGTCAACCGTTTTTAATTTATTATTATGGAGTTCGCTCTTTTAAGATTCTTACTTTTTTTTGTTGCCTCTTATTATTATTATTATTTTTTTCTTCGGTTGCTTGTGACTTGACCTTACTTTCTTAGTAAGCCGACGTTAACTCCTGATCATTACCGTCATTACATTACGTAGACCTATTATCATTCGTATTATTGAGGGTTTTTCTTTCCTTTTCTCTTTTTTTTCCTTTCTTCTTTTTCTTATTGGTCCTCGTCCCGTCCCGTCTCGTATTATTCTTGCGTTAGCCGCATGTAATGATGATTGGGGAAACGGACATGTCAAATTCCCAGAATACTACACTCTACGTAGGTGGTTATTGGTTCCCGGGCCCTGGTAAAAGCCAGAGAATTACCAGACGACCCCAACCATACAGCTCCGCTTGTTGGGTTTCTGGGACTCCTGACGGCATGGCATTAGCATTAGCATAGCATATACCTAGTATGGGGCATGGGTATGGTTATGGGTATTGGTAAACGACTCCGCCGGTAAAACGTTCTCTCTTTAATGCCAATGCTGAATGGTACTATATGTGCATGGGTTCCAGTAGCTGGAAACTCACGGACCAGGAAATCAAATCCCTAGAATTAGGGGTGGAGACAATACCATCGTACATGGTATCTACGATTTGCCTTGAGTGCGAACTCCCGTGTTAGGCCCGGCGCTGTTCCATTGTGTCGGTAACAGTCTTTAAACCTCCCAGCGCATACGGGAAATTTCATAAACGTTTGAAGCGGGAAGAAAAAAAAAACAACAACACAAAACATCAACAACAGAAACATCAACAAAATCTCTAACAACACACATGTACGTGCTTATAACAGGAATGACATACATACGTGACATATGTACGTCTTACAACTTATATGTAGGCTTCATAACGCATAGAAGCTCTAGATTTCGTAGCCTGCCGTGCCGTGCTGCGCCGTACTTTGCTATGCTATGCTATGTCATGTTATGTGTTATGTTATGCTACTAAGCTGCGCGGTGCGAGTGTGCTCTGTGCTCTGTGCTCTCTGCGCGCTCTCTCTCTCTGCCTGTTGTACACATTGAGGACCCAATCCCCGAGGTCCTTCCCCCGTTCTAACCCATACATATAAGATCATGCAATTCAATTCGATCAATGCCCATTTCCGTAATCCGTGCCCCCATTTCCATGTCACGGCTGAGACGCGTGCCCTCTTTTGTTTTTCCTTCTTATTTTTCTTTTCCCCCGTTTCGTTTCGTTTCGTTCCGTTCCGCCGAGCCGTCGGGCGACCAGCAAATACGAGAAATTCTTGGCTCTCTTCCTCTCTCTTAAGCTGGGATAAGGCCGGGATTTGCTACTGTACATTTGCTGGTGGGCGGATGTATGTATGTTCGTGCGTGCATGCATGCATGAATATGCGAACAGACATGTCACCTTCTCTCTTTCTTATTGTTGTTGCTGTCCTGCAACGTCGCTAGGTAGGCAAGGCAAGTTGCTTAGCACCAGGTGAAGACGGGATTCCTAGCCTTGACGGTCTCGAGCCGCTCAACAATCACCTTGCGCCTGTTGCCATCCATGGTCTCGGCCGCGGCATACCCTAGATCTCCTTCCATATCGTCCTCGTCGTAAGCGTTACCGTTCCCATGAAGCTTCGCGCTAAGCGAGTTGCCATTGATACCTGTCGCGAAGGAGTACCGCCGCTCCTTACGGGGCGTGTACATGTTCATCTGCGTACGTGATGGGCCTTGGTAACTTGATCTCGGGGGCGCGAGAGCTGTGGACGGGTAGTTTTGGTGATAGGCCGTTGAATGGGTTCTGAGATTCGCTTCGGTCTGGAGATTGCTCCTGGGAACTTGCCAATTCGAAACGCCCAGGATTTGGTAGCGGACTGGAGAACCCAAGCAGGTCATCTACGGTGCTAGCAGGTGCTGAGGAGTTCGCGGCGCCAATGTCCATTTCCTCTTCTATAGTCCTGTGAGCCTCGGGCTCTGCCCTACGGCGTGCTTCAGATGATGTGGCGCGCATGGGTACAGCAACAGGGACCTCGACCAAGTCGTCCCAAACACATACCCTGGCACGTCTCGTAAGCTCCAGCGGGCCGTGATCCGGGGTCTTGAGTGTTTCGACAACGTTCCACGCCTGTCCTTTCATTACGGCCATCTGCCGGGAGAACATCTTCTCCTGAAAGTCTGGGTCGATTTGGAATACCTTTCGTAGCTCGAGCGCAGTCTGGCTCCACCATTGCGTAGAAGTGAGAAGGGGGAGGAAATGATCTCGTGTTTTCTGGGAGAAAGGTCGGCCGATAAGATCGACTGGTAGGAAAAGCCAGCCAAAAGGGAAACTATCGACAGTAAGCTTAATTTTCTAGACAATGCGTAAAAATGAAATTTAAATACCTTCGCCATGCATCCGGGTGCTTCCATGGCCATGATAATGAATTGTCGATCGCCCCAAGCGAGATCTTAGGATCAGGAACCTTACTCGTGCCAGCGGCATTCATAGGTTTTTGGGCTTTGTAAGGGTTAGGACTTCTTGGTTTCCCCCTCGCCGGTAGTTGTACAGGCCTTGCAGGTTGTTCTTCGTCTTCTTCTCCTACGTCCATGTTAAATTGTGGTGGTTCGGAAGTGATCGAGACTGCTTGGGTTTCCCAGTCGACCTTGACCATCCAATTGTCGAGACCCCTATCCGTATTCCGCATGATATAATCTAAAATGACGAGCTTTTCGAGTTCTTCTCGGAATGACTGCTTCAGCGACTCGGTCCACCTAAAGTTTCCGGGCCCAAGAGGCTGTTGCCCAGGGCCATCGCGTTCATCTTCACTCTCACTATCGGCGTCACGAGCAGGTCTACTGGACGGTCGACAGGTCTCCGCCCACCTTCTTTGCTTATGTCGATGTGTGTCGTTTGATCGGGAGTTAGACCAATACTGATCCGGCCAAGGATTTTCTCTTAGGAAGATATTGGCATCTTTAAACCCCTTAAGGAAGACTTGAAAACTGCCCGGTTTTGCAGGAAGGGGTTTCCTCTTCTTGTAAAAGCTCCGGCGGTCCCAGTAGGGATAGTGAAACGACTTGGATGATAGCCAAACAACATCGGTGTAAGGGACTATGTGGGTACGGAGCTGGCAATCAAGAACATACGCTGCTGCTTCGCTCACATATGAGAGATTGGGTATAAGACTATAAAATAAGTTAGGACCTTGGTTCTTTCTATATATACGCATAGAAATAAATACTTACCATGCTCGACCAAAACAACAAGGAAATAAATTTCGATGAATCCACTTGTTCCATTTCGGGTTTCCGGCTGCGTATGGTTCTTCATCCTTGGGTTTGAATACACCGACAATCTTACCATCGGTATTCCGCGCGAAGTAACTTCCTGAGCTACCCTGCGTAATCAAACTCGGATGCATACCTTGGTCAATAGCAACGCGCACGCTCTTAACAATAGCTTCGAACTCGTCCTTGGACATAGCAGGCTCGGGCATGGCGGCAAGCGTCTCGGGGGTCGCGGGTCGGAGACCTTGGGGGGCTTGAAAGACACTATAATGAATTTCGAGGCGCTCCTCTTCACCCAAAGTACCCCTTCCCTTCCCCCTCTTGAATTTGGATGCGATTTCGTCGGCCCATCGTTCTAGACGAGCATTGATAGCTTTAAGGTCTACACCCGAGTTGCTTCGCATTCGCCTTGTCTGATGCTTGAGTTTCCCGAGTGCCTTCGGCGACGTCATGCCCGAGTGAGGCCTCGGTTGGGTGATGGGCGCATATCGAGGAGCGGATAGTGGTTGAAGCGACGCAGAGCTCTGGGCTAAGGGGTCATCTTCGGAATCGTCGTCGCTAAACTGGTCAGCCTGGGCGAGGCGTTCGTAACCGGTCGTAGCCGGGCGACTTGGAGGCATGCCGGGCGGATGCTGGGCAGATGTAATATATGTGGATTTAAAAAAGGGTTGGTTCGGTGGTCTGTTTCCTTGGAAAATTATTGCATTCTATTAACAATAACAAAGATAAGGTCAAAAAATTGAATATGTTTAGGCTTCGGCTTTGGTCCTGCCCCTGATTTGTCTCGTATCTAATTAATTAACCAATACCGATCGATAGTAGCCTTTTCCAACTACGGGGCCAAAATAGATGGAAGTAGAAGCAGTAAAGAGGGACTATTAAAAAAAAAAATACACGAGAACGCCAAGTGCTCGGCGCAAGATAAGAGAAAAAAAAGAATAACACCAGACGATCGGTGTTGGTGTTGGTGTTGGCGTTGGTATATGGAAGTTTGATGTTTCTTCCAGCCGGAGATGTCGAAACACGTCACGTCAATAAGAGGCGTATTTCGCTAAAACTTTGGGATTCTGCATCTACCTTAGCAGTTTAGGTACCTAGGTAAGGCAAAACCCATCAAACCCCCACAACCGTGCATACGGGGGAAACAGATACCCCATTAATTGAAAAGCCTCGGAGTTCGGTACTATCTTTGTAAGCAATATACTTTCAGTTAGTTAATATCCATTAAACCCAAGTTCTTAGGTACATATTCTAGGCGAGGGATTTCAATATTATATCGAAATTCCTACGTCGTTTAGGTAGCTTCTCCTCTAGATACTTACCTAAGGTCTACTAAATTAGTGTAAATTACAGGGGTCTAGGACTCTACTACGGTACCTAAATCATTCCCCAACCCCCGCCTATCGGAGGCTTCCGCTACTCTTAGATCACACATCTAAGGGGAACCGTCTCACAAGCTCACATATTGCGTACATCCTTACATCTGCCTAACATCTACTACCTAACCTACCTATCTACGTAACCATTCAGATATAAGTCAACTCGTCCAAAGAGAGTAAATAACCCATACTTCGTTACATATTGCCTCAAACAAGCAACACGACATCGACGATTATTCATGAATAGCATTCCCTTTCCTCAAATCAAATACAATTCAACTTTACGATAGTTAGCAGATCATCCTCAATCGCTCCAATGAGATTCATATCACGCGATCTCGTACATGACCATAATCCGACCGTATTGCAATAGGCTGAGCTACCCGAGTCATCTGCAATCTGAGTTGTACCAAGCTCGCATATCTATCGAACCATCTAAGCTTCGTTGTTCGACATAGTCTGAGTCCGCGAACTTTGAATTCCAAGCCGGCATTGTCACCGTTACTCCTTAAAGCATTAGTCGATTAATCGAGAATAAGGGAGAGAGAGAGGCTCCAGCTAGTCGTGTCCACCCTGGCCCCAAACTGAGTTTCTCTGGTTCGACACAGTTTACGTCAGTTCCACCGGATGGTCAACCAATCGTGTCTAATCCATCAGTCTAGAGATGCACCAATCCAAGACGGTCTGATTTGAAGATCCTAGGAGTGAACTGTCGATCCTAACCCTGCCATTTGGCTCTTGTAGCTTATACGACACCAAGTCCTGTTGATCTATGGTCTCTTCCCACCTTTGTGGTCCCTGGGGTTTATCTTGGCTCTCCTGTGCCGATGTGATTTAGATTACTTTTCAGCATTGTCTCTTGTTCAAACTATTTCTTCCCAATTCCTCACCGTCTTCCATTTATCATATCCCTTCCCCGTGACTCGAAACACTCAGCTGTATCTTTATATCTCCCATCTGGCCCCTTCCTAACGTGCATTGCATCTTGCCCTGTTGCTGGTTCTAACGATCTAGTCTTACCCCTATCTATATCTATCTATTATCTTAGACCTTAACTCCTCCTACCCCCTAGTCGACAAACAAGTTGTCGAATAGTCCTAAGCAGAGCACAGCTTGGCATTTCAGTCACACTACTTCATCGCCGCCAGATTCAAGATGGCCGGCCAAACAGCAAACGAAAGTTTCATCGATATCACCATCACAACCTTTTCCTCACCCGAACCTGATAATCAACGAGGACGAAAACGTCGACGCAGCCCACCAGAAACTCTAGCGGTTGCGGCAGCTCGGATACCGTCAGCAGAGTCCGCTACCTTTCGTGGACGATGCAGGCACCGTTCAACTTCTAGGCTCGATATATCCAGAAACACATCACGACTTAGAGGAGGATCCTTATCTCCAACTCGCAGAAAATTGATCCGCGTTGTCCAATTAAACCGTCATCGAAGCCAATCACCATCTAGATCCCGTTCTCCAAACACACAGGAAGCCTCGAAAAGAAGGCGGCAAAGAACACAGAGTCGAGGCCGAATCCATGATGTCGAGTCAAAGAAAGTTATTGAGCCTATCGTAGCTTCGTTTCTCCGCCATGAAATTGTGATTAGGAGCGACAGTCCATCCCAGAAGTCGACACAGGATGGATAATTAAGCCAGAGCTTGAAAGTTGGAGTTCTAAATATTACAAATACCAGAAACAACCATGCCAACACGAAGTGTAGCATCGGACAAATATGCTATTATATCAGGTTATTTACAACCGCTAAGCATTGAACAACGGCAAAAACATCACTCCCCGACCTCGAAGGCTGATGCTAAGATGACGAAGTTGATTCTTTGTTCCTAATGGTATCATAAAAGGCACCTGTGAAGCAAAAGCAAAAGCAAAAGCAAAAGCAAAAGGATATACAGGGTGTTGATGTATTAAACATTTATCTAATGGGATGGGAAAAAAGAAGAGGATATTACAAAAACAGGAACCAGGCCGATACAGTAGTAGTCTTATGTATGTTAATCAATAGTAACGTTAATTTGAAACCCATATAAGAATAATTGATCTTGACATATGAATATATATAGAATAACTACTATATAGAATACCATATCAGCCAGTATCAGAAGCCTTCAAACTTGATATGGCAAAGGCAAGTCAAGTCCGGGGATGCGGACAAGAGTTATGGATTGGTGCCAAGAGACCCCACGGCGAAGATGCCTGCATCTGCATCATGTTAATTGGGTCTACTAGATCTGCGGGGCACGTGGCCTGGGGAGTACAGAAGTAAGAAGGGAAGACGGGCTGGACAGGTTGAGGTTAGTGCGCTCAGCTGGTCAGCAGACCAATCAAGCATTTTTCACTATTCGATTTGATTTGCGACGCGTCAGGCAGTTAGCAGTTGAGGGAGCACCTCAGGTAGTAGCATAGCAGTAGCTGCATCCTCGGCGGGGTGGGTAGCTGCGCCTATCGGTAGCCAACCCTGCCTGTTATCTGTTCCAAAGTACCTATACTTGAACATTACACTGGAAACCACGACCGTCAAAGCAGGTAATAACGTACTTATACTTCTCAGCAGATGTACCCCCTCCATACATGTAGGCAGGGTTAATACTTCTCACGTCAACGTCAACCTAATGCATCCCGAAATGTTCCTAGTCAACAGCAATCGACCAACCAACTTTGCCCTTCCGCGAATTTCAGAAGCTTGACTGTCACATCCACTCACCACTCACAACTATCTCACCCTACACGGTACCTAACCTTGTCCTCGTGACGAAGTTAACTATTTGAGATTTTTTTGTCTCTCTTGTTTTTTTAATTTCTTTTGAGGTGGACAGTTTGAGTTTCAAGCCTCACGCAAAACCACAACTTTATTATCCGTTCATTCGCCCTTCCGCCCTACCCACATACAACAATCTACGTACATTCTGCGTATTCTGCATATCCTACGTACATACCTATATCTCACGGCCCCCGAACTTGTTCACGTCTTTCACGCCTTCTCACCTTCCTTTCGAACCAGCCTCGCCGATGCTCATCTCCACCTACGGAAACAACCTCCTCGGGCGCGCGCCTTTCTTTGTCCATAATTTCTAACTTCCACCACATGTGTCTTACCAACAGCAGTTCTGCATGTAGCCGTACTTCACCGTTCACAGCGACAGGCTAGGAAGCCGCACAATATGGCCTCAAACAACCATTCACAGGGTAACAGCCCTTTTTACAACACTGTTCACTCACCCTCACCAACTTCAAGTCAGAGCAACCCTCTCCAACAAATACAATCAGTCCTACCCGCAAAGAGAGATCAAGATGATACTGACACATTGTCTTTCGATTCAGCCTCCATGCAGAATGGATCCTCGAGACTCAATTTAAATCCAGCCCTTCTACTCAACCCAAAAGGCTACGCCGCTCCTGTTCCCCCCGCTCGACCAAGTCCGCCTACTCGTCCTTACAACAATTTGAATAGTTCAAATAGCTCGACCGATCTCGCATTCCAATTCAATAGTCCCGATTTCCAGTTTTCCAACCCTCAAAATGGATATACTACTGCCGGCCAGCCTACGCCACAACCTAACAATTTCGGCAATATGATTGACCGCATGAACAATGTGGAGCAGCGTGCATTCAATCCTCAATCGAAACGTCGAAAGCTCGAGATGGAAGATAATATCAATCCGGCGCATACGTTTAGAAGCGGTGGAAATGGGGTTATTGGGCAGTACGTGAAGGAGAGGCGGCAAGAAGGGGGCAATCACCAACGCTCGACGGGACCAGTGGAGGCCGTAGACCTCACTGATACTGGTAAGCTACTCTGACGAACACGGTGGGAATATCTACCTGACATTTTGACAGCGGGGGAAAATGATGTCGTCGTGCTACAAGCCCCGATAGACGAAGAGATTTGTTATGGTTCGATTCAACACGCGAAGCTCAATTGTCATATCGTCCCGAGTCCTAAGCCAGGCGCCTTTTCGCTCATGCCCACTTGGTGGCCACAAGTGAAAATCGTACTCAGGAGAAAACTTGGGGAGGCGTCCTATGTGATTCATGCCTATGATCATACGCGCAAAATAGTTGGAACCGTCGATGCCAGCACTGCATCCGGCCTTGCAGGCCTATTGGATTCTCGCCTCCAGCTTAGAACTGACTGCAGAATACCAACAAGACAGAGAGTGGCAGGAGAGGAAGCTGGAAACCCAACATCAATGAGTTATACCCTCGATCTAATGCTTTATGGCCCCCGAAGGAGTGCTAGGACAGTTGCAAGACATCTCTCCCAGAAGAATCTTTGGCTTCGCAATCCCCCAAGAATCGACCCTAGTGTAAAATATGAGAACCCACAGCTTATCGAGGGACCAAAACCTCCGCCGATTATAAGAGAGCAACCTAAGATGGCTCTTACTACAGCGGCGTCGATTCCACCCCCCATGATGCGTAGTGTTGAGGAGATTCGTTCCGAGGTCATGGGGGTTTTTGACTCTCTTACAAAGAACGAAGAGCTTCCCGAGATAAGACCTGATCCTCGAGTACAGACAGAACTTCTAAAGCACCAGAAACAAGGACTAAGCTTTATGATGATCAAGGAGCAGCCTCGCCAATTCGGCAGCGACGGCAAGGCTGTTGGCTCTTTCTGGCAAATCCGTCTAGGTGAAAATGGCCAGAAAACATACTACAATGTAATTACCGGAACCTCGCAACGTGAAGCCCCTCCCGAGACTCTCGGTGGTATCCTTGCGGATATGATGGGTCTAGGAAAGACACTAAGCATCCTATCTCTCGTTACGAGTACTCTCAAAGAAGCCGACGAGTGGTCAAAGCTTGTGCCGGTTCAACCACAGGCACCTCCTCCGCCGAAGAAGAAACCCAATTCTTCAGGTCAATTTGATGTACCCACACCACAGCCACTTGGGTTGACCCAGCTGAAGCAGAATGGCAAATCGACGCTCTTAATATGTCCTCTTAGTACCATAACGAACTGGGAAGAACAAATCAAAGCTCATATCCAGCCTGATCAGCTGACGTATTATATTTATCATGGATCTAATCGTATCAAGGATCCCAAGAAACTTGCCTCGTTCGATCTCGTTTTGACAACCTATGGATCAGTTGCCAGCGAGGTAGCATCCCGTAACAAGGGCAGGCAAGGCCCGTATCCCCTCGAGGAAATAGGATGGTTCCGTGTAGTCCTAGACGAGGCACACATGATTCGAGAGCAATCCACCTTGCAGTTCAAAGCTATTTGCCGCTTACAAGCCAACCGTCGCTGGGCCGTTACCGGTACTCCCGTCCAAAACAAGTTGGATGACCTCGCAGCATTACTTGCCTTCCTCCGCCTAAAGCCTTTTGACGAAAAGAGCAAGTTTACACAATACATCACAGCTCCTTTCAAGGTTTGTGATCCCGAGATTGTTCCGAAGCTCCGAATTCTCGTAGACAGCGTCACTCTCAGGCGTTTGAAGGACAAGATCGATCTCCCTCCCAGAACGGACGAGATCGTGAGGCTCGAATTCTCTCCCTCCGAGCGCAAACTATACGAAATATTCGAAAAGAACGCGCAAGATAAGGTACAAGTCCTAGCGGCAGGAAGGGAGAAGATGATTGGTGGCAGGACCTATATCCACATTCTTCAATCCATACTTAGATTACGTCTCATCTCTGCACATGGCAGAGACCTTCTCAGCGATGAGGACCTGGAAGTGGTGCAGGGTATGACGCAGGAATCTGCCATTGACCTCGACAGTGACGAAGACGACGAGAAACCCGCATTGGCAGAATCAAGAGCTTACGAGGCCTTTGAGCTCATGCAGGAGACTAACAGCGATTTATGCATATCCTGCCAGAAAAAGATTGGTGCGAATGACAGTGCTAGCATCGCGTCAGAGCGTGAAGAAGATATTCTCGGCTATATGACTGCTTGCTTTCATCTTCTTTGTCCCAGTTGCATTAGGACCTGGGAAGAAGATGTAGGCAATCATGGTTCGGGTACATGTCCCTTCTGTCAGTCTCATGTTCGTTTTGCATACAATGAAATTCGCAAGAGCAAGGCCGAAGTAGAGCATGAGGGACACCACCAATCACACAAATCCGAAACTAAAGTCAGAACGAAAGAAGGCTACCCGGAATATTCAGGACCCCATACGAAAACCCGTGCGCTCCTTGATGATCTTCTGAAAGCAAAAGCTGACAGTGAGGCTAACCCCGACGAGCCCCCATTTAAGTCGGTTGTCTTCTCCGCCTGGACGTCTCATCTTGACCTTATTCAAATCGCATTGGACAACGTCGGTATTAAATACACTCGTCTTGACGGTAAGATGACTCGAACTGCTAGGACTGCCGCTATGGATACCTTTCGAGAAGATAACTCTGTGCACGTAATACTAGTATCCATCATGGCTGGTGGTCTCGGCTTGAATCTCACTTCCGGGAATTACGTCTACGTGATGGAGCCTCAGTACAACCCGGCAGCAGAGGCGCAAGCCGTCGACCGTGTCCACCGACTCGGTCAGAAGAGACCTGTTCGTACGGTTAGGTATATCATGCGAGACAGCATCGAGGAAAAGATGCTTGAGCTTCAAGAAAAGAAGAAAAAGCTTGCGAGTCTTAGCATGGACAGAAATCGGGTTATAGATAAGGCAGAGGCGGCGAAGCAAAAGCTTATGGACCTACGCAGCCTTTTCAAATAATGACTTGCCGTTCTTTTTGAGTCTTCACTCATGCCTTATATTCACTTCCCTCAAGGCATATAGCGGCGTTTTTGGGAGTGTTCTTGGCAAGATTCTAAAGGGTGGGTTATCTGCGTTGCTTCTGCACGGCG
This sequence comes from Entonaema liquescens, assembly GCA_902805475.1. Lineage (NCBI taxonomy): Eukaryota > Fungi > Ascomycota > Sordariomycetes > Xylariales > Xylariaceae > Entonaema > Entonaema liquescens. The sequence goes on from CADCSX010000006.1 coordinate 1,028,859, forward strand.
TTTTGGTCATATCTTGCTGTACAAAAACTGTTACTAGCAAGCAAGTAAATCCCTACGTTACTAGCGACTCACTTGCGCTCGTCCTCGAATACGAAAGGGTCGAATACAAATACCTCGAAGAAGATGGAAAAGGAACCTCTGCTGCAAGACGGATGGACGACCCATATCGAATAAACCACCTTTAAAAGAGAGAGGGAAAATTTGGAGGGAGGGAGCACGTCGAATGATGATGTTTACGTTGGAACAGGTGATGCCTTTACGTTGATTAATGTATGTCACTTTTATTATCTACGGAGGTTTGTTGTACTCGACAAGCCTCCCCGTTCGATACCAGAGTCTGGCGGTCGTCCAGAACTGGGGAAGATGGGCTTGGTTTCCTCCCGTCTTCCCGGATAGACCGAATGAATTACGCGATTTGAGCTCACGGCTCCTATTTAACTATTCGTTGCTTTGCGTACGTGTAGAAATGTTCCGTTCGTCGCTCGCTGTATAACTACGAACAAGTTCGTAGATTCGTAGGCTCTTTTAGACTCGACATTTCATTTTTAGTGATGCGTCTCCTTTCTGATATCTTCTTTTCTCGACCGCCTATCGGGAGCTGCTTGCGTAGCTATTACATAGTTGTATGCACAATCTAACCACAAGGCTCTTTCTCCGACCGACCCCCATCCGTTGGGGAGAGCCTAATTAGGTAGTCTAGCCCAGCAAAAGCAGCTCGGGCGAGAGGAGCACACAGGATGACGGTCCACCTTACCTAATGTACGTAAGTCTTGGGTTCCCCTTACATGTCTTAGGTCTTAGGTTGGGTAGTTGATATATGTATATCCCATATGAGCATGTTGTTTTGTTTCGATTTTGGCCACGGGGCTATATTGGAGCTATATTGACGTGACATGTGCAGTGTCGCGACGCAATGCTACTGTAGATGCCGAGGTCTGCAGGTGTATGCGAGCCATCATCACATGGACGTATACACATATGTATATGTATGAATGATCCGGCACTGGATGCGAAGGGAGGGTATAGATGAAAAGGTATGAATTAGTAATAGCTTAGAAATGTTGTTTACCTTTAGTGTGGTATATATTTATTATTATTTATAAAATAGAAAAAGTGTAATATTACATACGTTATTATTTATAATGTATTTAACATAATAAGTTAAATTAAATTATATTTTAATAAATTTAAAACTTTTTTTTATTTTTATTAATTAATTATAAAAAAAACAAGTTTATATAATTTATTATATGTTTTATAAAAAAAAAAAAAAAGTAATTATTTATAGTATTTTTATTTTATACTTTTTTACGAATGTTATTAATGTGTTAATGCTAACTTCCATAACTCAAACCTGTTTCTGTGGTCAATAACACCCCTTTACTATTAATACACGGCTAATAATCTATAAACAATCACAAAGGTCCAAGTACAAAACACCAATCAAGAGATACAAGTAAAAGTGAATCAACACAATGTTCGATTTGTGCTATATGAGTTTCTTTCTCAGTCCAAATTTGTAACCATTCAGTCTGTCGTAAGTAATACGCCAACGCCCACCAAATTTGCATAGTAACGCGAGCCCTTTTTCATCCATTTCCTCTGAACGCCGGAGGACGAGTCGCCTCAACATGCTGTATGCCGCATGGCCTTTTTTATGTACACAAATTTTTACTAAAGGTCATTATTCCTTTGACCACTAGGAGTAGAGGCGTTTGTAGTATTCCATTACCGTCCTCGGCATTACAGCCTTCCTAGTTCGAAGCGACTCGATCCTCAAGTCTGACCCCGAGTTTATTACCAACTCCCTTAAACCATTAAGCCGCATTGGCGCCAGCAAGAGGCTGAGAAATCCGCGTGACTTGATCGCCGGCACGGACAATTCGTCGACCAGATGAATCAGTGACGAAAGCACCCTCCTTTTCCATGTGTGCCTTCTTCCAGATCTCGACTTCACAGCCTCCTCGGAGAACACCAACACGCATGGTAGACAGAAGATTGTGGGCAGCGTTTGAGTGGTCGTAGACACCGCCGTTGAAGATAGCAGTAGCGTCCTTTCCGATGGAAGACGAAATTAGAGCCTTGCCACCAGGGTGGTCCTTGATGAAGTCGGTAACATCGTGGATAACACCAGCAACAGCGACGAGAGCCTTGCCATTCTTGGACTCGCTAACGTAGTCATCCCAGTCCATAACAGGTAGCTGTTCGAGAGGAACACCCCAGTCAAGCCTAGATCGCTTCTGGTCAAGCTTCTTCTGCATCTGCTGAAGGCGACCCTTCTCGATTTCGTTCTGGCGGAATGTCTTCAGGTTGTAGGCAAGACCGAGCTTCTTCCATGTCCAGATGCTCCACTTGGTCGGGTCATACTGCCACCACTCAATGGCGTTACGGTAGTCGGAGGGGAATTCGTGGTGGAAGTTGTGGTAACCCTCGCCAAGCGTGACAAGTGCTGTGATGACGTGGTCACGGGGAGAGTTGCGGTCGTCGAAAGGCTGGTCACCAAGCCAGTGGGCGAGAGAGTTTACACAGAAAGTAGCCTGCTGGATAAAGAAGATTCGGATGATACCAGCATAGATAAATCCACCCCACCAGTCGCCCCAGCCGAGACCGCAGACCAGAGTCGGGAGAACGAGGGACATTGTGATGACGGACTTGATGTAGTGCTTGTGCTGCCAGACAACAACTGGGTCGTCGTTTAGGTCAGAGATATCGGTTCGGCCAATTCGCTTAGGGTTCTGCTTCATGACCATCCAGCCGATGTGGGAGTATAGGAGACCCTTGCGAACGGAGTAGGGATCCTTCTCGGTGTCCGTGTAACGGTGGTGAGCACGGTGACCCCTTGACCACCATCGGATAGAACCTTGAACAGCGGCAGCTCCCATAGCAGCTAGGTAAATCTTGATGAGGAGAGAAGCCCTAAACGAGCTGTGAGCCCAAAGCCGGTGGTATCCTATTTGAAGGTTAGCATCCTCTGAAAATCCTAGTTATAGAACATGATGGTTATCCAAACATACCGGCTGTAATACCGAGACCGGCATTGAAGTAGTAGAAGATGGAAAAGAGAGCCGTCTTCAACTGGAGGTGAATCCAGTATGTGCTGATCAACCCAGCTAAAGGAATGAATAGAATGAATGTAGTGTTAAGCCAGTTAATATGCTTGTACCAGTTACTCCAGGTCATAGGAAGTTCGGAGATGTGCGGTTTCTTCAAGTCATACTTGGCGGATCGTAACGGCTTGTAGTCCTTGGTGCCATCAGGAAATGCCGAAGCAGCAACGGGCCCTGAGGCATCCGTCGTGGCGGAAGCCATGGTTGCGAATCGATCGGTGCTGAGATGGGAAGGGTTGAATCAGCAAGGCCCCCCGGGAGATCGGTAAGAAAGGGATTTCGTTTTTGAGTGAACGACGAGGTTGGGAGTAAGAAAAGGAAAAAGGAAGAAAGATGTGGGAGTTTAAAAAAGATATATATTTAATATCGGGGGGTGAGAGAGTGGGAAGTGTATTAAAAAAAGGCTTTGTACCTAGGTAGTATTCCGGGATGTAGGTACCACTGTAGGTACTGTAAGTACAGAGTTACAGAGTGGATATGGGGACCAATCGGTGGGAACGTACAACCTTGAACCCCTGGAGGCTTAGAAGCCGGGTGGACGGGTGGCGGGAAGGTATATCGAAAGTATTCGAGACTCTTCGGAGAAGTGAGTCTAGGTTAAGATGGCAGGATGGGTACTGATTAAGAACTTTGATCTCCCAATTCGTTTCCCTGATCTGTTATCTTGCTGGAACCTAAAGCGGTGTGGACACCAATGATGCTAACGACAGGCTTCTTAAGTTTGTTGTTCAAAGAATGTGCTTGTTGGAATAAAGTGATTCGACCGAAACGTCTGATAGTCGGCCGATAGTTTTTTTTTTTTATCATTTACTCAACTGTTAAGCAAAAAAAGAGATGCGTTTGCTGTTAATGGACTAAGAAAACACAGTCACCACTTTTAAAATAATGAAAGACGTGGGGTTAAAAACCACCACTTGGAAATTAAATAAACTTGTAAAGGTATTGTAAGAGTGACGATCAAGTTACGAATTCCTGCTGTACGTATTCTTTCTTTTTCTTTCCTTTTTTTTTCTCCCTTCTTGAATTCTGCTGCTTGATCTCATCTGATAGGCAAAAGAGAATGCTGGGGTTTAGAAGGTGGTGGGAAAGGGAAGAACAGCTGTTACATACACGCAGGGCGATAAAAGCACCAAAAGTTACCACATGAACAAGTACCTTACAGATACAACTGACCAAGGCTACCAGGTGCTACCTAGTTTCGTTGCACATTCCTTCTGCAGGCGACTTCCATCCTGTATGATCTTTGAAAGCTGTCTGAAATTTGTTGAATTGTTGGGGAAATGACCATAGTGGCGGTTTCGAAGCCGCAAGTGGAGTATCCAATCAGATGTCGTAAAAGTTCAAGGGTCTTTCCGTTTTTGGTGATATTTTCTAGGCCCACCGTTTAGTACCAGGCCAAGTACCTAAGTACATCAAGTACAATATGTAACGAAAACGTGGATTTTGCAACATACTCCACGATTATCTCTGCCAACAACAAAATAAAACAATTTTCTAGACGAAAAAGTCATTTACATTCGCATTCGTTGTCAACCTCGGCACGCGCCGCCGGCTCCTATTTTCTTACGTTCGACATATCGCAATATGTAGGAAATAACAGCTAATCTAACCACCACGTAGGCAATGAAATAATACGCGCTCTACATCTCCGTAGCCAGAAGTCAAAAATATCGGGTTGCCCTTGCATGAAAGCTCGGAGTTTTCATATAACACGGAAAACTCTTTGACGTAAGCCCCCCTTCAGCCCCTTCCGCAGGGCTACGCCAATCAATTTCGCACATCCCCTTCGTGTGCTACAATATACTACTTGGCGAGCGAAATCCGGGTAGTCGGCATTGGCTCATTCCAAGCTCTCAGATATTACCTTACTATTATTACAATATATTGCCAATCGAGAGAGGATACGAAATACACGGTACACTCCATTACCTACGAGCCGAGGCAAAGTTTCTCCATTCTCCAGAGCGGATGAATCAATCGATAAGCAGAAGGGCGTCAAAAAAGGTGGCTCACCTACCAGCATAAATCTTGGTGTAAGTGCGCCAGGTATTTTGACGCCTTTTTGATAGGTAATAGGTATCATAGATCCTGCTATACGTTGCGCGTTCTAGCCACATTTCCCCACATTATGTAGATCCCCTTAAGCCGTTTTGGCCAGTACACATCTCCCTCTCCTCCCCAACAAACGGAAGCGACATGGTATATTCGCACCTATCGTGAGCTCCGTAGTGGGGCTCCGGGAAAGAGGAATCTTGAAACGTCCTCTGATCGGCTAACGATAGTTGCGATGCCCCACATCTTCTAGAACAACTTTAAAATTCCGTCGGGGTAATTGATTGGATTGTCAAAGGAAAAAAACGCCACTTTCTGCGTTATGCGCCCCGTATCTAAGGCTCCATGGATCTTGCTGAGCCTCTTTCCTTCAAGCTTAGGCCACCCGCACGTCGGCTTGCCATTGCTGACATCTTGTCATATCAGATCGATATGAACGGTCAGACCGATGAGTAGCTTCCATCGATCTATAGATCAGAACTAATATTCATTAGCGTGCCCTAGTAAATTGAAAGTCAACATCATCAAGTCGATACTGGTTTAAGCAAGATGTCCGACTATAACCAACGAGCCTGTAGTAATCCATAGTAATACCACCTCTCTTCCAAGACAGTGATACTTTGCCATTCAATATTTATAAAATCCGATTGGCTAGAATGATCTACATTATTCAGTAAATAGATGTGATTGTATTTTACGTATGATACTAAGTCATAGTAATTATCATAGAATGACAAAATGTAGACATTGCACGATTGGAACTCGATAGTCAAGTATACCATCCCTAATCTTGCCTGGCACCTTAATAAAAGTACAGCACCCTCTAAGCGAGAGGAAGTAAAAGCTATCGTTAATAGGTATGCTCTATCCCCAGATGAGGGGCAGCTAGACCGAGCGAGCTATGTAATAGCATAGCCGTCGAGTCACATGATTTATTCCCAATGCATGTCTAAGAGCTTAACAATCTATGTATTATCATCTAGTTAGTTATTCACTTCCTAAACTCTTAACCACATACCTCATTAAAAGTAATCAACTCCCAAAATCACCCCAAGTAGAAACATTGTCACATTCAACCCGAATCATGGCCGGTTCATCATCCCATTTCTATCACCTTCTCCAAACCTACCCGACATAGGTTCACATGCCACGATATAGAACCTCTCAAATGAAACAAGAGGCGTCGAAAAGCCGTAGATCGGCTTTGCCACCGAACCAACTACTATGCACGCCGTATCGGCCGACTAGCACACCTACGTATGCGTACCGCAAACTTCTTCCCCGAATATTGAGATCTAGACGCCCAGTCGCTCACTCACATGTCTAGATAGTCATAGCCCGACCTATCCCGAACCCTATCTCCCATCTATCCTCACCAACAAATCCAACAATTCCTCAACTGCCCCTTGACTTCCTCATCGAGTCTCTGATCCCGTGCCACCATCAGCCCACGCTTTACCCCATCGACTGATGTAACGAACAGATAATTCGAAATATGTCTACTTCGAGCAGCAGAAGAAAACTCGCTCCGAGATCTGTTGGGTAAGTATATACCTTCGCTCGGTCGACATATGCATATCCAATGCCAAGTCGACACAGCCTCAATACTGTCACATGTGTAGATAACCCCTATCCAAACGTATCAAACACGCCAATCCCTTATTTCTTCTTTGGGGGGCATATATTTCACTACCTGACCTAGCGTAACGTATGTAGAATATGTAAGATCCAGGAACCCCTATCTCCTATTCCATCACATTCCATCTTCCACGCATCATCATTTCGACTTTCATACCCATTCATTGTGCCTCATATATTAAATATCGTATCGTTAAGCTAGAACAAAAAACGTCGTGATGGTAATGCTGTGCTGCTGTCTCTATCGTACAAAAAAGAAAAAGAAAAGGATTTTCGCCCCAACTTGCTGTCGCCCTGACGTAGAAAAATAAATAATGATCCACCGCTTGCAGACATTCGTGGCACCTGGATATTCCAAAAAAAAAAAAAAAACGTCCTCCAAAAAATTTGCATATGCAATGCAATGCAATGCAGAACTCCTCGCGCCTTTCTGTATGTTTATGTACATAAACAGCTACTCACAAATGCATAGACATTTCAATACAACCTCCTTAGGCTTGAGATGTCACATTTGCTGCTGTACCTGTCGTAGGAAGACCCAAATCGTCATCTAAGGTTAGCTTTCGAATTTCATCGTGATCGTATTTCGATCCAACGCCCGTCAGCTCGGTTGGCATGTGCTGAGGAGGGGACTCGGGTGGTCTTGGAGGTGACGCTGCCGTTGATCGCGTCGATATATCTCTGTCGTGTGTGTAATAGGGGAGCGACTCGGTTTCTCTATCTTCTGTAGGGGGCTGGATGCCTTCTTCGATTTGAGCATAATTCGGAGTCAAGGTTGTACGTAAGCCCCATGGTTCTTCAGGCTGTACTATCCCGGACTGCTCTGGAACGTAGTCCCTGGGATTGGACCGGGTATTTTCCAGACCCCTCTCTTCGCCTAATACACTGATTGTATGGGTATTGCCGGAAGTAACAGCTGCTGTACCTGTGTTAGGCAGAGGCCAAGCTCCCTCGGTATTCTCATTGTCCATCCTAAGCGCGCCATCTACGCCAGCTCCTAACGTAAGCACCTTTACCTGGTTATCACTGCCAGTCGCTTGAGCCTGTTCAGCCTCTAGGTCTTTTTCCACTTCCTTGAATATTTCTTCCGGCGCCTGCATCCTCCTGGGTGTCTCGGCAATCTCCTGTCCCAGTTCCAGGTCGTTGGTATATGAATTCACGAAATTAGTGGGCCACGTGTCGCGCCGTTCCGTATACGGTGGACTATACATGCCGTGGTCGCTTGGTAAGGATCTAGCTGGTGATCGTCCCCTCGATGGATAGTACGGTTCAGCGGGGAAGTCTGTCGGTGTAACATGCGTATTACCAAACGGAGTATATGGCCAAACACCCCGAAGCTGAGCCGCTTTGACGTGCTGATGTCCATGATTTTCGTAACCGTCCACCGTGTATTCCCGTAGCGAATTACCATCATCAACAGAAATTGAGGGTAGATCTTGTCTATCATAATCGTCATCGTATACAGGTTGTGGAAACAGCCTTAGTAGCATGGAAGCCTGGAGTCGGACACGCGGGTCCTCGTGTAAGCAATACTCCACCATTGTGCGATACCAATCCGGGACATCGATTTCGGAGGCTAATCGGAGCGGTCGTCGATGCGCTTCAGGTTCATCCTCCAACGTAGCGAGTGCCCACAATACCATCCCTAGCTGGTAGAGGTCAGATTTGACACCGATATACATCGATATCCGCTGGTTGCTATCGATAAGTGGTGTTGCCTCCGGAGGTTCCCACCCTACCGGGCAGCCTCGTCTGTTGATGTCTATTATCTTCGCATTATCTTCATAGTCGATGACAATATTAGAAAGTGTAAGGTCGCCCTGTACAAAACCGGCTTCGTGAACGTCTGATAATCCCTGAACAATCTGCCTTGCCCACTTCTCTCGTAGGGACCACGGGAGCACATGACCGTCCTCTTGAGAATCATAGATAAGGTCAATGAGCGCACCCTTTTCCGCAAAGTTGATAAGTAGGCCCTTAACCATCTCATCATCATCATCAACCACTACACCATAGAATTCTATGACGTTTCGGGAGAAGTGTAAGGAGTTTAGAGCGTTCACCTCGTAGAGAAATTCATCCACCGTGTCCGGTCCTGGAATCTCCTTCTTAATGAGTGTTTGCCCAGCAACACGAACCTTGTAGACGAAACCTGACATATGGGACTCGAACGCGAGATCTCTCTCCCTGACACGCCGGCATTTCAAATGCTGGATCATACGAACGGTGGGGTAATTTATGATTTCCTACAAAGATTACGCAATCAGTAATATGCTTATGAGTTTACAAGAGAGTAACCCACGTTAACGTCTTCCACTACATGGACATGCAGCCTTCCTTCCGTGGTCTGTAACTTCAGGTTGGTAACGGTGGGGTAAAACTGGATGTCTTGAAGGCTTTCGCGTATAGCTTCATATATCTTGGCACTCTTTTCTCTTTGGAATTTGATATGGAGTAGATCCTTCTCCAGAGAATCATCTGGAGCATTTCGGTAATCCAGCGAGATAGTAACTCGCCTCCATACGAACTCATCCTCGCGATAAGTAACAAAAAACTTCTCCCTCCTAGACTTATCTCGGAAGTGCATACTCAAATTTAGAATCCATTTCCGCTCTAGCTCGTCATTGATCATTGCATCATACTGGGATGTCGTGGTAGACTGAACATCAATAGGCGACAAAGTTTCGAGATAGCTAGGCACGGGTTGGAGTAATTCACGGTTTTCCCTATCTAGGCTGGCGCTATTGATGCTGTTGACATCTTGGAGACTTAAAAACTGTTTTTCATCGAGGGGACTCTGAGGAGCCGACACCACTTTATGCGAGACCACGGTAGGGAGGTTAGTGGAGGGCTGCGTGTTGTCGAAGAAGTCGGGCGCACTTGCACGTGGCAAGGGTTCATTTACGCGAGAGACGCTGCGTTGGGTACGCAATCGCCTATCGACGGAAACAGCCCTGCGTTCCGCTGACGTGGGCTGTATCGCCTCGAGTTTCTCCCTCACCTCGGACTGCTGCCTCTTAAAAGTTTTAACGCGGGGCAACCCAGGAACCACTTTCCTCGACACCCTCCGGAACAAGCCCGAGGTCGGTGAACAATCCAGAGACGTCCTAGATTCTTGGTCAGACGATACCGACGATGTTAGCGTACTATCCTTTCCAAGAAACTTTTTCAAGATGGAGGCCAGTCTACCGGTGTCCGAAGTTGGCGGCGGCTCGCGCGAAGGCATATCTGCCGTTGCTGCCATGGTGGCGATCATTGAGAAAAGCAAGCCCTAACGCTCAAGCTTCATGGAACTTGTCTATTCCGCAATATCTGCTTATTTGGGCAGGGCAAATGAAATGTTACTCAGACGAGGCAAAAACCTATGATGGGTCCACGACTGAGACGCTGCGGGGCAAGTGGTGCGGAATGAGACAGTGATATCGTAACAATTGAGGCTCTAGCTCGACCGCGATCCTTAGCTCCAACAGGGCTGGAATTATAAATGTAGGTACTGGATTTCGGGATAGCTGAAATCTGTCTGAGGGCGGGGGGAGTAGATGCAAGAGGTGAGGCGTAGCGGGCCTGGTCGAGCAACAGAAGGTTGTAGCTATGCGAGATATAATAACGTATATTGGAGGGAAATGGTCATAGCAGCTCTAAAATGCAGGCCGACCTAACGTCGAATGGGAGAAGGAAGCGGAAAGGATGCTCAGCAGCGAGGCTGTCAAAGACCTTATTGGCAATTGACGACGATGGCGGCTCATATGTGCCGACATGGGCGACAGGTAATGCGCGCGTGTTCTCTGGCCTGCAGCTGGGAGGGTTTTTCTTCTTCTTGAATTTTAGGTATGATTCCTTTTGCATCTAGCTGCGACTTGAACTAGGTAGGCGGCATGCAGGAGATATGCAAAGCAGAAGCTATCCTGGAAAACTCCGCTTTCGGGGTACAGGACAATATAGCCATTTGAGATGAGAAGAAAAAAAAAGTTGAAGAAAGCAGAGAAGTGAGCGAATATAGAAATTGGAGGCGGTGCGATGTTTCTACTTTCTACAAGGAGTGACGAAGGCTATCGACGTTGTACCTTCCCCCCGTACGCAACATTGTATGTATTGTACAATTGTATCAATTGTATATTGTACAGTTGTACAAAGCTGTCCCGCGATGGACAACGCAGCACGGGCAGGCACAAGCGCAAAAAACTGCACTAACTGGTCATACCAAGAATGTATTAGCGATACAAGGACCAGGGTTGTATCATTATTTCTACTGACTGATCAAGCTACTTAGGTAGGTAGGGGTCCTGTTTGGTCTCGCTTGGCTCTTTAAAAATGATCTCGCGGGGCTGTAGGGTAGGTACATGCGTAGATTTATTCCCAAGTCTTGAGTCTTGTCTCTAACCAAAAAGCTACAGGTACGTAATATACATGAGGACATCGTAATGTTTTATTTTCTCGTTTTCTCATTTGTCCCTTTCCAATTTACTTTTTCCCAAAATCCAATTCGTTTAGTCCCTATGACATCCTATCAATTGTGGGTGAAATGGACTCGAGACCTATTGAATGCTCTCTCAATGGCAATGAGTAGCACTTATACCCGCAGCTCGTCAGACGGTAGCATGCAAGGTTATGTTCCCTGTGGAGTATCGACTATAGCACTGGGCCTACGGTAATTTAGTGGTGGGAGGGGTTTGATTTTCGACCAATTCGAATTCAACATCAACACCCTACCTACCCTTTCATATCTTCGTCCCCTGAAAAAAAAAAAAAAAAATATCAACCATGCCGCCATGGTCCCTTTTCCGCTTGGTGCTTGGTGGGGGTGTCTACTGGACCATTGAACCAAGTCGGGAAAATCAGGATGATTCATTGATGTGTTGTACAATGATGTTAGTGGTCGATCCCCAAATGAGGGGTGTCCGGGTCGAATACTGAAATAAGGAGGATTAGGGGATTAGGGGACGGAATCCGTATGTAGGAAGACATTGACATTCGAAACTTCTGTCGCAGCTATGGATGTGCCCCATAACTGATTCCATAGCGCTAGTCTTCAAAAAAACATATATATGTATCAACAATTACATACCTGGGTATGTAATGTTGATACCCGATGGGTTTTGGTTCGGGCTCATCCTCGATCATCTAGTCTATCTTTCCTCGTAAGGGATTATAACTAGGCAGTCACTATACTAGGTATCAAAGACACTTAGTCTCAGTCGCAACTACGAATAGAGTATCACTTTATGTCTCTCAGAGTTTGCGCCGTATGCAGTACATATATGTATGACTTCACTTACACGTGGAGTCCCCTCGAAGGATGAGTCTATCCTATCTACATACGCACAGCATAAACCTACACCGCTATCCTATTGTACTCACCGACTTTGCACTACAATGGTGCCGACTCTTACGAAAATAATGTATAGGCAGCTTATCGTTACCTACTTGATAACATATTTCGATATACCTTATGTAAGTCCCTGAGCGAAGTGTGCCCAGTTAGGCAGTTGATGTCCCAGGATCTTCCCAGGTTCGCGAGCTTGACAGGTCACAAATTGAGAATAGTATTGTCTGTCAACTTTGCCCTAACCGCAAGGCCGGCCCGAAGCTAGTGCAGCAGCCATCTGCTTATCGACATCGACGGTTGGTCATGTGGACCGAACGAAAGTAGAAGGGTAGTATACAATAGCTTCGTGGCTAAAACTAGTAGACACACGCATGAAAAGTACATCATCGAAGTGGTACTAGATGGTTCGTATGTACGAAAATGAAAGGAGATGACGTAGAAAATAAGTGATCTTCGACGGGGGAAGACGAACTGGTTCGCCCAAGTTAGTTCGTTAGAATATATGAAAAAATATACGACTTGTAAGTCAGGAGTCTTTCGAAAACGGGGACTCATTCCTTGATATTTTTTCTACTTTCTCTGCTTACCCCTGCCGATAGGAACCGTGATGTGTTGTTTTCCCTCCCAGTCGCCGGGGAGGAATGTCGTCAGCCTACGCTAGATCAACAGTTTAGGGCTGGTCCCCAGTCTAAGCCAAGATCCCGCTTCGATCCCTAAACCCGCTTCTTCTTAAAAGCCACTTGATATATCTCCCTCCCCTTAGTTGTTAAATTCTCTGCCCCTTCCTCCCGGGTGCTACCCAATCTAAGACCACGCTATTCCAGCCGTTGGCACCACGCGACTTTGGCTAGACTGCCCGCTATCGTCGCCCGGAAAGGAGGTGTTAGATATTGGGCAGCGATACATGCGATAGCTCTACAGGTAGGCCATGTAAGTTGGAGAACAACGCAAACAGCGCAAAGCGAGGCTGCTTGAGACAACTGGCCACCAATGTCATGCTCGTCTGTCATTAGGAAGACATCCAATACATTATTCCCTGCATTGTACCGGTCCTGTAAGATCACTTTCTCCCGCATCGGCCATTCCAATTCGCGAATCGTATTTCCCATAACCAAAGCACCATGCTGCTCGTCGCTTCGGGACCTTACTGATCAGAAATGCATCTCATCATCATTATTTGCCTCGTGTTTGAAAAATATCTCATATTCCCTATCGTCGATTCCACGCAATCCCCCATGGGTTTATCCCGAAGCGAAGGTGGGAAGAATAATAATAAAAAAAAAAAAAGAAAAAAGAAAAGAGGATCTACGGGTATCTACTCCAAATATTACTCGTTCCTTAATCCAACTTGCTTTTTTTGGCTCGCGTGGGAGTGCCCAGGAAGATCAAGGTATCTAGCCCTGCATTGGCTCCCGTGGCTGAAATCGCCTTGCCCGTTCAACACCAACCCCCCGTCGATTATCAATTGCTCCAAGTCATACATACATAACAATATACATATCTACATATCTACATACCTACATACATACATAGTACATACTTCATCCTTAGGTGAGCATATAGCTAGCTGCCTATCTACTTCCTTACTTATCTCCCCAATATCTACGCCTAGAAATCCATACCTTGTAAACCCACCAGGTCTTTAGGTATTAATGGATCTTCAGGTCGGGCTTTTTAAGCACGTAATCAAACGATCTCACGTTTTAACTTTACGCGAGTGATCGAGTGGTCAGCAATGGTTCCCGACTCTTATAGTGAGTGGGCCGTGATAGGGAAAAAAAAGGGGGGGCAGAAAGGAAGGAATTGACTTCCGTAGCTTAGAGCCCAATTCTTTTTTGTCGAGAGGTTGCATAATGCGACCTCCGACATCAACCAAATCGTGGGGTGCGCCAACCGCCCTTCCATACCGCGGGATTCTATGGATTCTATGGCACATGTTGATTCTCCGTGACCACCTCTTTACGAATTACGCTAGGAGGCTCATACTATACGAATATGATTTATGCGCGCCCGGCTCGAATCGTTCTCTATAATAACAGCCACAGCGACACAACGCCCTTGGCACGAGCTTTATCACGAATAACCCTCACCATTCGTATGAGGAGTATCACTAGCGTTTTGACACGTTACGGTAATATTTTTTCTTTTCATGTCTGACCCTTCAGTGTTTTCCTTTTCCGTTCTTGATACCTATGTAAGATAACCTAGTGGGAAGAAAGGCGACGAGCACGCCATGCTCTGCCACCTGTCCACCCGTCTATTATGCTCATGAGACGTGAAGGGTATGTGGGTAGATCGTATGATACAAGTTTGTAATGCTTTCAAAATATGTGAGGAGTGAGGGAGTACATTTTATGATTGGATTGGCTTCCAAGCCGTCTCGTCGAGTCGTCGTATTGCCGCCTGAACGCCTCTCTGATGGCCCAATCCCGCAGATGCATTACTGTAAAATCTATGGAAAATATGCAAGTTGACGAAGGGGTTATGGGAGCGTACCCGTCACTCCACTCTCCACATCGCCTCCTATTCGTCCTTGTCGCTCTCGGATTTAGCGTCGTGCTCCTGCGATTCGGAGATCTTGCTTCGATTCGCTTGCTCCCTGTCTAGGTTAGGGAAGACGAGCTCGAAAATCTCGTTGTACCAGCTGGCTGGACGGCCCTCGAGACCCTCCTTGATGTTCTGCACGATAATGTTAGTCTAGACCGTCGCATCGGAATGTTATTTCAGGTTAGTAGCACCCACCTCTGGAAGTTCTAGCCAGTCGGACATATTATCTTGTGGGAAGATGATCATCTTGCAACCAGCCCGCCTTGCCGCGACCGTCTTCTCCCGCAGACCCCCTATCCTGAGGACCTTTCCAGTCAATGTAAGCTCCCCGGTCATGGCGATCGTGGGGTTGACAGGCGTCTCCAGTGCCAATGATAAGAGCGATGTCGCCATGGTCACGCCGGCCGATGGTCCGTCCTTTTGCACTGCCCCTTCAGGCACGTGCAAGTGAATCTTGGCCTTGTCGAAAAAGTTGTTATTCGGAAATTCCTTCGCCATGTGCGCCTTAGCGAAGGAATAAGCAATGGTGGAGGACTCCTTCATCACGGTCTTGAGGTTGCCCGTGATTTCCAAACCTGCACGACTACTAGGCTTTAATGCAGACTGGAGGATGGACTCTATGTACATCGCGGAACCGCCTAGCTGGGTCCATGCAAGACCCATCGCAACACCAGGTGGTGTCACGTCGTATAGACGGTCAGAGGTGAATATCGGAGGGCCGACATAGTCCTTAAGGTTTTCCTTGTTGATCTCAACGTGAACCGAGTCGGGTACTCTTAAAGCTACGCGAGGCTTCTCTGTGGTTTCTTTCTCAGATGCTTCGGGGGAAGTAGGATCGGGGTTCTCTTTCTCCTTTTCCTTCTCCTTTTCTGATTCTTCCAGGGCGGCTTTTCCGTCTTCTGTCAGGGCTGCGGACTCGGGAAGAACGTCCTCGCCGAGTTCTTGGACGATCTTCAGAGCTGACTTTCGGTAGACCTTTTCAATCTGCTTCTTCAAGTTACGAACACCCGACTCGCGGCAGTATGATTTAATCAACTCGTCAATCGCATCATCTGTTAAGGTAACATCTGCATCCTTCAATCCAGCTAGTTCCTTAGCCGCAGGTGCTAGGTATCGGTCCGCAATTGCTCTTTTCTCGTCCGAAACGTACCCCGAGAGTCTGATAACTTCCATACGGTCCAATAGAGGTCTAGGAATGGTATCGGTCATATTTGCTGTGCAGACAAATAAGACTTTAGAAAGGTCAACAGGAACATCCATGTAGTGGTCGAGGAATGAACTATTTTGTTCTGGGTCGAGTAGTTCTAGAAGAGCTGACGAAGGGTCGCCTTGGTAGCCCCGGCCAATTTTGTCGACCTCATCAATTAATATCAGAGGATTCTCAGTTTGACACTTCTTTAAAGCTTGAATGACTCGTCCAGGGAGGGCACCGACGTACGTCCGTCGATGACCTTTAATTTCAGCCACATCTGTAAGACCTCCTACACTGAATCTGTAGTACTGTCGGTTTAGAGCCCTGGCGATTGACTTGCCTATACTGGTCTTGCCAACGCCAGGAGGTCCCACGAAACATAAGATCTTGCCTTCGACTGTACCTCGGAGCTTACCAACGGCGATGAATTCTAGAATACGGTCCTTGACGTCTTTTAACCCGTAATGGTCCTCGTCTAGTACTTTCATGGCATTCTGAATTCCAAAGTTCTCGGCGCTTCGCTGTCCCCAAGGGATTTGTGTCAGCCAGTCCAAATAGTTCCTCGTTACGTTAAACTCGGAGGCGGCGGGTTCGAGATGAGCGAGCTTATTAATCTCGTCATCAAATACTTTTCGAACACCTTCGGGCATCGCCAGCTTGTCGGCTTTCTCCTTGAACTTCTCGACCAGCTTATCCTTACCGTCAGACTCAATGCCCAATTCACGACGAATACCTTTCATCTGCTCCATAAGCCAGTATTCTCGTTGTCGCTTCGTAATCTTCTGCTCAACATCCTTAGTGATCTTTGATTGAAGCTGGGCATTCATCAGTTCTTTCTTCAATACGACGAGAGCCTTTTGCATTCGTTCCTCAACATTAAGGCTAGCAAGGACTTCTTGTAGTTCCGCAGGCTCGCCGGCAGATACCGCCGCAGCAAAATCAGCCAACTTTGCTGGTTCCGTCACGACGTTCCCTGTCGATTGACTCATAGAGAAAGTAGATATTTGATCCCTGAATAAGCTGTTCATCGAGGCGACTTCTTTGAAAACATTTACGATTTCGTTTGTTACCGCGCGAATAACAGGGCTTTTAGGATCAAACGGCTCCTCAGATAGGTTGTCTACGTTTACAAGGCTGACTGGGTACTTTCGCAGGAATGATGTGGGCTCATACTTCTCAGTCGTAGAATCGGACTTGGGGGCCACAGCACTCTCCTCGAAGCTCGCGACCACATCGCCCTTCTTTTCTTGCGACGGTTCCTCTTCTGTTTTAGGTGGTATTGGTTCGGGTGTAGGTTCGGGTTCAGAATCCGTCTTCTTGGGCTCATTGGTGCTGGGAGGTATTAAAGTAGATAGTTTTATCCGGCGATGAGGATATAGGATAGCTGTGAGGCTGTTTTGTTCTCCGTGTACTGGAAACGCGCTTGTAATTTGTGCGAAAACACCAATATCGTAAACGTCAGACGGGTCCCTAATTACATCCTCGTCGGCATTTTCATCCTTGAATAAGAATGCGCCAACATAAGGCTGGCCCCGCTTCATCATGTCCAATATCGCAGCAGAGACATTCGGGTCTTTAATTGTGATGGCCTTATAGAATCCTGGGAACAGAGGTCGCTTCGCTATCGGTATAGCCATGACTTGGGGATATACATCAGGTACGACAGGTTTCTGCAGCGCTTTATCGGCTCCCGACCTTCGACCTCTTCGGCCTCCGTCTCCAGGCGCATCATTGCCTGACCCAGACGATGCGCCTCCCGCCGCACTGCTTGCTTTGCCGTCTTGCGACTCCCCTTGACTACTCTGGTTCTTACTAGACGACGAAGACTTTGTATTAGAGCTCTTGGTTTCGGCCACTTCATCTTTGACTTCCTCTGTCTTTTTCTCTGCGTTTGCTTTTGCCTCTTCTTCTGATAACGGTTCTACGGACCCGTCGAAGAATCCATTGTCCTTTTTATCTTTTCGATTAATGGACGAGGTAGAAAAGTTTGTCCTTAGTAAAGCGCCATGCCTTGAGGCTATCGTCGGTCTTGAGCACGCGATCGTAGGTTCGTTTGAGTTATTGGTATTATTTATTGAGTAATGACGTGATGCTAAAGAGGGTCGGAGCCTCAATGCGAAGTTTGAGGGACCCCTCACCACAAGCCGTCGTGATAGGTGTTGTTGACACAACATGGTTAACAAGTTTTATATTTGAAAATTTCGACGATGCGGCGGTGGTATAGCCGGAGGAGGAACCGGAGCTTAGTATAAAATGCAAGTTTTCACTTGCAAAAAGGTTTCCACCTTTTTCGATTAAGTTAAAAAGAAAAGAAGAAGAATAAAAAAAAGGGAGTAGTGACTAAAATACAGATATTATAGCGATAAGCCTTAGGTTAGGAAAAATACCTAAGAATCGGCTTGTCGCCTCGTCTGAAAAAATCTAGACGACAACTTCGAATTATCGCCTTAGTAATTGCAGTAAGAGCTCAAGCATATTTCGACAAAATACATCATCGCTTGCTAAGCTGCCTCTTGCTCTAGCCACGGCCTGCGGGACAGCGGAGGTAACGGCTACCGAGATAGGTTAAGTCTTTACCACCCAGTGGCCACTAGAAGGTACTATGGATATCTTATGTAATTTAGCGCTTGTCAAACTATCGCAAAAGTTGACCTCTATTGGATAGAAAAATATATTGCTTCATAACTAAATAACCCTTTTATATACATATATCTTACTCGCCGCAGACTTATAAGGTAACTTTTAACTATACTATGTTAGTATCTATTAAGGGGTAAATATATACTACGAGTTGTGAATATTAATAGAAACTTCGGGTTAACCTCGACTCTTATTAGAAGTTCTTATCAACTATATCACCGAGTCTATGTTTCCATGGCTTACAACTAACTCTTTCAAAAACTCCTCAACTAGATATAAAGTAAAATAATTATTATTGAGTCTTATACGAATACTACCTTTTGATATAATCGACTTAGCTATACGATGACACAATAGTTAATCTAGAGATACTGAATCCTCCCCAATTAATCCACTATCCACTATCAGAAAAGGGGGTTTCCCCAGCGCAGCATCTCCAAAGCTGCCGCTTTATCCCTCCCACCAACCACAGCCATCGCCTGATCCATCGCCCTCTGGAGCTCCCCGAGCCTCTCTACCGCGCAGCGCCTTTCCGGCATCCATTCCGTGTGGGCACGGGTATTACCGTGGCATAACCGGCATCCAGCCTCCACATCCGGCGCGTCGGGGCCAGGTCGGCACTTCCACCAGCCGCCGTGCCTCTGCCGGTGAGCGAACGGCCACCTGTCGTCGGGTTCGTGCCACTTCTTGTCCCAGGGCGGCCTGCCCGATTCCCCGTCGGCGTCGCTGCTGTCGAGCCGGATCTTGATCTCCAGGGCGAAGATGCTGTTCATCAGATCGTTCCATCGGGCTTCGCGGGTTCGTCCTCTTAGCGGCGCTTTGAAATGCGCGAACCACTCTGGGATGTGCATTTTGCGCCCTGAACTTATGGATGGCTCGGAGGGGAATGGGGCCTCCGATGTAGACCCTTGTGGTTGAGCTGGTCGAGTTAGGAGAGTGTCTGGTGAAGATGGAGAGGTGTGCCGTCTGGGAGGATGAATATTTTCGAGGCCAGCATCTACGGCTTGGTTGAAAGAGATCCTGACTAGTTTTGGTGGCGAGCCGACGAGGTATACGTGTTTCTTAGTAAGGCATGAATAGCAGTTTGCCGATCCGTCTGACCCCAACATGCGCTTAGTCTCCGATGAGGGACATCTTCGTTGTCGTTGTAGGATCTCAGAAGCTTTACGGCGGGCAGATACATTGGCTCCAATGGTCTCAACATCCACCAAAGCAGCATAGGTTTCCTGGATTTCGTGGATGGTTGCTTGTCTTTTCTCGGTATCAGTGACCATATCAATGGTTGTTATCCCATCCTCGATGTTCTTGTGATGTTGCTCCGTACTGCTGCTTATGCCCATCTCCCTTTTCTTCTGTCCCACCCACTCTCGAAAAGCTATGGATTGTTTAATATGTTTATCGGTAAGCTTCTCAGCATCTAGTAGTCTTTGCTCGGACAATATCGTAGAGCCTGCTAGATCAAACCTTGGAACAACCTCCGGTGGAAACGCTCTCCAATTAGAAATGTTTACATTAGAGGTGTTGTAATGTTGTCGTAGTTGAGATGTATCTCGAGAAGGAGCATTGTGGTGGTTTATTGGGACGGAAGACTTGTCCGAGCGAGTAGTGGTTTCCGTTCTCGTACTATTCGATATATTGCCCTCGAGCATTTCGGCACCTAAGTATTCTTCTGCTCTATCATTTACTTGACTATCTGTTATTTTGGACAGATACGCCGATCTAGACTTTCTGGTTTTCGAATCTCTCGATGACGGAAGCGCAGATATCGGGTTCATAAATCCCATAGCCATAAAAAAAGGTTTTAGAATATATCGTAGTAGGCCTTGGATTCGGCGCTTAGTTGTACTGTTGACCTCTCTTTCCATATTGGCAGTGTGGTTAAAAGTGCTTTAGGAACTAGAATGATAGGAGTAAGCCAGCGATATCTAAAGTATGAGAGAAGGCGAGAAGCATTCCGACTAAATTATTTTTATGTAACATGTAACTATTCCGTCAAGAGTTCTACACCAAATTTCATCTGAAATATACCTAGATGTGACTTTAGGCCTGATATATAGTACAGAATATGAATTAGTAGAATGTTGATTGAATGGATCCATGACTATCTAACATATCCTAACTCAGATAACTACCTAATTATTAAGCGTATGACTCTTAAAAATCTTACCCAGGAGAGACATGATAACTGGCACAATTCGGAAGATATTTTGAGTTGAGATAATTACGATTGGGATATATATATATAGATGGTGGTGACAGGTTCAGGCTGATAGAGGTCCAACAGACACCCGTTCCCGAACACGCACCCTACGTTCTTTTTTCTCGTCTAAAATCTCACGCTTCTCCTTTCTTCTTCGGTCGGCGTCAATCTTAGCAAAGTGACCTCGGGCGCCATGGCGTAATTTGGTTATCATGTCCGCAGCCTTGCCTTTTGTAATGTCCCTTGCTGTTAATTGATTATCCTCCCCACGTACTTTATTTAGAAACGTTAGCTGCCCTTCCGTCGGTGGTCCCTCACGCCATTTCTGGTATCTCGAGATGAGAAGATGAGGATAACTCTCAGATGCATACTTGTCGGCCCCGTGGACGGCATCGGTGAGGGTGGATGCTACCAGTAACCGCCGGGGTGTAGCAAACGGAGACTTTGATTTAGTGCGAGGGAGAGCCCGGACCTCCCAGGCTGCAAATTTAACCTCACCCTTTTCTGGTGTACCCTCCTTTTCTAATCGGATATAGGTTCCGTTTGGGCCGGACAACACCCATTTGTTTGGCCCAACCTGAACCCACGCATGCTGACTGATTGCCCGAATGTGTCTCTCGCCAGAGGTATCTGCAATCAAGTCAAAGACCGAATCGTACTCTACGAAAGTAATTTTGCGCTTGACCTCAACTTCTGGAACTGCTTTGTCGTTCTTCAAGCTTTGCATATCGTTTACGGTTGCTTTCTCTACCAGCTCAGACGGGTCAAGACCGAATAGAGTTGGTGTCGTTACTATACCGATAGACAGGCTCGAGACCATGTCGATGATGTGGCAATCGGTCTTGTCTGGATGAAGCCGCATGCCTCTTCCTATCATCTGGACCAATAAATTGCGGGAACGGGTCGGTCGGGCGAGAACGACGCAATCAATATTGGGAATATCGGTTCCTTCGGTAAAGACGCCACAGTTGATGAGTACGGGGAATTCCTGGCGTCGGAAAGCTTCAAGGGTTGCGCTTCTTTCAACCTTTGGGGTTTCTCCCGTTACAAACCTGGCATCAATACCATGCTCGCGGAAGGTCTTAGTTAAGCCGTCAATATGTGCAAGGTCCACGCAGAAAACTAGAGTCGACTTTCTCCCTGAAGCCTTTTGAAGCCAACTGCGGACAGTAATCTCGTTCACTTGCTTAGTATTTACCACGCTAGATAATTCGCGGGTTTGGAAATCGCCTGTGGTACCGGTTCCGACTTGTGAGATATCGGCAGTCGACTCGACTGTAGTAAAAATGACATCCGATAACCATTTATCCCCTATCATGTCGACGTAGTCTCTATGGTATACTACTTGATCGATTGCAGCACCTAAACGAAGCCCATCTGCTCGAGATAGAGTCGCGGATACACCAACAAGCGCCGGTGAGTTGTCCCTCTTCTTATCAAGACCGAAGTGTTCTAGGATTTTTAAATATCCAGGCGCAACTATATGGTGTGCTTCATCGACAAGCACAAGCTTAAACCGTCTGGGATCGAACTTGCTGATGCGATCACTAGAGTTAATACTCTGTATACTAGCGATGGTGATATCGGCAGTTCCAGAAGCGTGAATATTGCCCATTTCGATTTCTACTTTTTTGTGTGGATAAGCAGAGGTGCAGTGTCGAGCTGCTTGTTCGACGAGCTCTCGCCTGTGAGCCAGGATGAGTGTCTGGTAAGCATCATCTGTATGGTTCTTGACCCGATCAATCAATTGAGTGAAAATGACAGTTTTCCCAGAGCCAGTAGCCAGCGATATTCCTAATCTTTTATGACCATTTTTGAGGGAACTCAAAACGGACTGAATGCATTCTTCTTGATAATCGCGAAGACGAATGCCTTGGAACGGGTTAGAAGTTTCAGCGACTTCAACCACATCAATCGCATCAGCAGCACGGGCTCTTAGGGATGTAGAAAAATTGTATCGATAGCATCCCGTTAGCGAAAACTGCCGAACGCGAACGGGCCTCACGGAGAATAGCCATCTCGTGGTCAGAGGTAGCATGGCATTTCTACACAACAACGAGTTGCGATGGATGTTTGTTTTTGAGACTTGATTTTGAGACTTGGGATTGCCTCAATAACATTGAACGCCTCAAAACCTGAGAACCACTCAAACTTTTAGGTGGAACTCGATATGAATTTAAGCATATATCTTCGCCCAAGTACACTCCGAAGTAATATGTATATATCAGATAGCATACTATCGAGACTTAATCTCTTAACAAAAAACTTCACATCATCCATCCAGTCTTTCCTTATACTAGTATCAAACATATCAACCCTAAAACTCAACAGTATCTCAGCCAAAACTCAACAGGAAAGAAGTAATCGAAACTATAAGCTAGGTGCCTTACATTACAAGCCTGTAATCTTCCAAAGCAATTCATATTTCGTGACAATAGGAATAATCTTTCCAGTCCCTTCACAAAATACCGTATAACTGCATATTTACATTCGCATGCATCATCCCCTATCACGGATCGACTTACACCATCAGCCTAGATAAAGATTCCTTGTTCGCAACTAGACCTCATCTACCCAAATATGGATTCAGATGGCGACCCGGAGTATCGCCCCGCAGGTATTGAATCCGACGTTGAGCCTCCCCGGCCGCCACCGCCGCCACCGCTGCCACCTGGCGAGAATACACGCAAGCGTCGCCAAAAGATAGTAGACCCATCCTCTATAGTATCACTGCCTAAGAGGCAAAAGGGGGGTTTCAACTTCCAATACCTTAACATTCTCAACGAAGAAATCCGCGACGCTGCGGCCGGGATCGTCCGAGATGAACCCCCGGACCTAGCACCTGCCCAGGTCGGCGTCGTGTCGTGGACTCCTTCCGAGAAGCAAGCCTTCTTGTCAGCCTTAGGACGACTGGGACGTAATGATATTGCTGGAATCGCGGCAAGGGTGAGCACTAAAAGTCCGCTTGAAGTCCAGCAGTATTTAGTGCTCCTCGACGAGGCAGAGCGTGCCCGTCGCGAGGACGATAGCAAGAGACAGCGAGCGTTACGCCCTGTCGATGTGCCTGCCGCAACAGAACTCAGCACGGAACTATGCGCGGCACTGGAGCAAGCGGCAGACAGCATCGCGCTGCGGTGCGAGAGGTACGAGGCGGCGCTGGAGCAGAAGCGATGGGAGGGGCGGTGGTTGATCACGCCGCAACTAGCGAGGGTTCTCGAGCACCAGCAGCGTGCTAATAAGAACCGCAGTAATACCAACAACAACAACAATAACAACAATAACGACACAGAAGCAGCTGCGAATACGAACGATCTCCCCGTTCGCGGAGCTGTTCGCCCTCCGCAACTGGCTGCAACTCTCGGAGCGCGTCTTCATGAACTCGTCCGTAGTCCCGGACGGCAACTGGCGCGGCATATCGGAAGACCCGCCCTCGATCCGAGCCACGGCTCTCGCGGACTTCCACTCGCTCGCGCTGAGCATAACACGACGGCTCGTAAGCGCGACGCTCTTCGTCGCGGGGTCCCGCGTGCGCGCGAAGCGAGCTGGGGACCGCCGCAACCGCACGAGCGGCCTGGTGAAAATCAAGGACGTGCAAGCTGCCATCGCCTCGGTCGGCATGGCCGAGAACAGCCGTAAGTTCTGGGCGCAGGCTGCGCGTAGACTCCGACTAGATATATACGACGACGAGCAGGATGATGGAGGTGAAGATAGATCAGGGTCGCGGACCAGGAGTACGGATCTGGGAAAGAAGGTGACGACGATGATGATGATAATGATGAAGATCTCGATGAAGAAGCCGAAAGCGACACAAGCGACCGCGAAGAATACGACCTCCCTAACAACCCCTCAGAAACACACGACAACGAAAGCGACACCTCATCCACCTCCTCGTTCTCCCCAATACCCTACAACGACGTCGAAACAGCCCTAGGCTTTCCCCCCAGTCCCCTTCCCTACTCCCGCCATCCTGAAGATATCCTCCCTAGTTCCTCCGAGCACTCATTCTCAGACTCAAACACCGATTCCGATTCAGATATTCCCATGAAAGACCCCTCGGAAGACGACTCCGACTCCGACTCCGACCCCGACCCCCCGGCCCTAGCCCAAGACCTCCACGAAGCCCTCACCTACACAGCTACCCACTCCCACGCCACGGCGACCGCGCGCTCGCGCGACGCGCTGCGCGCCCGCATCCGCCTGGAGCACGAACTATGGGCGGATGCGGAGCGCGTGGACGTGCGAGCCGCGGCTAGGGAGGAGCAGCGGCTGTGGAAAGTGATATATGACGGGAGGGGTAGGATGAAGGAAGAAGGGAACGCAGAGGAAGAGGATGAGAAAGGGGAAGGGAAAGGGGAAGGGGGCCCGGAGTTGGAAAGACGGTCGGGATTGGTGGATATGGGTGGTGTGGATTGGAGAGAGTATGTTGAGTATTATAGCGAGTGGGAGGTTATGAGAGGAAGGAAAGTTAATGCGGAAGGTTCGAATACATAGGGACTGAGATGGTGGTTTGGATGCTATTATGGCATGATGGCCTTTGAATCTGTAGTTGAACCTGAGACAAATATTTAAGATACCAGAGGACTACTTTATCTTTGAAAAAGCATTCACACGTAAACCCATAAAACACCTCAACAAGGGATTCATTACGAAGTATCTCTTTCTCTTTTCCATTTCCCCATAGACGGGTCCCATTTATGAGCAGTAGTAGTAGTAGTAGTAGTAATAATCATAGTATAGTCATACACGGGGGGTTCTTCACCATCACTATGCAAGTGCAAGATACTATACCCTCCTCCATCTTCTCCCGTTCCATTCTCTTAACTCTCACCCCTGGAGTGTTCTTTGTCATCCACAGGATATGGCGACTTTATTTTCAGATGGGAAATAACGACCAAAAAGCAGAAAGCGAGAAAACCCTATTCCATTGACGCCCACGGGAGCCGGCGGCTCGCAACTGTCAAATCAAAGTCCCTTTAGGATGCCTGAATTCGCCACGATTAATAACTCAACAACCTTCTCTCGCACAGCTTGGCGCGGAGAAAATCCCTCCCAACCGGAAAAATAAATTAGGCCTCGTAGCTCTTGATATTGCCATCGCTACCGAGTGGTTGAACGGCGTTTAACGGGGGTGCTGAGGTGAATGTGAGACCACTGCCGTCGGGCTTGACGTCGCCGTTAAGGCTAGCTGACTTAAGGCCTGCTTGCGTTTCCCGTACCCGCTTCTTGAAGGCGAGTCGGTCAAGGAAGAGTTGTTGCCTGCCCCGCTCTAGTTCGCGTCGTTCCGCCTGTAAGATGCCTTCCATCTCATCGAAGTACTTGAGCTTCAGCTCCATCTTCTGTAGGGTGATATTTACTGCCGCAGAGAGGAGTCTTGTCATCTCTCGCTCCTCATGCGAAGCTAGACCGCCTGCACGTGCACCCATAGCAGCAAGTGGTATGCTAGCCAAGTCGGACGCAGTGGTATTGGTATTTTCTTGGTGACCATCTAGCTCCATCGAGTCACTCTCCTTCTCTTTCCCTTTTCCGTTGACCTTAGCTGTGTCGTTGCCCTCGATCTTATTCCGTAAGCCTTCTTGGAGCTGTTCAACAGATTTCTTTGCCGCGGCGGCTGTTGATTTGGGATCTGCGAGACTAGCAAGAAATCCGATAACAGACATGACTGGGTTATCGGCCTGGCTAAAAGGAAGATGTCCGCCGTGCTTTCCGAGCATGGCAAGACCCGTGGGGGCATGAATAGGGGCTTCCGTCTCGAGATATTTGTCTTCAATGTCTAACTGGAGGAATTGCAAAACACATTCCTCTCGAGTTCGCGTGCCCACGTGCGCTGCAATCTCAGCCCAGTCATCGTCGTATCTTTCCAAGGCCTCGAGAAGTCGAAGGACCTCGGCATCCGTCCACGGCGCATCACGATCGAGAACAGACGAATATGTCTTGTTCTCTATTTGGACGAATTGAGTATTGGACTGGTTACCAGGTATTCGGCCCTCCACAAAACAACTAGAACATAGATCACACTTAGCCTTATTAGTGGAATTGGCCTCCGGCAGATGATAGTAGAGTCGAGTGCAGTCGATACCGCAGTTGTAGCAGTGCACCTTAGCGATTGGTTTGCTCAGATTGTCGTCGGGCACAGGTGATGTTGCACCGTTCGTAGCAGCCTCCCCGTTAGTCTTATTTTCGGACTTATTGACCTTTGCCCCCTTCGCATTAGCCTCGTATATATTACGGCCAATTTCTAAGTTTCGCTCGCCCGCAGCAGTGGCAGCAGCACTGGCCTTTTGGTCAGTGTCCTGGTTCTTTTTGCCTTCGAGTACGATCGGGTCGGCCGAAGGCTGCCAGGGTTGAAGCCCACGAGGGGTATCACAGATAACTTGGAAATGACCGGTGAAAGGCGGGCCGACTTGAGACGGACGTTGATCCGCATCAACCTGTAACTTGTTAGAAATTTGGCATTATTACGTGGAATAAAGTCAAGCAATACTTGGTAGTTGATCAGTCCCCACTGCTCTAGAAAGGCGTGGACGCGCATGATGGCGCAAACGTCGCCAGCCAAGTTTCGTCTACATGCCGTCACGGTTAGGTACTCAACGGGGTTCAGTCGATAGGTATTGATCATGAAATCGCGGTAATCTTTGTACACGGCGGGAGTTTTGCTTCGGTTCCGACTGTTGAAAAATTCTGGGAGAGCTTTACGTTCGATATTGTGGATCGCATTCATATCGAACCAAGTGCTATAGCTGGGTAAAACAATCGCGTGGGTCTGAGAGATAAGATGTTCGCGCGCGGCGTTCTCGATGCTTTCCTTTGACTTCACTTCTTGGGCGCCATTTTCACCGTTGGCAGCAGTGTCCTCGGTGTCCTTATCTTGGGGGCGTCCTTCCTGAGTCTCGGCCTGAGCCTCACCCATTTCCTCATCGTCCTTAGCTAAGGTAGTTTCAGCAGGCGGTGCAGGAGGGGCATCAAGTGGGTTGTCTGAAGTACCAGCAGGAGCAGGAGTAGTGCTATCTTGCTTGATGGCGGGTTCTGCGGAAGGGATTTCGGACATTTGCACATCTGGCCCGCGCATTAGTACTGACAATACTGAGACTAGGACCGCCATCCCAACTTACCTTCGGAGCCTTGAGGCGCACCCGACACATCGGACTGAAGAGGCGGCTGCGCAAGAATCGGGTTACTACCGGGAGTAGCTGCATTGGCTGGTGAGCCGTAGTTGGCGTGTTCGCCTTCCATCTTTAATGAAAAGACGAATTTCCAACTAACAACGTTCGAAGGGGGGGGGGGGGGAGACTTTGGTATGTGATTATAACAATTTTGAAAAGAAAAAACCCGACGCGACTTATCGCAACAGTCTTGATTCTACCTGTAACAAATTATTAACGAGTGGGAAGGATTTTGATTGAAGAATGCGCTTGGACGGTGTTGTCAGGACGTTTGATGGATATTAATTCATTGGATACGTCCTATGCGATGAGCTGGGTCGACCGCGTGTTTGGAGAAATAATTTGGCGCGACTAAAAGGAACCAACTGGCAAGCTGAGAAAGTAGCGAATTTGGGACTGGCTGACTGGCAGCTTTGGTCTTGGTATTGGTCCGAGCGTTGACTTAAAAAAACAGATACTGATAAGCGTCACATGATATATATTACTAATACTAATATTGCCTAAGTGTCAGGTAGGTACTACCCGGACTCGATTTATACATATACTCAGTAGATACAATCTCAGACTTCCGTTACCGGGTCCGAATCCTTGCATTATTCTTACCTCGGTGGAAGCCGTGAACAACCGAATTTATGACGAGGTTCTTGGACAATTAGACAAAACTGCAGCAGGCTGGTTTCCGCTGTGTGAAACTTGCCAAACTCCAGTCGCAACACACAATGCTTTTCTCAACGGCAAGACGGATAACCCTTAGAGGCGTTGGTAGCGTACCTCGCTCTACTTCTGCGTTTTCGAGTCCCTTCAATAGCCCCTCGGCCCTTCAAAGATTGCTGTCGTCTTTGGCTATCTTAGAGCAGCGCGATGGAAAGCTCAACCACGGTTCCTTGAGCGCAATTACCGCCGCTAAGAAGCTCGGGGGTTCGATACATGGTTTTGTTGCCGGAAGCAATATTAAGCCCGTAGCAGAGGAGGCAGCAAAGGTAGATGGGGTCGAGAAGATAATTGCGGTGGATAATGCTGCTTACGACAAGGTAGGCAAAAAATGTTTCTAGTTACTGTTCAATTAAGTACGAGGATTAGCTAGCTAACATCTTTTCACTTCCAGGGTCTCCCAGAGAACTTTGCGCCGCTATTAGTCGAAAACATCAAGAAGGGCGGTTATACCCACATCATTGCAGGACACACTGCATTCGGGAAGAGTTTATTACCACGGGTCGCCGCACTTCTTGACTCTCAACAAATATCAGACATAACTGCCATTGAAAACGAGAACACCTTCGTACGTCCGATCTACGCCGGCAACGCCATTGCGACCGTTGAGTCTTCCGATTCCATTAAGGTTATCACTATTCGTGGCACAGCATTCCCCGCCGCCGAAGCACAGGGCGGTTCCGCAACTGTAGAAGATGGCGTCGACCCTAATGTGGAAATTTCCGTAGAATGGGTTTCCGAAGATTTAGCCAAATCAGACAGACCGGACTTAGCGACAGCCGGTAAAGTGGTCTCAGGAGGTAGAGGTCTAAAATCGAAGGAAGACTTTGATAAGATCATGCTCCCGCTTGCAGACTCGTTGGGCGCCGCAGTTGGTGCTTCTCGTGCCGCGGTTGATAGCGGATATGCCGACAACAGTTTACAGGTTGGTCAGACCGGCAAGGTGGTTGCTCCTCAACTATATCTTGCTGTTGGAATTTCTGGTGCAATTCAACATCTAGCGGGTATGAAGGACAGCAAGGTGATTGCGGCAATTAACAAAGATGCCGAGGCACCTATATTCCAAGTAGCAGACGTGGGGTTAGTTGGGGATTTATTCGAAAAGGTTCCCGAGTTAACAGAGAAGCTAAAGAGTTCGTAAGTGGATGATATATATAAATGCTTATATAAATACAATACTTTACAATCGCCCGCGAGGGTATCTCGAGTCTAGTTTTCAGCAGCAGATATCATCTCCGTTGTACTCGTGAACTTCTCTCGTTCTTTTCCTAGTAATAGACCCCGCTCTCTTTCCGCCTTGTCTATCTTCCGCCAGTCGTCCCACTGGATAACCCTGCATTTACCATGTTCTACCCCTGCCCGTAAGGCTTCCCAGCCAGAACTACTATCTCCTTTAAGGAATGGAGCATCGGAATTCCAGTCGGAGGCAATTGCATCGGCAGTAGAAAATGCGTCCTCCATAGTCGACGCAATAACAC
The DNA here is from genome assembly GCA_902805475.1 of Entonaema liquescens. Taxonomy (NCBI): domain Eukaryota; kingdom Fungi; phylum Ascomycota; class Sordariomycetes; order Xylariales; family Xylariaceae; genus Entonaema; species Entonaema liquescens. The sequence continues at coordinate 1,058,910 of CADCSX010000006.1, forward strand.
CTGTTGGGCCTCTCTTCACCCAGCCAGCGCAATAAACCCCGGGAACATGCGATGGGTGCTGAGTACTGTCTTCGTCTCCTTTCACTCGCAATACTCGTCCCATTCCGTCATTGTCGATAATCCCCTTTCTTTCATTAAATGAGATGCCCGCTTCATCAAATCCAGGGAGAGCAACAGATTTATAACCAATGGAACGGAACGCTACAGATGAAGGTATTGTTACCTTCTCGCCAGTCCCAACGACGCTCGAGGATGAGTCGAAGGGCGAAGCCAGTGATGTTCGTTCAAACACCGTGCTTTCGATATTTCCATCAGGTCTACCAAGGAACTCGGTTGGGGACAAACAAAAGTCCAGAGACCACGATTTAGCAGCATCTTCCAATCGAGCTGTCGAGCCTTTCACCATTATATCCATGAGTCTTCGCCTGGCTCGGGGCAACTTCGAAATCTCATCCGGGATGAGCGACATATCAATGTCGTGAAAAGCAACGCCGTGCAGTTTCATCAACTCCCGGACTTCCTTGATAGTGAAAGCAGCCTGGACAAGTCATTAGTAATTCGAATATTCGTCGGCATATTTTAAACCTACTTGCATTGGCCCTCTTCTTCCCACAATGTGAACTCGTTTAATCCGGCTCTTTAGCAGAGTTTCGATGGCCGCCTCGGTTATGTCTGACTTCCGCAGTATATCTACGTTCTCTAGGAGCATCCTGGCGACATCAAGTGCAACATTGCCTTGGCCAATGATAACAGCTTCATCCCCTTTGGTAAGATCCGGTTCCAGATTTGCATATTCTGGTAGACCATTATACCAACCTACAAACTCACGGGCCGAGTAGATGCCCTGCAGCTCAGATTCACCGGGTATCCCAAGCCGCTTGTCTTTTGATGCACCATAGGCGAATACAACGGCATCATAGTGATGCATCATAGAAGCCAGCGGAATTGTGCAACCGCCAAAGTGACCACCTGCATTACCGATAGAGACATTTCCAATGAAAGTAAAGTCGGGAGAGCTTGCGACTTCTTCGAATTTGTCTTGACAGTTCTAAGTTTAAAAATGGTTAATTATTGTATATTTCATACTTCATATTTCATTAAAATATGTAATACAGCTAATTCGTACCTTGACTTCAGGATGATCTGGTGCAACACCAAATCTTACAAGACCGTACGGCACCGGTAATGCTTCGAACATATCAACTTTGGTTTTCGGTACCTTGGTCATAACCCGGTATGCCGTATAGAAGCCGGCCGGGCCGGAGCCAACCACGGCCATTCGGAGGGGTCTATCATGTCGACTCGCGGTCGAATACTGTGATGCTCTAGTAGCGAGTGGTGTATAAGTTTTGCGCCGACAAGTTGCACAAAGCCATGGATTTACTAGAGGCCTCATAATTCACAATATCAAAAAGAATAATTGCTATTGCATCTTAAAGACTATGAGGTTCTGTATTAAATTGGTCAAAGCGGCATAAGACTTCTTTAAAAATGACGTCGAATTGAAATTTTGTACTGTTGACTCGGTGCTCCGAGGTCCGACATCGCCGCCAGCAGCCGTAGGCCGATTGATTGATGATAAATCTACGGACTCGAACACTAACTCCTGGGTAGTTTACAAAAACAAAACATCTTAACTACCTCAAAGATTTATCTCTGTGTCTAATTTTCAATTTGAACCAATCGAAATAATTACCGCTCAAAATGTGCAACGTAGTAATGTTATCGGACGGGAAGCCGCATTGTAATCTTAAGAAATCTTAAGAAATTACGCGCTTCCCGTGTAAGTCGACTTTTATTCTGGTAATTCTGCCGCCTGTTGCTGTGGAAACGCCAACTTCCCGGTTTCTCACCCAAGATACACAAATCCTCGTCAACCACAATCCCCATTATTCGTTATGTACCTTGCATGTGTTGTATACATACCTACACACCCCATCCCACCTCTTCCCCACACCAATGCAATGACGCTCCCGCCTTATTTTTTGCATTTCGTATCTCGCAAATCATAAGACCACACATTCCAGTTAAAACCGACGATCCAATCCACACACTCGCCCTCACCCTCACCCTCACCCGTCGATGAATGTATCTCAGCCTCGCCAGCTAGAGTGAGACGTCCGCAGATATGGGCGCTCAACAACCCTACTTGTACGATGCCGAAAGGCGTGACTCTCGATCCCCAGAGAAACCTTTCGATCCTAAGGCTATCACGAGAGCGAGTTGGGAACCGAAACCGAAGAGAAAGAAGCAGAAAGGTCCCTTCATAGCCTTTAACCGACATCCAGAGTAAGTCGTAACTAATTAAAGAATCAATGTCTTACACGCATCAGTACAATCGCTAATCTATCCAAAGTGCGCATGCTGTGCTAACTGGCCGCACCTCGATGCCTAAGCCTATGAGCAGTACCACGAAGTCGTGGATCAAGTTCATGAGATATGTTCAATTATTCCTTCGTATCCTGGAAATGATTGGAGGCGGCTGTTTACTCGTCCTCATGATACTAATCTCCAATGTTGATCCTCTCGTTTCCTGGGTTTTGAGAATTACAGTACGTCTTACAGCTCTTAACTAGTCACTTATATCGGAATTCTTTACTTACAATTACATCTAGCCCGGTGTTGTAGCTATTAGTTGTGTCTACGCCATTTGGCATCTCATAAGACCCGCCGGGGCAAGACCTCCTGGTTCGTCAGCAGCTTACCAGATGTTTGCCGGTGTTACGGACCTGGCTGTTATACCGCTATACGCCTTTGGTGTCATCTCCGTCACCAACCATGGCAAGGAGTGGAATCTCATTGTGACGGCTTCGCCTGAGCTCACCGAGTACCTCATCCAGGCCGAGTATTTCACGCTCATCTGCGCCGGTAGCCTGCATGTCATTTCGCTCTGCATATCAGCTTGGTTGTGTTTGATGTTCCGACGAATCGCTAGTATGCCGCCAGACTTCAACCCGTTGGAAGACCATCTCACTTCCCGCGTCAAACAGCATAAGCGCAACAAGTCGTCTGTCGCAACCAGCTATACTGCGGTCTCTGATGACTCTAATCGTCTTGACTCGCCTCTCGAAAGCTACCGTCATTCAGGTGCACCGTATGAGGACCTCTCGCGGCCACCTAGCATTCCATTTATGCACACGCGCACCGGCTCCCGAGACTCTTTTGCTTCGTCGAAGCGTGATTCACGATGCGACCTTCCTAGCAGACAGTACCAGATCACACCAGGCAACTCTCCCCGTAATAGCGTTGCGGAACTGAAGCGCCTGTCCACCCCACGAGTCGCCCAGCGCGCAAGCTACACCGAAGTCCCACTGCACGAGACTGGCGCACAATCGCCATCCTCATCCTCATCTCGACCCAGCAGCATCACCATCGCGCCAGCCCCTCCCTCACCAACCCACCAACGCCTCTCCAACCCGCATCGCCAAGTTCACCGAAGCATGGTACGCCTCCGAATCCTTGATCAACCGCACGCAGGAGCGACAGCGCGCCCTGAACGCCGCCGAGCGCGGGCGGAAGCCCCAGTCCCAGTCCCAGTCCCAGTCTCAGCAGTACGAGGCCGTGAACCAGCGGTACAACTTCGACGACTCGGACTCGGACGATTCCGACCGCGAGAACAACGACATGATGCGTCCCGACGACTCGGACCTCGAGGCCGACGACGTGCCGAGCAGCCCCATCGACGTCATGGGACACCTGCGCCCCAACCCGCTGCGCCTGAACCCGATCCCCCACGGCCAGCCGCAAATCGTCAAGGATAATAATAATAATATCGCCGGCAGCAGACGGGGGGCGCCGTTCGCCGAAGTCAGCCACAACGCGCGCCGCGCAAGCGGCAGCCAGGACATCGCGGACGAAAAGGCAGACAACAACCACCCGGCACCGCCGTTCTGGCGCCGCAGCTTGGTCGTGCCCAAGACGGGCGGTGGCGGCGGCGCGAATGGTCCGCGCAATAGGGACTCGTCGATCCAGCCCGACGGGGACTTCTACGCTAAGCCGTACGGCGAACTTAAGCCTGCGACACCACCTGTCATGATCGGCGGCGGTGGTAGCGGCGGAGCATCAGGGGTAAACGGGAATCGCCAGGTTTCGTCCGGGAACGACTACGGCGACTTGGGGAGCGGCGGGAATGCGGCGGGCGCGTGGAGGAGGAATGTTAGTGGGAAGATTGCGGAGGAGGGGTTGGGCGGGAATAGGTATTCGCGGTATAGCATTCTGAACGAGGATTGAGATGGGACGTGAAAAAGCCACTTGGAGTTGTCTGTTGTCTTTGGATTTTTTTGGTGGTTTTTCCGGAAAGGGGAAGGAGAAGGAGGGAGGGAGGTGGTGGTGGTGGTGTGACCGATACCTATGTGATGATGACTTCACGGATGTAATACTAGGACGAACGAAACAGGAACAGGAGCTGGATCTGGATCTTGGCAGGTCAGGTTAGGGTTCTGGTATCATGGCAATAATGAAGATGAATTGAGATAGTACCTATGAAGAATAGGAAATACTCTACCAAGTAATAGTGTTCATGGATAGCATAACGATACGTGATATGTATATTAACCCAACCGTAGATCCGCTACGTGGATATAAATATTAGTAGAGAAATGATCACCAGCAAGATCATCTGTTAATTTATCCTAGCACCATGCAATCTATCCTATAATATCCTCCACGTGTTCAGTATCTAGGTTAGTCTGGGTATTATAAATGAATAGTGAATATACATTCTCATGAAGACGCTTGTACTATATTGACAAGGGTATATCCATAAATCTAGCCAGGAGGACCATTGCCATGCTCCTTAGCAATGCAGAATACATGCACAACACTGAAAGCCCAAATACTTGAATAACGTTACACGCTACAACTCATTCCTATCCCTAACATATGCGCCCCAATTCGTTCTCGGAGCCCTATCACCATCAAAGCCATCACCCTCTTTCCACGCCATCTCAGTCCACGCATTGAGGCCGCACAGATGTCGCATTGTCGGGCGGCCGTGGGGACAGTTCCAGGGCTTATCGATCTCACCCATATGGCGAACTAGCTTCTCCATCTGCTTGAGGGTGAGAGACTTGCCGATCATGACGCTGCTGCGACAGGCGCGCATGGCGAACATGTTACGGACCTTAGAGGGTCGTGGGATAGAGTCTGCCGATGCCGACTGATGGTCCGTTAGAATCGAGATAAGCTCCTCGAGGTCGGTCAGCGAGAACGTCGTCTCTCGGCTAAGGGGTAAGCTGATAAGTTGGCAGCGAGATCCTACCGGCTGATCGCCGCTCTCGTCCATAGCTACGATGAAACCGTTCGCCTCAAGTGCTTCGAGGTTCTCTTTAATAACTTCTTCTTCGAGAGCTGTAAGTTCCAGCGTCTTGGGCTGGACTAGTCTTTGAGATTGCACGACAGTATTAGCCTGAAGCCGCTCGAAGTTGTACTTCTCGTCTGTCGCATGCTGATCGATAATGAAAAGTTCATCATCTCTATCGCGCTTTTCGTCAATTTCTTCGGTATCCTCGGGGCCTACTTTGGCCGGACGAACCGCTATGATGAAACCTAGGTTGAACTGTCCAATGATCTTCATCTTCCCGAAGTCAGCTTTTGAGATCCTTAGAGACAACTTCTCCTCCGCGTCCTCGGCATCAAGTCTTTCCGCGGCCGGCTTAGACTCTGTTGTTGAGCTCGTATCCTTAAGATACTTCTGCTGGATTGCTAAGGAGTTTCGTATATGATTCTCATCTGTACGTAGTGTTTGTAGTAGGGAGATAGTTGAATCTTTCTTCTTGGCACCACCCTTTATGAAGTTTTGTGTACGTTTCTGTGTCTCTTCAGAGACGGTAGACTTCGGATCATCAGTAGTAACAACAGTAGCTCCTAACTCGACATCCTGTATGTCTTCAGTCTGTTTATCTAAATGCACATCACCTATGGACGGACTTGGGGATGATGGTATGTTGGCTTGTGGACGAGTTCTTACACTCTCAGGTTCAGGAGACTGGCTATTGGACTCTTGGTCTTGCTCTTCAATACTCTCTGTGGCCACTTCACTCCGAGTTAGCTCTTCGCCTTGATCGACTAGTTCATCATCACCCTCTTCGTCTTCGTCTTCGACAAATAGCTGCTCACTAGAACCATCGGAATCCTCTGAAAGATCTGTTGCTTCTGAGGTGATCTTATTGCGTACCGGATCCGCTTTTGATTGTGAATGAGCCGCAAACATTTGTGTTAGACGTCCGTTAAATGAAGGCATTGGAGCTGCTTTTTTGGAGTTTCGTTGTTTTGTCGATGGCCCACGAGTCCTATCGTCTCCCGTTCGTGGCCTTTTCGAAGGAGAGCCAATAATGCTGGTAACAGTATGACTACCTACTGTAATTGTAGCTACTTCTGGCGCTGATCGCTTTACGGCTGCAGATGAGCTAACTCTACTCGTCTTAATGTCTGATACACGAGACGAGGTTGTTATGGCCGGTATAGGTGGCTCTATTACCTCTCGAGTGCTTGGCGTTGGATTGCTACTATGTCCGCTTGCTTTAATCTTGCTTAATTCGTCTAAATGCGCCCGGAAGTCAATTTGTTCACTGGGCACTTCTTCTAAGGCTGTAGGAGGTGATATCGGGCTACTAGTATTGTTCTCGGAGTCGTTGGTGTTATCCTCTGTATAATCCTTCGCAAATTTAGAAAACATGCTCCCCTTCGATATTGAAGCTTCCGGTCCGGCATGCTCTACGGCTTTAGCCGTGACCGAAGGGGTATCAGCGCGAGGTTCTGATTTCCGCTCTACCCAGCGACTCAGCGGGTTAAGATTCTGACTATCACGAGCCAGCGACTTTGTCGGAATCGAGCTTTTCGGTCCTAAACTACTCGTAGATTCTCCATCTTCGACTTCGTCCTCATGTTCGATGTCTTCTGGATCCATAGATCCGGGAACTTTCTGGGACTCGTTCTCATCTGAAATAGAACGTTTTGACCCAACTTCAGACATGGGGGTATTTTGTCTACTTATTGAAGGCTTCTTGAAAGGTGTCAGTTTTGAGCCTGATAATTGAGATGTCGGCAATGCGTAGTCTTGCGATTCAAACAGGGTAACGAGAGACTCCCTAAGATTGTCGAGCATTCGAGTTTGATCATGCAAGAGGATCGTGCGCTTATCCGGGCTAACATTAACATCATAGAGGTGAGTGTCCAGTTGGATATCAGCGAATATAAAGGGAGATTGGGATGCATTGTAGGATTTATACACCTCATTAAATACTTTGGCGAATTGTGGTAGACCACAAGGGCGGCCGTTTACAAAGAACATCTGCCTATCCGGCGTTTGCCGTCCTTCTCCGTGGGCGGGACGGGATACGTGCCCCTTAATATGGATTTCATGAACGTTGCTGTCGCCCTGCGTAGTCCATTTTTGGCCTGGCGCGCTGGTAAGTTCCAGCTGGAGCTTCAGATCCAAGGGAATAAGTACTGCCAGGGTCTTCGCGCCAAACACATTAACAATATTTTCCCGAGTCGTCTGGTTTCCCTTGGTGGAGAATAATACTATCCGCTTGCCCTTATTCGGCTGCTGGGACACGGAGAATTTCAGTCCGGTCTGGATGCAAGCATATTGGTTTAGAACGCCAATGACCTTGTTCCACTCCCGTTTAATATTCCGCTCTAGTTCGCGACGACGGACTGGTAGATTGTTAAAAAGACCTTCAACAGTTACCGTAGTGCCTTTCTGGGCGGCCACTATGCTTGTGCTGCGAAGCTTCCCAGAGGTTTCGAACTCTAGCTTCGACCCTTTCGGGGCGTCTGATGCTAGACATGTCGTTACAGTGAATTTGGATAAGGCGCAGAGGGATGATAGAGCTTCTCCCCGAAAGCCGAAGGTTTGTAAGGACGCAAGGTCTGCATATGTAGATAATTTAGAGGTATAGTGTTTTAACGCTAATGTCTCGTAATTCTGTTTGGATATGCCTGAGCCATTGTCCTGAACCTCGATGCAATCTAAGCCCTGGTTCTTGAATCGAACCTCTTTCCGCCGGAAGCTCTGTTAGCAAATGAAGAAGAGGTGTGATATATGATAGGAAAACCAAGAGAATTTACAAACCAATATTCGTGGCGCCAGCATCTAAACTATTTTCTACTAGCTCTTTTACCACAGAGCATAGGTCGACAATGACTTGACCGGATTGGATTTGGTGAATCTGGATTACTTAGTATTCATAATGCATCGATAATTTAGAAGAGGTTGGAAAACTACTTACAGTTCGTGCCTCGATGGCTTTAATGGTCGCCATCAGTAAGAAGACGATACCATCTAGTTGACGTATCAGGGTAGAATAATAGTATCTCGATAGTATAACTTCTTCAGCCTCGTCGCGTCATATCAATTAAATTGAATTTGGAGAACGCGTCAAGTTCCGAGGCAGCTGTGGCGCAGCGCATAAAGTGGCTACTTAATAGCGGTAGATCAGGAGGGAACTACAGTGCATTAATGCAACCCTTGAGAAAACTCTTACAGTATTTAGCGACGCATATACATACCTAGGTAACTATGTAATGTAAGTATAGGTACCTATGAATTATAGACCAAAAGGCAATTCAAAGTTGGCGGGACTCTTGGGATTTGTAAATGTGTTCAAGGAAGATGGAAGTTGAAGTATATTTGGTAAACTTCCAATGTCTTTAGCTAACTAGTTACATGCTGAAAGTACTTCCTAATGTTTAAAGTGTGCACCTGCATATGTGCTTAAAAAAGTATAAATAGTTAGGGAACTACCAATAGAGCAAACTCCTTTTTTTTTTTTTTTTTGTTCTTATCTGCACAATTCAACATTGTTTTGAACGACATGTTCTCTTCCAAACTTCAACACTACCTATCTACCAATTCTTTCTACTATTATTATTATTATATCCCCCAAATAATTACCTAAGTGATATATCTCAGTCAAGGATTCGGTCAAGTATGCTCCCTCTAATCTCTAATCTCTAACCCCTCTCTTATTATTCTTGCATTGGCAATGAGATCATCGCATTACCTACGGAATACACGCATATAGGCTTATCATACTCGCGGAGCCCAACGAAGCCAATCCCCAAAATATTTCTTGGCAAACTAGCTATTGCAGCATCGGGCTTGACTAGGGGTGATAAAGTGATGTCGATATCGGAAAGCTCGGAATAAAGACCTCACTATCCTTGCCTTCAACTCCATTCCATCTCTCATCTCATTCCCACCAGCGGGGATACAAGCTTGTATGACGTGCCCGGAATCCGATAATGTGGGTTAAATCCGATGATGCAAGTCATGGCTTAACAAGTAATTGTTTTCCTTTTCCGGATCTCGCGCGTCGTAGCTGCTATGTACGAAAGTAGTAGTTTGACCGCTCTGTTAAATCATCTGGAAGGCTTCGGAGTTGGTGGGTTCAGAACGTTATCTTGGAGGCTTCCGATGCGGAGTGAACAAGTTTAACTACTTTTATAGTTACATGGATATCACAAAGCGCTGCACGTTATCTAACAAACAGTCTGGACCATTGAAACAAAACTGCTTACATCAAGTCCACATGCGCTTGTCTCATTCATAGCTACCTACCTAAGCAACTAAGCAAGCCAAGCGCCTAGAAAAGCTTAAGTGAGCTCTCACTTTTTATTTTTATTTTTATTTTTAATTTTTTTTTTACTATGTATACAATATCCACTACTGTAAAGCAGTTTGTCAATACGAGTTTTGCTGTTGCATTTTGCCGCTTATATCCAATATTTGTGGCGGCCGAGATGGCCACGGGACTTATGGCGCAAGCAACTGATCCCAGACAAAAATCCCGATAACCCGTAAAACCCGCATTTATATCTTGTTCGGCACCTTGTTCGGTCCCTTATTCGGTACGGCGCTTGCTAGCACCAACGACGGGGTGGAGAGCTGTAAGGTAAGGTTTTCTATGTATATACCCAGGTATGTACACGTGTATTGCCTTCTTTTTGCTCCATCGCCTATAAAACACGATGTGAGACAGCCAGGTGGGACAGGATTCGCCGATCGCCAAGTGCCATCTTATGCCATCTTGTACCATGTTTTGCGTTTTGCAGTCTTCAGCGACGAAAATGGTATTTCCCCCCCGCAAACATACGGTACTTTAATGTGTTAGTTACCCAGTTAAAGTTAATCAAGACAGATATAATATCTAACGCAACACATCGTAATCTCTACCTAATGTATTTAGTAGTTTTCTTTTTAATGATAATACATAGGTAGATAGAGATGACCGTTATCGCGTGTCATAATTAAGAGCAAATCAACTTCCCAAATGATATCCTCTGACCTCAATGCAGTACCTTACCTCAAAATGCTACACTACCCCTTCCGCCGCTGCATGCAGCAGAGGCATGATTTACCAAAACAGTATCGCCAGATCACTTATACCCAACCAGGCTTAGCTAAGTCGGTAGCAAAAGCTTGGTAATGAAGTTGCATGGTAAGCCAAGCTAACGTCATTCTTGGTGACCATTTTGCATTCTGTTGGACGGGAAACTTGGCCGAGCTAATACATGGCCCGTGTCAATCCACTAGGTACACTAGCAGACTAGTTTAGATTCTTAAATCCGCTAAGATCGACTAGGGTGGAAAAAAGAACTCCACACTTTCTGCGCGCTACTTTATTTACATGGGTACTTATGCAGTTATGGTTCCTTTTTTTGCTACAGGATCTCGAAGAGGCTATCGGGATTTACATAGTAGTACTTGGCTGCTCCTATTATCCACAATTGAACATCCAAACTTTCCCCGATGGCCCCCAATTTTTAGTGCTAAAGCACCAGAATTCAGTGCCAGTTGCAGGTTAATGAACTAAGTATACTTGTACATACTACTTTTTTTTATGTAGAAGCATTGCCAAATCGCATCTCGATTCTCAAGACGTCCCGCGCTTGCACGCTTGCAATTCCCACCCCCAGTCCTTCTTCTCGCCCCAAATCGTTCAACTCAAAAGACAAACATCCACTCCATAAGGCAACTTCACCTTATACATCCTTTTATAGTAACGTCCCCCAACACAACACTTGCTGCAAACTCGGTGGGTTGGACGACAGACATTCGTTTTCAAATATTTTGCAGGTTGAGAGGAAAGCCTACGTAGGCGAGTCCGGTCTATGGGCACGGATTGGTTCTCTCCTTTAATAAGATCGACAGTTCTCCAACGTCCCTGCAGCTAAGCTCTTAAATTCGTCGTTGCGCAAAGCAGAGTCGTGCCCGTGTCTCGACTGGAACTGCCCTTCTAGCGTTAGCTATACGTCGAATTTCAGCGACAGAATCGTTTCGCAACGTATGACGAACCCCCCGATCGAACTACACGAGTCTACCAAAAACCAGACGACCGCCACACCGATAACCCTACGAATCCATATCCCTGTAAAATAAGAGGTCTCTCACGAGAGCCTCTTCATCCTCATGCAGAGGCGCTCATCGGGGTCGTCCGATGACAGCGCCGATGTTCCTGTCAAGATCTCGCGCCCTCATGGACAAACAAGGCTGGGCGACGTGAGCTCTTCTGTCCGGCACTCCCATGATATTCGCCAATCAGAACGTTCCCAGAAAGAGGGCGCCAGGTCCTCATCAGCTAGGAGCCGGAGACCGAGCAGCAATATTAACTGGAGACTTTCCCATAGTCGCGATGGCTCTACCGAAAAAACACCAGCAGCCTCTCGTCTCCCATCCACGACGCTATCGCCTGACTACCCCAGCATAGAAAGTGAGAAAACAATATTGTCCAGGCGGAAGAGTCAACCTCCACGATCCTGGAGTCCCTGGGCTATTTCGATCTTAACCCTTTTACAAGTTTTGCAGGTCTTAGCATGTTGGTTGTTGTTCTGTATTCCTCGATTGCCCTACACTGTGATCCCAAGGGCTGTCGCATGTCTTGGATGAGCCCGTCATACGCTAAATTCAGTGATTTCGACACTGAGCATACCCGGTTCGCTACCAAATATTCGTTATATCTCTATCGAGAGCAGGGGTTCGACAATGGACCAAAGGTATGAGATTCGTGGATCACTTTCAGATTCGTAATATTGACTCGATGCGTAGATCAAAGGCATACCAGTGCTATTCATACCAGGGAATGCTGGCAGCTACAAACAAGTTAGATCCATTGCATCGGAGTCTGCTAGGTATTTCCACGATACACTGCAGCATGATGCCGCTGCCATAAAGGCAGGTGCCAGGAGTCTAGACTTCTTCACTGTCGATTTCAATGAAGACTTTACTGCTTTCCATGGGCAAACAATGCTCGACCAAGCCGAGTATATAAATGAAGCCATCAGGTATATCCTCTCCCTCTACTTAGACCCGAAAATCTCAGAACGAGACCCGAGTCTTCCAGATCCTTCGTCAGTTATTATACTGGGTCATTCTATGGGGGGAATCGTGGCGCGGACTATGTTCATCATGCCAAATTACCAGCAAGACTCGGTCAACACGATCATTACCATGTCCGCTCCGCATGCTCGACCGCCCGTCACATTCGATCCAAAAATTGTTAGTATTTATAATGATATCAATAACTATTGGAGACGCGCCTACTCGAAGAGGTCATCAGCTGAGAATGCTTTGAGCCAAGTCACTCTGGTATCCATTGCAGGCGGTGGCTTAGATACTGTTGTCCCTTCAGATTATGCCGGCCTGGAATCCATCGTGCCTGAAACCCATGGTTTCACCGTTTTCACATCTACAATCCCTACAGTCTGGACAAGTATGGATCACCAGGCAATCACATGGTGTGACCAATTTCGGAAGGTCATCGTCCGTGCGCTTTACGATGTTGTCGATAACCGCGGAAGATCGCAGACGAAATCGAGGGTAGACAGGATGAAAGCCTTTAAAAGGCGATTTTTGTCCGGCTTGGAGGATTTTGTCGAGAAGAGCCTCCCGGAGACAGCCCCGTCGACGTTGTTAACACTAGAGGATCATTCAACTACTATCCTTCCCTTAGGCGAGCGCCTTGTGCTCCGCGACCTAGGATCAAACAGAAAAGCCAAAGCTTACCTTCTTAATATTCCATTGAGTGAATTTGCCGAAGGCAAGAAATTTACTCTACTCTCAGACAGCAAACTCGATCGACCAGGGGAGGACGGAAAGCTTGAGGTCTTGTTCTGTAATTATTATCCGCCGCAAGTAGGGCAGGCTAACCAACCATTCTCGATGAATATTGACCTCTCCGACGATGCCACGGACTCCACCAAACTTGCCTGTAAAAATGCTGCGTCTGATGTAGTATCATTGCCAGCTTCTTCACGATTCACGAAGAACCCCTTCTTCAAGAAGGATGAGTGGCAAATCCCCCCATTTACATATCTCGAGTACGATGTTGAGGATATATCAGACTACGGATTTGTTGCAGTTATTGATAAAACCACAACTCCAACTGCCGGATGGCTGGTTGCTGAATTTAGTGATAAAGCTGACTCTCAGCTAATTCGGCATGTTGGTCTAAGGCGTCTGCTTAATTTCGGCTTATCACTTCATCTGCCAGTGAACAGACCGATGGTGACTGAAGTCAAGCTTCCATCGGTTCAGAGCAGCTTGTTGGCATATAATCTCAAGATTGAAAGTCATTCTTGTGACGAACGGGACCAACTATTTACTCCGCTTGTTCGACAGTATCTTGCCGAGCCTTACGAGTCGAAGTATTTCGTGAATGCTCACGACGTGGAGATTAGTCTTCATGGTGTCTCGCCTTACATGCCCCCGCCTCTGAAGTCTAGACAGTCTGATGACGGCCTCAGCCTCCAATTCTGGACAGACCCGACATGTGATTCGGGCCTTTCGATTCACATTACGATCGATGCTATGGGCAGTTTCGGAAAGCTGTACATGCGATATCGCACCGTCTTCGCATCTTTTCCCTTACTTATAGTCGCGCTCGTATTACGAAAGCAATTCCAGGTATACGACAGTACTGGGGTCTTCATCCCCTTTTCTGAGAGCTTAGATTTCTGTCTTAGGCGATCACTCCCAATGTTATTCTTGTCTATGACCCTCCTGTCGCTTTCGATGGGCCAGTCAGGTTCGACGGGGTCAAAAAGTCTACTGTTCTGGCGGAATAGCACCGCCGATGTCGACTTTGCTCAAAACGACCTGCTCGTCGGCACTTCAGACCCGTTCTTTTGGTTTCTAATACCAATGATAGGAATCATCTGTACTGGAGTGTGTATGGGTCTCCATTATGTCACATTATGCCTCACCTGGCTGCTTAGCACAATTTACGGTTGGGTCTCAGTTCGACCAGTTGTTCAACTTCAAGAGAAGAAGCGAGCCTTATCACCAGCGTTTGCACCATCACCACCGCGGAGACGACTTATAACTGCTGTAGTTCTCCTTTTGCTCGTCTCAACATTCATCCCATATCAGTTTGCGTATACCGTTGCATGTCTCGTACAGCTAAGCACGGCTATCCGAGCTCATCGCTCTGCACGCGAGACTCCGTCGCCCACGACCGTTAATTTCAATAATTACGTCCATTCCATTTTGCTCTTGATGTTATGGATTCTGCCGATTAATCTACCAACTTTGGTCGTTTGGGTACGCAACTTGGCTGTCCACTGGTTCACAGCATTCTCATCACATCACAACGTGCTGTCGATACTGCCGTTCATCCTTTTGGTCGAAACCCTTACCACTGGAAAAATGATTCCGCCAGTGACAAGCCGGCTCCGACACTTGACCGACGTCATATTCTTTGGTATAGCCGTCTATGCAGCTATATACGGTGTATCGCACGCTTATATGTTGCATTATCTAATAAATTTGGTTGCAGCGTGGCTTGTAGCAATCCATTCGACGTCCGACTCCTGGACCCTCGCCGGAATATCTTCTATATTCGAAGGCGAGCCAGCCGAGAACCGCAAACAGGGTAAAACTCCTTGATTTGAATGTCAAGAACCAGATTTGCCTGCTCAACGGACCTGAAACAAGTCTCACGGACCATGTCAGAAGATCCTAATATTAGCCAATCTTAAATTCTATTTTTACAAATCATATCGCGTTAGATATGAACACGGACCGGTATTGGAGCCCTAACTTTTGTTGGTAACCAAAGTTCCTTGTATATATGCCCAGAACCGAGTTGGTGAATAGTGTCGAGAGAGTTGGAGCGTCTACTACTAAACATTTTTTCGCCACTTTCCCATAAGTAGAGGACTCCGTATCGAACGGTCTACATCTTAGCAATGAATTTCTTACATATTTCTCGGGAGGGCTTCTTTCGTCTGTTTCTACGGCTTTGCATTAGCATCAGGGCTGGAGTTTGGGTTTTTAATGGCGGTCCGGCTAGTCACGCATGATAGGCACTCGTAAGTGCTTTTGTCATGGAACTGCTCGATATTTGTCTCCTGTTTGCTTGCAGAACGCTTCAACTAGAGATTTTATTATCCTAAACGGGCGGGTGGCGGCAAGGCCGCGACTGGTATTCCTGTACAAAACGCCGGTTCCGAACTTTCAGACGCGTGGGAAACTCAAACTTACCTAGGGATACGGGTTCCTTTCTTCCTTTCTTCTCATATTTTCCCCCCAAATCTCTCCTTTTCCCGGGAGCAGTTATAAGAGACGGGTTGGTTGGGGGTGGTGGTTCAGAAACATTTACAGAATCTTAAGGGTCGGGTTATAGATTATTATTGGGTTTGGGAAACCGATCGAAAGCAGAACTATTACTACCTAAACTTACCCCCGCGTCCCGCCGGACGCAACAGACCAATACCTGGTACCTAATCATAATCTTCGGAGAGGAAGGGAGGGTAACGCGCCGAGAGGGCGAGTTGGGTGATGCGCCTTGGACTTTTAGCAGAGACGTTAGGAAGTAATACGGATTTTTGGTTCCTCTCAAGATAAAGGGGGGGACCGCGTGGCGCGCACACTTTGGCCGGCTGGATATAAAGATGGGCTTCTTGGCCGTACGTAGCTGAGATAGGCCTGGATCGCAATAAACTTATGTTCAAGTACTCGATTTTCTTATCCAATACTATAAAAGCCAGCGTGACTTGACACTTTAGAATCCAACTTCTCACATGTAATCTTCAACCGAGAATTTCAATATATAAGGCCAGTCCCTGAACTAAGTGAGTGGGTGCACTGATGTCAGATAAGCCTTAGCTCAGACATGTCACAAACATTATTGAAAATCTACCCATAAAGAAAAAGTCTATTGCCGTCTGAGTCTATTCTACCTGGCCTACTCCCTAGCTGGAGTCCGAAACCTCTACCAATTCCCCGTCTATTTCAGAAACAACCTTAGCCCATGAAACGCCAGGTCAGATTTACACGAGTGATTTATGCGTCTTAATGTCCGCGCTCCCGAGGCGCCTTTACTTTATCCCCCTAGTTTCCGTGTCATGAATATCCTGTAGAAAAGCCAACCCAGCAGCAACAACAGCAACACGCTTTAATATGGACATCAAAAGATAACACAACATATACAACAACGATACAATTTAGATCTGCTCACTCCCTAGCGCGAGCTTTACCGGCCGACTCCGCAAGTCGCATCTTACGTTGGTGCCAGATAACCCACAGCGTGACGGCAGAGCCGATGCCACAAGCGGCGAGCGTGACAAGGTACGCAGCCCTATAACACTCGATGCCGTCGGTGCAGGAGCTCGCGCCGTCCTTATCAATGATAGAATGGGCGTCGAACACAGCGCCATAGAATAGGTTAAAGATATTGCTCGAGATGACGGGAGACAGGGTCATGAAACCCCAGTTCTGGCTCAGGCCGTGGATGCCGAAGGACTCGGCAACGATGGACGGGAACACGCCGAATAGGAACCCGTACCCCAGCCCGCTGAATCCAGACACGAAGCCCAAGAGGTGCGGGTTCACCACGTTGAGAGCGCAGATCTGGGCGAGCGAGAAGATACCCGACGCGATGACCAGGCACCACACCCGACTGGCGTGTAGTACCTTGACGAGAAAGTCGGACCCGACGCCGCTGAGTAGTCGCCCCGAGAAACTGCCGATGGAGAGGATGGAAACGTGCAGCTGCTGACGTAGTACAAGCGTCTTGTCGTCGATGGAGTCATCGTAGTGCTTCCACAGCGCTGTGGCGTCGTTTCCGATATTACTAACGAGGAGTTAGAGCCGCATATCTTATGCACGATAGCGTGTGTTGTGGTACACGAAACGCAGCGTAGGCGAGGTAATACTCACTTGATAGTCATAAGGCCGATACCCGAGAGAATACCCATGATGGTAAATAATTGCCAAAACTCAACATTCTTCAAAAGGTTGAGGCCTCGAATATCTACACGATGAGAACGATCCATATCAACACTGCTCTGCACTAACACTTCACCCGGCAAGGAGGAGGACACGGTGGACTGGGAAAGAAGCGAAGCCGTCTCATCGGCACCATCGCGGTTACCTGACGGGCTTCCTCGGCGTCGACAACTCGGCTGTCTTCCTTGGGGCTTGGGGGTCTCGGTCCTCTTGTTCTGAGGCATCTTGGGTCATTTTGGAGTTGTTGGATGTGTCAGAGGTGGTGTTGAACATACCAGGTTCAGATGGATCCCCACGGGCAGAGCGGGTCTTGGGCTCGTCCGACGTAGTACGATGCAACTGTCGGGAGTCTGTCATACCTGGCTCCGCGTCGGGTACGGCGTGGTACGGCGGATGAGGCGGGAGCACGCGCAGGAAGAAAAAGCTGATGAAGGTCAAGCCGAAAGTACCGTAAGCTAACAGCAGTAGAAACTTGCTCGGGCTGCCAGGAAAGAAGACGGTGCCTATTAGGGCGAAGAAGAAGGCGCTTAAACCGAAGGCGGCGAGAGGAAAGGCGGTTGCGGTACCGCGATGGTGCGGCCAATTCAGAGCCGACACCTTCACGGCGGCAGCGAATGCCATGCATCCACCGAGGCCGGTCAGATATGACACGAAGCACATCCACGGAACGGAACCTTGACCGGCGTCATATGCTTGGTGGAGCGGGAAGTAACCTAGACCGAGCAGAAAAGCGCCTACGATGACGGCGGGGCGAGGACCCTTGCTGTCGACGAACATGCCGACAGGGACACCCATCGAATACATGCCGAGATTCCCCGCCAGTCCGATCAGATTGCTTTCGGTAGCAGATAAGAGTAACTTGTCTGCAAATTGGGGTGCCCATGCCGAATAGACATACTGCCGTCTGTTGTCAGACACGTCGATGATGTCTTAAGAATAAATGGTGGTTAGAGCCTCTTACATTAGTTCCACAGGCCAGCGAGATGATGGTCGCGGCGACACTCGACACAATGCGAGCATTGTAAACCCGACCCGTCACAGCCATATTGAAAATAATCACGCCAGTTAGATATTATGTTAGTTGCGATATCATATCTTACTTCGCTAGAGACCTTTTACAAAGGAGAAACAGGAAGATAGATAGGGTAGACAGAGCTACAAGCGAAGAAGTTACGAATTGGACATCAAAAGAGAATAAGATAACAAGCTCGGAGGCTACGATACGGTATGACGGGTTGTGTAATGCCGGAGAAAATAATGTGTGTGAGATTTTAAAGAGTTGGATATGCGGTGCCGAAAGTAACGATAGGGAACGAATGAAGTGCAGAAAAGTAATCAGGCGTAGTTGTTGCGAAGATGATGGAATTGATAGGGCGACGTCGAAGGAGTGGAGGGTTCAAGAACGTGTCGCAATCGCAATCCTTACGGCAAGTGCTTTATCGGACCTTATCTCGCTTCAGACCCCTGACTGGTTTCGAGCTACGAGGCGGATCGACTAGGTATCCTTATGGGGCGTTAGTGTACTCCGGTATATCGGCGTGAGTAAGTCAGGAAAGAGCTCGGGATAAATGCACGCCTCCGTAGCTATATCCTTGCCGAAAGGTCCCATTCTTATCTAATCCATATCCTACGTATCATTTGTACATGTGTATTAGGTATGTGTAAGTAAGTATATGCCCTATGTTGTGTGTGCATGTGTACCCGTGGTATTGGAAGTTAGGTACCTAGCACATGTATAAAATCGGTTCGCATGAACATCTCAAGTATCGGTCAAAAAGTTCCCATTACCATAGAATGGTATTTGTTGGATATATTGACCATGGACGTCCTTGCTTAGCTTGGTGCTATACCCAATTCATAGTCACCGCTTGAGTACAGCTGCTCCATTTCAGCCTTGGCTAATAAGTCGGTGCTGAATTGAGATCGGAATAAAGTGGAGGTCAATATTCTAGAATCAATTACTTACAAGAGTAAAGGTTATAAACCAAAGGGGCAGAGGGGTTGTCTCCCAACTATTTCCCGGTTCCCTTTTTGTAAGTGGGGAGACAACTTCTTGAGGGATTCAAAATGGTACCGAGTTAGGTATAGCGCTATGTTCATCCCGTATGGTTTTGCTCCGGGCATAGAGTATGGCGGCCAATTACTACTTCTTGTTGAACACGATCGTACGGTACCCCCTACAACTCGTAAGAACTGCGGCAGTCATGTAGCCAGGGTAATTCTGGGGTAGCTGCATACATATGGGATTCATTGCTTTTTCGACGTCATCGCGTAAGCAAATTGGAGAAATGTTTGGAGTTGTTGTTGGTAAAGGCTTTTTGGTCAACAGAACGAAGAGCGAGGAAATAGGTGTATAATAAGGTATTGTTAGATAATAATTAGTTACCTAACTACCTAACTACCTTTAAATAGTTTTTAGGTTTAGGTAATTACCACATACGCAATTAGTGCCTACCTAAGCTACCCAAACTATAAATTTAAGGTAGGTAGTTAAGTAATAAAAAGGGTGTTTATTGGTGAACAAGTTACCATAAAACCAACATACATAATATATATGTTCCGCATTCAGCTATATCTTCCGAGGTTCGCTTGAGCTTTAAAGACCCCTTTTCCTAAAGACTCCAACTTTCAACTTAAACCGTCATGTGGCCCTTTTGTGGCTTTCACCCCCTGAAGACCGGTATTTCAAACCGCTGCAAGTCTCTTAATTTTAATTCGTAATCACCAGTGGAGAATAATGGCTTGCAGCTGTTGCACCACCTTAGGAAATAACAACGTTCTGACCTCTACTTTTGATACGTCATGTAATTGATGTGACCCCCGCCTCGTAACGAGACACAACATACCCGACATACCGAGCCACATGCATCTGGTCCGATACTCTTCTTTATATATAACTCAACGGGATTATGGTTTTTAAAGTAGAATTTCATCTTCTCTTTGTCTTTTCATCTATTCTCTCCCGTCGGACAACATAGCCTTGCAACCTTATAATCATCCCTGCCATGACTACATTTACAACTCTTCCTGTTGAGTTACGTCTCGAGATATGGGATCTCGTGTTACACCAAGAAGCACGCGATCGCTTACTTATAATCGGTCAGACCAACAATGCTCCTATTACTAATGAGTCGCCGCTCTGTCTTTTACCCCTCAAGCACCACGCCAGCTCTCTGCTCTCGGTCAATTCCGAGAGTCGCTGTCAAGCCAAGGCGTTTTACACAGCCAAGCTTGATGTCTACGAGGTTCCTCGTCTCTCAAAAGAAGACATCAGACACAACGGCAAATGCACATACCAAGCGCAATACATCAATAAAACTATTGAGACCGCTAGTGTAGTAAAGGGCTCTATCTATCTTAGCCCGAAATACGATTTCTTCGTCTCGGTTCGAGGCGTTGACACATTTCCATTTCTCCAGGAGGAAAAGAAGAAGTTCCTTAACAAGCAACATGAAAACCAAGAAAAGACGCGCCACTATATTACGGCAAGAATACCGCCGGAGGTGGCCATGAAAGTACGTAATGTCGTTTGTGTCCAGAAGAACCTGGACAGGGACGACGACTTTTACGATTGGTGGTGGACGGATACGTATATGGAGAATCTATTATACGACCGGGAGGAGCTCGTGCGATATCTCTGCGTCCCACCTTACCGTCCCCGCCTATACGGGCCCGTTTATGTGAAATACCTTTGGAGAGCATCTGATTTCAAGCAGGTGGAAAACTACCTGCATCTATGGCTACCACAAGAAGAACTGGAAGGGTTTGTTTCCAGTGTAATCAAGAACCGTGGTCGCGGCTCTTACAACTTCCGAAAATGGGTATTACACCCGGATAATCGTATGCCCAAATTGGTATTACTCGACCTGGAAGATAAGACAGAGAAGCAAGATGAAAACTGTGCGCAAGTTGAAAGACAAGTTAAGAAAGACATTGTATAGGTACCTAGTTAGAGGATTGCGATTAATTAGTGAGTGATTTTGCATTTGGAGTTTTGGCTTTTATTTACTTAGCATTCGGGGAATCTTGGTCGATTAAGGGTAACTATCCCTCGTGAAGTTTGGAGTTATGGTAATTATGAAATATTGGGAACAATGGATATGATGATCCACACATAGCAAATACATTCGCTTTTGCATTTCTCAACTATGCGCATAACAATCGGTCCGTCCAATCATCCCCACCCAATTTTTACCCAGCTGCCATATTGAGTATTTCACCTCGCAGGAAAGCAACTTCATCACAAATAGAAAGAACTTACTAAGATAAATAAACCCATGTGATCAAGTATAAATAGTGTCAATACATTTGGCATATATATGAAGTATATAAGAGAGGGTTAGTTCGTACACCAACAAGCGTAGTTGTCATCACGGCCCTAGGTCGAATATGTAACTTCGGCTTGCCCAGTTCCGCACGCGGTGATTTGATCTCCGGAAACCCTTTTCGTTAACGAGGGCGACGAATAACAACGACCAAACATAAGCATCAATGGGGTCATTATTTTTAGAAGGGGAGATATTGAAATCCCACCGGTAAGGTTCGCGAATTCGCAAACTTCCTTCCAACCATGCCCTGTGGCGAGCGCCTTGGTACCGACGGTAGTGTCGCATCGTATATAATATGTAGTTCTTGGTATTGAAGTCTCTGCGATAAATAAAGATGGATGCTCCTGGCGTAGTTTTGTGATCAAGTTTTGGCTGTCATCAGTTGCTAACTGTTCATCAACATATTGAACTCACGGAATTTGTTCTGGTTCCCCGTTCACAATGCCTGTGTCTACAGCCTCTCTCCTCACCCTGCTCGGTGCCTTCGTCACCACGACTCTCGGACACGGATATGTCACCGGGTATGTAGCGGACGGTGTTCAGAAACCCGGTTTTCTGCTGCAGTACTACTACGACAAGAAGAACGGCGGGAGCGTGCCTCCGCTGGCCGCTTGGTATGCCGAGAATCTCGACAGCGGCTTCGTAGCCCCTGACGCCTACCAGACTGCCGACATCAACTGCCACAAGAACTCCGCCCCGGGTGAACTGACGACGACGGTGAAAGCCGGCGGCACCGTAGTGTTCCAGTGGGGCACCGCGGCAGGAGGAGCGTGGCCACACCCATACGGGCCGATCATCGACTACATCGCGCCGTGCGACGGGGACTGCAGCAAGGCAGACAAGACGAAGCTCAAGTGGATCAAGATCCAGGCGAGCGGGATCGACGCGGGCACGCAGGAGTGGGCGAGCGCCAAGCTGATTGCCAACAACAACACGTGGACGACGACCATCCCCAAGTCGATCGCGCCGGGCAACTACGTCCTGCGACACGAGATCATCGCGCTGCACGGAGCGGGATCGCTCAACGGCGCGCAGTCCTACCCCCAGTGCTTCAACATCCAGATCACGGGCTCCGGCACGGCGAAGCCTAGTGGGACCCTCGGCACCGCGCTGTACAAGAATACCGACCCGGGTATCCACTTCAACCCGTACACCACGGTCACGGATTACCCTATGCCCGGCCCGGCGCTATTCACTGGTTAGAGATATGTTTTTGAGGGATGTAGAGCTGGGCCTCGGTGTAAGCTAAATGTGAATAGACTCGAGTAGGAAAGTGGGAGTTCATTACTTTGGATAACTAGTTTGAGAAGTGATAGAAGTTAAATTTAAGCAATGCTTCTAACTAAATTGTATAATTTGGTGTTCTATAAGTGAGACGTAAGCTTAACCACGCTCTACCCAAGAAGGGGAAGAATTCACCTATTTAGACGAGTAATATTGAAATTGGTCTTGATATACTTTGAGTTGAGCACATGTAAACTACCTAAGGTATAAATCCCTTACACCAATTCTAGAATAATCTCTGTATAAAAATATCACTATATTACGTGTCCACTTTTTACTGTATCCGCGCGCGTCGCATGACCCTACGTAATGTTAATGCCAAGTACAGTATAAATGGTCCGTGCATAACTTTCCACCATCGCAGCCCGTCACGCCAACTTCGACACCAGCGCCTCAACCTTATCACAACCTTTTCCTATTTCCTCTTTTCAACATTAAAACCCCTACTTCCGGATCGACAGGAATAAGAAGAGACACCTATTCGATATTGAAACCAACCATCCAGGATGGGAGCCCTCCTATCTATTCCCTTCCTGGCGTTGCCCAGCGCTGGCACGGTACGCTCAAATAAACCCGATCACTTTTAGTCGAGAAGATCGAAAGAAACTAACGTTAAGCTAGCTGGTGTCTTTCGCTGCGAGCTGCTGCGGCGCTGCTACCTGCTCTATGGTATGCAGCGCCTGCGGGAAGTGCGGCAACAGGTAAGATATCCAGTACTCTGTCCGCCTATGCCGTGTCGCAAAACGCAGGCTAATATCGAATATTCAAGTGTTGCCACCCGTATCGCCTACGCCCTCCTTCTCCTCGTTAATTCGATCCTCTCATGGATTATGCTCACTCCCTGGGCTATTGAAAAGCTACAACACTTAATGTTGGACTACGTTAAGATCGATTGTCCAAATGGCCAGTGTTACGGCTGGCTGGCCGTCCACCGAATCAACTTCGCCCTCGGGCTCTTCCACCTTATCTTCGCCGGCCTACTATTCGGTGTCGCCTCTACCAAGAACCCGCGAGCTTCCCTCCAGAACGGTTTCTGGGGTCCTAAAATCATCGCCTGGCTCGCCTTTATCGTTCTATCGTTCCTTATCCCCGATGCCTTCTTCCAGGTTTACGGCAACTACATCGCATTTATCGGTGCTATGCTCTTCCTCGTCCTCGGCCTAATTCTCCTCGTCGATCTCGCGCATAACTGGGCCGAATACTGCCTTGGGCAGATCGAAAAGACTGACTCGAGAGTCTGGAGAGGAGTGCTTATCGGTTCGACGCTCGGCATGTACGTTGGTTCGCTGGCCATGACCATTATACAGTATTGCTTCTTCGCCCACAGCGGCTGCTCCATGAACCAGGCCGCGATTACGATCAACCTCATATTCTGGATTGCCATTTCGGTTATTTCGGTACACCCGACCGTCCAGGAGTACAACCCTAAGGCTGGATTGGCGCAGGCCGCCATGGTCGCCATCTACTGCACGTATCTCACCATGTCCGCCGTTTCGATGGAGCCCGATGACAAACAGTGCAACCCCCTGATCCGCGCTCAAGGCACCCGGACAACTTCCGTGGTGATCGGCGCCATCGTAACGATGCTGACGGTCGCGTACACCACCACGCGCGCAGCAACCCAGAGTCTGGGCCTTGGTAACAGCCGGGGCGGCATCAAGCTCACAGATGACGACGACGAGCACGATCTCGTGACCCAGCAGCCTGGACGCCGGGAGATGCGAGCTGAGGTGCTGCGCCGCGCCGTCGAGGAGGGCAGCTTGCCGGCGGACGCGCTTCTCGAAGACGACTCGGACTCAGACGAGGACAGCGGCAAGACGCCGCACGACGACGAGCGCGGAAGCACGCAGTACAACTACTCGGTGTTCCACATCATCTTCTTCCTCGCCACGTGCTGGGTCGGCACGCTGCTCACGGGCACGGTGGAGGGCCTGGATGATCTGCCCCAGGACAGCGACTTCGCGACCGTCGGCAGGACGTACTGGGCTAGCTGGGTCAAGATCGTCAGCGCGTGGATCTGCTACGGCATGTACATCTGGACGCTGGTGGCGCCGATCCTTCTCCCGGAGCGGTTTGATAGTTTTTAGAAATCTCTTTTGTATAGTTTAGTTAGTTCGGGTTTAGGTATACTTACCCCGTTTTGCTACCTTGGATTGCAGTGTAGGAAGTATCCCTTTGCTTTGCTTCGCTTTGCTGAGAAAGTATACCTGGAAGAACATTGAAGCGTTCTGTAGTCGTCCTATAGCTTAGTTAAATCGAAAGCTCAGTTGTGCGGGCTCTTGGCTCTTCGATTGTGTGTGTTGCTTAGCGGTTGGTCTTCGTGATTTAAGGGGTAGCGACGTGTTACAACAGTGTACCTGATATTATAGAAAGTCTTGTGGGATGTGTAGAGCTACTAACCTAGTCTACTACGATTGTGTGCATGATAGAATCAAGGAGTTCCCGATATAAAGTACCCAGGTAGGTTACCTGGGTATCCATGTTATTTGTTATCTATGTGCAGGTTTTGCTAGAAATACCTACTTATTATAGGTACCTAGAAGAGAAAGCTGATTTATCACATCTAGTAATTGATAGTTGATAGGTAGTTATGTACATACCAACTTAGTTAACACACAAATGCTTTTGATTTTATATTATGTTTTGCCAGGGAGAGAATACACAGTTTTTTTTATGAAGTGTTACATTATACGATTCTTGAGACAACGTGAAGATAGAGAAGTGTAGGCATCGAGAAGGTGTATCTAAGGATTTATGAGGAGCAGCATACCTGAGGTTATTGATCTGCTGTGGTCGCCATCGTCTCTGTTCTATGTACTAGAGCACACAATAAGTATGAAGTACCAAAGAAATAACCTAACGGACCACAATAGATACTATAAGAACGAGATATAGGTGCCTATAAATGTGCCCTAGAGTAAAGAATGACATGTATACCTAAATAACAAACACCCATCAACCGACCCCGGAAAAAGGGACTTGTCCCTGGGTGACAGGAGGCCAGAGAAAACCTCATGATTTGGATTGATGTTCCAGTTTAGCTCAGACGTTCGAACTGCTCTGTCAGTGAAGCTGGGCGCTGGTGTAATAGCATGAGTCAACGTGAGGTTTTTCATAGGTTCTAGGTTCGACCCTTAGACTGAGCTTTTTTTTTTTTTAAATTTTTTATCGTCTTTTGGTCCTTTCAACAGTTCTCCGTCCCCCTTTTCATCTTGCCTCAGATAAATTCTGGCTAACGATACTCTACTAATGTTTCTGTTCCTAGTAGGTTCTCTTTTTCCCGTTCAGCTTCTATTCGCGTTACCTATGGACCATAAGCGTCCGGTTACCTAAATCATTCCATCAGACGATAAGTCCCAAATACCTACCCTACATACGTAACCCCTACTTAATGATATTTCTCCACAGCGCCTGGAGAGTAGCGGCTGAATAACTATCCGCGGCTAGAAGGCCCGGTCCTACCCACTTATATCATCAGATCAGATAGTGCCACTACATGTCAACGAAAAGGGAGGTGGTATAAACAAGCTAGAGATGATTATAAATCCAAGTTTTACAAAGAGCACCCGTGTAGCCTCACGGTATGACAACACAGATACGGTAGGTTTCGATGGTAAACAAGCGGCTATGCGGTGAGACGTCATAACCGAAGAGAACAAGATATTGCCAAAGCTGGTATTCTCGAGCCTTCAGCCTAATACCAATCTGTACACAGTACTATGATAACAATAGTTAACTACTTAACATCGAGTATATATGACATCTATTAGAGTCACGAGTGAAGTCTTGTAGATATAATATCACTATCATCTTTGCGGTACAAGAAAAGGGGTGGATAGTCCCCCAAGGGTTCAATAGGTAGTTACGTGTAACAGTAGATATACGTGCTACCAACAGGAGCTGACGTCAAATATATCATTAGATCGACCAAGCCTTATTTTAGAGTTAATCATGGCTACGGACACGGTAACTGATATGTACGAGGCCGACATCCAGGGCGGCGCCAGAGCCTCATCAGGCACTAATCAGCCCACCTAGGCCGTGCCAGAACCTCACAACGAGTCTTACCGAAACGGGTTCATACTGATTGCCTTTGATTTCCCACGCGAAATTCTTCGACCGATAGCGTCTAGGCCCGATGTGTTGCCTTGCCTTACCTCTCCCAGTGGTTGAACAGCATGATCGTGGTCAGCACGGCAAGCAGCTTCATATAAATTAAAACAGAAGAGCGCGTACGGCATAAGGAAAAATATGACCTATCATTCTGCGGAAAAAATAATGACAGGATAAGGGCCTTCCTCCCCCTTCCTTATCTTAGGCACGTAAGGAAAAAGCGCCTTGTCGTTCGGCATATAGGCTCATTGGACTCTTGGAATGAGGCTGATCGGATAGGCGCCTTCGATTATCGCCGGACGATCTTTTTTATTTTTAGGACGTTAAAGGTGGGAAGCCAAACCAACGTACAAGCCACTGTCTACATGTAGACGACCCGTGCCTATTGTAGACATTTCTAAGTACCCAAAAAGGGTCATGATATTGCCTGGAGAAGACAGGAACATAAATCACCCTATATTCACAGCACAGGTGGGGGGAGGGGAAGGGGGGGATGGATGTCTTAGCAGGACGCCGACCTACAGCACATAACAAGGCTTGGATATTCCCGACTTGTTTGCTCGCCCAATGCACCACGTACAGATAAACGAAAGGGGGACCTCCAGTGATATTCCGGTAGTGGTGAAAGCATATCACATATCCCTCCGTCCATCCTGCTGCAATGCCAAGATAGCAAACACGTTTTATTGGCGTTGTACCGCCTCTCTGCTGTCTCTGATCCTGCTGTAAACGGTCGACTGAGGAATAGCCTGCTGAGGGACCATCTCACAAAATAGGGACGGGGAGGGAAAGAGACCTCCCAAGTTTGGCGAATTACAGATAGCCTCCTTGTAGAGAAAAAAAGACCTAGTTAGGCGCTCCGGATACTACGGCTCGTGCAAAAAAAAAACCGATCGAGAAAGGCAGTCGTTCGTATCCCCGAGCTTCTTCACGAAAGGCGGTGAGAAACTGCAATTGCCGTTCTGACGACATGTAAACGTAGATGTTATCGACGGGTAGGCGCATGTCCCTTTGCAGGCGCCAGTTCACCTGACCGTAGCCCCCGAGGCGTGTGTGTCGACCTCGAAACCACTCGCTCTGATCGATCAGCGTTCAGTGGCGCCTGTCTATCTGATCCGACTATCCAGATTAGGATAGGGGGCGTGTGGTGTATGTAGAAGGACAGCCCGTCTCGGCCAAAAAGCAATGGCTTTTCATTATTTTCCTACACCAGAAATTTGTTGCTTCACACCGGTCGAGAACCCGGCGGTCCATGAACAGTAGTTGATAATGAGAAGAAGCGGCCCTTGGCACAAGGAGGATCTCCTGCAGCCCGAAGATTTCGCTAAGCCATACCTAATTTCAACAGACAGCATGTTCTATTGCATCTGCGCGTGTCCTGTGTTATTGGCTGATGAAAGCCACAGTAGCACACTTAGATCGATAATGCAGAGCGATCGTCGCACGAGCTAGGGGCCTTGTCGTTCGGCTTTTTTCGAAGCGTCACTGTTAGATTTGACTCATTTGTACACGAGTCTGTGTGATATACCGAAGTATGGTGATGTGACGGATGAGATTTTGCAGTCATATTCTTACTGCTTGTTATCGGCTCTGCTTTGGAAGGCCAATGGAAAGTCCTTCATGGCACGACGAATCTGCATGGAAGAGGTGATAAACCTACGGGAGAAAGTTATGTAAGGATGTTTGGACACCGGGCCACTACGAGAACATGGCTATTGTCTATCTCTAAGTATATAAGAGTCAAGTCTAGTCATGTCTAAGTGAAGAGAATCGGGTCTGCAGGTTCTCTCCAGTCAGTTTTAATCTTCTAATTCTTTTTTTAAGACTATCAGTTTCAACTCTAGACTTGTCTTCCCGGAGTTATTAGCCATAGCTAGGCCTTGTATCCATCTCATAGCCCGACCCTCTTCTAACAAACGCAATGCCACACAGCACTCATGAGGCCGGAGAGGGACCGAACGGGTATGTCGAGAGCAGCGCCACGAATAGGGTCTTAATGCTAAATAACGTGTTTAGCAACAATGGCACCCAGACCGACGACGGTTCGGTGCAAGGAAAATCCCAGCATGGGAGAAGTTCTTCTCAGACAACCATGCTAGAGATCTGGGCAAATGAGACTGAGCGCGAGAAACTCCCGTTCAGCGAGGTGACCCAGCAAGGAGCTGTCCAGTATGCGTTATCCCTCTGACTTGATGCCATACATATACTAAGTATAGGTCTAGACAACCCCCGAAGCATTAAATTTTCCGGATTCTATATCAACGTGTACATGTAACTCAAGAAAACCAAGCCCTCGCACGGAAAGCCAGGGGTGGATGAGCGTTACAATCCCTTATGTACAATGGCTAGTACGAGCGATGAATTAGCAATGGAATATCGCTTTTTTTATTGTTAGATTGCTGCAGTGTCACACATCTACATGTGCGATTGGCTCCGAAACACGGAACTTGCGCAGGATCTCAAGATAACGTAGGCTCAGACGACGTATCGTTGCTCGAATTTGTGCTCCCGTCTTGTGCCGTGGCTCCTACCGCATGGAAACCGTCAAGTGTAATTGTCACCGCGCCTGCTTGTACGAGCTAACTGATATCAGTATAACGATGATTTGGAAGCTGACTTATGTTGTGCCACTTACTGCACGAGATAGGTCGTCGACCAGGTCATGGACATCCTCAATGCCAACACAGAGTCGGATGATGTCTTCGGGCATCTGCCTCTCCTTCCTTGTCTTTGCGTCGATGCTAGCATGGCTCATACGGCACGGCATACTGATTAAACTGTTGACACACCCGAAGCTCACACTGATGCCATATAGCTTCGCGGCTTCAACAATCCTCTCAGATAAGGCGACGTCACCCGTCTCAAACGATAAGACTGCCCCAGCACCCCGCGCCATGGACCAATGCAGATCGTACTGCGGGTGAGATTTCAATCCAGGGTAACGTACGCGGAAACCGTGAGACTCGAGGAATTCGGCGAGTACTTGAGCGTTCGCTTGTTGCTTTTCCATACGGATTGCTAGTGTCTTAACGCCCCTCATGAGAAGGAATGAATCATTCGGAGAGAGACCGCAACCGGTAGCGTTAATAGTGAAATACATCTTGTCACCAAGAGAAGTGTCATTGCACGCGATGACACCTGCCATAATATCATGATGGCCTGATAGGTATTTGGTACCCGACTCGTACACTATATCCGCTCCGAGCTCGAGGGGGTTGCATAGCATAGGCGATAACATGGTGTTGTCAACAATGACAAGTGCCTTATTATTAGCATCGTGAACAGCTTTCGCAATGGAGGGAATGTCGACAATCTTGATTAAGGGGTTGGTCGGTGTCTCCAAGAGCACCATGGCAGTCTTGTCCGAGACGACCTCTCGTACTCTTTCGACCTCTGTGGTATCCACATGGTGGACAACGATGCCTTGATTTGATGATAAATATGTGAGTAGCCGGTTGGTACCCCCATACAGATCATCACCAGTGATCACTTCATCTCCAGGACGCAGCAACCTAGTAATGACGTCTAAAGCACCCATGCCGGAACCAACAGCAAGGGCTCGGTTAGCATTCATAATCTTAGCCATGTGACGCTCTAGGTGGGTTCGGGTTGGGTTGCCCGATCGTGTATAGTCATATTCATCGCCACCTTTGGAAGAGGTTTGCTTAAATGTAGCAGATTGGTAAACCGGGATGCTTGAGGCGCCGTATTGATCTTTGGTTTCGGTATAGACAAGTTCAGTGGCGAGAGCATAACGCCGACGGCCGTTGGAAGGACTTGAGGGTGCAGGCGAAGGAGGAAGGTTGTGCCCGTCGAGGTCAACCTTCGAGAAGGCCTTGTTAAGAGGCTTAGAGTCGTCCATGGCTAGCTGTCGGGATGAAAACGGTAGTCCCCGGCGGTTAAAGGAAATCTAATAACTTAAACTTAGACTCGGACCTCTTTCTTTTTTATGTATTAGCAAGATCGGTAGAAACCAATTGACTTGCTAATGATTATTAAACTACCGTACTCTTTGTCTGAAAGAGAGTCGTATGAGTAAATTAGAGGGATTTCGAGGTGAGAACATGAAAAGACTACAGTTGCAATTTAGGTATAGGTAAGGGTATGGGTATGAGTTCTGGGTATGAGTTATGGGCGTGGCTGACGGATGTAAATCTTGTAAGAAATTCCGTGATTGCTAGCCCGAGGTCGTCAGGTTGTACAGCTTGACTCAAGAGGGCGGTGTGGGGTCAAACGTCCCTTGCAGCATCCGGTTATCGGGTGGAAGAGGTAAAATCTGGGGAAGACGCGGGTATCGCTATAGATGACGTGATTTGAAACGGTCGATAAAGCATCCGATAGGTATTACAATAAAACCTTACCATAACAAATTAAGTATATAGCAAATTCACTCAATAACAAATTAAATCACCATTTTATCGAATTTTATATATAAAATAACGAATTTTTTTATATAATAAATTCGTTAATTTTTTAAATTAATTATTATTAAATTCGTTATAAAATATATAAATTTTAAAAAATTAATAAATTTTAAATAATTAAAATTAAATAAATTTAAAAAATTTAATTTTAAAATTTAATTTAATTTAATAAAAATAAAGTTAAAAATTTATAAAAATTAAATATAATTATAAAGTTTTTAATGTTTTAATTATTAATAAAATTTAATATTTAATAATTATTTATTAAAATAATTAAATTTTTAATATATTTTTAATTTAATATTTATTTATAAATTAATTAATTTTTATTTAATTAATTCGTTAAATAATTTAATAAATAACGAATTTTTTTTTTATAATAATATTTATTATTAATTAATAACGTAATGTAATTAATAAAAAATAATGTAAAATAATTTATAATATTTAAAAATAATATTTTAAATAAAAATAATTAAAATATTACGTATAAATTTAACATAAATTTAAATGTAATTTTTTAAATTCGATAATTTATAAAATTTTTTCGAAAAAATATTAATATTTAAATTATATTAATTTACGAAAATTAAACGGTATTAAAAAAAACGTATTATTTAATTTTTTTTAAATTAAAAATATTTTATTTAAATAATAATAACATTTATAAAAATAATATATTATAATCATTAACGATATATTACGGGTTATTACGTAATAATTTTATAAAAAATTTTCGAAAATTATTTTATTTATAAATTATATAAATTTATAATAATTAATTAATTAATTTTAAACATTTAAAAATAAATATAATATTAAAATATATATTAAATATAACGAACACGAAATTATAAATATTATTATTATAAAACTTTATATAATTAAAATTAAAATTATTATAATTTTATATTTATTTAATAATGTTTATAACGTTAATAAAATAATTTTATTTTAAAAAATAATATTTAATCGTACATTTATTACAAATTTTTAAAATAATAATAAAAAAAATAAAATTAAAATTATTATTTTATATATATATAATTTTATAAACATTTATAAATTAAATTTTTAAATCGTTAATATAATAATAAATTTACAATATTTTAAATTTAATCGATAATTTTTTATTAATTTATTAATAAAATATAAATTTAATAAAAAAATTTAAATTATTAAAATTATTTTTAAAATATTTTTATATTAATTTAATAATTAAATAATTAACCGTTAAATATTATTATTAATTAACGGTTTTAATACTTATAAAACCGCCGTTAAAAAAATAACATAATTTTTTTAATTAAAATATATTCGAATAAAATTTTTATTTATAAACGCTATATTAATATATTAACTTTTTAATTAAAATATAATACGTATTTTTAAAATAATATATCGTTAATTTTAATTTAATTTCATTATTTATTACTTTTTAAATAATAAAAATTATTTAAAAAAAATAATTTTATTTAAAATTTACCGTTAAACGTTTAAAATTTAATAAAAATTAAAATTTTAAATAATAAATAATTATTTTTAAAAATCGATAATATTTAATTTAACAAAAAAACCAATTAAAATATTTTTAAATTAATTTAATATTAAATATAATCGTTTATAAAT
Organism: Entonaema liquescens; assembly: GCA_902805475.1. Taxonomy (NCBI): domain Eukaryota; kingdom Fungi; phylum Ascomycota; class Sordariomycetes; order Xylariales; family Xylariaceae; genus Entonaema; species Entonaema liquescens. The sequence goes on from CADCSX010000006.1 coordinate 1,091,921, forward strand.
TTAAAAAACGTTAAAAATTTAATTTAAATAACTCGAATTATAAAAAATTATTAAAAAAATAATAAATATATTTAATTTTATTAAATTTTTAAATAAAGTTTTTAAATTTATTTTATTAATTAACAATTTATTAATTAAATTAATTTAAATATATATAATTTAAAATATAAATAAAAAAATTAATAAAATTAATAAAATCGTATTTAATAAAATTTCAATTATTAAAATTTTATTTATTTATTAAACATTTTTAAATTAATATAAATAACGTTATTAAATAAATTTAAATTTTTTATAATTATTAAAAAATAAAAAAAAAATTTTAAAATTCGAAAAAATAAAATTAAAAAATTTTTATAATTAACAATTAATAATAAATATATATTATATATAAAAAAATAAATAACATTTATTAATAAATTAAAATACTTTTTACAAATATTTAATTTAAAATAGAAAAATTACTTCTATAGCAAATTCATTCGATAACAAATTAAACCTTTTATTTTTTACAATTCATTATAGTAAGGTTTTACTATACAAATTAAATGGCCTGTGCGCCAAGACCACGTTATTTTGACCCGTAGACCCGTAGGCCCATAGGCTCATAGGGCTGACGTCCACGCTGCCATGCTGCCACGCTGCCACGGTAGGGGTAAAACCTTATTCTACAGTACATACCCATACCTATAGAAATATTATCCTCCTGCCTATCCTAGGTGTCTAGTATAGGCAGCATTACACCATAGACGACAAGATCTGTATATCGTGAGATAGTCAAAATCTGGTCAATGCAACGCCGAAATTTACATAGCTATTGTTTTATGAAATAAATAGCTTAGAGACTAATTTACCAATAACCATATCATGATGATACGTACCAACAATTCTGTCGTGATAAGTATTAGTTTCAGCAGCCCATAACTGGGCAATCCTCAAGCATTGAGCTGAAGAAAATACATTCATCGCGAGAATTCATAACATTGTACAGAGCCAAGTCTTTCCAAGCCAATGTCTAGTGCTGACCGCAACCCAAGTGGTGATTGTTAAAGAAACCCTAGTTATTCCAACGTAAACGCCTTTCTCCATATCTCCTGACAATTCGTATTAACTATATTCTTTCATTGACACATTTATGCAGACACCTCCGTAGCAGCCTCGGCAGTCTTCGCACCCGTGGTTGACGTCTCTACCGTTTCTGCATCATCCTCGACGTCCTCGTACTCGTCACTCGATGACTTCGCTCGTGCATGATTCTTCATAAGAACCTGACCCGTACCCTTTCGCCCAAAGAAATCCTCCGTACGAATGCCTCGTACTTGAGTTGGGTCGACGGCCGACATAGAGCTTCCACTTGCTCGGTGCTGACGGATGTATTCTCGTACTGGAGCCATAGCCGCATCGCGGCACGCCTCCTTGATATCGCTACCAGACATGCCGGCCGTTACTCTCGCTATATACTCGATGTTGAAGTCAGGGTCGGTCTTAGTATCCTTAAGGACAAGCTGAAGGATCCGTAGTCGTTGGTTTTTGTCCGGCAATGAGACGGGGAACTTCTTGGGCATTCTACGGAGAATAGCCTCATCAATGTCATGAATACGATTAGTAGCGCCGAGCACAACAATTCTGGCAGGGAGCCCTTGTGTGTTTGCTGAGGTTAGGCCGTCCCATAACGTCATGAACCTATTACTCGTTAATTACGGAAAGTGATTGCGTAAGGAACGTCCTTACTCTGCCTTAACCATGCCGCTAGCTTCATGTTCACCGCTTCTCCTAGTCCCTAGCACAGCATCTATCTCGTCGATGAATATGATAGCAGGCTGGAGTTTACGGGCTAGTGAGAAGACTGCCCGTACGAGCTTATTTGAATCTCCGTACCATTTCTCCGTCAGTGTTGAAATATGAAGGTTAATGAAAGATGCGCCGCTTTCGTGTGCAACGGCCTTTGCTAACATGGTCTTTCCGCAACCCGGAGGGCCGTAGAGTAATACACCAGACGGGGCGGATAATAAGGGCGCTGCGTGGGAGTAGAGGTGTGGCATCGTTAACGGATATATGACAGATTCCTTGACCTCTTCGATAATATCCTCTAATCCACCAATGTCTGCAGTGTATATTAGAATTGTAAGTATAAGCAGCTAAGGCGAAGTATGCTAACCATCAAATCCGACAGGTATGTCTTCCGGTGGGACAACTTCTAACGCAACAAGGTTCTCATATTCGTTAAGGACTAAGTCCTCTATCCGAGGACCTCGTTTCGTGTCGTTGTTCGAGTCTTCTTCTTCATTATCCCCCTCTTCAAACCCTCTTGACTTTTGTAGCCTCTGGAGGTTCGCTTTCGCTTTGAGTCGAGCCTGTTCGCGCTTTTCCTTGTCTGGATCGGCGAGGGTTCCTTGAAGGGTCGATATGACATTCCTAGTTAAAAACCAGGCGGCTCCAGCCTAGCCGACAGTGTTAGTAGTGCCAATCCGGCCACGTTATAGATCATAGATTATCTTAAAAACGGACTCGACTTACTGTGCCTAGAATCAAAAGTAAGTCCCAAAAATAATCAGGCCCATTTCGTCTTCGGTCAACCATGGCGAAGGACTGCTTGATCCCGCTGAGAATCATTGGATACGCCTCCCAGTTGGCTGGGAGAAATTAAAGACTGTCGAAATGCAGCCGGTGTGGGTTAAAGTTTAAAAGACACGCCACAATACTAGACAAGTCGGGCGTACGTACAGTCCGACTTGGAATTAAAATGTTGGAACATGTACTACTCATGTAGGGTCAGGTACATACGCAAACTGGACTTGGGCCTACTTAGCACTGTAAGTATCAACGCCACATGCGGTACGTGGCTGCCTTACATGCCTAAGTATGTAGGTAGTTTCAGGCACACCTTGGCGTCTTATCGATTGTGTTGAGAGTTGCTCTCTCATTGCACAATTACCTAATCATGTTATTCTACACTAGACTGCAGTCTCTGAGTCTGCAAATACTGAACTTTGTATTTGTGGGGACGTTACATGTACATAGTACATTAGTCCAGATGCACATGTCACGTACCTAGGTATTTCAATTAATCTGATCTCCCTGCAGACTTTTTGTTTACTTGGGACCCTCTAATCCTAAATATGATTGGCGACAAGGCACATCCCACCTTCAATTGCATCAACCTAGGATAACATATCCATACATATTTCCACCGTGTACTGTCGCGTGGTTGACTTTACCACAAAGGATTAAGAGCAATTCAAAAATTTATACAATTGCATCATAGCATTATTCGGTTCACAAATAATTGGGTCTTACCTGACCTTTTTATACGTTCTTATCAAAAACTACAACACGCGCCACATATTCGTTGTCGCGTTCAATGTCAAAGACGAAGGCTGTTGCACTGTTCAGGCTAGTGGATTCAGGCGACGAGGAGGAAGAAGATATCTTAGCCGAAGACGTAGCAACTACTACAAACATGGCTCCAGCTAGGAAAACTCGCGCGAAAGCTGCGAATTCGACTCAGAATGCGACGCGTCAGATGAGTGAAAAAACGGCTGCTGCCGCTAAAGGTGCCGTCGCAACGAAACCCCTAGCGCGAAAAGCCTTAGCTGATAAATCAGCGAACGTACAAGAGAAAGTCACACGAGGGAAAGGAAACAAACGGCCCGCCGTAGAGGAGGTTGTACCGGAAGCAGAAGATGAGCTGGAAGAAGAATCGACGGTCAGCGACGCGAAACCTAAAGGCGCAAGGGGCCGGCCGAGAGCTGCGAAAGTACCAAAGATATCCAAAGATGACGAAATATCGACTGTGGATCAATCAGAACCTGCAATTCGACCGGCAGGTAGGAGAGGACGCAAGCCGAAGACGAATACCGACACAACACCTGCAGAACCCGAAATCCCTGAAACTCAACCAGTCCAGGAGGAGGTCCCGGAGACGCAAGCGGTTGAGCCGACAGAGCTCAGTGTAGAGGAATATGACCAAATAGAGGACCTGCCTCCTCACAGTCGTCACGGATTATCCTCTGTCCAACGTGTCCAGTCACATAATATTTTTGGTATTAACCAAAGAACAGTACCAGCATCAGATTCTGAGCTTCATGAACCGTCGATTCGGCGGCGAGTAGGAGACCTGAGTAGGAAGTATGAGAACTTGGAGGCAAAGTACCGAGACCTACGAGAGATTGGGGTAAAAGAAGCAGAGCGCAATTACGATCGACTTAAGAAACAATCGGAGGAGAGAGCCAATAGTGAGTATCAAGCAGGGGCGGCTCAATGTTGTTAAGGAGATGACTAATTATTCCTAGCTGCAAACCAACTTATCGAGACTTTAAAAGCGCAGTTGTCTGCCCAAACCGAGTTAGCCAAAGAAGCGCAACGTCTGAGACAGCAGCTGGAAGCTAGTCAGACTAAAGCAGACCAACTACAAACTAAAGTCGATGATAGCAATGCCTCGTTAGCTGAGGCTAAAACGGAGGTCAAGACACTCACCACGAAGCTAGCTGCCGCTCGATCAGCCGAAGCAGCTGCCACCAGGATCCCAAGCAGCGCTATTAAAGGATCAAGCGCAAATAACCGACTTCTCGCTAGTGCCGAAGCCGCAGCTCAGGTGGCGCAAATGAAGGAAGATTTATACGGTGACTTAACGGGCTTAATCGTCCGTGGCGTCAAGCGAGAGGAGGGTGGAGAAACTTATGACTGTATCCAGACAGGTAGAAACGGGAGTAAGTTACTTCTCAATTCCATTCCTTCCCCCCCCTTTTTTTTTGACTATTCTAGTCACGGAATGTGGACTGACTTATTTCTTCAGCTCTCCATTTTAAATTGGTCGTGGGCGGTGATGAGCTCACAGAGCCACTTGATGAACCTCAATTTAGATACATGCCTCAGCTAGACCCGAGTCGCGATCAGGATCTGATCGATATATTGCCTGATTATCTTGTCGAGGATATCACTTTCCCTCAGTCACACGCTGCGCGGTTTTACGCAAGAGTCATGAAATCACTCACAGAACGTCCGGAATATGAGTGAAGAGAACAATGAGCGCCTTTTTATTTATTTGCTTAAGCGAAGCTCGGACGGATGGCGAATGAATTGTTGTAGATATCCAGATACCAGAATATAATACTTTGTCATTCAGTACCCCTTTTTAATTAGAAAGGGGTTGGCGTAAGTTGACTGCCGAATATTCCTAGGTTAGGTACCGTTGTCGCCGGACCGTTCCCCACATATGTACCGATATAATCAGCCCTGTCTGTGCACCCACAGATCCGTACCTTAAAGTACATAGGTTAGGTACTTAAGGATCCCTGCAAACGCAGACGCGGTTTCTTAAGACGACACGACACCTTGACGGCCGTTATGAAAGTGGGTTGCAACCTGTCAATTTCAACTTGCGACTCCGAATCTTGATCTACACAACTTCGCAAAGTTATCTTCGGGTTCCGTTTTGGAGAGAGTCGGATATTGTATACAAGGTCATAGCCTATTAATTTGTCTATTCCTTTTATTTTTTTCCTATGGATCCGCATCAGACTAATCAACACATCTCTTCTACAAACCCGAAATTTTGGTGAGGCGCTTCTTTACTTAACCTCCGCTTATTCCGCTTCACAACACGAACTACCCTTCACAGTTTATAGCGATGGCGGGCACCAGTCGCTTTAAATTCCTGGCTATAGCCATAATATTTCATCTCGTTTATATATACTCTATTTTCGATGTCTACTTCGTTAGTCCCATCGTTAGTGGAATGCAATTGTTCCGGGTAGAGAGACCCCCAGGAGTTAAGGCGCCGGCGGATCGACTTGTCCTCTTTGTTGGTGTGTACTGGTCCTTTGCAGAATTCCAGATTAAATTGCTCTTGCTAACAGGTGTATCAATAAGGCGATGGATTGCGTGCAGACAAGGCTTTCCAGTCACATCCTGAACCGTTCCCGGAAACCGAAGCCGATAAGGTCCCGAGACCACTCGCACCTTACTTGCGCTCCCGTGTGCTAGAACATGGCACGTTCGGCGTGTCTCATACAAGAGTACCCACGGAATCTCGACCCGGACATGTTGCTCTGATCGCAGGACTTTACGAGGACGTTTCTGCTGTTGCGACTGGCTGGAAACTGAACCCGGTCAACTTCGATAGCGTCTTCAATAGGAGTGCGCACACATGGAGCTGGGGCAGTCCCGATATTCTGCCCATGTTTCAACATGGCGCAATTCCTGGCAGGATAGATGCGGACTACTACGACGCAGAGTTTGAGGACTTCTCTAAAGATGCGCTTGAGCTAGATATCTACGTCTTTGATCACGTCAAGGAGGTTTTCGCCGCCGCGCAAAAGAATAAGACCTTAAATGACGCTCTAAGACAAGAGAAAGTTGTCTTCTTCTTACATCTTCTGGGATTAGATACCAATGGTCATTCGTATCGACCGTACTCAAAAGAGTATCTTAGAAATATCAAAGTCGTCGATCAGGGCGTCAAGGAGATAACGGAGCTCATTCAGAAGTTTTATGGTGACGATAGGACGGCCTTCGTGTTTACGGCTGACCATGGTATGAGTGATTGGGGAAGTCACGGAGACGGCCATCCAGATAATACCAGGACCCCGCTCATCGCATGGGGTTCAGGCGTAGCAAAGCCGTCTGTGTATCCAGGCACCATTGCCCCCGGTCACGACGAATACTCATCGGATTGGAATTTCGACCAAATCAAGAGGAATGACGTAAATCAAGCAGATATTGCTGCTCTAATGGCTTACTTGATCGGCGTCGAGTTTCCCGCCAACTCTGTAGGGGAACTTCCACTTTCATATCTGTCTGCAGATATCAAAGAAAAGGCCAAAGCATCTTTAGTGAACGCCCAGGAGATTCTTGAAATGTATAAGGTGAAAGAGAACAACAAAAAGACAGCAGAAATACGATACCGACCCTATAAACCCTTAAGCGAGGAGAGCGGTTCATCCCCCGAAAGTCGAGTGTCATCTATTAGAAAGTTAATCGATGATGGAAACTTCGAGGAAGCTATCGAAGAGTCGGCGGTATTGATGAAAATTGGACTGGAAGGAATGCGCTATCTACAGACTTATGACTGGCTATTCTTGAGAGCTCTTATTACCGTTGGCTATCTAGGGTGGATGGCATACGCCTTGACAACTGTTCTGGACCTACACGTATTGCAAGGTACCACTCAGCCTTCGAGAAATCTTGGTGGCGCCATCGTCTTCTCCTCGATTCTTGTTATACTTTACGCATCCTTCATCATATCTCACTCGCCTATCACCTACTACGCATATGCTTTCTTCCCTGTATTCTTCTGGGAAGAAGTTTATGCCCGCAGAGACAGCTTGATCAAGGGAAGACAGGCCTTATTCGGGCATATCAAAACCGGACCCAATGTTTTATCTCTTGTGCTCAATACGACCATTTATATTGGCACCATCCTGTTGCTGGTAAGTATACCTTTTCGTGTTCCCATAAAAGACTCCTGAGGATTACTGACATAAATAGGCATTTGGATACATCCATCGCGAAATTTTCACAATATTGTATGTCGTGGGGGCACTATATCCTTTAACTACAGGGATATCTTTCCTCCAGAAGTACTCGATTCTCTCTGCGACTTGGTTCGTATCATGTTTGTTGATGAGCGTTTTCACTTTGTTACCAGCAATGAAAGTCGAAAACATACCCCTTATGTAGGTCGATTTGGTAGCCCTGTAGATATAGTAAGCTAACATGTGACAGCATGCTGGGTGGTGCACTGATGGTTGTTGTTGGTCTCGTGTACCTGGTTTTCGAAGATAAGTTTCTAGCTAATTCTTCGAGCCTAAAGAAAAACAGCACATTGTCAAAGGGTAATGAAATTTCCCGGACTTTAATCGGGATCCAGGTGAGTCTTCAACGTTAGCTAGCTAATGTGCTATATTAACTGTAGTAGGTCGGGCTTATCCTACTGGCCACACTTGTAACTCGGAGTAGCGCTCTATCACTCCAAGCAAAGCAGGGTCTGCCACGCGGGAATCAGGTTGTGGGATGGCTAGTGCTAGTAGTGTCGTTCTTGTTACCTGTCGCTCATCGACTCCAACCCAACGACCATTACCTTCATAGGCTGCTAGTTATTTTCCTCACGTGCGCACCAACCTTCGTCTTTCTTACCATATCCTACGAGAGCCTCTTCTACCTCGCATTCAGCCTGTTACTAATTACATGGGTACGATTGGAGCACCATACCTACGAGTTTTTGAAGTCACAAAGAGAAGCGCCAGCAGAAAGCAAAGATGCCAACAAAGCATCGGTAGAGGCCGTATCAAGTTCCGACCACTGGTTCTGTCGGATGCTCGTGTAGCCCTCTTCTTTTCGTTATGCTTCAGTCGGCCTTCTTCAGCACCGGCAATATCGCGTCTGTTTCCGCATTCAGTTTAGAGAGCGTAAATCGACTCTTCCCAGTATTCGATCCCCTTTCCCAAGGGGCACTTTTAACTCTCAAAATCATGATCCCGTTTGCGCTGATATCGGCCAACCTAGGCATTCTTAATAAGAGGATCGGAGTAGCGCCATCTGCGCTCTTCATGGTCGCAATGGCCCTGAGTGACATACTAACGCTCTACTTCTTCTGGGTAGTAAAGACGAGGGTTCGTGGCTTGAGATAGGATCAACAATCAGCCACTTTGCCATAGCTAGTTTTCTCTGCGCCTTCGTGGCCGCTCTAGAAGGGGTGAGTGCATTATTCATAGCAGGCATCGAGGTGAACAATTCGCATGAGACAGCGGCTACCGGCAACGGAAAGCTACCGGAAACACCGATAGAGACGACTAATGGGGAAGCCAAAGAACAAGAGATAACGCCCTCAGATGGCAAATAATTGTATCTATATACAAAAGGCGAACTGCTGCTATGAGCACATATATAGAGAACATAATAGAGTTTGTACATAACGCTACGTGTGTGGTACGATTACATGAATGAAAATTTCATATATTCTTTGGACATTCGTATCGTGACAGCAGATCTCGATACGTATCCCCCTAACCTGCATCCGAAGCGAATATTGGTACCTGCCTATACTTCAGATCTTGCCCAGCTGAATGTGAGATGTCCACATAAAGTCGCCAAAGCTTGCATATGTACGACGCAATATCTAATTAAAAGGAAAGGCAAAGAGGAAAAGAAACATGGCCTCATCGTCTATTGTTCCATACGTGTGTTGACGATCTCTCTGCATTTGGCAAATGCCTCGGTAGTCCCGGCGTGTTGGCGGCGTACCAAAAATGCAAGTGACTCTCCACATTTCCTCAGGTTCGAACGCTAAGTAATTCTACTAGTAGTGAATTATGACGAGTATCTGCCGTAACTTGTGCTAAAGAAGGATAGGTAGGGTTAGGTGCCATCTCGAGGCGTATCCTGTCGTTGGGATATGTAATCATTACCTATCTCTTATACTTATGATAATAGGTTGGGACTTATATATACATAAGTAATTATATAGTTACCATACCTAGTTACCTTAAATCTCTAAGTATCTAGATTGATATGAATATGTCTTACAAGTTTTGTAAATAACATAACTAAGGGTCCTAGGTCAATATGTTGTTTCCTCATTTCGCATATCGTCGGGTTGAGACAGGATCGAAGAGATATGAGAGATCGTTGCATCACGAATGTGGATACTGAAGCTATGAGAATGTTGAGATTAGCAATCTACCTAATGTATGAAACGTCCCAGGCCTTCGAGCTTCGTTACAAAAGGTCGCAGCCAAAACCAGCTTGTTACCCGACGGGTTTGTACGGGTAGCAGGGATGAGGACAGACTAAAGAAAACGGACTCGCCGCCGAGTCAACCTCCCACCTCCCACCTCCCACCTCCCACTAGGTTTTCACATGTTAGTAACACAACACACATATAATACCCATGTATGTATATACTAGTAGTATAGTTGCACACGACCTATCCTAAGGAGCCACCATTCGCTTTTTTTTTTTTTATGTATGCAAAAGCTACATTTTAAAATTCATCGCATGATCATTTATTTGGATACGGAGCAAACAGTGTCCGATGGAGTCAAGTGACTCCATTATTTTGAGCATGTTAATATGTTAATCTAAGCTGAAGGATCGCTTCATACTTACATACACGTAAGAGTACGTTAGGTGTGTCTTCGACTTTTAGCAAGAGAAGATCTATCATATGAAAAATATGGGCTATAAAAGATGATGGCATAGGGTACTATGTTTCTCACATGCTTAGGGGTAATAGGTAAGGTATTCTTCTAAAAGCCCCACTACATGTGACCAGGTTATTATAATTCGAAAGGACATAACTGGATATAGGTACATGATGTAGTAACTCCAGGTATATTTTTATGATTAGGGCTGCAAAATTACATAACAGGTGCTTCTTCGTCCGTTAGAATTTGATGTACACATGTACATAGTTACTAATAAAATAGACTAGAATACCTGTCGAAATAGTCCCGAAGATGGTCTGGTTATTCCATGCATGTGTAGCACGAAGGGCAAACAACATGTGCGCTAAAGTTTAATATCCGCATGTACTTCACACCGCGGATTACTACGCTAGGTACATAGGAATCACCAAAATGGATCAGGTACAAGACCTACATCAAAGACCTGCTAGACAATTTCTCCATACCGGCAGCTACGGGACACGCTGCAGTAGACATTCGAGAATAGGCATTAGAAGGTAGGAAGCTTCGGCGAGTTAAGAAGTTGCTATAGACACCGAAGACAATCAAGAAAATCTCCTGAGTCTCCTGAATCTCCTGAACCTCCTAGCCGTAAGCGCGGGACATCAAAATCGAAATCCGCTCCCGCGCGCTCCCCTTGTCGCATTGAACTCCTAACCCGCTCTCATATTCGCATCGCCTCCATTTGTGGCCCCAGGCTCTTTATTCAACTTTTTTTTTAATAATTTTCTTTTCCACATGTCCACAGTTCACTAGAACTACTAAACGATCCAGATTGCACCTTTCACCTAACTTACCTAGGTAGTACTCCTTGTCGCTTTACCTTAGGTATCCTATCCAACTATCCATGTGCCGCCTCACCGGACGATGAGCCACGGTGAAGTTTAAGCCCCAAAGCCGAAGCCCACCGACGGCCTTCCTTCTGCTTGGACGACGAGATACCTTCCTTTACGCGCATTCCCTCGCTTCGAATATAACGAATATATATATAATTCATAGCACGCGATTCGGACCTTGATGGACGCCGATATGAATTCTGACGGTGGGGATCAGGCGAGGCAGCAGCAGCACCAGCACCAGCACCAGCACCAACAGCACCAACAGCAACAGCACCAACCACCGCCGCCGCCGCCGCTGTCAGACTCGGGGTCGCTAGCTACGCCTCCGTCTAATAATCATAATACACCCCCTGGGCCGACGACGAGTACGCAGAATGCACAAGGCCAGATGAGTTTTCGAAGGTTCGTAGAGCATCTGGTGCGGCGGCATATTTATGTATGCGCCAAGATTTCGCGACGAATGGGCTGACCAAGAGTGAACTTCAATTAGACAACGTGCTTCGAGGGCATGCGAGGTGTGTATTCTACTTATTTTACCTTTTTTCTTTCGCATTGTAAGGATTGCCTGGCGCCCTTTTATGAATTCTCAGCTCGAGCTACCTATCTGGGGCTCGAGGTGGGATTATTCTAAACGAGCCGAGGCATCTCGAGAATGCGATCCATATTCTATCTACCCTGCATCACTAAACTGACCACTCGGATACCAACAGACCTGCCATGCTAGAAAGGTACGGAATTACGCCTTATTTTGATTCGCCGAATATAACAAAATATAAAAATATAAAAATAATTACATATAGAAAGAAAGATGATATATTTACATAGATAAACAGGTGCGATGCGATGCGGCGAGCCTTGGCGTCCCTTGTACCAATTGTGTCGCTTTCCAAATCGAATGCAAAATCCCACAACCTAAGAGGAAGAAGACCCAGGCAAACGCGACAAAGGATTCGGACAGGTGTGTGCATATTCCCCTGCGGGTACCCGTGATATAATTGAATGTCAGGGGATTAATTAGATCACTTCTTAGCGACCGTGGGGACGTCGTTGACGAGGCCTCTCCGAAGCCCCCCAATGCCGGCTCATCTAATACGTTCCCGGCGCGGCCAGCTGTATTACACTCCTCGGAGGGTGTTCCGACAACGACCGCCATAGAAGCCCAAGCCAGGAGAGAGGAGGTCGACCATGACACGTACCTTAACTTAGTTATGAAGCCCAAGTTTACAAGAGCCCCCATCACCGAGGCTGGCAGGGTAGCCTTCCTGGGGGAGTCGTCGAATCTGACGTTGTTGGTTCATGATCGCCAAGGGGATTCCGATGTTGTGCATTACCCGCTTCCCGAAAATGTGCGCGGATCCAGGGCCCGCTTGACTGAGCTGGATAATATTGAGATCGATATTCTCCATCGACGTGGGGCTTTCTTACTCCCTCCTAGGACCCTCTGCGATGAGCTCATTGATTCTTACTTCAAATGGATACATCCTATCGTACCTGTTATAAATAAGACTCGGTTCATGAGACAGTATCGGGATCCTAAGAACCCACCCTCGCTACTCCTTCTGCAAGCCGTCTTACTTGCTGGCTCGCGGGTCTGTCACAACCCACAGCTCATGGATGCGAACGGGTCAACCACACCGGCCGCACTGACGTTTTACAAAAGAGCAAAAGCACTCTACGATGCTAATTATGAAGATGATCGTGTGACGATAGTCCAGGCTCTACTCCTAATGGGCTGGTATTGGGAAGGGCCGGAAGACGTCACTAAGAATGTCTTTTACTGGAGCAGAGTTGCGATAATTGTAGCTCAGGGGTCCGGGATGCATAGGTCGGTAGAAGCGTCTCAGTTGAGCAAGGCTGACAAGAGATTATGGAAGCGTATCTGGTGGACGCTCTTTACCCGTGATCGATCCGTGGCAGTTGCGCTGGGACGACCATGCAATATCAATCTAGACGATTCAGATGTCGAAATGCTGACAGAAGACGACTTTATTGAAGATGAACCAGACAACGCGAGCGGGGTTGCCCCTGACCCTATTCATGTTCAATTCTTCCTGCAGTACGTCAAGCTTTGCGAGATCATGGGCTTAGTCTTATCCCAGCAATATTCTGTGGCATCTAAGGGCCGACGCCAAAATGCCATTGATCTCACTCATAGCGACATGGCCTTGGCCGATTGGCTACAGAACTGTCCTAAATCGGTATATTGGGAGATGCCGCGGCATCATTTCTGGAGCGCGTTACTGCATTCTAACTATTATACTACGCTTTGTCTACTACATCGGGCACACATGCCTCCTAATCATAGTAGTGCCGCCAGATTTCCGGACGACTCGTCCTATCCTTCGCGGAATATCGCCTTCCAGGCTGCAGGAATGATCACATCTATCATCGAAAACTTATCGGCGCACAATGAGCTCCACTACTGCCCTGCGTTCATCGTTTATAGCTTGTTCTCTGCTCTCATCATGCATGTGTATCAAATGCGGTCACCCGTGTTCTCTATTCAGCAAGTTACGCAGATTCGGATTCGGACCTGTATGGAAGCTCTGAAAGAGGTTTCTAAGGTATGGCTCGTGGGTAAGATGGTTCACACCCTATTCGAATCAATTTTGGGTAATAGAAATATGGAAGAGAGGTTGCAAAAAGCTGCCGGCAAGCATCATAGGAAAGTTCAACAGAGCTTGGCTCAACTGGAGCAGCACCAGCAAAGACAACAGGAAGCTACTAAACGAAAATACGACGAGATGGCTCTTGACTTTAGTATAAATACACCAGTGCACCAGGAATCCTACGAGCGATCGCGTCCACAAACTCCTAGGAACGAACCGATCCAAAACCAACCGCCGCATATGGGCCCACCCCTTCACTCACCGAACAATAGGTCTGGAGATACTTTTATGGGTACTAACAGCAGGCCACATACCCGACCGGCAACCCCTTTTAACCCGTCCTTCTCCGTCCCGGCAACGCCTCCGGACCTGTATCTCGTGACTCGTAACTCACCGAACCTTTCGCAATCCATATGGGAGAATTTCCAACCGGATCAGCTTTTCCCTGAGAATTCCCACATGCCGATACCGCAGATGTCGCCTCCGCAGAATCAGCAGAGTCTTGACCCGAGTCTCGTGAATCCGATACAGGCTGGTATGTCACCGCAGTCGCCTAGGCAGACCAACCAGTTTCAACCCCGGGTGCCCAACAAGGCCGCCGTTACGAGTCCCCCGCAGGCTAACAATTACTTACAACCAGGAATTGGAGGGTTTCAGTCCCAGTCGAACAACCTGTGGCCAGGAGGCGACGTTAACACGGCATTGCCGGATGGCCAAAGTCCAAGTGATAGCTGGAGCACCGGATCCGGACAGCAGCCCGTGCCGGCTACGTTGAATGTCGAGGATTGGTATGTTACTCGATCTACTAAAAATTGGGTTTTATTTTGCTAATATAGACTCATTATTCCAGGTTCCAATTCTTTGGTATCAATGGCAACGACGTAAATTTTTCTGGCTTAGATATGCCCATAGGGTGAGGCCGAAGCCGAGGCTGCCCTACTGTACAATGATATTTCTGATCGTCTCTGGGTATATTTTGCCGGTCTTTTATCGGGTCACGATTGACGTGGTAGCATGCAAGTGGGCTTATGCTGTCATTGCTGTCATTGCTGTCATATATTTGCTAGGAGTTCCGGTGGGCTTCTTAGGGATTGAAGCCATGAGAACATATAGGAAAACGGCCGAGTCATTTCTAACGAATACCTTGGGTGCCTATGGGTTTATAAATCGCCTATGAACAAAACGATATACTTGTGTCTACACGCAAATATATAAAAGCTTACGTGTGGAAATAGAAAACTATTACGTACCTAAGGATTAAAGACTTAAGTTGCATGTAGTTAGTGATTACATGTAACTATAATTACCTTACCTATTAAAATAACTTGTTGAATTACCAAAGATTTGGGTATCTGAGAGCATATTGAATGCTGTAAGGTTAATGGATGTGCAAGGTGCATATGGCTGTAGACTGCGCTAGCCAGTGCATAAAGATAGCGTCTTATCCTTGTAGCAGCTATTGTTAGGTCACTTTTATGAACGCCCACAGCGCCCACAGCGCCGTTCCAGCCGTCTTGGCCTTGTTATGGTGGTGCTTGGCTTGGGGCTTACAGCGCTATATTAGTGCTAGATTAGGTAAACGTTAAGAGGTACTTAGGTGTTGGTAGAGAATACATATTTCAGTACAAAATTGACGTGCAGACCCTGTCCAATCCCTAAAAGGGGATCCAATGGTACGTGTACAATTCTATGAACCTCCTGTAATGTAAACTTCTTTCTAACTATCGACTACCTAAAGATTGTGGCACACGGATAAACCAACTTGAATTATTCTGAGGACATCTTTTGTCCACCAGTTGTTAAACAAATATACAAATATTTTCTCTTTCTCTCTCTTCTTTCCATAACTTTACTATCACCAGTTTCAAGGCACCAATCATTCGACTAGCACGACGGCCCCGTCATCCCACGTATCATTCACGCATGCCACCATTCGGCTGATTGCCGATTTGACCGAAAACCCCAGTGATTATATGTAATTCCGCTCTACAGCAGAGATAAGAACAAAAACTCCCTTGCAAGTTACTTTTCGTCCGACGCGATCAATGTTATCTACCAATCCACACCAGCCCTAGCCTCCTTAGGCTCGTATCGCCCTAGAATATGGCTGATACGGGTAGGACTTCGAGCCCTGCCGCGCCGAGGTCTACCACCGGTCTCGTACCTGCCGGCGTTGACAATACCACTTCCGTGAGGTCGCGGAGTAGAAAAGCCCCCACGAGTAGGGATGCAATAAAGTCGCCAGGGTTAACACCAGCCCAAAGTGCGGCACCTAGTCGAGGTGCGAGTCCTCGACTGGGTGCTAGTCCTATGCCATCTCCACACCTCGGAAGCACCAAGATACTCTCCAGCGGACGGTCAAGTCCTTCTAATGCCGCATTCTCCCGCGGGCTTCTCGAGGGCTCGTGGACACCAAGTTGGGCGTCGGTCCAGGACTTTGCGTCTTCTATACTGGAAGGTGGTTACAGCAGCGAACCTTCGCGTCCTAATAGCCGCAACGGGGACAAGTCACGACCGAAATCAATATGGAAAGGATTGGGAGGCGGACTTGCGAAAGCCGGAAAGTCCTCTGGTAATTGGGGGCCGGCACCTCCTGCCGAATCACAGCCGGTTGCTGGTGACATCGGAGCGGGATCTCTTGCCAAGCGGGAGGCACAGCTGAAGGCCAGGAAGACCGCAAGTGTGTTGGAAAGCTACGAGGGGGTTAATGGCGGCTTAGACGTGGCTGGAAAATTCAAGAGGAGGAACTCGGATGAGACTCCGCGGGGCACAACGGACGTGGTTGAGGAGCAACTAGTCTATTTGCACCACGTACAACCCACAGATACATATGCGGGCATTGTTCTTCGTTACAGATGTCAGGAGCACGCATTTAGGAAGACAAATGGTTTATGGTCTCGGGACAATATTCAAGTGCGTAAGCATTTGATGATACCAGTCGATGCATGCGAACTTAAAGGCCGACCGTGCGATCCTCCATCCCAATACTCCCAGAAAGTTGATCTTCTGGCTACTACGCCCATGACGGCCGACATCAAAAGCCCTACAACACTTACCCCACAATCACGGCAAACTCATGATAGTTACTTTGACTCTATTAGTGGAAAGTCAGCAGGACTTCCCACCCAAGAAGAGGAGGAACCTCCTTGGACCCATGTACGATGGGTTAAACTCGATGCTATTCAGGAGCCCGTGGAGATTGTTAGAGTCTCGAGGAAGTCAATGGGATATTTCCCTCCTCGACGAAAGAAGAGCGTCCACACAGTCTCCACCTTCTCGACCCCGCGCCACTCCCTTGAACTATCAAAAGCTATTTCCAACACGTCTGAAGTGTTCGATAGCCCGGCTCAACTTTCATCCCCGCGGCAGAGTTCCACGAGCGCGCGGCCACTGGCTGCGAGTCTTGGGACGTTATCGCCTGCTAGGAGCAGAGTTACCAGTCTGGGCGAAGCAGACAGCGTGCCGGCTTGGATGCGCAGACCGGGCGGAGTAGGGTCGATGGGGAAAAGCGTGAAGGCGCCCGGCCCGGCTAAGGACTACTTCAACACGTGGGTCAACAAGACGCTCCCCGGCTTCAACATCGACTCGATGCCCTCGATGTCCGTCATGGGATCCGAAACCGCTCACTTCGGCTTCAACAACAAAGCCGAGGAGACGGCCGCCGGGATCGTAGAAAGCCCCTTCGAAGACGGCCGAGAAGCCACCTCCCCGCCCCGCAACGGCACAGGCCTCGAACACGCCGCCGCGTCCATCGAGTCCTGGCTCCGAGGCGCGTGGGCCAGACGCCCCGCGACCCCAGACTCGGCTCCCACAGCAGGAAACCGCCCGAGGACCTTGACCTTATCGAGCTGGCGGACGCGAATAGCAGCGACGACGGACGTAGAGGAGGCCCCGAGCAGCCGGGACTCCTAGATCAGAGCTTCCGCGGGAACGGCGCTACGGGCCGCAGCCAGGGCGAGGGGACGGTTCGAGGCCGTTCGGCGCCGCCTGGCGCGGTCGGAGGGAAGGGCAAGAAAGCGGATTGATCCGGGAAGCGGGCAGGTCGTCGGGAAAGGCGGGGAGGAGGGAGGGATATACGACGACGATTCAATGATGAAATTTTTTTAGAGGAAGATTCAGCTTCGATAGATGGCGGTCCGAGCCGGTCCGATATTTTCATGTTTGCGTGCGTGTAACCTCAAAGTCACCAACTCTCGCGGCGAAAGCAGCAGCAGCATATTACGGTTGTCCGGCTGTTGTTTTTTTGGTCTTGTTCTTGCCCTCGAAGCACTGTGTGCCCGGCTTGGTGTGTTGTTGATGCGTGCGTGTGTGGCCTGCATTGCTGGAGGCGTTCAGGGGGTGGCGTTCTTCTTGTTGTGCCATGTCCCGCGGGTTCTTTTCGAAGTCGGGCTACCTTTTTTGTGTCGTTTTGTATATAGGTACATGTAGTTAAGTCACTATTACATACAGGTACTCTTAAAGAATTACAGGCTTGCATTATTTAAGAAGAGGGAGGATAGATGGAATTGAAGTATTTTTGGTAACTTTTTTTTTTTTGGTAGTAACTATTGCTTTGGTTGTGTTTTGCATTTTAAGTCGGATTAAAGGGGGAGATAATATAGATTATTTATTTATTTATTTATTGAGTTGCTATAATGCCTACCTAGATGTCTTGAAGTATGCATGAGAAATTCATTTAGTATAGTAGATACCTATGTATTTCATTTTCTAGGTACCTGGTGTATTCTAGGAGGTGATAAAGGTTTTTTTTGTTGAACGTTATACCTTATCTAAGCTACGATAAGATTATGCGAAGTTGATTATCGATTGTAGTTTAAACTTCAACTTACACATAACCATAGCCATAGCTTTATCCTTATGATATCCTTATGATATCCTTATCAACTCTGGAGTCCCCATCCAATTGGGTCCTCGCAGCGTCATGAAGTACACATAGATACATGTTGGTAGGAAGCCTCAATGCATATTTAACAGCCTCAGATACATGTATAGGGACATACTTATTTTTAGCTTGTTTGAATGCTTTCGCTAATTATCATGCGTCGTAGTAGTCATGCTCGTGTTATATCCCCATCCACCACCAAACGATATACCATTTTCACAGCCAGTTTATAATCGCGAATGCCACGCCCTCCGAATTACGCAGGAGGTATCCAGCCATCGCCACCTAATAACATATTCCTTTGAACCAGATAATAAATACGAAAAGGCTGTATGTAGAGTAAAGGACGGGAAAAAGAAGGGCAAACCAAACAAACATGCCGATCTGCATCGAGTGCCGGCACCCGGTGAAGACGCTGTGGACGCAGTACTCGGGGGCCGGGGACCCGTCGAGCGGGCACAACATCCGGCTGACGGTGTGCAAGAAGTGCGGGCGGTTCTGCGACAAGTACGTCGAGCACGACTTCGTGGTGCTCTTCATCGACCTCGTCCTTATCAAACCCCAGGTCTACCGCCACCTGCTGCATAACACGCTGATGCGCGAGCGCGACCAGTTCGACGTACGTTCATCACCTCCCCTCCCCTTTTTCCTTTCCCTCTCTTAGCTTGTGGTTTACGGATCTATCTATGTGAGGTTCGCAACGCAACACAACGCAACACAACGCAACACAACGCAACTTACTGATAAGTCAGGAATGCTCTAAACAGCCGTCTATTATACGCCTCGGAACCCTGCTGCTACTCTTCGACGTCTATCTCACCTGGGCTCGCATCGAGAAGCAAGCCGCGCCCGACCCGAGTTCTTCCACGGCGGAGAGTAATCTCGGGAGCCTGGCGCAGCAGCCCATTGTATTCCAGTACTTATTCTTCTGTAAGAACCTCGTCTCTGTTCTTTATATTATTATTCTTATTCTTATTCTTATTCTATATCCTACCCTAGATGGCCTCTTGCTAAACTAGATAACCCCTTAGTGATCTTATGCACTTTCTCTACGCTTGCCTTCCATCTCAGCATTCGATTCCTAACCTCGTCTCCGCTGTCCCCGCTTAATTTCCTAGGCCTGTTGCCAACGTACCCGCGGCCCAACTCGGTGTCCACGGCTCTCCTGGTCTCGTCTTCCACTAAGCTGTTCCCGATTCTTATGGTCATCTGGGACTACGACGTGCCGGCGGCGGCGCGCAGTCTGGGTTGGGCCGTTGTCGCAAATAATGTCGAGGCCCTTGAGATCCTGCTTGACTGTGGGTACGGCGTCGCGTTGGCCCTGGCGGCCGCGGGAGCTGTTGCTCGTTGGTTAGTAGGTAGGGCGGTTTTGTGGGTTGTTGGGCTCGAGGGCGTGGACTCGGGGGGTGAGAGCGGCGTTGCGGCGGATGGAAGGGCATTATGGGCGTTGCTCGTGTATGCGAGGGAGTGGGCGGGGAGGTTAGCTGTTGGGTAATATCTGGGCTAGTCTACTTTCCAGCTTAGCTTAGAGTAGAATGTTAATGGCTTGTGTGTTATGAAATGTAATGAAGCAAGATTATTCGAAATGCAGTCGTATTATGAACACTATATCCGAGCAGCGTCTACCCGCGATGCTCGCTCAGCTGCTGCCAAGTGCTAATATGATCGATGCCCGTCTTCCCGAACGCCAAAACCAAACGTGTAGATAACGGCACCTAGTGATGTTAATACAGGTCCACGCCCAACTATTCTCTCCCTCCTCCAAAGGCTACTGTGCCCTGCGTTATCCCCATCTGTAATCCTATCTTCCGTAACTCTTACAACCCATCCTCCTTTCTAAAATCGCGTGCTCGTATAGAATCGCTTCGTATTCAGGGGAGGCGTAGAGCTCAACTTTATTCGTGTTGAAATCCTTCACGGATATTGGACCGTCTCGGTTCGATAAGCGGGTGTAGTTGAGCCATGAAGGTGATGAACCACATCAGGTAGCAGCTAACGAATGCGAGGATGAGAGAGGAGCGCCACGTCCTGTTTTAATTCCCGGTCAGCCGGCAAAGATCAATACGCAGAGTATTGGGAGTGTTCCTATCGGTTCGTCTCGTGGAATAAGTAGATGGGGGGGGCCGGATAAAACTCACGTCTGGTTCTCGCCCTTCGGCGCGAAAATCCAAGCCGCGACGCAGAGGGCGGCTACGATGGCGAGGCCGACAAAGACGCTGTAGCTGTAATACGGATATGGTCAGCTGGATTAGCTACTACGGAGACGCGACCTCAGAACTCAGAAGGAGGCGAGAGAAATAGAGAGCGTCGCAACGTACCCCTTTGCCATATTGTAAGCAGGGTGATTCTCGTCTTTAAATGAGTGGGTTAGTAGCTTGAAAACGGGAAGAATAGTTGTTTTTGGAAGCTCCGGGTCTTAGATTGAAGCTTGACTGGTAATTGGTCGGAGGACTTGTACGAAGTAATTGGTTAAAACGGTTCAGCCCTGTTGCGCTGGAGGTTCAGGACGTTAAGACGCTAAAGTAACGATTAGTCATCTTATCAAAGGTACATATTAATAGTACATGCCTTGCATTAGAACGAGGTACCTGTATTTTATAGTCAAGTCCCCGTTTTGAAATGATATTTAAATTCAAACCTCGGGCACTTATTAGTCGCAATACGTATTCATTTCACTAATACTATAAATTAATGGTTAAGGCTATTAAATGAAATCATCTTGTTTCTTAAGCGCTTTATAGTATTTCATAACTTAACATCATCCTCTTCTATAAATCATGCATCGTTTTCAAACTTCAAGCCGGCGTCTTTCCTCGCCGCGCCATAGATTCCCGCGATATCGCCCTTGTCGCCGCCTGCGTGATCCGCGACACTCTTCAAGTAGTTTTGGGCAACACCTAACAGCTTGAGCTCGGCGCCCCCGCTCTTCGCCAAATTCGACGCGTGGCCTGCGTCTTTGAGCGCATTGTTAGCCGAGAAGAGCGGCTCTTCCATCTTCCAATAGGTGCCGTTGAGCATGCGCCCCGAGTACACGCTGTATATGCCGCCGTACAGCTGGTCGATGAATTGCTTTAGCGGGTCGGTGCCGATGCCAATCTTCTCTGCCGTAGTGAAGCCCTCGCCCAACACCGTCACCATGTTGATGATGAACGTGTTGCCGAGTAGCTTGAGCTTTAAGGAGTTGGCTGGCGGTTGGTTGTTAAATGGGATCTCTGCCCGACCCATTACGCCCTTGATGTAGGGCCGTATCTTGTCGATGGCGGATTCCTTCCCCGCGGGAACGAAACTGCGTTACTAATGTGAGCAAGTATGTACTTCAGGGTGGGTATCCGGAGGAAGTCTTCCAACTTACACGAGCTGGCCAGCTTCGGCTGCTGCTGGTGCTCCAAAGATGGGGCTCGCAACGAAATCACCCCCCTTCTCTGCTACCAAGTCGGCAACCTTTTGTGCCGTGTCGGGATGAATCGTAGAGCATTCAACAAACAGCTTGCCTGTAACGTCAACTTTGAGAATAGTATCGAAGACCTTTTCGACCGCAGCGTCGTTGGAGAGGATGACAAAAATTATGTCGGCCTTCTTGACACCCTCCTCGATAGAATCAACAATCTCAGTCTTTCCTGTAGGTAGATTGGATAGTACATCCTCGGAACGCTTTCTGGTTCGGTTGTATAAGAGCAAAGGCTTCTCTAAGTTGCCCTTTTCCACCAGATTCTTTACCATTCCCTTGATGAGAGGGTTAGTGAGCGCGGCGCGAACGTTATGATATTAAAGACTTACCCTTCCCATGTTCCCTAAGCCGATCCATAGTATTTGAGGCGCCATATTTACTATATTTACTATATTTCACTGGCCGCTAAGATATATTAGTATTTACCGATTCAGAGAATACAGGGTGATTGTGAATTACGGTAATAACTATAGTTACCTATAAAGTAGATAGCGGCTTCACTCATATAATAATGCCTTCTATTCGAGCCGTGATGAAAATAAGTTAGTGCAACCCCGAGATAGTCTTAAGTTTGGAGACTTCAGTAGGTTAGAGGGGCAGCCTTTGTACTTGTATCTAATATCACTAATACCTGGAAGGAACGGGAAGATGCCGCTGGTGGATGATAATATCCCCGATCGTTGACTAAAGCGCGCCCCGCAAGATTCCGATCTAAAGCGACCCCTTAACGAACAATTTTCGTCATTGACGTTCGGCTTTAACTCGTTCATCGTAATATACTAATGAATATACTAACTAATGAATATAACTAATGAATATACTAATGCAACCAAACAAGCTTTATATCGACATCTACAATACAACTATCAATACCTACATGAAGGTCACTTTTGATATCTTGCCTTTTTTTAACTCACTAAGTCACTAAGTCACTATACCGAAAGTTGTATAGTAATTATAAATATGCGCTTAGCCACCCACGATGTTATTAAGTAGTAGGGTACGAGCCGGCGCTCGCGCAAATCTCGCTCTTATTACAGGTCTCACTCGAGGCGCTCGTCATCGTCGGTCTCTTCATCTAGCTCCGCCTTTTCTCTTAGAGGATTATACTCCCCGGCACCAGTTGCTATCGGATGCCGACGCTGCTAAAAAGCGCGAGCTCGCCCACACGCACCTCCTAAACTGTAACCTCTGTCCTCGGCTCTGCGGTGTTAACCGCTATGAGAGGACGGGCATGTGCCTTATCGGAGAGGACGTCAAGGTCAACGTAATCGCGCCTCATTTCGGCGAAGGTAAGAAAGGCGGCCCTACGCTGCATATATACGAATTCAAACTAATGAAAATAATAGAGCCTTGTATACAAGGTCACAACGGTAGTGGCGCTGTCTTCTTCTCCGGGTGTAATCTTCGATGCACGTTTTGCCAGAATCATGATATTGCCCATCAGAGAAATGGGTTCGATTTGACCCCTGAAGAACTGGCACAATGGTATATCAAATTGCAGGATGTCGGCCATGTTCACAATATCAACCTCATTACCCCCGAGCATGTGGTGCCGCAAGTGGTTCTGTCCATATTACGTGCTCGAGATCTTGGACTAAAACTCCCGATCGTGTATAACACGTCAGCATTCGACTCACTCGCATCGCTGGAGCTCATGGATGGACTTGTGGATATTTATCTCCCGGATTTCAAGGTGTGGAATAAGGCTACGTCTCAACGTCTACTAAAAGCCGAAGATTACGCCTCTACTGCTGCCGAGAGTATTAAGGCAATGCATGCGCAGGTTGGTGACTTGTGTTTTACCGGTGATGGCATAGCGAAGAAGGGCGTGTTGGTCAGACACTTGGTGATGCCAGGAAAGGAGGCGGAAGGCGAGGAAATCATGAAGTACCTAGCGCAAAACGTATCGCGGGATATCTTCGTCCATATCATGGAGCAATATAGGCCTGATGCTCATGTTGGGAAGCCGAAAAGAAGAACTAAGAAAGAGACAACTGAAGATGGGGACGAAGAGGAGGTCAGATATGCGGAGATCAACCGTCCCGTCACCAAAGAGGAGGTGTCTACTGTGAGGAAAGCCGCAGAGGCTGTGGGACTGGTAAGTGCTATCACTATATTAAACTCTTGACTTATGAACCACTTGGGTAATAGAAACTAACTTGGAATGTCATAGTGGCGCTTTTGCGATCCTCCCCGACACGATGGCTTTGCTCTATGATGTCTCTCTTAAGAGTCTACTGGGTGTACCATTATAGCTTTTTCATCTTATTTAAACACATAAGTTACCAATCCAATATATATGTCCTGTATATAGACCGAGAAGTGTGTCCGAAAGAGAAAAGGGAAAGAAAAGAGTCTAGAATGGGAGCTTCTCACTTTGGAAGATGCCTATGTGTTCCAGAAATGTGTCCATTGTTCATGCGAATCACCTCGCATGGGTAAAGTCTCAACGGAGTTCAATCAAGATGTTATCAAAATGTCTCAATTTACCGCAAATAGTTGTCACTGAGGTATTTAACTCCTCTATAGACGCTCCTAGCTACACCTAGAATCATAATTCACCTTGTACTAACATAGTTGTCGCGAAATTGGAACATCCTAGAGGGTTTTCTCTTCTTGGACTCTTTCTATTTCCTTAATTGTATTGATAGATCTTTGTCTCGTTCTTTTTGCTAGAAAATCTGACCTGATATACAAATAACTTCATATCCTCATACGCACACGACATGGAGTAAACCCTAAGAACCAAGCTTGGGGAAGCTCCAACTTCAATATGCCAGCATACCCAGGAGGCAGACCGCCCCGTCGCCCTCAGGATTTCGGGGATCGTACGAATAATGCACAGCCAAATCATCATCATGATAGTTCTAGACTAGGACCGAGCCAGACAAGAGTTCGCAGTGACCCTTGGCAATCTGTCAGCGCGTTACAACTAGGACTTCACCCACGCCCCTTTCGAGAGCTGCATGACGAGCGCATGTTTCTTCTTACAATGCTACAGCAGTATAATCGAGAGGCCCTGGATCTCTTTAAAATAGTCCCTGATCTCGAGAGGCAAACTAAGGAGGCTACAAACTCGTATGAGCAGAGGCGGTTGAAGAAGCTCCGGGGCTGGTTGAGACACCAGATCACTAACACCGTAGAGAAAGAGAAGATGTCACTGGTCCGGCTGAGCGAGCTACATGTCGAAATACAGTGCCAGGAGAGATGGCTGCAAGTCGAGCAGGGCAGGGAAGCCAGAGGACTTCCACAGCAGCATCACAACCCCAACTTTGCAGAGTTAGCTACACCACTAATACTCCCGGGGGCCCAGGCGAGCCCATTTCCAGTTTACGATGCTTATCGTCCGCCCTACGCAGACACTGGATATCTCAACACATTATACTGGAACTCCTTTCCGACTCAGGAGGCTTATCCTGGACCTTACTGGGCAAGCCAAACCCACCTTCAACCTCCATATATATCGGAAGTCCCTCACGAACCAGAGACGTTCGGAGCGGGCGGTAACTTTACTTATGATGATGCATTCGATGATGTATCTAGCAGTCATTCAGAAGTTACTGTGAGAAGTCCCGAGCTAAACACATCGCCTACGATGGTTAAAGACGGGGCGAGATACATTCCATCTCGGAGAATGTCTGTATCATTCTAAGTCGCCACCACGTTTTCCGAGTACAATGTAAAAAAGAAATTATGGGGTTAGGGTAACTAGGGCAGTTCATAAGTCATCGATTAGAGTATTCATAATGAGAATCTACTTTGTCTCGAGAGTAAGACTGTTAGCGATAGAATCCCTCCACCGTAGTCTATCCAGTAATAAAACCCTTGTTGGAGCCACCCAGATTGGGTACTCATGCAAATTCCCCAAACTTGCCGTTGTCAAACCCTAGATCCTGCGCGGACAACCGCTTTGCGCGTGTGCTGCTATGCGAAGTCGGTGGCGGCGGCAGGATTCCCGAACCGCGCGGCGCTGAAGAAGGTGATGCAGACGAGGGCGGCGGAGGCAACGAGAACGATGATAGACCCTCATTTCCCGAGCTCTGAGGGGGCGGCTCCGGCTTTCGTCTGCCAAATCTTCCCGGTAAGTTAATGGTGATCGTCTCGCCCTCCTTCAGACTCAAATCGCGCTTCTCGGCACTATCTTTCCTCTCCACGGCCGGCTTCTTCCCGCCCTGGGGCCCCCCGGCCTGGTTACTCCATCCAAGCGTCTTCTGGGCCTCCTGCAGGGAGACGCCGAAATCGAAGGCCTCGCTGCGCTCCTCGAAGCCGACGCCGAGGGTGGCCTTGCGGCCGGCTTCGTCCTGCACGCGCAGCGCGAAGAACCGCGAGCTGTCGGAGACGGGCTCGACGACGGCGGCGGCGGTGTACGGCGCCGCGGCGAACAGCTGTCCCGTGCTGGCGTCCTCGAGCACGATGTCCGTCTTCACCTGTTCGTCGCCCTCGGCGCTGCCCGGTACGGGGATCGCAGTCTCGATGACGCGCATGCGCGCCGTGAAGATCTGTCGGTTATTGCTGCCTTCGCCCGTCCAGGTCGCCGCGACGTGCCCTTTCCCGGGCGTCATGGGCGGGATATTGTAGACATGCACGGGGGTCGCTACGAATAGCACTCTTTGGATGGCATCGGCTGGTAGCGTCTGACCGGTAGCCGGGTCGATTGATTCCATTTCTTTTATTTTTTTTCTCTAATTTCTTTTTTATTTTATTGTTACTTCTTGATTTACCTGCCCCACGTGCGGTATACAGAAGTTATTATATATGATGAGGGGTTGGGTCCTTGTCCTGTCCGGGTTTGCCAGGCGGACGTTGATGCTTCTTTAACATGTAAGTCCCAAGGCGACTGCCTGTAACGAGGGTCAGCGGCGGAGCCTTAAGACCCCTGAGTCCCTGCAGGAGCTGCCCCTATTATGTAGTTTCCCCTCCCGGTCTGCATGTTGTAGGACTGGTAGGAACGCTAATGCCCAAAGTTTAAGAAGACGCCGGGTAGTACGTACTGTGTACGATCTACCCCACATCGCCAATCGATAAGATATAGTTTGCGTAACTAGATAGTTACTTTGAAGTTTCCGACGATTTACCGACTCCATGCGCTTCATCAAAAAATCCTCAGCGTCACTTATAAGGTCTGGCCCAAGGTCCTCATTAGCATCGCATTGAGCTCCACCGCGAGCTTGAAACTGCGTACGATGGCTGGCCGGAGTGTTTCCCCTGGGGCAGCGCTCCTGAGATCATCTCGGATGTTCTCAATGCCAGCCCCAATACCGTCTCCTCCTGGCGACTTTTCTTCGGCAACTAAACACCACTCTCCGACTTCCACGATCCCCTACCCGACGCATCTTACGGTAACGACAACTGCGTCCTCTCGAATCGTTGGTGACTGGGGTTTTAAAAGACCCTTTCCTTTAAAGACTACGACAAAGACCACCTATCCCCTTGCACGTGTAAGACAGGTTGATTCTGTCGAACAAGTTACGGATTTCCAGTCTGCATCAGATCACACGATAACCCTACGGAAGTTCCAGGAATTAAACCTTCCCATGAGTGTACCAACAGCGAACTCTAGTGGGACTTTCTCGGTCATCGGACACCCCAAGTCCGTCTTTGAGGAGGACGCCGATGTGACAGCTCTAACTGACGAGCAGAAGACTGAACTGGTAAACAAGAGGTGGAAGTTTACGGGGCCGTGGCTTGCCGGTATGGCAGATGGCGATTTTAAGAAATTCCTTGACAGGAAGGTACGGAGTAGACGTACGGAATTCCGTGCCTTTTTGAAAAAGAGTCTTGCGGCCGAGCTCGCCAAGAAACAGGAGCAAAAGGCCCTAGAGGCTAGAGACGGTGCGGAAGAATTACCCCCCCGGCGCACCCCAGAGGATATTTCGGATGCCGAATTAATGGACTACATGAGGGAGCTGAGACAAGACCGTATCATCCTATACAACCTCGTCAGTCGGTTCCTGGATCTTGCTCCAGTAAACTTAAATACCGAACTCGATATGCTCGGTAGATTATCGCCAGGGAAAAAGCTAGAACTCAGCCGCGAAAACCCTTACGGGGCGACTGGGCCCCCTATTACACACCCTTCAGCTGGTCTTTCCTATCTGCGCACTCGGAATTTCCAGGAGAACCATCCACTCTACGGACCCCAGTTACATCACGCTCCTGTTAAGGCGAGAGTCCTGAAGCCTACAAACTTCGGCGCGAACAATTTCAGCCCAAGCATTGGTATTGCTGGATTTGTTGGTAACACGCCAAATGATGATACAGCATTCAACTCGTCGAAGCAGAGAAACACATCCGCGTTCAACTCTGCTCTACACAAGCTGGACCTCGAGAATTACGGTGGATCAAAGGTCTACGTGCAGGCCACCATGGCTACAGCCAACCCTGCTGGAAGGATCTTCCTCAGTATAGGAGAAGCGAACCTGGAAAGCCAACTGGTGCAGAAAGAATTAGTAGGGGAGGGTAACGTATACGATGAACTCGTGAAGAAGGGAGAGACTCCACAGGTACCACTCAACCCCAGGCACACCGGTAGCTTTAGTGCGCGGCCGGGAAGCAGGGTGACTGGCAGCGCAAGTAATTATGGTCTCGGTCGAAACCTTAGGGGTAGAAGGGATTATGAATAGACCAACGAGGGTATTGGTCCCCCCCTAAAGGGATGAAGTCATAGGGAACATCATGTTAATATATGGTGTGATCTCTGTGCTTTGTATGATTTCTGTACATATCAAATAAGAGATGTCCTCTACAATGTAAAAGGGGAAATCTAGTGAATCGACATCCAAGTTCAAGCAATCCCATCTGTCGTCTTTGTTTTATACCTAAATAATAGTAGGTAGTTAAATCTGTCAGCTGTCAATTATAATTCAACGGCTGTCAAGTAAGTACTTAAGTATCTAGAATGGTCCACTTAATTTTTGACCAATCATAGAGCAACTTATTCTCTGCCCTAGGACCCAGAGTTTTACCGAATTTCCCCCCCACACAGATTCTGCACACTACCAATACCCAAATATTCTTTTCGAGACTTCCTTAAGCGCAACATTGACTGTCAATTTTTCGGGCTTCCTTCAACAACCACA
Source organism: Entonaema liquescens (assembly GCA_902805475.1). Classification (NCBI taxonomy): domain Eukaryota; kingdom Fungi; phylum Ascomycota; class Sordariomycetes; order Xylariales; family Xylariaceae; genus Entonaema; species Entonaema liquescens. Next base: position 1,120,965 of record CADCSX010000006.1, read on the forward strand.
TTCTCCTACTAACCCGCAGCCAATACCGCCAAAATGGGTCGCGTTCGCACAAAGACTGTCAAGAAGTCCGCCAAGGTCATCATTGAGCGGTACTACCCTAAGCTCACTCTCGACTTCGAGACCAACAAGCGTGTCTGCGACGAGATCGCTATCATCGCCTCCAAGCGTCTGCGCAACAAGGTCAGCCACCACTTCCAGCATTTCTACGAGACGATATATTATATATGCAATTACTATGATCGGAATTGGTAGGAAATTGGGACTAACTGGGATATTTGTAGATTGCCGGTTACACCACTCACTTGATGAAGCGTATTCAGCGAGGACCTGTGCGCGGTATCTCCTTCAAGCTGCAAGAAGAAGAGCGTGAACGCAAGGATCAATACGTACCCGAGGTTTCCGCCCTCGACTTCGTTCAGAACACCGAGGCTGGCCAACTCGACATCGATGTTGAGACTAAGGACCTACTGAAGCACCTTGGCGTATGTTTCTTCTCTCTCCCTCCACTACTTCAAAGTTATATGTCAAATGCTGACCACGGTTCTACTATATAGTTTGACAACGTTCCCGTCAACGTCGTCCCCGTCACCCAGCAGCAGACTGCTGAGCGACCCCGCAGATTCGGCGATCGCGCTCCCCGATAAACGTTGCAAATATTGACGGTTTCATCGCATGAAAAAAAAGCGAAGGAGGGTTTATGATGGTTGATTTGGGCAACTGGCATCGGTCTTAACATGGCTTTTACGGCGTCTCTACTACGGTCGATAGTAGGTACTACCATTCTAGATCCGCAATTGACGAGATCTTTCCCACACAAGGTGTCCCTGATTCTCCCAGTTCTCTCTGGTGATGATGGTTGATGGCCAATTTCTTATTCCTTCTGCCCTTATGTGACTTGCACTTAATTAGGATTCACTGTGTCTAGGTCCTTATTAGCTCTTCGTGTTCCCGTAAGTCGGACAGCTTGGTATTAGACATAAAGGAATGATTATAATATTGGTCATTACACCAAATGGTCTCGGTATAATTCATTGTCTTTGTTTTTATTTTCTACGAAGGGTATCTCAAATTATCCTAATCAAAACGCCACAACTATGCTAGTAATGATCAAAATGCAATTATATCCTCATTTAGTCGCCTGCTTTTCAGGATTGTCCTCTTTCACATTGTTATCCTTTCCTTTTTGTTCCGGCTCCCGGTTGAACTTTGTCTTGTAACCGTCTAATACCAAATGGTTCTCGCCGTCTGCATCCAGCGAGGGTTCTTGTGCTGCCATCTTAACAGATTTCTCCCTGATCGTAAGCTTGACCTTTCTCGTAGATGGTTTGTCCACCGCATCGCCTCGTTCGAGGGCTAACTCCTTAGCATCCTGGGCAGCTTTTCTCTCCACGGTCTGGAGCTCTCTCTCAAGCCGTCGAGTGGCCTCGTCTTCTTCTTCGACCTGCTTCGGCTCGTCCAGCAGATCGATGCGGATGGACGCGATGCCGGCGCGCTCCCAGGCCGCGGTCTCGCCCAGCTGCACCTTGACGTACATGGCGCGGCGGGCGCACTCCCGCGAGCACCACCGCTCCAGCTCCTTGCGCGGCACGATCCCGAAGTCCCCTTCCCCAGTTCACCAGCTTGTACTCGCCGCCGGGGCCCAGGCGCACGCGCGGCCGCGCGCACAGCGCGTATCCGCACTTGCCCAGCGTGTTGCGCTCCTCGATCATGTCCTCGTAGTCGCCGGGTTGGAACAGTCGGACTAGTTCCCGGAAGGCGGAGGCGTCGGACGGAGATGGGTTGGAAGAGGAGAAGGACGAGGAAGATGGACTGGAGGCGGGGAGCTTCGATAGCGAGATGATGCTGTCTTGGATCTCGTCCTCGAGGACGCGCTGCTGTTGGATTATGCGCGCTTGTTGGATCGCTGCTTCTCGCGCGTCGGGCTTTGGGGCGGTGGGTTTATGTTCTTCGATTGGGAAGGGGGAGATAGGGGGTACGGTGACTGGAGTGGTTGTGGTGGTGGTGGGTTTCTTTAAGATGCCCTTGGGCTTTTGGGTTGTGATGAAGCTGTTGAAGCTGTGGAAGACATGCTGTCTAAGTATTTGCCGTGATGTTGTTTCTTTACCTAGGTGGGTATAAGATTGGTAGATTGTCGTGGCTTCTTTGATTTGATAGGTATTGTACTGAAATTCTAGGTATAGTTATCAATATCACAGTCCCGTCATTACGTAGTTGCACGGTGAAAGATGTGAATCTGCCTTAATAGGTAATGTGTGGCGGTGCCGAGGTTTTCCCGGTATCCACCGGGTATTACTCAGTTCTTCTGGGTTTAGTTTAGCTTTGCTCATTCTTAATACGAACACAATCAATTATTATTGAGATTTGACCAACTACAGTACCTATCTTTTAGCAGTTAACTAGCAGCTTTGTATGGTCAGAAATCGTAATCACCCCGCACCGTGCGAGATGTGAGTCGTAACCTCTTTCGGTCTTAAATCAGATAAGGCATGTGCCACAACAAAAAAGGTGAGGCGTTTTAGCCACCGGATAGGAAAAAAGAGCCTTGCCTCAAGCGAGGAAATAGGTGCATGTAGTATCGTCATTGGCCCGTGCGCCTGCCTTAACATACTCACATACCCATAGTACATAGTAGCAGCCTAGGGACATTCGGAGCGGGCATCAGCATTGGAAGCTAAGCCAAGCCGACGAAACCCTGCACACTGCATTGCATCCATTGCATCCATTGCATCCATTACATCCTTTCCCTCACCTTTGAATCCCATCAGGCGTCCAACCGCACCTTTCAGAACTTTTTGTGTCTGTTACCGATTAGATTAGTTCCCCAACCCTTATTTTGAACCCGCCGCTTACTTTTACGGGTTCATAGTTTGGAACAAGGGGAAAATAACAGAACAAACTCCATTAATCATATGCACCCAACTCAACCTAAAGCACGCAACCTCGGTCGACTAGGTCAAGCTTGGCTTTTACGGTGGGTTACATCTCATCTATTGCAAAAACAATATAAGGGTACAAGTTCATGCGCTGACGTCGACCTACTCCAGCCGCCAGCTGTGACAGGCTGCTTGCGAATGCTCAGCCTCATGCGTTCCCCTTCTACCTAATTTATCGGATCGTGATACATCACCCGCTGTATTAAACACAAACTCGAGAAATAGATTCTTGTTTCGTCTCCGACGGCTAGAGAGAGAGAGAAACAAAAGGAGAAAAAAAAAACACCCCGATTTATAGGCCCCACGGTCGCCTTCATTTTTACTCTATTGTCTACGACCCCGCCAATTGCACAACAAACCTCCCGAGATCGAGTTCCACCAGGTTTCATTACGACGCTTGACACACCATCACCATGGCTGCCGCACCATTCAAGGTGAAGGCCATTTACGAGTATACCTCGAATCATGAGGACGATCTACCCTTCGGAACCGGTCAAATCATAACTGTTACCGACGACGAGGATGCTGACTGGTACGGCGGTGAATATGTTGACGATTTGGGTGTGAAGCGAGAAGGAATATTTCCCCGAAACTTCGTGGAGAAGTATGAACCTACTGCCCCGCCTCGTCCAACAAGAACTCGTAAGAAGGAGACAGAGGCTGCCCCTTCATCCCCTCCTCCGCCACCAACTGCTGCTCCATCCTCTCCACCACCTGTGGAGGAACCTGCGGATATACTATCAGAAGCAGCCTACGAACCACGTGTTGCTTCACCGCCGATTCCAGTTCCCGCTCCCCGCTCACCTCCGGTCCCTATTGCTCCTGTAGCTAGACCACCAGAGTCAGCTCCCATCCCGGCTCCCGTCCCCGTCCAACCTAAGGTTCCCGAGCCGGCAAGCCCCGTGTTGCTCCTCCGCCGGCGTCGAAGCCTCCAGCTCCAGCTGCCGCCCGGGCTGTCCCCCCGGTGTCCGAGAAACCCTCTGGAAACTCCTTTAGAGACCGTATAGCAGCTTTTAACAAGCCAGCAGCTCCCCGGTTGCTCCTTTCAAGCCTAGTAATCTTAGCTCCGGTAGTTCCGGCTTTGTCAAAAACCATTCGTTGCTCCCCGCCTAGTAGAAATGCTTATGTACCTCCACCTCGCGATGTGCCTACCGCCAAGGTCTACCGACGGGATGAAGATCCCGAGATCAAGGCCACGGAGGCAGAATCTATGGAGAATGCGGAGAAGGCCGGGCTCGTTCCTGCGGGGACATCCGAAGGCCAAGCAGAAGACCAACCCAAGCCTACTAGCTTAAAGGAACGAATTGCCTTACTCCAGAAACAACAGGCTGAAGCTGCACAACGTCATGCTGAGGCCGTCGCGAAGAAGGAGAAGCCTAAACGTCCCCAGAAGAAGCGTACTGAGAGTGAAGAAGGAACACCGGCGGACGAGGCGGCAGAAACCTCGGCACCTTTAGAAAGAAAGGATACAGCTGATGCTGCTAGCAAGAAATCTCTTGATGAGCCTAGACCTCCACGACAGTCAATAAGTTCTCGGCGAAGGTCTTCCGCAGCACGCACGGAGAACGATGGGAACGAGGCAGATATGTCAGGCGCAGGAGACACGACAGAGGGACAAGAAGATCTCACTGAGAAAGAAGATAGCGATGAGAAATCTCGTCCTCATAGGGGAACCGGTGCTGAGCCTGAAATCCCTGAGGATCGAGAACAGGAGGAAGAGGAGGATGTTGACCCTGAGGTCAGGCGAAAGGAGGAGCTTCGTGCCAGGATGGCTAAGATGAGCGGTGGCATGGGCTTCCCTGGTATGTTCGGTCCTCCCGGGATGATGCTCGTCGGAGGCCCGGCCATACCTAAGAAGCCTAAAGCTTCACCACCATCGGAGCGCCGTTCGAGCGAATTTCAAGAAAGGCCTTCATCGCCTAGAATGTCCGCTCCCCGGTTCCGGTTATGGTACCTCTACCTGGCATGGGGAAACCCAAGCAGGAAGTAGAAGAAGCTGCCGAGCCCGATCATGATGAGCCAAGCGGGCAAGACACTACACCAGTTGTCAGTGCCCAGCCAACTGGTTCAGCTCCAGAACGTAAGTTTCAACCCCGGCGAGTTCTTTGTCTTATTATGGCTACGGTAAGGCGATTAACACGACGGGTAGCTCTGTCAGATACGTCTAGTGCTCCACCTCCCGTCCCTGGAGGACGACCTGCACCGCCCCCGGTACCTACGGATTGTCAGTTTCACCCTTTCTCTGTTTATAGTACTCTAGCTAATTTCCCGCCAGCCCGACCCCATACCGGAGTAACTTCACCTAGCCAAGGTTCCGAATCTGATGATGAATTATCCGAGAACCCCCAGAGAGCTCTCGAGACTCCACGGAGTGAGGCTCCCCCTACAGGTCGAGCTCCCCAGGCTCCCATCGCCTCTCCCACAATACCGACTTCACCACGGATCCCTAACCGGAGGACTTCCTATATTGGCGAAGAAGCTTCACCAACTTCTCCGCCACTACCAAGTAAGAGGAATAGCCGTCCGCCGCCTCCCATACCGGCCGGTGCTCCACCTCTCCCTATCCAAAGCCGCCCCCCCCCCTCCTCCCCCTGGTGGCCCCCTGAGTCGTTCTTCTACTGCTGACGAGCGAATTGCACTCCCAATGCGGCCTGGACCTTTAGATAATGGCGAAGAAGGCGAGGTTACTGAATATGAAGGTGATTATGATACTGACATCGGATCCTCGGTCCCTCACAAAGATGCGCTCAAGGCGCATGCCCGGGATTCGAGCTTCGAAGATAATACTCCAGTGCGTTCGCCGGTAACTGATGTTCCGCCCTCTTTACCTCCTCCGGTCCCCAGCGCCGCCGCCCCGAGAGCTGGTCCTCCGCCAGTTCCTAGCCAACCCCCACCAGGCTCAAGGGCTTCTATGGACGTACCTCGGGCCGCTCCTCCGCCGCCTCCTCCAAAAGAGGCGTCCTATAACGATGATGATTATGATCCTTTTAATTACAACGCCGCCCAAAGTGCTTCTGCTACAACTCAGCATACTTTAGCCGGCCTCGAGGAGACGACACCAACACCCCAGTCCGCTTCCGCCTATAATTCGCCACAATTGCCTCCGCCAGTCACCCGAGGGCCCCCACCAGCACCACCAGTTAATAGGGCGCCAGCTCGAAAATCATTAGACGTGCAAAGACCAGGTGGAAGGAGATCAGTCGACGCGTCCCGACCGTCAATGGAAACAGGCTACGTGGCAAACGAGATTGATCTAGCTGGCCATACACAATGGTGGCTTTCGCCAAACGGACTTCCTCCGGTGTTTCAAGGTAGACAGGATATTTATACCGAAAGCGATGAGTCAACCTCTGAGACGTCAGTTACCAAAGAAGTGTTTATTCTATTCCAAGATTACTCGCAAACCGTGGTTACTGTTCGTTTCGATACCCAAAATCCCGCAGACTTCCAGCTTGAGCAGCGCCATGAAGCACCACCTCGTAGCCTTCGTCAAGATGAGCTAGAAGAAGCATATGAACGATTTGGCCGAGCGCTATCCAGTGCGGTCGCGACTAAGAAGGACTCAGTCGTTGGCGATGGATCTCCGACAGCGCTCGTCCTCGAGCTTCTCAAACCTCTGAAAGATGCCCTACTCCCCGTCGGCAGACGCGCATATGGCTCCCTGGTCTACGCTAATTTAGCTAATGCCTCGACACAACAGAACGACGAAATTAGACCGGGAGATATCATTTCCATCCGGAATGCCAAGTTTCAAGGCAAGCATGGACCTATGCACGCCAAATACACGATGGAAGTGGGCAAGCCGGACCACGTGGCGATCGTCGCAGAGTGGGACGGTACCAAAAAGAAGGTTCGGGCCTGGGAGCAGGGTCGGGAAAGCAAAAAGGTAAAACAAGAGAGTTTCAAGTTGGAAGATCTCAGGAGTGGCGAAGTGAAGATCTGGCGGGTGATGCCGCGTAGCTGGGTCGGGTGGAGCTCAGACTAGCGGTCTCGACGACCGCCCTACGAATACCTGTGGCCGATACTCATGAGGGTCGGCACAGATGGGAGGGTCAGCGTGGATAGCCCCATGCGGATGCCATTCTAATTCTCTCTCCCCACTTCCCGTGCCCCTTATTAGTTAGTACGATGGAGAGATGACGTCGGCGGCAAAAAGGGGGTAAAGGAAGTAATAGAATTCTACATAGGGGTACGATATGAAGCGTGTTGAAGTGAAGCGAAGTGAGCGTGAGAGTGAGGTGAGGTGCGGGTATCATCGAAAGACGAGAGGCGGTGATGATGACGATATCGTCGATGAAGGACTAGGACCAGGTGTTTTTGAAATGAGAAAGCAAAGAAGCCAGAAAGCATTCGTTACGGTGTCCCGGAACAAAGTCGCTCGTGTCATAAGGTCGCAAAAGTCATGGTCGTAGTCATAGTCATAGTCATATTTATAGTCACAGCTATGGGATTTGATGACGACGACGATGATAATGATGATGATGGATGTTCTTCTACCCGCGCCCGTTGCTATTGTTACCTACTTACTACTTTGCTCGTGTACGTACGGTAGCTATGTATGCTATGTATTGCAGAACTTGCGTGTTTCTATTAGGCCAGACCTGTCCATGTGCGGTTTCAAGTACTGTGTCTCTTGTGACTTGAGATTGTGTTGTCTCTTTTGATTCTCTAATAGTATACCTAGGTTATAGCTCTTGGATTATATTCGAAATCCTGTGATAGAGGAGTGTACGCATATGGCATACGTTGGGTACATACAATATACAGCACACAACACACATGTCGCATCAGCCTTTGATATCAGTGTAAACTATGGGCTGCTATTAATATCTCTCTTCTTGGAAGAGTAGTATAAGTCTATAGGTGTATCTAACTAGTGTATTCATCACCTTCTCTCATCTTTTTTCTGTTCGTCGAATAAGTACACCCGTCTATTTACTTACACGCAGCACACGAGTATTCCACATGAGATACACTTAACCAAGACCAGCACATCGGAACGTCACGTTCCTAGTGCCAGGTATATACTAGCCTAGCACAGTTATCAATCAGCAAGTAAGTGGATCAGGTTAGGTAAGTACCCAAGGTATGGGAAATGCGGTTTGTTTCCACGTGCTTGGGGGATTGGCGTTTGGGTGCCAGATGCCTGGACATACTGACGTAGTTGGGAATAGGAGGTTAGAAATGGCTTACTAGCGGTAACTACTTGGCTATCATTTAGGTGCTTATTTAGGTGCTTGGATAGAATAGGAATAGACTATAGTTATGGTATAGCTGGGTATGAAAATCGTCTACAGTATAGTATAGTAGTATACGTCGATCGGTATCCTGTATCACAACCCAACTAGCAAATACCTGCACGAGAGCAACTGTCTATATGCCGGTAAACTACTCCAAGTCTACGTCCTCGTTTCCCCGAGGAATGTTGTCATCGATCGTGACTTTCCCCGTACACCCGCCACCTTCCCAAGGCAACGGATCCCATTCCCCGGACCGGCTCCTCGACTACGCTTTCCCCGTACGGAATTCCCTGCGCGTCAGCATCGTGTCCTACGCTGTTGTCCTCACATTAACCCAGAACCGTCGAGTCGAGTAACACGAAGCGAGTTATCGAGATATAGATAGATACCTAACTATGAAGAAAAAAAAAAAAGAAAATGTCATCTTGGGAACATAAGTACGTCACCTACATTTCCATCATCGAATGAAGGAACCGGGGGAATGGCTTTACGTATGTACGTGCCGGGTTTATTCTCGTCTTGTACGACAACCGGTGAGAGAAAGCGGAGGAAAGGTGGGAAAGGTGGACGTCATTGAGCTTTAGGTTGTAAGTAAGCCAAGGCCAGCCACCATAACGGAATAAATAAAATAAAATAATAATGATAATGATAATATACTACTATTACTGTTATACTCGAGATCTACTGCACTATGTCATAGATCTCAACTATAATTATTATTATTCACCTTCGAACCTTTTACCTTTTACCCTTTACCTTTTATCTTCACCCCCCCTCCGTGTCGACGACGATCTTTCGGGGGAAGCGGGCTCGGAGAAACGCGACGCGGATACCCGAGACATCTTTCCCTTTTCACCGCCGAATTCTTCTTTCGCGTTCGCTGATTTGCAACGTTGATACGTGACACACGTGCGAGAAACACGCAAAAAAGCCTGTGCGGAAAAAATAGCTGTCCGACTTCAAGTCTTCTGTAGGCTAATGTTATGTTATGTTAACTACTATGTATGTTATGTTACGATTGATGTCTCACGTGCCTTGCTGCTCTGTCTCAAACCTGGTTTAGAACATTGCGGTAGTGGTCGTCTGCAGTGCTTGCAGTGCTTGCAGTGACAAATGCCTATTTGGAAGAATAACTGATCATGTGTTCGCCTGTGCTTTGGGCGAAGTAACATGGCATTTGCCAGCATTATCCTTTCTTCTTGGGGGGTCACTTGAGTACCACCTCAGTTCCCTCTTTTTGAGGCTTAGAACATCACGCCAGGCGGGTTTCAGAGCTTAGACCATCAAGTAGTATGGCTTGTTCCCCTGAGAAGACCCAGCAGACCTAGGTTGCCCATACTTAGTTCGCTTGGTGGAAAATACCACCAAGTATTAGACAAAGGGGTTTGTCAAACTATACTCTGACTCTGGATCTGGCTCTGACCCTGGCTCTGGCTCTGGCTCTGACCGGCGGTCGGTGGCAAGCATAACAAATGGTATCTGGGAAAAATAGGTTCTGACCAATAGTCCCAGGGCCGTTATGTTGTTGTGCCCAATATCTCTGAAATACGACCTACGACTAAGCTATGAAAAGACCGACGAAAGGAACCATCAGTCTCGAATAAGCAAATTCTTATTTTTTCATTATGCTGTTTGCTGCGCCTACCCTGCTATCACATATGTCAGCCTAACTCGATACAGATGAACGATACCCTCAACCGGATCACTAGGAATGCGCGGAATAGGAGAAACTGGATGGCGAAAATGGTCCGGCAATTGGCGTTGAGAGACCGTTGTGACAGGCTATCGTCGAGGAGTTGTGGCAAACCAATGGCCAGTAGAATCAAGTGCGCAAATCTCGTTCAAGCACGGACAGAGTGGACTGCAAAGCAACGACTCGGACCTTAATCGACAGTGTCGAGTTGGTCGCTGGATTTACCGAGCGTGCCCGATAGGATGAATCTTGCATCACAGGGTCACAGTCTTACTACGGGGGTACACTGACCGTCCAATCTGCTGCCCTACACGCTCCCCACGTTCATATATATTAGCATATCGGAGAAAAGCAACGCATGCGTTGGTCGGAGCCACCGCAAGGGATCGAAAGGTTAAGTGCTTATCTCTAAAGCCATCAATTGGGACTATAATCCGTTGCCAGCTCGTGGGAGCTCGTGGGAGCTCGAATTGATGGGAATCAGGACCCTGGATCTTCTTCATATCTGAAGCGACCCTTCGCCGACCCAATGGTCCGAAGGCCAGGACGTGGAGATATGGAGAATATAATCCATATTTTTATACGAATTGGTATCTAGCTCTTTTTTTTTTTTCTTTTTTTTTTCTTCCTCACTCGGCCGTGGTCTAGGTTCGCATCTCGGGCAATTCAGGGATACGATCTAAAGATTGCCGCTGCACGCGCCACGGCACAGCCAATGCGTTTTAAGCAGTGATATTGCAAAAGCTCCTGCTTAGTTGCAATGAAGAGTAACGAAGTACGTGATTAGGGACGAATAGTTGCTACATTGATAAAAAATCGCTCATGTAAATATGAGTACCACAGACGTCAGCGGTTAATATCAATTAATCGTGAGGCGATGGTGAGTATGTACTCCATAAATTGTATAGATTATTTTGATGGTGATGATCTCCAGTAAAGCGTGGCTCAGTAACCCTCCGTCAAGTTGAGCCACGGCTATAGATAGAGCAAAAGCCGATGGCGTCAAGGGGAACACCATCTTCGTCGAATAGGGTTTCCAGCGATCTGGGTGCCGACTTCGGCAACGTGCATGCATGTGGGGTATAAGACAGGGCAAGCAGCCGCGTTGGAAACAAGGGGAACAAGGGGGAGCTGATCCACGACGGAAATCAGTGTGAAGCCCGCGATCGAGAGGTTGGTATCGTGAAGATCGCCGACGGCAAGACTGAGCCGCGACTTCGTCGACTGTCGATGCACTGCAACGGCCTCATTTCCAAAATAAGCACACTTGGTGAAGAATGTCTTCCGTTAGCCGGGGATGCGGTGCTCTAAGGCATCAACGTCCCAGCGAGCGGCTTGTAAAAATCTGAGATCCGAAGGATCCAACCTGCTTCTGCCATCGTGGCATAGTCCAGCATCGTCGTTTGATGACACGAATGCCCCTAGGCCCATTATCATCTAGGCGTGGAAAAGAGCAACCGAGGAGTATGCTTTCCATTCTCGGATAACCCAAGACGCCTAGGGGATATGCAAAGTGACCTAACTAGAGGGGATCTCTTACTCTGCATTTTCTCGGCAACGCTTTGCGTGGAGGAGAAGAACGACACGCAATAACCAATCACCCAGACTGGCCCCAATAATACCCTCGACGAATATCTAGGAGTATCTAAAGCATCTAGCGTATCTAGCGTATCTAGCGTAGAGAAAGGTCCAAGTTGCCAGAAGCACGTGCGTGAGCCTCCCTGTACGCATGGTCTCGCATTCTAACGCTGAAGTTGGGTCCAAATATGGCTGGCGAATGAGCGGTTGACACACAACAGACCCGTATTTGACCACCTGCAGAGGGGCCAGGGAAAGGACAGGAACCAGCTGCACTAGCTATTGCCAGACCAGGAAGTGGTTAGAGCTTTCGTGGAGCAACCGATGGTAGCTCACCAGCTGTCGCACAAATACAAGCGCGCTGGTAGACGGACATTGATGGCGACAGATGTTTCGTATGATTGACGCCCATGTGAACTGGGCACTTAGCTAGTGCATCGTTGTACAACTTGTGCAGAAGATAGTGCAAAGATATTTCCTTGCTTGAACAGAGAAACAAAAATCTCGATTGAATTGTCGAACCACGGGGCATTAAAAAACTGGCAACTTCAGTCCCCCCTTCTACCCCCTCTAAAGCATCGCGGCCTAGGTAATGGGCATACGTACCCAAGATGGCAATCTATTGAGCTGTCCTCTGGTAACGGCCCGGTCCAATAATTACCCTTAGATGCAAGTAAAGAATGACTCGAATCCAATACTATGCCTACTCGAAACATCCAGTTTGAAGATTGGCCTTGTGTAATGGGGGTGCGATGGTACTCTTTGGGTAGTGCCTTTATTTCTCTCGCAGCATCTAGAACCTAGGCGTGGCAGTCAGAAATTCAAATTAGAAACAGATTAAGTTTTGAACGAACGCTGTAGACAACGCAGAGGAGTGTTCCAATCAATGAGATTCAAGCCCCCAGACGGACGGGCTTAATAGCATAGTATATAGAGTTGTCTCGGTACAAAACGAGGCGTTCTGGTTGGGTATAAGCGCACCCCAGATCCAAGCGACGTGAGCCTCGCATCTTTTTGTCCCTTGCCGGAACGGATGGTGGAAGCAATGACGACGGTGGTGCACAATGTTAGTGATAGACGGGTAGGCAGTGCAGGACCGTAACTATTTCAAAGTGGAAGACAGGTGCTATAGGATAGACGGCTATCACTGCAACGTCATAACGGAGCACGATGCAGCAGTGTCTACTATCCGTTTTGCTATATTCCCATAATTTGCTGCAATCCCGCTGACATGACGAGTTGTCACACATGCTTCGCTGGGCCGTTGCTAGGCCTTTGCTGGGTAGACTTCGTGGCTTTTACAGATGGGAGATTTCGAAATTCGCATTAGTCAAGCATCACTGCGGAATACATGGCCGTTGCTGGGACCAATGAATTTGTAGGCGAGAACGTTGCAGACATATTTTTCTTAGATTGCTCTTTTCCGACCATCCTCAACGAGGTCTGATGCTGACCGAGAGTGACATGGTGAGCTTATTAGTCTGGGAACAGGCTACTAGGAGAGAGAAAAAAAAAGATTTATTATGGTAAGCATGTTGTGCAACGAGATTTCGCTTTGCTGCCGAAGAATAAGTTATAATGCGCGAATTACTATGTATACTGATGGTCAATTGGCTAATAATTGGAAAGACAATTCTTTTGTGATGTACAAGTAGAATTAAACTTTAATTTTTTTCTCTTTCTACGTCTAATGCCTTCCATCACCTAGAGAGGGGAATTGAGGTACTAATTTCCAGCTGGGAGGAACCCCCTGGATACTTGGTTTAGGTACTTGCCTTCCCACTATAAATGTACCCACCTGTTACGTTACTATATACTATACCGTACCTACCCGATCAATAAAAACAGTGTATTGGAAACCCCCACCATAGACACCATAGGTCTTATTCAGAAGGTAGATACCATCCGGTAAGCGCTTACCTTCTTGCCTTTAAGGTTATAAAGGTACCTGTAATGATACGCGATTAAACTGTTACCTACTGTTAATACAGTGCCGTATTGTCGCATACACCGTATATGTAAGCTGAGTTGTTGCGCCTTTTCGCTTTTTCTCTGCGACAACTACAACCCAATGATTTCCAATTTGCGATTCTTGTTGACCTCGTGACAATCTCACCGGTATCGTAGCTTAATTATAGGCGGTATACCTTACAAAGCGTCGAAGCTAAGATGATCGCTTCACTTTTTTTTTTTTTTTTTTTTCTCTCTTTTACCGCTTAAGATTGTAGGCGTAGGCGTAGTATGATGGTGGTGCGATGAAAGCTCGCCACTTACCACATATTCGGGCTATACCTGAGGAAAAAGTTGTGCGACGGAATGATGGAACGGAACACTGGATTGGAAGACTCGAGCGCCATGTCCGACGCCAAAAAGGAATACGCTTTTGATTCTTCCCATATGGTAGGTACATGTCGGACATGCGCAACTATCGTTATACCGAATGTTACATTCAAGTCTTCCATGTCTTGTCTTGTCTTTGGCTTGACCATGGGATGGGATGGAGATACACTTTATTAGAGGGGACCTAGGGGACCTTGGGAACCTTGAACCCTCTCGACCCGGAATAGAGGAAAAGGAACGAAAAAATAAAAATAAAAATAAGAAAAACCCCCACTCGAAGGTTCTTGGATACTCTGGTAGTTCGGCCAACTGTGCCAGGCTCCTCGTCCGTCTCTGTCCAACCAACGGCGATCCCCTCTTTACGAGACTCCCATCAGGCCTGTCAGGCCTTGTCAGGTAGTCAAGTGTAGCCAAGCATAATGCAGCTAGCATCATGACAATTACCTAAGTAGGTATTAGCGATGCTGAGCAGGGTTAGTACCGCCCGTCTTTTTGTCTCCTGTTCTTGTCATTCTTGTCATTCTTGTCACTCCCACCCTTCCCTCCGCCTGCGGGCGTTTGTCTTTCGTCAGCTCAGCTCCAACCAATATCATCAAATGTAAAGCCTCCCCGTCGTTCCACCGGGGACTTTATATCTCTCTCGTTGTGCCATGTTGTTCCACTCGTCTCCCCTCGTTTATAACGGATCTCATTCAGTGTTAGACTCTTGCATAAACTCCCGTTCCATATTCAATGTCCACTTTCACGACCAAACATTACCATTTCGCCTTACATATTCCATCATAGGGTCCATTCGCTTTTCCCGTTGACCAGCTATTGACCAGCTACGCATCCTACCGGGTCCCGCGTCCACTACCCGGTTCGGGCGCATGTCGAGCAGTTCTCAAACAAACCCTTGCGTCTATAAAGATCACCATCTATACATATATCAGGCCTCAGTGGGGCTTCTTCGAACTACCACTACTTGAATCCCAAGTGTCCCACTTCCGACTACGCATCCTAAGACCCTGAGATCACCAGGCCGCATATCCTCCTCGCAGATATAGATAAAAGGATCCTCTGCTTACCTCTTTACCCCCGTTCATCATACTACTCCCTACTAACCCCTTTACTCTCCTCCTCACAACCGTATACATGACTTCATATCCTCCCTTCATCATGGCACGAAGAAGAGATACCGACTTCTCTAGTCATTCTGCTAGCACTAGGGATACGAGACAAAGCAGCGACTCGTATGACTCAAGAAGTACTGCCCCTACGTCTCTCTATGACAGCCCCACGTCAACTAAGGATTCGAGCTCGAACGCTCGTAAATTCCAGCCAGCATGCTACGAGGAGGACCTTTCCCCGGCGACAAGTTTATATCCACGGTCGTCGGTTGACACATACTCATCGCAAGCTTCAAGTGCTGATTTCTCGGACGATACCGACTCGGATGATTGCAATGAGCTCTCGGATATACCTGACTTGCCCCCCTACCGACATGATATCGAGGACCTCACCGTCAGAGCTTCGACCCCCGAGGAATTCGCTAACGCATTTCCGTCCTTGAATCGATTAGCTATACGTCACGATGACTTTACCACGGATGGGAACATGAACCTAAGGGTGGATACCACTGTTCCGGGTAGAAGGAAGAAGACGCTCCAGTTGTTTCACCTGCGCATGTATGACCTGAACAAGCGAGAGTTTTCCCTGAGGCGGTATTCCCGAGATTCTGGCCGCGAAGTGTGCAACTCGAAACGGAAATACGCCGAACCGCCCAGTATCACCCGTCCTAAGTTGCAGCGATCGATGTCAACCGCGGTGAAGTCCTTAGCAAAGCGACCGCAACTCATCCGTATTCCCACCGGCGGCTCAGTCTTCTCATCGAGAAGCCGACCAGGCACCAGCCACTCTGGTTCCTCGACGGACGACGGCTCCATCGAAGCAGCCTCCACTCCCATTCCTATCGACAGGAAGCAGAAGGCCCGCCCAACTCCCACGAATACGATTAAGCTCGAATTTTCGAATTATGCACGTGTTGACGTGGTGAGGCGCGGAAGCAAGAATGCGAAGAAGTACGAGTTCGAGTGGTGGGGCCACAAGTACTCCTGGAAGAGAGTGGTGGATAAGCTCACAGATTCCGTCTCCTATCATCTGTTACGAGATGGCCAAAACCACTCGCCTGTAGCGCATATTGTTCCCGAAACTCGATCACCGACCCAGGTAGCCGCTGATGAACATGCTGGCGGCTGGGTACCACCTTGTCACATGTGGATTAGTGACGAAAGTTTGGTCGACGCTATGACCGACGTTGCTGAGTAAGTATTCGCAAAAGCAACCTCCTTTTCCCCCTTAAGCAAAGGCTAACGAAATCTAGCATCGTCGTTGCAACTGGTATCATGGCGCTTGTGGATGACTGCATCAAGATGCGTTGGCAAACAAAAAAGAGCCCTCGCATCGGAATCCCGCTCTTATCTAGGTCCCTAGATGTCAGCCCCAAGTTTTTTGTACAACAAATGTTTACCCGCAGGAATTCGGATCATCATCCGAGTCCATTACGCTTTCAGAGAGCTATACCGACTTACTGAGAGCCGACCGACGACAGAAGATCCCGATTATTTAGACGGGTTTAAACCATACTTGAGAGCATGCGGGGCCAGGCCGCCATAATTTTTGTTTGTTTTCTCTACGGTTAATGCATCATCTTGACGATCACAGCACCTCGGACGGGCGGCGTCCCGTTGAGGGCATATACTTTCGTTTCTTTCTAATCCGACACTTTTTTACAACTATTTCGAAAAAAAGGGGAAAATAAAAAGGCACTCCTCGGGCTTGGAAATGTCGAGCCAACGACCGATGAAACGACGATTGACGACGCGGCGTCTCATCCTATGTTACCACCAAAAAGTTATGCTTCATCTACTGTCTTATTTTTCATATTTACTATCTTTGCTTTTTCAATCCGCCTCTTCTCCGTTTCGGCCATCATTTATTAGACTGAAGGCCGACGGAGGGGATCCAAAAAACCCCCCTAGCATCACTTACGGCGTGTTTATACATATATACATCTTATCAACGGTATGCATCGCATTGGGCGGCAGCGGGCAAACGGCGAAGGCGAGCGAGCATACTTTTGGTACTTTTACTGCTTTACACGGTATCGGCGCTGTACATATCATATCCTCTTTTTTTGCTTTGTCTCTTCTTCTCGGGGCCACGAGCATTATGGGGGTATAGGTGCATCGGTCGGCGGCGCAATGAGTGTCTGGTCTTTTTTTACAAGTCTGTTAAAACTATTGATATTTCTTTCCCTTTTTTTTTCTCTTTACATTATTTAGTACCCTATCATCGTCCTTACGAGGAACAGCACGCATATCGCTAGCGTTTGGTTTTTCATTTGTTTATCTTTTCTATTTGTATTAAAGAGCTATATACCTACCTTCTTAGGAACCCGGCTACGGGCAGAATCAGCTTGGCCGTAAGATACCACGAATTTGTCAAATATAAACATTTTGATATATTCCAATACTTTGCATTGTCCACATAAGAAATAATTAATTCAACTAGTGAAGCGTGATATTTTCTCCATCTTGGTAAGGAGAAATTCGTAGTTTATGTCTAGAAATGCTTATTTTGTTACCTTGGGTAGCTACACACTCCTTCGTTATTGGTGCCCAAATCGATATCCGAGGTCGGCGTTTTAACGAAGGAGTTTATTTGAAGCGCCATTATAATATACTAGGATGCCGGGTCTCCTAATCACTGATGAAGTAGCTTAACTTATAATCTGTCACACTCTCGATTTTAATACTCATCATCGCCGATCCCCTCCTCTCCCCTTGGTATACCAGCCTCGAACCATCCACCAAAATCCAACTTCATAAGCAGTCTATCGATCCCACCTGTGCGCCTGGGCCTGTAGCCAGTCCCCTCCTCATCTAATACGCCGTCGCCCATCCCCATCCCCTCATTTTCTTCCTCGCCATCTTGTCCGCCGTCCTCAAGCTCAGCCATAAACGCTGAGTCGGTACTTAGAGCCCTCAGGGCGGCAACGACAGCGCGCACGCCATCCTTAACACCGGCCTCAACTTCACGGATACGCGTAAGTACGTTGGCTTCCTCGGCAACCAGGTCTGCGAATGCGTCCACGACGCCCTCGTCTGCTTCGAGATCCGCCGCCGCCCAGACCCCATGGAGGCGGTGTACAAGGGAAACGATGTGGTCAGTGTTTACTAGAAGTTCGTATAGAGGATTTGTGAAGGATGGCTGAGTTAGGAGGAGGCGGCGGATAAGGGTCCGCAGATATAGCCGGTGGGCTACGGCGAGGGATTGAGGGTCGTGGTTGGGGGGACTTGAGCCATGCGCTGTTTGATCCGGTTCTAAAGGGTTGTCCGAACTACGAAGGTAATCTTGGCCATTGGGACCATTGTTGTTACCGACATGCTTGTTATGGGACGAACTTGGCCTATCGTGCTGTTCATGTCTTCTTTTACCCGTCAGCCACCCGTGGAAATCGTCCCAAAGCCCTTTCACTACTTCAACCTGGAGGTATGCTTCAGTTTCGGCTAAGAAAAAGATAGCGGCACTGCTAGTACTCCACGCGCTCCGCATAATAGACGAGCGCACAGATGAACGTTCTCGAAGAACACGTGTCCTTGAAGCACCGCCTCTGGTGGTACTATATGGAGGTCTAGGGGGTGCTGGATGGTGCCGCCGCAATGCCGTTATTTTCCACAAGCCCGTGAGATGAAGATGTGAGCGACGGATGGATAGCAGGTAAGAATTAATTGAAGTATAGATCTGGATGTCGGATGCTGTCAAAAACAAGTCTAAAGGTGATGGGATTTGCGACGTGAGGACCACGGGAACGGAGAAAAGAAGATTTTGGAAAGGTGTGTCGGCGATACCGGTAGATGATTGATGAACTATACCAGCCTTGCCCTTCATGGGAGTCAAAGCTTTGGTCTTGGATAGATTCAGTCGCAACACATCCCGCGCTTTCTCGAGACCTTCGTCTTCATCTGCATGCTGGCCCTGCAATGAGCCTAGCACAGCCCATGTCTTGGTGAGGGCCGCGGCGACTTCGCCTTCTTTCACCATTACATTGTTAAGTCCAGCCCGTTTCTCATATGCGAGGTTATCGGCGCGCCGCCAGCGGTTGCGAATTACCTCATCAGCTTGCTGGGTAAGGGTCATAGCAAACTCACCACGCCCAAGCAAAAAGAAGTCACGAAATAGAACCAACATCTCAAGGACCCTGGATAATGGTAGCAGCTTCTGTAAGATTGTCCGAGATAATGCAAGGCGGATCGATGTGATGGCTCTCGAAAACGTAGCGCTACTAAGGGGGGATGCTAAATCTGCGATCGTCTGAAGCTGGGATGAGAGATGACCAAGTCCATTGCTGCTTAACTCTATACTACTCCTGGTTTTCACACGATTTAATGATGTTCCGATGAACAGCATGGACGTGGCCGTAGATCGTGTGACAAATAACGGTAATAATCGCTGGTTGATTGAATATCCCTAGTACCATCAGCAACAGTAACTTTTAGAATTGATGGGAATGAGATTTCTCACCAGTTCATCTTTCTCATTCTTTTGTATGAAGAAGTCTGCATCTCCCAATATAGGTATGGTACCGTAAAGAACCCAAGCAGATACTTGCTTCAACCAAGCAGTTTCGGCAACTCTGACAAGGCTAACAGCAGTCTCCCCAATGTCAGCGTAGCCAGTCTGAAGCTCATCGCGTAGTTTATTAATAAGTTGGGCTGCTTGACAAGGAGAGCGCTCATCCTCCTTTAGCATGAATTGGGCCAAGTCCCATAGCCATTCCATTCGACGAGTCCAGCCCGAAAACTCGCCAACAACTGCAGTCAAAGGCACGATATTGTAAGCACCGACGAGGGAGGCATCTTTCCTAAGAATGCTTTCTTCGACTTCTATTACTTTCCTCTGAAATGCGGCAAGATAGAGAGAATTGATAGCTGTTGACACCGCACGGCATATGACAGAAGGGTGAGATGCGCTGATCTGTGCAGTATAAGTGATGAGTTTGCAATGAAGGTCACTTAGGTGACCGGCGGTCCTCAACAGTTCTCTCTCTGGTGGTGATAAGATGGACTGTGCTCTGGACTCGGAATAGTCATTCCTGAGAAGGGGCGAGGGTGCCCCGATAGGGAGAGCAGGATCTCATGGAGCATTGTGGAGCTGACGAGCTGTGACGGTGTTAGAAACGCGCTTTAAGAGACTTGCAGACTTATTCAGCAATTGGGAGCTTAACCCTTGTAAGGCATGTGGAGGCTTCTTAGACCGTATCTTGTCACCGATTTCCTGAATTAAAAGAATAATGGAACCGAGGCATTCGTAACGGCACATCTGTATAGGTAAATACGCGGACAGTATTGCGTATCGGTAAATATGAAATATGAAATATGAAATAATGATGATGATTGGGATGAAGGTAGTTGTCGATGAAAGAATCAAGTCATTATTTACCTTCTAATTTCTTTTTCAGACAGAGCAACTCGAAATGTTGAGCATCTTCATATTTGCATAAAAAGCAACAAGTATGGAATGGACTCTGTAAAAAGGGATTTTCTTTATAATTGAAACATAAATATCTAGAACGTAGATCGAGTCGCACCTGCTTTATGAGACGCCTTATCTCCCTTCTCAACTTCTTCGTCGCGCCTACTTTCAAAGTTAGGCGCGTCAAGCGTAGTGGCACACGTGACCTAAAGAGCTATGCGCCCTGCAATATCAATATATATCAATATCAATATTCCTATATTACATCACATACAGTATTACCTAACCTTTTCACGTTCACATTGTTACATATCAATATTTGTTTTTCTTATCTTAATTAACTTTTCATCTGATTAGATATATTATTATAGCCGTAAACTTAATCCAAAATTTTATCGGATCTGGCTAACGTTTCGGTGCCTTACCGTTTGATGTGCTACTAATACTTGCTGAATCCGGAACCAAATTCGTCCTGAAGCTATCAGACCTCTTTGTTGCAATTGCACTACTAGTATCATCTCCTACGATGATCTCACCTCCCCCTTTTACTTTCCCGACTACCATACCCTTTCCGACGGCTTTTATAACAGCCTTTCGAGAGACTCCAGTAACATCGATATAGACCAAGCCGACGTTTTTGACACTCCCGCCCAGATGTTTGGATAACTCTCCAGCTTCGGCTCCCCATTTGTGAGTAACCATGTTTGTCGCGGATGATGATGCCGAAGTTAAGAGGCTGCGCGTTGCATGATCAATTCCATCCGCAACAGTCGTAAAAGCCATAAGACTCTTGTTCAGCAAACCGGGCTTATATGACTCGAGTGGTTTACCATCCGGGCCGAACCCCCTTTTACCTTCTTTAACGCCGCGTCCTGCGACCGTAGCTCCCACATTTTGGGCTAACTTGGTCACCTGCCCGACGGTTTTGGACGACAACTCGGCAACACCACCTGAGAACGTACCTATCCGGCGGACTCGCTCATGCGTTGCAGGTGTAAACGTCACGGCTTTGCTATTAGGTTTCGTTTTCTTAACAAAGCTGTCTGAGCCGCTCTGCATAGCATTGGTGACGAAATCCGACGTAGTTATGATTAATCGAGATGCGTATGCTGCTTTTGATACAAGAAATGACTTTTTATAAGCTGGGTGTAATTCCATTTCTAAGGTTTCCGGCGATGCCGGGACCACAGCAAGCTTATTCGTTCCTTCTTCCGGAAGAGTGATCTCGACGGGATCTGTTATTGCGTTAAGTGCTGCTAATGAATACCCAGGGAAGGGTAGCGTGTTCTTACCTTTAGAGCCTGGTTTCACGCCAGACTCGACGATTTGGAACCCATCCGATAGTTCCCCTATAACACTGCCATCTTCCTCGTCTATTAGTACAATTTGGCCACCCGGCTGAGCGCTTTGGCTGCCCTTTGCGTAGCCTTCGCCAGGTTTGTATGAAGCCGGATTATATGCTGGAATCTGCTCCGAAAATTCGGCCTTAGACTTGGATGCTTTTGGCGATGATCTGGTAGAAGCTAGCGGCGTTGATGACGAGGATTTCTCTTTCTCATTTTCTCTTCTTGCGGCCTTTGGCGGCGGTGCTCTTTCGAGGAATGCAGTGCATTGAGCCAGAATTGTCTCGAAAGTGTCTATATCCTCCTGGAGTCCTTTGCGACTGCCGACTGGAGGGAATTCGATGCGCGTAAAGGCACCGCTGTCTGGGCCGAGGTCCCATCTTGGAATGAGATAGCTTCTAGGCGGTTGATGGTAGATCTGAGTAGTCGCAGGTAGCGGAAGATCTAATTCGGGTGGTAGATGGAGATGGAGATAGAAGTCTTCGGCGGCCGGTCCATCTTGA
This sequence comes from Entonaema liquescens, assembly GCA_902805475.1. Taxonomy (NCBI): domain Eukaryota; kingdom Fungi; phylum Ascomycota; class Sordariomycetes; order Xylariales; family Xylariaceae; genus Entonaema; species Entonaema liquescens. Next base: position 1,143,111 of record CADCSX010000006.1, read on the forward strand.
CCATCTGGCGAAACAGGCTCGGCGAAGGGCGATGATGTCGGGACCATCAACAGTGACAATGTCTGCGGTCCAGCAGGTGTGAGGGATTCTTCCTTCCCGTAGGCGAGGTGGTAGGCAGAGACGCCTTGGATAGCGTATAGCAACCTCGGATCCTGTTGGGGGCCTGTTGTTAGCACTGCAGTACCACCACATGCACAATGACACCATCATAAAGTGTACCGACATACATTGTGTCCGGATGCCATATTTGCTCGAGGCACAACGAGATGGTGATCTAGAACTGATTCCTGAAAAGTTGTCGCTCGGTATCGAATTGCTTACTATGCGAAAAGACTGTCGTGTTTTCCAATTCCTAACTAAGATCTAGATGCAGTAAAGTCGGCGGCTATCAGATAGTAGTATGGGATGGGTTGTATGAAGGTATGGATTTATCGAGTTATCTGGCGTAACCAACAGGGGGAAAGTATGGAAACAAGATCGAAATGTCGTTGGCTCTGGGTGTATTTCGTGCACAATCGCTAAAATCTAGACACGCGGACAATGTGAATGAAAGAGCTTCGAGCGCTTAAAGGCAAGCGCCGTGTGGTTGCAAAGCTTGGAACGCAGTGCGTATGAGAGGCCTCACAGCGACGTCATTGGGTGGTTTCAGTGTGATCGCCACAGTGACTCCCTGCCAATGCTCATCTCATGTAGTGCAAGTATGTGCTACCTACCTAGGTATGTACATACATCATATTTTTACATGTACCTAGGTATATCTTTGTGAGTGCTTTCCATCCCTTCAGCGCTTCCATCTAGGTTAGGCAGTTTCGCGTGCCCTATATCACATATCAGATGAGGGGCAGCTTCTACCATTACCTGAGCATGTACAGAATGTATGGTAAGTCGTAATATCTGGTACATTAGGTTCTTATGGTATTTTGGTGTGGGGGCTGAGGGGCTGAGGGGTAAAGAGGAAAGAAGGCGCAGCTCACCTAAGGGTTAGTCTATTAGTCCTACCTTGCGTCGTTCACCTCTCGGGCGGGTCAATGGGGCGTCAGGGCGTTACCTTAGTACTAGGTAGTGATACTTCTCCAAAAAAGAATGGTCTTACTGGAACCCATTTACTTACTACTATGTATGTAGCCTGTCATTCACTCAGAACGCGGATTGTTGGTGACCGGTGCACTCAGACCCCTGACAGTTCTTCTTCTCTTATTTGACAACCTATTACAATCACATAGCCAAGAGCCTCATGGACCACTCGGTGGCGGTAGGAACTGCTATTACCGATTATGAAGACGCGGCCTTTTAGCCATGCGATTGTAGACGAGGGAGCCGAGACAATCCAAAAGGACGTATCGTGTTTTTCCCCGGAGAATTAACCTGCATTGTCTTATTCGAGATAGCCATAACAAGACTGTATTGGTTATTTGGTCCTAAGATGACGGACTCTAGAGATTTGTCTCAAGGAAACCGGAGAGAATTCTATCTTCAGCCAAATCGATCCCATGCGATAAACGTGCATATATGCAGCGGAGACCTTGAAACCGGTCAAGTTTGCCGAAACATTGGTCGGTAGCTCAAGGTTCTGCACAGCAGTTGGAAGGAATAGAACGGGTCATCCGCCATATATGACTCTTATTAACTAACCTAAAAGCATCAATTTGAGCAAGGTTCGGCGCCAACATTACCTATCCGAGGCTCTAAAGGCTCTAAAGGTTCTAGTATTTCTGGTTAATAATAGCGATGACCTTTCTGCCGCTACATACCAGAGTCTTCCCCCCCACGGTCTCGGATGCAAGTGCTGGTGGTTGGACCGGGATCCAAATATGTTTCCCGAGGAACGTTACAGCCTACCGTGATTAACGGCTTGCAAGTCGTAAAGATGACTGGTATTCCACACCAACATACTAACAGAAATTTTATGAAAAATGATTGTTGGATACCCCTAGCTGCCCTAGATACACTGGTCCACCAAAGACATCTAGGACTTCAATAATTCGGCCTGACGTACGTTGGTCGAATGCAGCCCTCACAGTGCCTCGTCGATTTTGATGGGAAGTTTACCTACACCCCTTGTCATTATTAAGAGTAAGGAGACAGGCTACCTACATAGGGTGACGGATGGGTAACATCTGAGCACATCGGGCCGTGGACGTGTCAGAAAACGTTAATACGACCTACCACACCGAGTCTTCCTTCGAACGAAAGTACCAACATGGAACGAGAAGGAGAAGGGTCAACAGTTCGAGGATTTGCTTTTTTTTCTTCCCTTCTATCTTTAAATTATTCTGCAGCATTGTATGCTTTTGTAAATGGCGTATTTTTACATGCTGCTGTGCGTCCTCAGTTCTCATCTCGTAGCATCGGAAACGACCCTGATCAAATCATCGGCCCTGATATCTGCGTTCGTTCCTTTTCCCTAGGAATAGGGAAGCCCTCCCCGGGCGACGTGCATATGAGCCTTGTCGGGGACCCGCAACCGCGGCCTGTGCACCAGATGAGCGCTTTCGATCAAAACCAAGTCGCCCGTTCATTGGACAGTAAAGGAAAAGCCGATCTTCGTCCGCCATCCAACAACTGCTTAGCTTGGGTAGATTGGTCTCTACCCGACCCGTCCGTGTCCGGGGAACTTTAACCCTTGGAGCCTTGTACTTTCTAGGCTTGCTTGACCCGACAAGGTCGAGCTGTTTCCCTTTCTCCAGTGCCCACTTCGACGTAGACACTGTAAACCCATCCCATCTATCTTCGTCTACCAATATCAAATCAATACTCTCAAGGCGTTGTACGCTTTGGGGTTTTGTTTTCTGCCCACCGTATTATTATATTCTCGCTCTTCGTATAGCTGCAGGTCACTTAGGCCATTACATCTCATGTTATCGATGTGTGCTTCCGATCTCATAGCTAGATTACCCCTCGTTCATAGCTATACGGTTATCATACAGGTGTTTCCTTTTTTTTTTTTTTTTAAGTGCGTTTATACCGAAATAACAACGCAGCTCTACACTAGACAGCGTTAGAAATCCCCAGCAACCTTCGTGCTCTTCACCCAAGTGTAGTTGACGAGTCGCGCCCCATTTGCGGACAGTCGCAGCTTCTTGATGCTGTAGCACATTACTAGGAATCGCATCTGACCATTCAATTCGATTAAAGGACGATCTAGAAAGGGGTCCCCGGAACACAACCCCCTGGTATTCTTGTTACTCAAATATCGAATTACCTTAGGAATACGAGCGCAATCGACTCCGCCCGAACTTGTCTTTCGAAATATCGTGTCTGACTGCGCGGCTTCGTTAGCTCTGCGAGTTGTCTCAAAAGGCCTATTGGGCCGTCTGCCTCTCATTCTAAGTCTTCAGGGTCTGCCTTGGACCCAACCGTCACAATTTCTACTCCAATTCGCATCCAGTCCATAATTTCCCCTCCTGATCGGCCAGACGCCGATGAAAATTCGAATATAAGACAATATCAAGCTGTTCCGCAGAGGCAGTTTAACGAAGCACTCCCTACCGCAGATACCACCCTTGAACGCAAACCCCCGCCCGTATCACCCAGACAGCGACTTTTAAATACCGATACGTCACGGATAGAGGCCCTTGAAAACGTCACCGCTCGAGGGCCGGGGGATGACGGGGTCAGGGCAATGGTAGCAAGCAGCATGGAGGGGAAGAAACCCCCAAAGATGCGTCCCCCAATGCGATCTAGCATTGCCTGCACACGATGCCGGAAAAGTAAAATAAAATGTACGTTTAGTCCTTGGTCTCCTATGGATTGCCTAGAAGTACTGCTGCTGTATAATCCATAGGATAAGGTTGCGAGCATCCTTCTTACTCCGTACCTCTTGCGGTCAACTACTAATACAAGTGACCTAGGTGAAAATATTAACGGCGTCGCTCCTTGCGACGGCTGTATCAAGACGGGAAAAGAATGTCTCTTCAAACTACCCGATCCTCCACCTCCAAAGAGAACTGAACCACCTACCGGTGCCAGGCAAGAAAGAGACGGGGGATCCGATAGGAAGAGGCTCAAAAAGATAGATGAAATATCGAAAGGTGATAATCAAAAAGCAAGTGCTTACGCCGAAGAGGTCCTTTCCGCACCTTTCTTAACAGAAGACTTGTGGGAGCAAGTATTAGATCTCTATAAGCTGCATTTTGCTCCAGAGCTTCCCTTTTTACATTTACCTACAATGAAGGAGAAATTAGGGCGCAAGTTTAAGAGCCCACAGCTAGAGAGTAACCCGGATCTTAACTTGGTACTATTAGGTGTTCTTACTCTGACCGCACGCTTTCACCCAGACCTCGTCAAGTATCTCGCTCATATCTGCAGCAACCAGCCCGGAAACGCCAGGACTAGACCGGTTCAGACGCCGCTTGATCCCACTGCGGCGTCTGAATATTATGCCGACGTTCTCACCATGGCTTTGGGTCCGCTACGAACGGCGATGAAAACCGCCTCTATTGAGAGGGTGGCAGCTTTACTCATGTTAGGATTATATGACTGGAGTCAAACGCAACCTAGTACGGGGGGTCTAGGCGCTTGGCTATACGTCGGTCTTGCCATTAGAATGGCGCAGTATCTAGGGCTTGGATTTAGCGATTCTCCTGTGTCAGGGGATGCTCAGCCCGGATCTCTCGAACACCAGCGAAAGGCATCTTATCAGCAGTCGCAGGTTGCATTGAAGAAAGAAGTCGGGAGACGAACAATGTTTAGCTGCTTCATCCTAGACCGCATGCTCTCTTGCGGCAAAGAACGGGTGTCTATTATACAATCAGAAGATATACGAATTCAACTTCCGTGCTCGGAGGATAAATTTGACTTAGCGATGGAAGTCCCCACAGGCTTCCTCAAGGATAAAGGACGACATGGTATGTACGATAGTGTGCTCGCTCGGTTTATTCAGTTGGTGGACATATGGGGAGAGATTTCGAAGTTTAGTTCATCAGGCGGTCGACTTAACCCAAAGGAAAAGGAACATCCACCGTGGACCAAAGAGAGCACCTTTTATCAACTTTCCGAGAAGCTTGACGAATTCGACGCCGAGCTTCCAGACACATTTACGTTTTCACGGTCCAACTACTTCAAGCATGAGAACCACCAGGCTTCCAGTGTGTATGTGCTGCTGCACATGCTCAGGTGTGTCTGCTTGATCATGCTAAACCGAGAATATATCCCCTTCGTACCTATTCGGTGCAGAAAACCAGTAGGACCACTTGACAGTCCAATCTATCCGGAGGAGAAGTTCGGCGCGCCCCCTAAAGAGTTTTGGATAAATAGTGCGATACAAGTATTTAAGGCGGCCCGTGGAATTATTGACTTAATTGAGATATGCCAAAGGAAGGACAAGTTACCCCAATCAACTATCGTCCTCTTCGCGATCTGGACCGCCTCCTTCGTAGGGCTGTATGCAGAACACTTCCCTCATATGGATACCGATAAACACATGTTGGAGTATGATTTTGAAGATCCGCGGCATTCCGAATCTGCGCCCGAAGTATTTAAGCGCGGATCGGTGGCATTCGCATTCGTAACGCTTCACAAGATGTCTATGTGGCTCAAGATGGCATCTACGTATGTGAGGATTCTGAGGCAGATGGACAAGTACTTCGACAATATTAAAGAGGATTTCTATAAATTTGTGGTGAAGAATCATGGAAAGGGGGAACGACCATCCCGCCTCCGCGAAGGCGGCGGGGGCGGAGCACTCGAAGAATATAAACCTAATAGTGGGAAGCTGAAGGACTTTGGGTTCCTCCGGAGGGAGTGTGATAATATTGAGAGCCCTAGCGCGGTAGATGTGGCGGATCAAGCTCCATTGCGAGCGGCGGAGGCTCCAGATACGTCGGCCAAGAGCAAAACGCAGAAATCTGCTCCGTCTGGGTCTTTTACGGCAATCAATCGCGCTCCAGCAGTGCCAGCGCCAGAAGATGGGCATACATTCACTAAGGAGGGCGGTTATCCAACACCTCACCCTGAAACGTATGCCGTCCATTTGCGACAACTCGGCAGCCCGCCTCAACAGCATCAGCAGCATCAACCACCACCGCCGCAGGCTTTTCTCACGTCGGAAGAAACGCCCGATGCCACGACCATCGCTACCGGTATCCACGACAACCAGGATTTCTGGGACGCATTCAAGAAAGAAGAGCCGCGCCGTATCGGAACGTTAGGAGATCTTGGTTACTTCTCTAGCGGGCATTCGCAGCTCCCCGACGCTGATATGCCCTTTGGAGAATCGGTGTTCATGCACCCTCTGTCAGACCCATCTTACCAGTACCTACAGGAGTTGGAGGATCTTTAAGACCTTCAACTCGCGAGTACCACCACCAATAAAAAAATGAAGTTGTTGCGTTGTTATTCTGGCCAATCACGCCCGTGGGGGGAATTTTCGGGGTCTGCACGATAGTGAAATAGGAAAAAGGAGAGAGGGGGGATATACGGGTTTTCCACAACTGGGCGTTTAGCGGTGAATTTATTCGGAGGATATGCTGGTTTTGGCATATCTTGTTGTACGAGATGAGATGAGATGCCTTGTCGAGGTTGGCCGGATTTTCCGTCGCTCTAATGGTTGCTCATGTATTTGTTCTCCGTTTTCTCTCAGATATCCCCGGACAGTAAGTTTGTAGGGTGTTTTTTTTTAGCAGCAGTTGCCATTACGGCGTCGGCTTGTTGGCCGTGCTTGTGAATGTCGAAAAAAGATTATACCTACCTACCGATACCTACCTTTTATTGGCATATGTCAATGACTTGTTGTGTTTATGGTCTTTGACTAGGGAGATGAGGGGACATGCGTTGTATTCCTTTACGTAAGGTAGGCAAGTGTATATCGCGTCGCGGTAGTCCAACGCTGGTGTTGTCGTAATATGGTAAATGAGCAATAATTACGTACAAGACCCAGGCCGGTAGACAGGCAAGTCATATATTCTACGAGGACATATCCGCGAGTAAAGTCTACTTTTATATATTCGACCCCGGCAGTTCCGGTATCTAAGCTGGGTTTAGTCTGAAGACGGGCCGATCCCGTGGGAACCGCCGCTCGGCTATAGGCATTGATATTAATTCTATATACATGGTTTATATGATACGAGAGGCTCGCATTATTATGTAAGGGGAGTTTGACTGGGGAGAGAAGAGCCAGTGGCAAGGTGTCTGGGATAAAGTGAGGTAGACTACCGAGACGGGGTAGCAGTGGAGGGTAATCTACGTTAGTGGTTCTGGGGAATTGGAGCCTTACGGATATGATGGGTTGAAGGAGGGATCAGGAGAGAGTTCATAGATTGTGTCTGCGATTATAGACATTGCATAATGAGAGATTATAAGCATCGGTGGTTCCATCCTCTGAACATGATATTATATATACTTTAGGTACTTAAACAATGCTATTACGAAATGTTGTGAGAACTGTTTATTATATATGTATATGGCTACGAGCTATTGGTTTGGGATCCGTACTTCGTTACACATAACCTAGAATGGATCTAACATGCCGTACGATATACCGAAAGGAAAGCAAAACATTGGATCGTTGAACTTGGCGTAAGAGGCGTAAGAGGCGTATGGCTTTTTGACTTTACACCCATCTAAATTTATTCTCCGGAATTGAAAGAAGTTACCTACCTGGAAGATATTAATATGCATAGACGATATCCGAGTTCAAAGTAGAAAGGGTTAACTCCAATATCACAATAACTCATACGGGCTCACGCATGAAGATAGAAGAATTGTGGTCTGATGATTACGCTGCTCAATTGCGTGTCTCTGCTGCATCTCGCAAGATACCCAGATGGACTACAAATCCGGGGTTTGAACGTAATCCCTCAGATAACGCTTTATCTGGGATGCGCCACGTCCGGAAATGCCTGCTGAACTCCTTTATCCACGACTCGAATATTTCCGGATCCCTAAGTTGCTGTGCGACTAAACAGACGGCGGCCTGTCGGCACCATTCTCGTCCGATCTCCTTAACTTACATACGTCAGCACAGGTTTGCACCAATGGTTGAATCAGCGTGTCGTTGTAGATGCAATCACAAGCAATGACAAGGTCAAAGCTCTTGACTTTATCGCTTCCTGTAAGGGACGGTGTCACCTCGTCCAATTCCCAGTCCAACGGGACGAATCGTAGCTCAGCCCTAGGATAGACAGCTGCCGTCTTGGCTTTGCGCTTTTGAGAAGTAGTTTTGGTCCCCTTTGGATTCATCAGAGGACTATTTTCTGTAATGTTCTTCTCTACTAGTCTCGCGACGTATGACTGGTCTGTGAGGGTGTACTTCGCGACCATTGGCGCAAGAACCAATCCCACCAGGCCAGATATTCCACAACCCAATTCCAGCACATCGGAACAGGATGATAAGATCCCAGAGGTCCAGAGGGGATTCTCGGAAGCGGCCAGCCAATCGGCCACAAGCGGAGTTATTTTCCATACAACAGCGCCCGTGGTACTCCCCGGACGATTTAAGATGGTTGGTGATTGATAGATCACGTAGTCCTTGCCAGCTACGTTGAGGTCCAACGTGGTTACCTGGGGGTCCACGAAGCCCAAATTCTGGGATGGAATATCCTGGGAATACAATAAGAAGGTTTCTAGTAAAGGACCGTGTGTTAGTTGGAGATGAGAGATAGAGACAGAGACAGAGACAGAGACAGAGACAGAGACAGAGACAGAGCGGGAAAGAGAGATAGAACGGGAGGTCGGTATGTAAGAGAGAGAAGAACGGAGACTCGGGCTCAATCTTACCTTCTTCTGGGTCTGATATCTCTGGACCGAGCCGATCAAGCAGGGACCGGAAGTCCATTATTGATTTAGCCGCAACGCCCCTTGACGCGCAAGTCTAAAGCCACATGTCAGGAGCACCGCATGGTGATTTGTGATTCGTGCTGAATCATGAAAATCAATGCTGCACGCTGTATATGCCGGCAGTCAAAGGAGTTGCTCACAGGAATTACGTGGACAAGACGGTTGGGAGATGTTATAGATCGTCTGAAACCTTTCTGGAAGAAGATTGCGGCTTATTAGCTACCTCTAGGTAGATAGATAGTATACGTAGCTGGATAGTAGTAACGAGGTGGGATTTGCAATGTCTTGGCTAAATTCCCTTGGGTGTGTACGAAGTACGAAAGAGTAGCATTCGTCCCTTTCGCTGTAACCAAACCAACCGAACGCCGGTGTTGTTGTTTCTATGGCCTGTATGTGGCCTGTATGTGGCCTGTAGGTGCCTGTGCCTGTATATGCCGGTGGTAGAATTTGCAACTGCAACGCTATTTGGGACTAGTTGTCAGGTGCGTCTTCGAATAGAATCTTTCGCCCTGTTGCAACTGAAGAAATTGATGAAACGATAAAAAACGGCTTGTCCTCTTGGCTGCCTAATACCGTTGGGGATTATACATACCTACACACCTATCTACTAGGTATGTAGGTATGCAAGAGGGAAAGATTCAAGAGACAACATGGAACTATGGAACTATAGAACTAAGGTAGTTACGAAGTAAAAACTTAGGTAGTTTTATTGAAGGTTCAGGTACGCAAATGGTAGCTTACATTGTATACAATAGAATGTATAGCAACTAGTGCCGTAGCTGTGGGTATAATGCTAAGACGCTAAACTTTTCCAGGGTCTAGGGGATCCAATCTCGGCACCTCAAATTGTCAAGGGGTGCCCTTAATGGTTCTATTGGAACGGAATGACACTAGTGTCGTCATGGGGGCAAGCCTGGGAGGTAAGAGCTTAGCAGCCAAGAAGCGAGGAAACAGCTTTAGGATCTTGGATCCATTGGGGAAGCCCCAAAAAAAAACCCGCTTGAACTTTCGACTTACAAGAACCAAGAAACCTCCAAGACTTCTTCATCTTTTTCCCCATTACAACTCCATAACCCTTTAGGTAACTAAAGTCGCTTGGATAGATTAATGAATAAATAAGAGAGATTATTACCTTTCTAACCGACCTAAACCCCATCCCCATCCCCATCCCCATCCCCATAACTTATCAGAAAGCTCATTGTCTTCCGGCTTCTGTGGTCTACATTACACTAAGCACTCGCGGCCGTTCGTTTACATCATCGCTTCTCACAGACCGAATTTCGCACACTCGAACGCGCAATCATGCCGAACAACGATTGGCGAGAAGCAAAGCTAAGGCATATGGTCCTTCAACCAAAGGCCACTGCGAAGCCTCCATATTCTATTGAATCGCCAGGAGCTGAAGATATTCCGGGCGAGACGAAACCCCGTAGACATCCGTTGACGAGGAACGGACTCATCACTACGCCTTCCGATGACATTACTACCGCTTATGAGCTCTTACGGGTGAGCGTTGCCAAGTTTGGTAATGCAAAGGCCATGGGCTCCCGACGTCTCGTACGAACCCATCAAGAAAGCAAGAAGGTCAAGAAGATAGTAGATGGACAGGAGCAAGAGGTAGACAAGGCCTGGACATTCTTCGAACTTGGTCCCTACGAATATCTCACATACAATGACTTCGAGAAATTAGTCTTGAATCTTGGTTCCGGTCTGAGGAAACTCGGCATGAATAAGGCAGACAGGGTTCACATCTTCGCCGCCACGAGCGCTAACTGGCTGGCCATCTCGCATGCCGCCTCCTCCCAATCGATGCCTATCGTAACCGCCTACGATACCCTCGGCGAGGAAGGATTAAAGCATTCAATGGTTGCGACAGGTGCTAGGGCGATCTTTTTGGACCCCCATCTGATACCTACACTTGGCAATGTCCTCAAGGATGCTACCGAAGTCCGTTACGTCATTTGGAATAACCAGCATCAAGTTCGACAAGAGCACATCAACAACCTGAAGAGCGCTTTCCCTCATATTAAGGTTGTGAGTTTTAAAGAGCTGGAAAAGCTCGGCCGAGATGAACCTTTCGATCCCGTCCCTCCCACTCCTGAGGATCTCTGCTGTATCATGTACACTTCGGGATCCACTGGTACCCCGAAGGGTGTCCCCCTAAAGCACAGGAACCTCGTTGCTGCTGGTAAGTATCATCAATCCGAAATGTGATTTATATTAAGCTAACCTCAACCAATAGTTACCGGCGTCAGTGTTGTAGTCCAGCCTTTCATTGGTCCTGGAGATGGTCTATTAACTTATCTTCCGTTAGCCCATATTCTTGAGCTTGTTTTTGAAAATGCATCTTTATACTGGGGATGCACTATGGGTTACGGAAACCCAAAAACACTATCGGATACCTCAGTCCGTAACTGTTTTGGCGATATTCGCGAGTTTAAACCCTCCGTCCTGGTGGGTGTGCCCGCAGTATGGGAGTCGGTCAAAAAAGGAATAACTTCCAAAGTTCACGACGGTGGCCCGGTCGTCCAGAACATGTTCTGGGGTGCATTGGCATTAAAGGCTAGATTATTAGCTACTGGTCTACCTGGAACTGGCTTGCTTGATTCCATCGTCTTTAAGAAGATCAAGGAGGCGACTGGCGGCCGGCTAAAGCTCTGCCTCAATGGTGGCGGTCCTGTCGCAAAGGATACCCAACGATTCATTTCTATGGCCATTGCACCGATGATTATTGGTTACGGTCTTACGGAAACCAATGCCATGGGCTCCCTCATGAACCCCCTTGAGTGGACATCCGAGACGATTGGTGCAATGCCTTCATGCATCGAAGTCAAGCTTGTCGACTTCCCGGATGCGGGTTACTATGCGACAAACAAACCAAACCCCCAAGGCGAGATTTGGATCCGAGGTGCCAGCGTAGCAGAAGAGTATTACCAGAACGAGAAAGAGACAAAGGAAAACATGGCCCCCGGCGGCTGGTTCAAGACAGGAGACATTGGTGAATGGGATTCTAACGGTCACTTGAAGATTATTGACCGCAAGAAGAACTTGGTTAAGACCTTGAACGGCGAATACATTGCGTTGGAGAAGTTAGAGTCTATTTACCGCTCAGCGCATGTTGTAGCCAATATCTGCGTATACGCGGATCAGTCGAAGGCCAAGCCTATTGCGATCATCGTGCCGGCAGAACCAGCGTTGAAGAAGCTAGCTGCCGAGAACGGAATACCCGGTTCCAGTCTGGAAGAGCTTGTTCATAACAAGAAGCTTAATGGTATCGTACTAAAAGAGCTTCAAAATACCGGACGAGCCGGCGGCCTGTCCGGCATCGAGATCATCGAAGGAGTAGCATTGTCAGACGAGGAATGGACGCCGCATAACGTAAGTCACTGGTCCGTTTATAATCTAGTTCCCCAAGCTAATTATCCCATACAGGGTCTCGTAACCGCAGCCCAAAAGCTCAACCGTAAGGGTATTCTCGCCAAGTACGAAAAGGAGGTGAAGGAGGCGTATAGCTCCTCAAGCTAGTTGTTAGGAGACAACCTCGAACCTTTTTGGGTGTCGTGGCTAGGTTGGTGGTGGTGGTGGTCTTAGCCGATGACCGAGAGTTACATGGGTAGGGTTACGTCGTTGAAGCATCATAGCACAGACCGGCGCGAGAGGGACATTGCAATTAGATTTGGACGATCGAGACGAGATTGCGGACTTTCATTTCACGATGGACGCTGTATTTGTTTTGTTCTGTTTCGCTTGAGCGTTTTCTTTATTCGTTTCTGCACTCCCGTGTATATCTTGTAGAAGAGTAGTGACGCGAGGGACTCAGTCACTTGTACCCTGAAAGCCGACCCGGGCGGAGGGGAGGTAGAATTACATATAATATATGAGTCTGACTATAATTCCTGGGTGTGATGTATTTTGGAGTGTATGATTCTATTGACGCTAGAGTATAGTATCACTTGGCTTTGGAAAGGTAGCTAAATTAGGGGTTTGATATGGATAGGTATTTAATATTTAGTAAACTGGCCACCGTCGGTATGAACCATTTGCTTCCTGGGGGTTGCTCTTTTATATGCATGACGCGATAACCCTCTCTAGGCTCGCGGGTTTAAATATAAGTCTTGTATCAGAGTCTAGTATACGCATAAAATACTGCCAGTCGTTAACTATTAGAGCTTCTTCGTTTATATATCCTGGGTATCTAACATAAGGTATAGCGGAGCATATTCTTAGGGACATGGTAAGTGACGACTGTGAAAGGGTAAGAGGGTAGGTAGATGTGGATAGCCTATTGTGATTTAGTACTATATCAAGCCTTTGGATATAGGTAGATGGAAGCATCCGTGAAAAAGCTGTAGAGCCAAACCCTACGCTGCAGTCGTATCGAACATACATAATCTGAAGCAAGCAATGGAATTATGTTTTTAGTCTACTAATGAGTAGGTGGTGTTTACTTATAGAGTTACATTTGCCTGCTCACGTATAATCTTACCCTAACTCGTACAGCGAACTCTTTCGAGTGTAGGTGCTTATTATACACGACATATAATTATCGCTGCCGCCTTAATTAAGGTCGGACCAAGCCCCTGATAAACCGCGACGCTCACTTTCCCGATACATCCTTACGATATCTATATCAGATCTTCCAACATGCATGGTACTCCTTGTTCATACCCAACATACCGGGATTACCCTCAGATCGGCACGTCATTTTAGTTGACTCAGCCTCGACCATGTATGTATGTATGCTACCTACCCTCGAGGTTCTCTGATAAGAAAATACCTATCTATCTATCTATCACATATTGATGGCTTCGCCTCAAAAAATATATATTATATCGATACCATCGAAGAGGTTTCCTCCGGTCTCAGCCACCTTAGTCGGGGAGCTCAAGGGGGCGAAGCAGTTTATGTAGTGGCCATTATACACTACTACCATAACGTTCGAGGTCTTACAAGATCAATGAATTACGTACTATATTGCCAATCAAGGGCTTTGCGACTTCTTCGAGGCGAGTAAGATATATAGAATGACATCAAATGAAAAGTCTCTATCAAATCAATATCCTAGAATGAAATCGACTCAGCCTTAACATAAATGCTCAGACACACAGGTATAAACCGACAACACATCACACACACATATACATGAGAGACTCTGATTCTGTAATAACGTATGAGGCGTTAAGTCTAATCTCGTACGGAGTAGACACCGCCTATCTACATAAAAAGGCTACTTGCCTTGCCCGCTGCGCCTCGTTCTGGAAAACCCGGGAGCGGCTGCGGCTGCGGCTGCGGCGGCGGCCGAGGGACCCGGTGTATCTTGGTCCGCAGTCCCAATCCCGAAGGGCGAGGTGCTTGGCCGGTGCTTGATCACATTAGACTATCCTGAACCAGAGTTCCGGGGGGAAATTCGGGATCTGGCTGACAACATACAACCGTGCTTGTCCTTCTCTTGGAATATAGATGCCGTTGTAGGAGACAGAGAAAGGAAACTTTGATACATTGGCAGCGACCCTCCAAACGGGACTTGCATCACAACTTTGTCGTCTTTTCTTCTTTCGGTTTTGGCTCTTATTCCTTGCCGGGTTCACCTCCCACGTTCCCAAGGTCGTTGCTCCTGAAAGCCTCGTTTGCTCTCTGTCTCCTCTTTTACGCGGTGGGTATTACACCAGCCCATCGTACAGAGAGAGCGCCGAGACGATTGTCTCATCGCGTTTGCTGCCTTCTTTAAACTCATCCATGTCTAGACTACCGTTCTCGTCTTTATCCATCATGCGGAAGATTTTCCTAACGCGCTTTTCGGGGGTATCTTCGTCTTCGGGAAGCTTCACCATCGAACCGACCTAATTGAGACCACGCCGTTAGCACGAGTTACCCATTATTAATTCGGAAAATGAAGAATCCGTACCATTTTGTAGATCGCTTCAACGATCTTGAGCATCTCGTCATAGCTAATCTTGCCATCTCCGTCGATGTCATATAATTGGAAAGCCCAATCGAGCTTGTCTTCCATCTTTCCTCGACTCGTGACACTTAAAGCACAGATGAATTCTTTGAAATCAATCGAGCCCGACTTGTCCGCATCGAAGACGTTAAAAACATAATCAGCAAATGAAGATGGATCACCGAACGGAAAGAATTGCCGATAGATCTTCTGGAACTCTTCTTTCGTGAGCATGCCGGACGGACAGTCCTTTAGGAAGCCTAAGACACGATAAGTACAGATTCTCCTCGTGGGTTACAACAGCGCGCCGACGCGGGAGGTGACCAACCCTTATACCATTGCTGCAGTTCCTTCTTGTCGAAATGCGTGGATTTCTGGAGCTCGGCTAGTTGCTCTTGAGAGAGCTTGGATTGACTAGATAGCTTATATTAGTCAAACTATATGGCATCTCAATGGGGAACAATGGCGATGAAACTATCTCCGGCGTCTCCTGTATGAAAGGGAGGGGAATTCTCGCATATACGCGCAGCCGTACGTAATAGGGTTATAATACGAGATATTTGAAGAGTACTCACGATTTCCCCATATTCGATTTGTTAACCTTGCGGTAGCAACTATTCTATCAAGTATGATGTTTCTCGGTGTAGTTGGAAAGTTGACGTTGTTCGTGTGTTCGTGTATCGGGATCTCGCGAGGCCGAGGGTGAAGGGGGGTGTTGTTGATTATGCGACAAGTTCCAAAGCGAAAGCAAATGATGGCAAGGTGGGGTTTTGTCGCAACGGTGAAGATAATAATAAAGTCCGACTAGGTTAAGGAGTCCTCTTAAGTGTCGCAGCAGGGAGTTCTAATGCAGAGAGAAGAAAAAGTGCAAATATTGCAAATTGATGAAAGAAGTTTCGAGTACCAAGAAAATAAAGAGTAAAAAAAAAAAGTAGACTGCAGCAATAACGAAAGGTTGTTTGTGTTAGGTATTCTGTGCTCGGGTTGAGGCAACCTAGAGAGTACAGTACACTGATGTATGCGGTTTTGTATGTGATGTATGTAGGTAACTTAGTAGGAGGTACGGATTATGTGTGTAGGTACCTACCTACCTAAGATAGCCCGTAAGTGTATACCCTGTAGGGTACGTACAGGGTACGTGGAAGGTAGTGTGTACCCAAATAGGTGTTATGTAGTACACCTGCCTAGGCTCAGGTGAAAAAGACCGGGACGTATTCTGAACAATATTTGTACCGCCGCAATGATGCTTTGTAAGAGCTCTAGAAAATAATGTAATACGGTAGGCAGGCTACTTAAAAGGGTTGGCTTGACCAGTGATCGAGGCTGGACTAGGCTGGCTTCCGCTTTGGTGATAATAAGGCGGCCGAAAGAAACGGGGGTGGGATTGCGGTACGCAGATGAGATGCGAGCTTCGCATTTAGATTGAATCCCCTAACCCGTACCCGTATGCGTATGCGTATGCGTAATAGGTGCAATGGGGTGCAATATACATGCACGATAACTAGGTAATCTAATCCGTATCGTTTTACCTATTAGGTATCCATAGTGTACATGATACAGCCATACAGAAACTACAAGAGGGAAAGAAAAAAAAAAAAGAGGTGGGCCTTTTGAGAATCACTTACATGATCTCTCTAGGGGTCCGCCAACGATTTGCGCTGATCACCTAGGAACAACTGCGACGATGTAATGCGGGTTGAGGCTCTCTACCCTTGTTGTAACCCTGAATTGTATGTACCTATGACTGGATAACGCAATAAACTGTATAGTGAATGTAAGTATAGAGTCGGAAGGGAGAATATAATATAATAATATAATGGCTTCGGTAAGCCGAGCACAAACGTCAGACCATCTTCCTGGGTTGAGCTTTTAAGTTGGAAACTTGGAAGGATGCAGTTAATCACCTAGCTAAGGTAACACAGGTAACACAGGTATAACAGGTATAACAGGTATTTGTGCAAGGACATCACGAACTGAGTTCTGGCGGGGTAATTATTACATAGTAGATCATATGAATTGGGCGGAAAGTGAAGCTTGGTATCCACAATTTGCGGTTCGTCCCTACCAATTCCCAGTTCCAATACATTTAATATGTAAGATGCTAAAGTGGGCTTGACGTAATTGGTTCCGAGTACCTGCGTTGATAACCTCTCTCTTACTACTTATGTCTTCGACTTCCATCGAGTTACCTCATCAGGATCGTGAATTTCGGCTTTACTTAAAGCCTTCACCTACAAATACAGCCGAATATTAGAGACATACATTAGCTATGTAACAGACAGAACCTGCTATAACTCGACGCCACCTGAAGTCATCACATTTAGCAAATTCAATTTTCACGCTAATAAAGCTATACACGAGTTTATCGTACCCGTATATAAGCCACCCAGGTAACCCGAAAACCCTCGTGTCGATTATCATATATGAACGTTGATCATTCACTTTAATATGCCAAGTTACGGGCCATCCCGTTTATCCGCAAATTATCTAACTAGTAGGGTCTATGCTCTTAAATTCTATGAGAATGTGTAGTAGCACCGGTGGTGGCTTGGGACTTTTGATGATAGACTGATCAGTTTGGGTATCTTGTGCAAGTTATTATTAAATACGACCACTAGTAAAAAGACTTGGTTACGTTTGAATGAAGTATGTATATATTCCACAATGATATGTATCAAATAATTGAACGGAACCACGCCCAATTCACAGCTTGGCGGAGTATCTACAATGTCGGAACCAAACGCCAGCCCAATATTCCGTCCGTCGTCCATGCATCGTCCAAGCTCCACTATGCTGTAGCAGACGCTCATATCGCTTCTCATGAGGTATCTTTAGCGGACAAAAAGGGGGCACATATTTCGTAGCTTATTAAGTAGAACGCCAACTCTTGCGCCAACGCTCTGGAGTATCTTGAGAGATTTAAAAGATAGCCTTGAAAAATCATCCAACGACGGTCTTTTGGCTTAAGCTCTCGAGGAAACCGCCCAGGTCATCCTTCCGAACCTCGACGACGCAGTGCTCAAAGCTGTCGATTCGCACGCGGGCGTTTGTCTCGCTGACCACATCCTGGAAGGCGGTGCCGAATTTGTTCAGTCCGTAGCTACGTTCCTTATGTTCTTCAACTTCATCCTCTGAATCCGAGTCTGATCCGTCGCTGTCTTCGGATTCTGTTTCTTCTTCGTCGTCATCATCGTCAGCGGTTGCGGCCTTTGCGGCGCGTTTCTCTTCCCTAATCTTTTCCCTATTTCGTCGTTTCTGGTCCCGCTCTTTCATTTTAGCTTCCTTGGCGGCTTTTTTCTCTTTAGCTGCTTCCTTATCCAGGAACGCTAGATCAGGTCCACCACCACCGCCGGTGCCGACCACAACGTAGACGCCTCTTTTCTCGTTTAAGCTTGCTACAACGAGCGGCGTGCCGCGTCCACCGTGTGCCAGTTTCCCATTGGCATCCTTTTCCTGCTCAGCGAGGGCCTCGCCAACCCAGAGAGCAAGCTTTGTAAGCGCAGCAGGGTGTGTAAATAGAGGGACGTCTGGCCCGTCTTTGATAACACAGAGACGGAAGGCATGTAAATGTTTGATTTGTCTTTTGCCAATAAGCGCGGTTCCTGTCCGAAAGATAGCACGATGAAGTTCTTTTGCCGTAGGAAGGCCAGCTTTTAGAGCATCGATACTGGACATGATTAGTTTCTAGCCGTTATTTCACAAGCATGATTTACTTACTTTTCGAGAGCATCATACGCTTCCCAAAAGCGACTGACCCATTCCTGAGTTTCAGCCACTCCACTTTCATCCTCGAGATCCTGGATTTGACTTGCTCGGATGCGGCCATCCTCACTGGACACCATATTCTGTTTACCTACCTCAAGCAGAGCACCGATGATCACCCCGACATCCTGAGCGCTAAGCGTTGCTCGCCAGCCCCAGCTCCGGACAAACCCCCATCCGTCCTTGGCCCCTGCTCGATCCCTAGCATCTGTTTCCACCGCAGGTACCATATCATCAAGGTTATATAGAGATGCATACTTCAGCAACTTCGTGCGTAGCTCCTTTTTGAGCATCATATCCATGTGTGTATAGCTTTGCTTGCATTGGACTAGGCTCACACCCATTTTTGCAAGCAGTTTGTGCAAACGTTTGATGCCGCTTTCACTCCAAATGCGCAACCTTGAAAAAAGATAAGGCGAATGTAGCATACTATCATAGAGGCTCCAATGTCTAATAAGTAAGAATTTTGGTTCGGGAGATAGTCGGATACTCGTGTCCTCGGGGTTCCGGGCCGTAGTAGGGATAATTCCGGCGCCGTCTGACGCCGGGAGTCTTCCCATTTCCGGTGGATTAAGTCGCCTCACTTCGTCCCGTAGGAGTTGCCGTATTCGGGCACCACGGACGCCCATCCAGCCATTGGACGGTCTAGAATCTGAACCACGGACCATGACAGCCAGGCCGGCAGAGGAGCGGCCATACAATTCCATGGATGTGACACCAACAATCGTTAGCCAAAGCAAGTCATTGTCTTCCCGACCCAACTCCGAAGCTAGAGAGTAAATCATCGCGCTAATAGGCTCAGAGTAAGCAGATCCCATTCTGTAGTACTTCCGAAGGATGGCTTCATTTTCATTTCGCATTCGCACTAATCGCCTCCGAAGGGAACGGGCTGATGGGCCTTTAGGGGGTTGAGCTGCGGACGGCGGGTTTTCCAAATCATCTGATCTAATCAACTCGGAATCCCTTATGGAAATCAGTCCGCGTTGAGCCGGGCGTTGCGGGGAGTCTGGAATTGGTGTAGACTGAGAAAATGTTAGTGGGAGTTTATAGTTTTGATTGGAGAGTATCCTACCGAATTACTCCTTCTCCTTTGACGGGGCCGATCGTCTTCCTCCCCGCTGCTCTCATCATCCCTGTCCGACCAAGATTTCCTCTTCTTGCCAGAACGGGGCAAGTGCTCCTCCACCTCGCCTTCACTTTCAGAATCACTCTCTCCGTACGGTTCGCCATTATCTTCTATATCGGGCATGTCAATTAGTGCCAGATACGCGTCTCGTTCGGCATTGAGTCCCTCTTCGATGTCACCGTCGTCAAATACAATGATACCACCCTTTCCGGGTTTATACGAGTTTCCCACTCGACCTGAAGTTACACCACTGGGGGCACGGGCTTGGTAACTCGTGACGGCACCGGAGGTGGGCTCAAGTGGATATCCGCCGAAAACGTTGCCAAGGTTCCACGGCCGATGAGAGTCTATGACCCAGACTTCAACACCGCTAAAACTCGACTCTTCGCCTTCAACCTCGAGGCCCAGAATAGTTCCCATATCGACCATACCACCTACACCGAGACACACGACAACTCCTCCACTCCCTCCACGAGTCTCCATCATGGGACTTACAAGGTCCTGTCCGACGCGTTCGAGGTCCCCATATCCGGAAACGGGTTGGATCTTATGTGGTATATAGTCATGTTTAAGAAGCCGTGTTAAAATGCGACAGGCACAGAGAGCGTCGGGTTCAAGGGCGACTAAAATGAGGACTGGAGGCGATAAGGGATGCCGGGTGTTCTGGAGATGGGTATAGAGTTTCGATATGAGATCGCGTGGCAGATACATAGTTTGGAAGTATCTGAACGCGTCTTCGAATATGCTACGTCGGATTCATAGGACCGGTAACAATGTATAGCCGTAACGAGCTCTAGCCTAGGTTCGCGGGTTTGCGGGTTCGAGGAGGGTAAATCGAGCTTAGTACACGCCAATTGCTTGACAGTTGATAGGTAAGATATTAGGAATTGAACCTGTGGATATATTCCATAAATGATTAACAGAAGACTTTAGGTATGAATGTTATCATATGGTGACGGTGACGTTTTGAGGAGCGGCAAGTAGAATTGATTTAATTTTAGTGTGGAGGTATAAGTGTTGATTACCGGGACGCGGTTTAAAGTGGGCAAGACGCGATTTGGTACTTCGCGGCGTGTTGGCGTAAAGCACCTTGCAGATGCGCACTGTGCATTGCGCGCGGGACGGGTTCCACTACTACATGTGAGTAAGTTCAACCGGGTCAGGTACCTGCTAGATCAGGGCTTTTTTTTCAGCCACATTACCCCTGTAGGTACACAACCTGGAAAGATCTGATTTCCTATTTAAACATAGTTTAATAAATTTAAATAAAATTTAAATAAAATAAATTTAATTGAATTAATTGAAAAAAAAAAGGATATTAACATATGTTATGTTTTTTTATATTAATAATTATTAAAAACTTTAAAATATATAATATTAAAAAATATTTATTATATTATTTAACGTTTTTAAAATTCCGTTTAATTGGTAATAATATATTAATATACATGGGTTATCATTAATTAAAAATATAGTTAAACGTTAATAGTTTCGTATTTAAAAATAAGTTAATTTAATTATATTTTAACGTATTATTTTAATTTTTAATTTAAAACGGTAAAACGTTTCGATTAACGCATATTAAGTTAAGCTTTTTCTTTATTATTTTATTAATATAATTTTTATAAAACTTATTTTTTTATATATTAATTTTAATTTAAAATTTTTAAAATTTAAAATTTAAATTTATTATTAATTAATTAAAAATCAATTTATAATTAATTTTTAATTAATTAATAATTAATTAAAATATCTTAAATATTTTAAAAATAAAAAATAATGGTATGGTAATTGATTTTTAATTAATTTTTAATCGATTAAATAAAATGAGTAAAAATTTAATGGTTGACACGCGCTGTAATTATAGCGTATTTAGTGAGTAGTACGCCTTGTAACTTAGTGCATCTTCAGCGCTTTAAAGCCTTAAAGCTTACTTTACTGTGGAGACCTTACTTGAGTCTTGGCTACTCAAATGTCTGCCTAATCGGGTTAGAGGTTGGGGTGATGCGCAAGGATATAGTTGGGTTGACCTGTATACTCGCCTGGTACCTGTAATTACAATTGAATTATCTTGAACCATTCCATCACCTTGCTCTATCTGTGTAAGAATGGCCCCACGCTACCCCTCGACGCAACTCTTCGAGCTCTGTGTCGAAGCAACATCTACGATACAAAGCGAATGCAGTTCGATACTATCCGACGTAGGTCCATCCGAAGATTCTTCTTCAACAATATTAGCAGGATGTGGTCTCGCTTTGGTTGATCTTCTATCACGACACGCGAATCAGATCGGTATTTACTACCAGCGATTTGATGCTGCAGAAAGACGCACAGCTCCAAATCTCCCGGAAGAGGAACGGTTATCGTTGGAGCGATTATCTGATATTATATCAATATCACACTCCAAATTCTATGCATTCCCTTTCAAAGACGTTCCAATTTGCTGGCGACAACTTTACACTGATGCTAGCATCCTGGAATTCTGTCTGATCCTCCTCTGGACCCCTTGTGTCTACGATCATGCTGCAGAGGGTAGTAGGGCTTCTCATGAGCAGACAAATAGGGCAGCCGGTCAGATTACCCAACTCGTCAAACTTCTCGATTTTACTTTAATTCTCGCTGGAGCTGCTGGTGAGCAGAGAGGCAGGAAATGGATCGATAAAGCTTTTCAATTACTCCAAGCGGTCTGGAATGAACTAGGCATCGACACAGGTGTGCCAAAGGAAATCAATACTATATTTTCGACGATTGAACCATTTACACCACCTGTGAAACACCCCATCCAACGTGTCGACTCCCCTTCCATTGAGGCGTTCCAGGAGTATATGAATAATCCTACAGATTCGAAATCAAGGCCAGAACCACTTGTTATACGTGGTGCCATTGATCACTGGCCAGCTTTGACTAAAAACCCCTGGAATAAGCCATCGTATCTTCTCTCACAAACCTTTTGGGGTCGTAGGATTATACCTGTTGAAACCGGCCGTAGTTATGTTGACGAAGGCTGGGGCCAGAAACTTATCGCGTTCGGTAAGTTCTTACGCGAGTATATCGACCCCGCCCTCCCTGCTATCCAGGACAGCTCCATTAATGACACTACTTCCACTTCTTCACAAACGAAACCAACTACATACCTAGCCCAGCACCCATTACTCACCCAAATTCCTGTTTTACGAAATGATATTCTCATTCCGGACTATTGCTATACGACACCACCTCCGCACCCAACAGATTCCAGCATCGATCAACCAGAACTCGATGAGCCGCTCCTTAATGCCTGGTTTGGGCCACCAGGTACTATCACGCCATTACACACCGATCCATATCATAATATTTTAGCACAGGTGGTAGGGCGTAAGTATGTACGGCTATATTCACCGTTTGTTACCAAACGTATGCAAGCACGAGGGAAAGAAAATGGTGTCGAGATGGGAAATACTAGTTTAGTGGACGTTGGTGTCGTCGAGGGGTGGGATGCAATACCTGATGATGAGGAACACCAATTCAGCGAGCAGGATCTCGCGGATTTTAAAGAGGTGCCATTTTTGGATTGTATCCTCGAGCCTGGCGAGGCCCTCTATATTCCAATTGGGTGGTGGCATTATGTTCGTGGGTTGAGTGTGAGCTTTAGTGTGAGTTTTTGGTGGAATTGATGTGAGACGAAGCTCCTAGCAGCTACTATTCCAGTATGTTAAACTTCCTTACGCTATTTATGAACAAGATATACATACATCTAACTACCAGATCCCTTCTTAAGTTTTGAGCCATCTATAGTGTTGATGTATACGAATTTATATATCCAACTTAGTGACGTAAAAAAATTGCTTAGTCATGGATTTCTATATGATTAGGCCATATTATTCATTTACTGAAACATCTGAATAATTATATGGGAACTTTACCGCCGAATATCAGGCATCTAAATAACTTCCAGGTGGTGAAAAGTCGCTGCCTACCTAGTATAGCAGTGAAAAAGACGGATATTTCACCCAGAGTCCAACTATTTGAAATTTTATAACACGATTTTGTCATTGTTTTCGCACCACCAATATTGGTTCATTTCCTCAGTAAGCTTCCACGTATTGAGAAAAGAGTTGGAAGCTCTTATTTTTAAACCCCTGGTACTATAACAATTCGATGAAGCACTCATAATAGTGCGATTATAATCCCATCCTGATAATGGACGCTCCTGAGAAAGATCAGGATGTCGTCATCCAGAAATATTCGCTAGACCTAATCGCTGATTTTGATCGCTCTCTAATACCGTTCCTAAAGAAGCCCAATGGCCAACTTCGGAGGCGCGTGCGTATGAGAGAAACTTCGAGGTTGATGTCTCTTGTGAGTATATATATCCATATTTACAAGGACAAGACAAAAGCTAATATGTGATATCAAGGTTCTAGAACCATTTCAAGAGCTACCACAACTGCTTGATCCGTATCTGCCCAAGTGGTTGCCGACGTTAGCGGAGGCATACTTGGGGTGTTTACAGGACCATCGTAAACATAGATCGCTTTCTATGCGCTCTCAGCTTCTGCTTCCGCTCTCTGACGCAATTTGCAAACTTCTATATACGTTCTGTAAGATCCGTGGCGAGAAAGTCATCGTTAGGTTCTTCAATGTAGAGACAAGATACCTGGAGCTCCTCCTGCTTGCGATCGAAGAATCAGAGCGCATTACCGATTCAACTACTTCGTGGACTTGGCACGAAAGGTATATCGTCCTGCTGTGGTTATCCCAATTATTCTTCGCTCCCTTTGATCTCTCAACTATATCGTCTGGCGACGCTGACGATCTCGATCGGTCAACCGTTCCTGGATTTGAGTGGCCATCCCAAGTCCCCGGTATCGCTTTAAGGGTTATCCCTCTAGCGGTCAAGTATATTGCATCTCCTGGAAAGGAGAGGGATGGAGCAAAAGCTCTGCTAGTTCGTGTCGCTATGCGGAAGGATATGCAGGAGCTAGGAATCCTCAACGCTCTGGTAAAATGGGCTCTATCGACCTTGAAGCCATCAGGGGATGCACCGGCTGAGTCCCCATATTATTATATCGGCACTATATCATTCTTAGCCGGAGTCCTTGGTGCTGCAGCAGATACATCTATCATGGATCCATATATTTCTGCTATTTTCAGTACCACGCAAGCTATCGCCGCTGAGAAAACCCCGTTTATGATGTTATTAACGGCTCCGCGCTGGCTCGGAAACTGCTTATTAAAGTCACGCGCTCGGCGGCCACTCTGGTCTTACGAAAGTCACAGCAAGTCGATGCTGATACTGAACTAGTGGAGGCTTCTATCGGATATCTGCTTGAGAGACTCGCTGATAATGATACGCCGGTACGATTTGCTGCTAGCAAAGCACTGAGTATCGTCACACTCAAACTCGAGGCCGACATGGCCTCACAGGTCATTGAAGCCGTCTTAGAATCACTCAATCGAAACGTGCTCTGGGTTAAGAACAAGACAAACCCATCTGCTCTTCCTACGCGGGACATTACAGCCGTCGATCCACTTGAGTGGCATGGGTTGATGCTCACTCTTTCACACCTTCTATATCGAAGGTCACCACCTCCTGAAAACCTATCCGACATTATTCACGCCCTATTGATGGGGCTTTCTTTTGAGAAGCGAAGTCCATCAGGGGGCTCTATTGGCACTAACGTTAGAGATGCAGCTTGTTTTGGTATCTGGGCACTGGCCCGTCGTTACAAGACTTCTGAACTGCTTTTAGTACAGACAAAGTCCGTGTTAGTTGCCAGGGGACACGACCCTGCTGCGTCAATACTACAAGTAATCGCTACTGAGTTGGTGGTGACGGCCTCACTTGACCCTGCTGGGAACATTAGGCGCGGTGCATCTGCTGCCCTTCAAGAGCTAATCGGTCGTCATCCTGATATTGTGGAGAAGGGTATTTCTGTAGTACAGACGGTTGATTACCATGCCGTCGCTCTCCGTTCCAGAGCGATCCATGAAGTCGCCCTTCAAGCAACTAGGCTGTCACCGCATTATGGTCGTGCGCTTTTAGAAGCGACACTTGGGTGGCGAGGAATTGGGGATATGGACGCAGGAGCCCGGAGAGTTGCAGCCACTTCCTTTGGTGCCCTAACAGCTGAACTAGTTAGCATCGGAGCTTCTGACCCCTTGGGCCATTTCAAAGACTCTGTTAATCTGCTTCTATCGCGACTCGAAGCTCTTCAAGGAAGACAAGTAGAAGAACGGCATGGGCTTTTATTGAGTCTGGCAGCCGTCTTTGACCTCCTTCCACAACTGCTCGCAGATGAAAACCCCGAATCCCTCCTGAAAGTACCAACGACTGAAATTTGCGCCGCTTTAAAGAAGGTTCTACAAGATTTCAAAAATACCAAGTATAGAAAACCAGAGCTTATTGCAGAAGCTGCCGGCCAACTAGTGGTCTCATCGACTCCGGTCCTCCTACTAAGCGTTACGCAGGACGGTTTCCGAGACCTTCGAAAAACAAATTTGCAGTCTGGCCTTACCATTGTGGAGGAAGATAATTCCGCGTCTCTAAGTTCTATTGCAGGATTATTGGATACGGCACAGAATGATCGTCCGGAATATGTTGTTGAGCTTTTAGAAACCTTACAAGATATTCTAGATAACTGGCTCGACAGAAATGAAGGTGAAGTAGTCAAAACTTCATCTAAAGCTGCTCTGGTTCTGCTTCTTTTCGCTACCCGGGAACGCCGTGCTCAGATTATTGAGGAATGGTCTAATAAAGTACGCCATCCGCAGGCACCGCGTACTAAGCATGGAGATGGCTTTTTCCATGCTCTTACCTGCGCGTATCAACTTCAGCAGAACCGGCACGATGTTTTAGAAGGTGTCCTAGCAAGTAAGGTGCTTGTAGAAAGATGGAAGAAAGATAATGATATTGAGAACCATGTCGCGATTTTGCAAAGCCTAGTTGGCAGAGCTATACTTCGAGACAGACCATTGGACTTCCTTACGGTCATCTCGGAAGGGTTGGATGACTACACAACGAACGCACGCGGCGACATTGGCTCTCATGTTCGCATGGAAGCTATCAAGGCAACGAAGACTTTGTGGGACTCGAAGAGGGACAGTGAAGAGGTCATATCAACACTCTTCCCACGTATACTTCGGATAGCAGCCGAAAAGTTGGATCGAGTTCGTGTAGAAGCACAATCAGCATTAGCCCTCCTTTTACACCCAACGTTTGTAAACCCACCCATTTCAAGTCGATATATATTACTAACCAACACAAAGGCACGCACAGATATTCAGTAACCTATCGTTCTCCTCGAAAGACTACTTTAGTTTTCTGCTTCGCCTCTGTGATAAGGGACAATTGGATCAAACCGTGGCTAAACATTGGACACTCAGCACAGAGGACTGCATATCTATACTGCTAGCTGGCCTAGTAACTTCAGCCGATACAGGCAACGAAGACTTGGTCATAGTCAGTAGAGCCGCACTCGCCGACTTCTGCAGCGGATCACCAGAAAATCTGAAGCAGATATGCACCGCTCTCCTCCGCAATCTAAAGCAGTACCACGGCCAAGACCGGGTCATCATCCCCACGCTGGAAGTCGTAGCGTACCTGTTTCACGTCGGCGCCCTGCAGCAATGTCTCGAGATCAATCTGCGGCAGCTCTGCATCCTCGTGCAGAAGGCGGCGTACAAGACCGGGAACGTGCGCAAGCTCGAGGCCTGCATCAAGGTCTACGGCGCTATCGCGGGCGTAGACGCGGCTGACGACGTACCCGGTATGTCATCGGAGCTGGCGACGAAAAGACGCGAGGGCGTGCTCGAGGCGAGGAAGAGGCTTGCTGCGCTACTCGCTCACCCTTGGCCTAGAGTAAGGTGCTTGGTCGTCGATGAGCTTTGGGTCTTGATGGATGATAATGACGGAGACGCGAAACGTGCAAAGCTCCTCTCTGTAGATTGGGGCAAAGTCGAGAAGTCTTACGTGAAGAATATAGTGGGAGAGATTGGACTTGAGTAATAGCTACATCAAGAGCTGGCTGCTTACTTACAGGCGATATTTCTATGTAACTGTATCGTAAGTCCTTGTCTTCAGCTACGGGCAACTCCTCCTAGGCCTAGATACTTTACTACTACATTGAACCATGTGACTTAAAAGGGGATCAATATGCGACTGGATGTGTAACGGCCAACCCAAGAAGTTGCACAAGTGGGAATGTGCCATGAAAAGGCGGCAGAAATTGAATGTAAATAAGGATCACCACGTCGATATAAAAATAAACCATTCACATGTTTTCAAGTACTTGAGCTCCCCGGTGGAAGTAATTGAGGAAATACGACCAAACATCGGAAAACACATTCATGCCGATATCCGAAGGGAAAAAAGGCCGAAAAGAGATCAAGGTTTCATCGGTGTATTCGTATGTCTCCCAAATGGGAACAACAGCGCCCATCATTTTGGGCAGTTCGGGACACTACCTAATGCATTTTAACACGGGCGGTCTGAAGGGTCTCTCGTGACGTGGGATTTGTCTCAAGTGGCCATCTGCACTCGTCGGATTGGGTAACTTTAGATATATGAGCTGGGACCATGTGAGGGACTGCAAGAGTACCTAAGGTATATAGGTAATATAAGTGGACGTTGCGTGGGAGGTTTCAGGTATTTTCGTCAGCAAAGGACGATTTCCTAACGAGGCAGCTCGTTGGGAATAAAAGTTGTTGTCCGTTGATTGTGTGACAGCGCAGCACTTTGCCGCATACGCCTAAAATGCTGTTATATCTATATCCGTACTTGGTGATGTTCATACCAAGACGTCGTGTTAATGAAGCTCGACATAGGCTGAAAAGAGAAAATAGAAAAGAGAAAATAGGTACGGAGCTAGGATTTGTTGTCTGAGATAAGTTTGGAGATAATTATAACTAACTAAACGAAATATCAAACCGAACACCTTTGGGTAGGATGCTCCACGCGTCTGGTCTGGGTTCTTTACGTACGCAAACAATATGCAGTTAACCATCATGATATGCGCATGGATTCTCATGTACTCACCTCAACTCCAAGTATCTCGACGTACCAGCAAACGGATTACCGGATATGTATATGATAGGCGCTTTCTATTTGTCTTATCGTCAACGATAAGAAGCTATCCTCTTAGAATCGAGCCCGCCTCTATGGTACTTGGTCGTACGTATCGCAGGAATCAGTCTGCAGGCGCAAGACATACAGACGCATAATCTGACAAGAGAGACATAACAATCGAGACAAGCCTTAACTAATACGATATTAGCCTCATCCTATTCAACATCCTATTCAATATCCTATTCAACATGTCTTGGCTCGAAAAGTTGGACCGGGCCGAAGAGCTCTTATCGATGCAACGCCGAATAGCAACCAGGTCTATCATACAAAATGTCCCTGCGCGGCTCTGGCCATATTTATTAGTACTAAGATGTCTTTGTTAGGTAGTCAGTAGATGACATAAGATAGGTCAGATTCATGTACGTATTAGGTATCCTGGGAAACCCGGACCCTTACGTATGTAGGTATGTACTCTCGTTTAAGACGGGATAAGTCAAGAACCATGCCATTTTACCGTGATTTGACCCTACGAGCCGTCGCCGCTATAAGCCGAGAGAGAGAGAGAGAGAGAGAGAGAGAGAGAGAGAGAAAAGTAAAACGGCTGGGAAGATCCGGTGAAGGCTAACTGAGAAAGACAAGGACTCACGTGCTCATAGACTTTTCGGCGGCCCGCGGAAGTCTGCCTTGATTCGAATTCGGTGAACTTGGAGATGCCAAAAGGTAAAGCTAGACTAAAGTAGGAATAGCCCGGTTGAAACATGTGGTGGACGTCGAACTGAGAACAGTAATAATTGTTAGTAATAACCGTGGAGTAAAAGCAAGGGATCCGCTATACAAAGTAGTCCAACGTAGCCACTTGGCCAGAGCTTTCGAGATAACCCCCTGTCGAATTGCCCCTCCAGTCCCCACTAAAGGAACCCTTGTCTTAAGATGCGCGCATCGATCTGCAGGCTTTCCCCCGGTCCAGGCCAGCTTTTCCTGCAATGCTGCAATGGGAAGCTCTCAAAAAGATATCGTCGAACAAGTAAGACCCTGCCATTCATGGTTTATCTTTGGTCACGCCTCCGACGTTGTTTGTTAGTTGTCAATAGGAATATACCTAATTGCATGGTATGTCTAGTAGGGCTTGTCTTTACACGTATCTTGACCTTTTTTGAAATCTGAAATTCGCTTGAACGGTTATAAAGTACTCTTCCAGGAAGCTGTGATGATGTTCTCGAGTGGCGTCTTGTACGAGTAATGCGGTAAAACTTTTATATCGGCGTATTAAATGACGAGATCGCCGATAAGTTTTTCGTTATCAATCACCTTACCACCCACCTCTCGTATGTAATAAGTCGCTCCAAACGGTCGGGTGCTGGTTGGAGACGTGCTGTTGTAATTAATACGCCTATTAATACTCCTCTAGCAATGAATAGGGGGCGCAAGGATAAACGTGGGAAAAGGTTAGTACACATCTCAGACAGCGTTTATACACGCAGTCGAGTGAAGGCCTAGACTCTGGACTAAACTATACAGTATATGTGTAGTTCAGCCTTCGCCTCAGTTCGACTTACTCGCGACAACCTGTCAGCAGTACTTTTGTGCATACTGGATGATTACTCGTGAGTCTCGAGTCTGTCATAGATATCCTTATATTTAAGGGAGCTAATTGTTCCCATTGGCAGGAAGCCAAGCACCGGGCCAACCTTACCTGTATAGTAGGTGTTCCGAAAGGCTAAGGATGTCACAATACGAAAGACCTTATGAAATCCTTCCTCCGTGTGATAGACATTAAGCAATTACATTTCATATAGCTATACGGTGACCATTGCAGACGAAGTTATTGGTGAAAGCGTCCCAAACACTAATAGTAAGTGCTTCTTAACCCTAAGTTACCTAAGTCTTTTACAGTTGCGGGTTTACTAGGTTATAGATAATTGATAGCTTCACATGCATTGTCCTTCGGACCGCCGCTAAAAACCGAGCTACACTAGCTCGAGATCATCTTAATAAAACGTGTAACGTTGATCAGTTACACAACATTACCTGAGGTACATAAGTTTGTATTAGTTTGGATACCTAAGGCATGTACTGTATCTGTAAATTAATCTGAAATAAATGGAAATAATAGCATAGTGGAGAATATTAAGGTTTTGTACAAACTCCACGCGACACGTTGAAGAAGTCCCTAGGTATACACTTAGTACATACATATGCTAGTAAGAAATTGGGTTATTTGCCATGATCTGCGGGGCCCGCTGACAATAATGTACTTTAACTAGTAGATGTCAAAAGTCACGGTATAAGCGTTATTTGAGGCGTTATAGCAAGATCAGACGATTATTCCTTCGAGCGTTGCTCCGCCAATTTCAGGATGGGCACGAGAATATATAAATCCCGGGATAGTGGCTCCCATACAGACATTTGACTTATCTACGTAAGCACAGACTCGGCCCATGTCCTCGGGTCCGATAGGTGTTCAAAGTCCTATCATCCGATACCTATACTACTATGCACCTATACTACCTACTATGGCTCACTTACCGCATAAGTAGAGGTAGACAAGCTTAACCCAATGCTCGTGTGAACCAATTGTCGCACGTCTCTGACTAGAGACCTCGCTTAACAAATTCGTACCAAGCCAATCACGCTAATTTGGAGATCGTATTTGTGACGGAGGCGGCGCTAGGAAAAGCGTGGGGACGGCATACGGATGTACGTTACATGGTGGTAGGCCCCGCGCCCTGCTCGCATTGCACATGGGTATAAGAGCATATCTGCTTGATCGTTGATACCGCTAGACCAGCCTCTTTACTTTATACACGGAGGTACCTACATGTACTAACTAGAATAAGGCCTAGCAAAGCAAACTCCGTAACGGGTAACGACGTTGAGTTGAGCGCTTCGTGATGGGGAGGGATGGGAGGGATTAGCGCTGTAAGATTGAAAAGGGCACCGGCGGACTTTTGAGCCCATTGGTATTAGTGCGCTAATAGGAAAACGGCACCTCGACATATTTGTTTGATATCTCCCACGCTATCGACTCTATTGATCGACCCTATTAATCGACACGGACACGGAAATGGTGTGCTCGCACAACATATGTACGTGCACACAGTACCTACGTTAGACGTTGTATTTCGTCGCACACATTTTGCCTGGCCGAGGTCATCATGCATATCTCCGAAGTATGAAGTATTAAATAATAGGTAGTTAAGTCATATATGGAAGTACGGAAAATCATAGCCACAAATCTCGGCTTTGAACAGATCCCCATCTAATGAGGGATCCCCCCCAGTTAAGGTTGAAGTAACACACAAGCGTACACAAGGCACATAGCCCCTTGTAACTCGAGCAATCCTACCTACAGTAGTGTTATCTTTCTAAGGACATGGACGCTGAGCCGTGGTGGCGGATTAGAGTAACCATACGTTACCTATGTACTTAGCATATACAGTTAATAAGTATATTAGTATATTGGCAGAATAAGTATCTCAGGTACAGGTAATAAAGTACTTTGCGCTTACCTATACTTATCTGCATACTCTAACTCTATATCCCTGCTAGATACATACTGTACATGTGGGATAATGAGCTAGTAACTCTAAGTATACGCGATGTAAGTGATAACGTCTAGCTCTCCACCTACCGTCCTTTAGTCCCTTCTTCCCACATCCATGTCACCATAAACTACAACTTCTCTAGTCTCCCCCATAGGCACGTTTTCTCTCATCTTCTGTCTATCAATATCGAACGCGACATTTACTTACAATGCGCAATCCGAGGCCTTCGATGCCATATAACTTATACTTTCACTACCAGCATCGTTCTAATTGCGTATTATTCCATGTATCATCCAGTAGACTTCATGCGAGTGTCGTCGGTAGAGGATCTCAGTCCACTTATTCATCGTCATAAGTGGGATACCATACTCTGGATTCCTCTAAGCCGATTTTTCGTAAATTGGATATCCCCTCGAAATACAACAAACAATTCTCACACAGCACCTTTCATCTGGATTTTAACGAGGAGGAGAAGGAAAGACTTCAAGCTATTGCAGCGGTTCGACGAACTCATGTTCCGGCGGGCAGTTTAACCCCCCGTTTCAACCGTGAACACCGTTGCGATTTCATTGCAAGCGGTGTACTCTGAAGACAACGTATCTATTCCCGCTCGTCCCCTCTGCGGAGGTTGACGAGCGTGGTCAAGTCCCGGCAGAGACAAAATGCCCTTATATTCCTCGCCGCCGCCGTTCCGTACTCCCGACCAGGACAAGCCAACACTTCTGGTTTGTTGGTGGATTACCCTATTTTGCACCGTTATAATTCTATTGCGCATTGCCGGTCGTTTCATTCGATCCGAGAAGCTGTTTAGGGAGGATAAGACGGTTGCGTTTGCTATTATTCCGCTCTACTTGCGCATGGGATGTGTTCACATCATCCTACTCTACGGAACTAACAATGCACATTTCACCGAGTTGACACACGAAGAAATTCATAAGAGGTCGATAGCTAGTGGCTTGGTGCTTGCTAGCCGGATCTTCTATGCGGCAACGTATGTGCTTTGCTCCTTATAACCGAGTTCTCCTTGGTCTGTTCCGACTAGTGGGACGTTTTCCCGTCAGATTTATATGCTAACTTGACCAACTAAAGGCTCTGGATCCTTAAATCCGCCATTCTTGAATTTTTCAAGCGCTTAACGAGTATTACGTGGAACCGCTCGCACGAAATCACTCTAATCTTTATACGGGCTACCCTGGCCGCGACCTTCGTGGCCGTTCTAATAGCCGATTTGACGGAATGCCACCCATTCATTCATTATTGGCAGGTTATGCCGGATCCAGGGGGCCAATGTCGCCAAGGATTCGCCCAGCTGATCACAATGGCGACTTGCAACATCTTAACCGACCTTCTCCTTGTTTTCTATCCGATTCCTATAATCCTCACCAGTCACATGGGTACCAAGAAGAAAGTCCAACTAACATTATTGTTTTCCGTAAGTCTGAGTGTTGTAGCGATGACGGGGTATCGCATTCCTCGTATAGTTCGCGCACATGGCAACCAGCAGCTACGCTCTCTACTTGCTTCTGTCGAACTCCTTTTTGCTACGGCAGCGGCCAATACCCTAGTCCTTGGATCATTTGTCAGGGATCGTGGCGTGAAGAAAACCAGATATAGGCATAACTCCACGACTGCTGAATCTGTCGACTATTCAATCGACCGCAGGCCCACGTATCAAAGAAATTGGGGTAGTGATGAAGATTTGGTGAGAGGGTTGGGACTTGGTGCAGACCGCGAGCTTCAGGATGCTGTAAGACAGCAAAATCACGGCGAAAAGCCAGCCAGGCCTCTCTTAGCTGTGGACACTTGGCAGTTTCCTCAGCGTCGTCAAAGCAATGCTACACATGATCTCTCAGACCGAGACCAAATTACTCCATCTCGAAGTAACTCTGCTATAACCCCTCGCAGAGTTTCTTTCTTCGACGTTGGCGGACTACTTGATGGCGAGCCGTCTCAAAGCGTACGAGACAGTTTTAACTCTAGCCTCGAGTCACCATCTTCTCTCTCCCACAGCTCACCCTCGCCTACCAAGCAAGCGACTAGCAATGGCTTCCGCCGCGGCTCTCAAGTAGTACTACAGGACTTGGGTGGTCTTCTTAACCCGCTCAACCCCAGACAGTCCAGATCGAGCTCTAATAATGGAACCGAACTGGAATCAATACCTCAGCACCCTCAAGAAGCATCACACGACTCTTCCAAAAGCCGCAGCAGTTCAAACGACACAGAAACGGACATGGACAAGAAAGACTCGGGTGTTGGCAGTTCCCGTAAGACGTCACTGCAGTGATTGTTGGCATTCGGGACGGGGCTTAAAAGTTCCCCTAGGTTATAAGGGCTACGCTTTAAGGAGAGATTAAGCAAGCTGCCCTCTGCGTTATATCCTTTAGCAGCTTTAAACGAGCAGCGGAGAGTCTAATCGGCCAACATCTAGGGGTCCTCAGAGTCTGATAACTTACTCTGGAGAAAGGAAGTCGATCCATGCCAACCACCATGGATTACACATCACCTTCTATGTCACGACATGACTATAACTTAAACCTATGGTGCTAATTTAACAGCTACCCATTAGACAAATTCATCTATCTTATATCTTGCATCTTAAGGGGTTGGCAGGTTTCCTACCTCATCAGAAGGTCTGGTGGGCTCCAGGATGCGGGTCGAGATATCGTTCTGCACGACCGCGGGCGGCTTATGAAACTTACGAAATAACATGACTTTACTTACCTACTAAACATTGTATTACGATATTACGACGTCGATGCCAAAGATCTTCCATACGTTGTACAAATACATCTATACTACATACGAAGATTTTGGACAGCACAAGATCGAATACATAATTAATCACACATTTTCTATAAAAGCGGCCGAATTGGTCCCGAAGACAGGATTACATGGCGTTTTTGGATTAGGAGGGGGTTGTACTCTGATGGTATGAAGATGGGCATACGGGGCTACGGGTGCCCCTTTGGAGTTTGGACGGGTGGATGGAGGACACCAAAAAGGGCACCTAGCAGCATGTTCTAAGGAGTGTGGAATTAGGGATAGAACACACGGAGCCGTGTTCTTACCGCCCTTTTCTATTTCATATCATATACCCCAAGCGCATAGCGCTTATTTTCTCTTAAGGTATTAAAACTTAGATATAAGATATGTAGATACTAGGTTATATACATCTCATCTGGTTTATACTTAAGTCTGAGAGAGCTACAAGTTCATATGAAGCATAGAGTATACTAAATTGCAATAGTCAAAGACACTGTCCCTTAAATCATTGTCCCTACAAAAGTCAGATATAACACGTTCTACTTTCAAGTTGCCTAGCAGAGACAGAGGCTAATACTCTCTCTTAAGTTACCTCAGCCTCTTTGAACATTGATTTTTTATTGACTACTATTACTTGGACCCTGCCGGACATGCTACTATGTATTCCATTTTTCTCCGTCCCAGTCTTTAGGACGAAGAATTATACTCGGCCAAATATGTCAGGTGCTTTGATTATGTTGAAAACCCCGTAGCAGCGGGGAGGAATAATACTTTACAAGAAGGGCACTGTAGCGTCCATAGAAGAACTATATTACTGGAAGGAGTATGCTGTCTTCATACTTTCTCCCGAGAACGACACAGAGCAGCAAAAAGGTTATAGAGCATAGAGATATAGTCGCAATTTCGGGAGGACTATTGGAGCAAGTTTGACAGGTATTCGTGATTACTAGACTAGGTACAATTTTTCCTTTTTCTCGCGTAGCAGCTCTATGTCCAAATTGCAATAAGAGCAAAGCCTTCTCTCGTCTCCTCGATTAGTAGAAGAAAAAAATCAACCTCTGAGTAAAGCTGCGGGGGATAGATGGTTTTGGAAAGAACCCTCCCCGAGCTGCAGACCAAATAACGCCGCCCTCTGCCAAATCAAGTCATGCTCGTAGACGCCGGTATTTTGCAAAGCTTTCTTTTTTTCTCTCCCTGTCTCCTAGAGATAGGATAACCTATAAGTGGTGTTTAGGTTCGCGGGGTTTATACGCACAGCCTGTAACTGGCGTAGCGGCCAGCCGTCTCGCTGGTACGGATGATCTTGACGACCTGGCCGCGCTTCATGCCGAAGTACTTGGCGACGGGGTCCTTCTGCAGGATACGCGGGAGCTGTGTCTCCTTGAGGCGGTAGCGCTTGAGCAGGGCGACCTTCTCCTCCCGGCTAAGGAGGACGTGGCGGGGCACGAGCTCGTGGTGCGTGATGTTGATGAGCAGGTCCTCCTCGAGGAACCACTCGATGGAGGTCCACTGGGCGAACTTGGCGATCTCCTTCTTGGCCGAGGCCGACACAGCCACGTGCGACACGAGGATCCCCGTGCTATGGTTCTCCTGCGCGCAGAACTTGCCGAACTTTCGCATGTGCTCCGCTCCCAACGATTCCTCGTCGTGGAACTCTACCCATACCGTGCCAATGTCTGCTTTTGGGTCCGGGTTCGAGGGTGTTGCGGGGGCGCTTAGCTTCTTCATCATCTCCGGGCTTGGTCGTGCTGAGAACTTGAGCTTCGAACGTCTTTATATAGTTGGGCGTAAGGTTAGCTAGCTATTCCCATCAGAAATAAATTGCCTAGTGTTCCCTAATACGTACACGACAGAGCCGTCCATGTTGCAGTAGATGTTCTTAAACGATTCTAGCGAAATGTTGACTTCTGTTTCGGAGAGTTCATAGCCCTAGGTAGCGCATTAGTATATACGACATGCTTCGCGCGGTAAGAAAGCAGCGGATTGCACGGTTATAGGTTAAAAGTCAAGGGTAGATAAAGGGCATAGTTGCTTTCTTACTCGGTCTTGAACCATTTCATGAACGGTCCTCCATGCTCGCCACGTCTTGACCGCGATCTTCTCGTTCGCTACGTTGTTAGTAGAGTTGTTTTCGTCGTCCGACATCGTGAAAGGTACGCGACTTTATTAATTTCGTATAGGAAGGGTCGGTGATTATGCTTGTGTGGGTGGTTCGTCGCGACACTTTCACGAGGTGGGTTTATCGAAGTTGAAGAATTGGCAAGTTAAAGAAAGACAATGCGAGTTCAGCCTTGCGTTACGAAGATAAAAAATTCCAAGGTACTTTGTATCTGTTTGGCTTTATCTGCAGGGGTTGAATGCAGATAAGGTACGTACCTGTCAAGTTGTGGCCAGTACATGTATCCTTGCATTGGTACGTACTGATGCGACACACCTTTTCAGAAAAGCTCATATTGCAAGTTAGGCAAGTCACACAATAAGGCTAGTAAGCAGATTGGCGGGGAGGTTAAGTACCTAGCGGGAGAATCTCGGTTACGCTTGGGGGAACTTGAGTAAACTGCACGGGCCACAGGGCGCCCAGGGGAAAAACCACCTGAGCCACAGGCACTAAGTTAACCTAAGTAAATTGAACTAACTAGGTTAAAGTCCAATTGTTGAATCAAAATACTTTTTTAAAAATCCAGTGGACCGACTCCGAAAATTTCCTCTGCTGAACCTGGCAGGCCTTGAAGGACCCTGAGATCTGGCCTCCTTTCCCCTCGGTGACTCTTGGGTTTTTCCCAATCACTTTTTTTTTTTTTATGACCTATTCACTTACCTAGGCATTCCTCTCTTTCTGTTATATATAATAGATCAAGACTCGCTCTCTGATCCTTGTCATCTTTACCTTGTTCCATTCATTGTCAAATCCGTTCCTACGTTACAAGAGAGCGATCATGGCCGAGGTAGCTGCTGCATCCGCTCCCGCCCCGGCGGGTGAGAACAAGAAACCCGAGAAGCCCAATACCGAGCTGTTCCAGGAGCAATTGGCCAAGGCCGAAAAGGAATACCAAGATGCTTTTGCTAGATACGTAAGTTGCGCATCCATAACGGGTCACGAGAGAGGTATGTGTGTATTAATAACAAAATATAGAATGCTGTTAAGCAAAAGGTCGAGCTTGTTACCGGAAACAAGAACAAGGACACTCAGTCTCCCCTCCAGAAGCGTCGCCAGGAACTTATCGCTCAAGCCAATGAAATCCGTAACAAGCAAGGCGCCGGCAAGAACGCTCGTAACACCAAGCTGGATCAGATCAAGCGCCTCGATGAACAGCTACGATCCCGAATCGCTGAGCAGAAGAATGCGCGCGGAAAGGTCAACTTCAAGAGTGTCGAGGATCTCGACCGTGAGATCGAGCACTTGGAGAAGCAGGTTAACGGCGGCATGATGAAATTGGTTGACGAGAGGAAGGCATTGGCGGAAATATCTAACCTTCGAAAGCAGCGCAAGAACTTTGCCCAGTTCGACACTTCGCAAAAGGGAATCGACGAGCTAAAGGCCAAAATCAAGGAGATCAAGGATAGCATGGACGACCCCGAAGCCCGTGCGCTAAGCGACCAATACACTAAGATCCAAGCCGAGCTCGACACCATCAAGGCGGAGCAAGACGAAGCATTCAAGAACTTGAACTCTCTGCGTGACGAGCGGAGCAAGCTACAGGCCGAGCAGCAGGAGAAGTTCCAGGCCGTACGCAAGATCAAGGACGAATACTATAGTGCGAAGAAGGCTTTTAGCGAGTACGAGCGTGAAGCACGCCAACGAGCCCGAGAACGCCAGAGGGCTGAGCGCGAGCGCATCGAGAAGGAGAGGAAGAAGGAACGTGCACAAAAGTTACTTCAGGAGGCTAGCGACCCTGCCTATCTCGAGGAGATCCGAAGAGCCAACAGTCTGCTGCAATACTTTGACCCGTCCACTGCCCCGGCCGAGAAGGCGCCTCTTCTAGCTGACAGCGGCCTGAGTGCTCAAGCTTCGCGCAAGGTTGATGACTCGGGCTTGAAGGGCGTTAAGCTGGTACGAAAAGAAGAACGTGATGACGAATATCTACCTGCTGTGAAAAAGGGCAAGAAGGGCAAGAAGGGTGGCCATACCGAAAAGGCCGTTCATACCGAAAAGGGCTTCAACCTACCTCCTGCTGTTATCGATGACTGCTCATTCTTAGGAATTAACCCTCCTATGAGCCCTGAGGATGTTGCTGCTGCTGTCGAGAAAGTCAAGGCTAAGCTAGAGCACTGGAAGTCCGACCAGCAAGCTCAGACTCAACGTGTAAGTTGTAATATCAAAACCTTGTGCTCTGAAATATTGCTAACGAAACCTAGAACATTGAGAAGGCCAAGAAAGAAATTGAGAAGATAGAAGCTGAGGAAGCTGCTGAGGCTTCCGGTACTGCAACCCCTAACGGTGTCAATGGGGACAAGAAGTCGGATGATAAAGTGGCTGCAGTAACATCGGATCTAAAGGAGGCATCATTGGAGGAGACATCGGCTTAGACGTCCACTGCGCCACCAATTGCCAACCACCAGTCAGTCGAGGTTAAATAGATGGATTTTCGGATCGGGAAAAAAACCTCTGCCGCCACATACTATCTCAACTCGATTCCCGACTTGAGAGAGGAAGAGCGGACTTCTGTTTTTTGCTTTCTCAAGTGGGACAAGAAATAAATGAACAAAAGGGGGCCTGGCTGGCTATAGGGAAAATATATTTTCGAGGGTTAGATTTCACAGCATTATTACCATGTATTTAGCACAGCACCAAGACGCCCAACCTAGGTAACCCTATTCCCGCACATCTCTCACATATACATGTATATTCTTCTCCGTGTCTGGTGACTCTGTCTCTATGGTACTGTCCGTCTGACTTGATAGGGGGTAGTCCTCTTTGATCATATATACTTATCATATTGGTATGCAGCCGCAGCCGCAGCCGCAGCCGCAGCCACATACGCTATATATATATTATATATACATATACAGAAGCAAAAAGAAATAAGCAATAATAAATTTAACAACCAAGCAAACGATACCGCGGCATCGGCCGAGTAGCCTTGATTACTTACATACATACACATAGCCGTTCCCCCAATCCGGCGAGCTGCTTTCGCAAGATTCATTTCGCTTTTGCTTCAGCTGCTGGTCCCCTACTGCGATGTACATACAAAGATACCTTGGGTTAGGTAGGTAGGTAGGTAGGTAGGCAAGCTAACATTACGTGATCCTCGGGGGAGAGGAGGAGGGGGACCCTATTTATTTCCTTATTTTCGGTCTGAACAGGTTATCTGATTCGTCCCTTGCGTTTTTTTTTTTGACTTTGGTCTTTCCCACCTATCGCACTAATACATACATGCGGCGAACGGGAGAAGGGGAGGGAGGGGGCCGAGGAGGGAAAGTTGGTGAATGACTGAATGACTGACTTAGACGTGCATGGACGAATGTCTCATAAAAACATTGGGTCGGGTCCCCTCCATGGGGTCCGTGGTGCTTCGTGTGGTTTTGAGGACCGGCAGATGCGGATCCAGTGGAGATGGGTTAGATAGATAGATAGATGGATGGATGGATGGATGGACGGGCGTGTGGATGTGGATGTGTATATGTATATGTATATGTATGTGTATGTACGTATGTTGATGTATGCATCCATATTGCACTGGACATCTACGATGGCGAGGAGAGAGATTGGTCACGGTGTTGCGCTGCGTGTCTAGCTACCTAGGTATGCATTCATTAACATGCTTGCTTGCTTGCTCGTGGTCATATAGTATCTGCATCCACGTCATTCGAAGCCCGCAGACCGAATATCATAGCACATCAGCTCATACGGATCGTAAGGAGTACGGAATATCTTATAGAAGAAAACACACCCCCTACCTATCTACCTTGCCTACTACCTCTACCTAGAGACCTCGTAGTGGCAGTTAGTAGGTAGGTATCATCTCATCACATCTTCATTCCTCTCGCAGTAACAAGTCCCCTAATTAGTCCATTCACCAACAACCTCACTCGCTCAATACCACCCTTTTCTCTCCCTCACGTCTGGCTGATTTAAATCCCGAGCGGAAAGGACTGCCCGTGCTTATCGCGTTATATATGTACGTATGTATGTATGTATATACATGTGTAGGTATATATATAAAAAAGGAGCTCGCCCACTTCCCGTCGCCTACGTGTCAGCCGCATCGCCATAGGGCGGGGGAAGCACCAAAAACACGCGTGACTGAACGGCAAGCTACAGCTACAGCAAGCAGCAAGCAGCTCATCGTACCTTTCAACTCACGCACACTCAATTCCCCGTTGCTGTACCCTGCCTGATCTGGTTCTGATCTGATGCTTTTTTGGTGCCCGGCGGGAAGACACGTC
The DNA here is from genome assembly GCA_902805475.1 of Entonaema liquescens. Lineage (NCBI taxonomy): Eukaryota > Fungi > Ascomycota > Sordariomycetes > Xylariales > Xylariaceae > Entonaema > Entonaema liquescens. The sequence goes on from CADCSX010000006.1 coordinate 1,184,459, forward strand.
TGTCTACCCCCTACCCTACCTATCAAACCCTCCCAGCCCGAATCAAACAAAGGAGGGAAAGGAAGAAAAAAAAAAAAGACGCAACTTGTTTGCCTGCCAACGCCCATATCCGTGGGTCGTTCCGAGCCATGGATTGACTTAAGACAAAGGTTTAATTAACTTTGTTGTATATTGATCTGACTAAAGTACCTCGCTCTGCTATGCTCTGCTCTGCTCGGATGATAAGTCGATAGGTATATCGTAACTCCGCTCTCTTTCTTTCCCCTTCTCTGGCGCAGGTAGCAAAAAATAAAAATAAAAATTCCGTCCCAATGTGCCGATAATAATAACGGGCACGGACAAACAAGCACAGCAATAGAAGTGAAACAAAAAGTGAGCAACCAAGAAGGCAAGCGAGAAATGAAGCTTGCCGGACCCTTGCCCTTGCTCGTCCAACCAATACCCATATGGAACACTCCGTACGCCCAAATAGAATTCCCAAGGAAGATGAAATTGCCACCCGTCTTAGAAATGACTCCCAAGGTCGAAGTAGAACCAGCTCCTCAAAGGAAAGCAGGAACAAAATGAATAGAATATGTGTTGAGTTGTGTGTGAATAGTTTGTCAAGAAGAGCAGATGTCTCGCCGCTATGCAGAAAAGAAATGGTATCTGGGACGTTTTCCCTCCTTCCATCCATGCAACAGATACGGTGATCATGGTGCGCTTTCGTGGTCTCATAAATACTTGCGTTCTTCTTTTCGAATTAATTCAAAGAAATAAAATATGTGTCGTATGTAGATATGCAGGTTGTGCTGTGATCCAGTTTTACAAGGGGTGACGGAGGGGAGGGCAGGATAGTCTTAAGGCGTAAAGCTGTCGAGGTTTATGGCTGGCCTAATAGGATAAAGCTTCTCACATCCCTTCCAACTATCATTCCGACTACGACTTAAGTCAGTAGGTCTGGAAGTAAGCAGTCGGCGGTGCGGTCGGCGGCCGGTACGTGCTATGCCTTCTTTGAGGTCCGGGTGGCGGTGCAAGTGGGTTCACAACCGGTCCCGGCGTCCTCCTGTCTATCCTGTCAATTCTGTCCATGGTGGGCGGAGGCGGTGTCCTTCTCGCAAGAGGGTTCCGTTCCCGATCCCTCTCATGGAAGGTATCCCCTGCCACCGTAGCATTGGAAGCATTGCCCCGTCTGCTAACCTTCCGTGATCCGCTCAAGGCACTCAACGGAGGGTCTTTGACTGCGGGCTCGTCATCTTGTGGTAGGGTCAATTCGACCAAACTGTAAAAATATTCTAGCACTTCTGGGTATCGCTGAACACTAGATTGCCAATCCTCGTCGATTCCTCTCTTCAGAGTCGCTTGGGCCGCGGCAATCTCGTTCGGGTGCGGGGGTGCTTGGTAGTAGTGGTATGCGTGTGCTGCTAATCGTTCAAGATGTTGCGAATGTGCAGCTTTACGTCGTTCCGTGAGCAGCCGGAAATACTCGAGTATGTAGTCCTGGGCGTGTGATCGAACCCACGTACTAGTATATACGAGTTAGTAGACTGTTATATCATCAAAGACCGGGACTTGGTGTCGATCGGAGATGGCACGGATCACTTACCGTACGTCGGTATATATGGATTGCATCATGCGGGCCTCTGCTTGCTCGACAGCGATCTCGAGCCCCTTAGCCTCGCAATCGCAGGCCAGGCTCGCGGGAGCGTGGCAGATAGCACAGTCCGGGTCCATTCTGATGATGGACTTGCGGGGTTTATGTTCCCTGGTATACATCTTAGCGGCGTGAAGCCGGAGGTGGCGGGCAGGAAAGCCGGGATGTAGAAAATGGTGAACATGGGCGGAAGGTGTAGAGTATAGATGGGATATTGTATGACAACAACTGTACACTGTTCACTTGATGACCCGAGAAGGGTCCATGGCAAGAGGAAAGGAAGAGGGAAAAAAGAGAAAAAGAACCGGGGGACCAGGGTAAGGACACGAGAAGTGACTGACCTGTATTATGAACAATAGCAAAGAAACAACACAGCAGGCTTGACAATGCGCAGAGTCGCAGCAGGACAACGTGGGAGCAAGAGGGGGAATTGGTCGAAAGTGAGAAGCAGTCAGTGGCTAGCTTCAGAAAGTTGGCCTGCAGGAGCCAAAGGCTGACCGCCCTGTTGAGTGCCGCGATAGTCAATTGAGGGCAGCAAATAAGGAGGACCGTAGTCAGTTTGCGTCCCGATGGCACCGATATCTGGGCGCGCAAGATACCGCTTGTATGGAGCGTGGGGAACGCGGAGAGCGAGAGAAAATCTAAGAACCCGCGACGGGAGAGGCGAGGAATTACCTAGACTTGTTCGGGTGGATCAAACCGGGGTGTGTCTCTTCTCTCCCCTTATGCGGAAGTATGTATGTAGAGTATGTAGTGTGTAGTGTGTAGTGTGTAGTGTGCAGTGTGTAGCAAGTGAGGTGTGTAGTGAGCTTTTGAGAGGCTGGTGCTGGTGCTTGGTCTTTGGACTGGTAAGACCTGACAAGACCTGACAAGACTCTGCACAAGGACTGCACAAGAGGGAAAGGAGGCGAGAGAGAGAGCGAAGAGAGTTTAGAGAGACACAGTGGTAGGGATTGGGGACTTTGCAGAAGCCTACACCTGCAACTGCAAGCATCAAATCGTAAAAAAGCCCACAAAAAGTGAAAGCAGGAAGACCAATTGCTGGTGGAGAAGATGCTAGACGAAGCAGTCGAACGCAGACGAACGCAGACGAGAAAGCCCAGCGGAGCCCAAAGACGAGCTTAGCGAGCAAGGAGGTTCGTGAGGGGGGACGACAGTTATGTCCACGTTTGGCCACAAGGAGGAAATTTAGCTGTCGTGGCTCGAATAGGTGGCAGGATTACTAGTAGCATGCAGTGTGCATGAGAGTAACCCAATCGAGAGTTTGCATAATCCGGCCGGTCTGGTGTTGCTGCACGAGCCAGTAGCTAATCGAATGTTTTGGAGAGATGTGACGGGTAATGTATACGTATATGTATATGTATATGTATATGTAAGGTAAAGGGTATGGTTATGTAGAGATGAGAGATTGTATGGTTATGGTATGGTATGATATGGTTATATATGTACGATGGTATTAAATGTATTATATGTTGTTGTGGTTATTGTTGTTGTTGTTAGGCCACACAGTATTAAAAAATAAGTAAAATAAAAAATAAAAAGGATGAGGTGTGTTTCGTTTTCCTTTCTTAGGTATATGTATGACAGGTTACAAAAAATGATCCTGTGAGGATGTCGAGATTGATGATACAGGTGATGAGAACAAAACAGCTGGATGGTTAGATGGTTGTAATGAGATTAGACCCCTACTATGTGATAGCATACCATTCATATATATATTGGTATTTATATATATTCTGACCAACAAAACAAAAGACAGATCAAAACAGAGACGATCCTTCAAGCGCTTGCTTGTCGGCTTTGTCTGGGTCAGCTCAAACTCCAAACGTGGCAGCGGTAATAGCGGTGGTAACAGTGGTTAGCGGTGGTGGTAACGGTGGTAGCGGTGGCAGCGGTGGCAGCGTCACTGATGTTCGATACAAAAGGAGAAGGCCCGCAATCTCGAACAGTGTTTGAGGCTCCGAACATGATCCAATTGACTGCTCGGCCGCCAAGCTTTGAGTTGCCCGCATCTTGCTAGGACCCCCCCTCCCCTCTCCTTCACAGTCGTGCAAGTGAATGGCGTTCTTGCTGGCCCCTAGCACAGGCTCACCGCCTTTCGGGCGCATCCAGCGGCTCTTAAACACTCCGGTTGAGACGAGCCATTGGCGCCTATCAATCCAGTGAAGACCTTGTTTGAACCAACTATGTTAAAGGTCCATGGCTGATCAGAGTAACTACACGTCTTTGAGCCATCCTATATTAAGGTGTGTAAAATCTCCTCGATTGGATATTGTTCTGGTGATTTCGCACTTATACATAACATATATAACTTAGGTAATTTATGTTGTATGTGCTAAGTTTTTTTAGTTGATTTTTTTTTTGTGTGCTACGCTGTCGTGCGAGGTTGGGTTCCTCCCCCCCGGTCCAACATCCCGCGTTTTCCCCCCTGCCATTTCCGGAAAAGATATCCCGTCAACCATGTGACCTAACCACCATCCTTTAACCGAAGCCGGCCGCCGGCATTGAAGCTAAAAGCTAAAACTTTAAAAACGAAACGCTAGTCTTATCTTATCGACAACGCCACTTTATCGCTATCAGAGATTAAAAATTCATTTGGGGAAGATGCCGAGAGGAAAGGGATTCGGTCGGGTTATTCTAAACCAGTTGGAAAGCTGAAGGTATAGCTTTTTTTGTAAATCTCAACCAAACGATTATGAATTTAATATAGCTTTCAACCGATACTCAAAAATGCCTCCTAGGTGCTCACCGGGTTCAGGCATATTCCTGCCATTCTTATACCCGACGCTCTTCCGATCCGCCTCCTCGCGTATAATCGGCCGGGCAAGTATCACAACCACAACCCTGCACTCATCTACTCCCACCTCCCCTCCCCTCCTCGAATAGTACCGAGCCCTCGTCCTCCAGTGACGCCCTGCCATCCTCACATCTCAACCCAGCGCCGGACGACTACGCGATATCCACCTTTGCGGACAAGGCACGCATCACGGTGCACGCGGGCAGCGGCGGTCATGGCTGTATCTCGTTCTTGCGGGAGGCGTATCTAGCGGACGGCCCCGCGAACGGGGAGACGGAGGACACGGCGGCAACGTGTATATCCAAGCCGTGCACGGCGAGACCTCGCTGCACAAGCTAGCACGGCGCCGTATCCTGCGCGCGGGGCGGGGCAAGACGGGACAAGGAGGGAATCGAGGCGGCGCTCGCGGCGACGATGTCGTCATCCAAGTGCCGGTGGGGACGGTGGTCCGGGAGCTCAACCGTATAGACCCGCTTGTCGAGGAACATGCGCGGTATCGCGAGGCGAGGGAAAAGGAGCGCGAGTACGAGAGGCTGGTTCGAGAGGCTGAAGCTGCGGTCGCCGACGCGGAAAGCGTGGAAGATGCTATTCGCGCCGAACTGCCCGAAGCCCCTGAACATCCACACCTAGACAAGTTCTTATTGTACCCAGGGATATCCCACACCGAGCGGCGGAGCCTAACACTCCCTCGCCTCCCACGCCGCGATCGTCTATACGTGCAACCCGAAGGCCCTATCTACCTAGACTTGTCGACACCGACAGCGCAGCCTATCTTGCTAGCCGCGGGTGGAATAGGGGGTCTAGGAAACCCACATTTCGTATCGAAAGAGCGTCCTCGCCCACTCTTCGCGACGAAGGGCGAGCGCGCCGTAAGCTTGCAGCTGGAACTCGAGCTCAAGCTCCTCGCAGACGTAGGGCTAGTCGGGCTCCCCAACGCAGGCAAAAGCACGCTCCTGCGCGCCCTAACCAACAGCCGCGCCCGCGTCGGCAACTGGGCCTTCACGACGCTGCAGCCCAACATCGGCACCGTCGTGCTCGACAACCACAAGGGCCGGCCCATCGTGCCTCCCCAAACCCGCACCGCCCACCCCCACGCCGTGATCCGCGACGCCCGCTACGGTTCCGTGGTCATCTCGCAGCACGACCAGCTCGGCGCGCCGGCGGGCTTTGCCCCGGAGCCGCGCACGCCTTCACCATCGCCGACATCCCGGGGCTCATCGAGGGCGCGCACCTGGACCGCGGGCTGGGCATCGAGTTCCTGCGGCACGTCGAGCGCGCGGGCGTGCTCGCCTTCGTGGTGGACCTCAGCGCCGCCGACGCCGTCGACGCCCTCAAGGCCCTGTGGACCGAGGTCGGGCTGTACGCGCGGATGCGCGAGGACGAGGAGCAGGAGCGGGAGGTCGCGGGGCGCATCGACTGGGAGGGGACGGTAGCAGTTCCCCGAACACGCGGTCTCGGAGCGGCGGTAGGATGAGTTTCGGCGGACAGATGATTGTTGCGGAGTTCCCGGAGCCCCTGGCCGGCGAGGAAGGGGGCCTGCATATTGCGGCGAAGCCGTGGTTTGTGATTGCTACGAAGGGCGATTTGCCAGGGGCCCAGGAAAACTACGCTAGGTTGAAAGAATACCTAGATGCTGTTACGGACGGGCAGGAACCGCATCCGAGCGGAGTCGAGGACGCGTGGATTGAGGATTGCGTTGCGATACCCGTCAGTGCTATCCATGGACACGGCGTGGACAGGATCATACACTGGACAGTAGGGTTGCTAGATGAGTCTTAAATAGGGCGATCCGGACCTTAAAGGCTGTGGATGGAGGTATTTTATACATATGTATCATAAATACGTAAGTCCGAAATTGTAAATAATGTACATAGAGCGACTGTTCGCATGATGAACCTCATAGCAAGCAAAAAGTGAGCCTTCTTTTTCAACACCCATATACGTTTTGCTCATAGCTTTGCGTTATCAAAATCCTCGACTAACTTCAAACTTAATTCGTCAGGCCTTCGACTCAATTCATTTGACGGGACGGACGGATTGCTAGGATCGTACTCTAGTTAGCCTCAATCTCAACGTCTCCCGCGACCTCGTCACCATCAGCCTCGTTAGACTGCTCAGCTGTGCCATTTTCGCCATTAGCTTCTTCTACTGCAGGGGCATCTTCCAATATCTCATCGTCCTTGGTCTCAGGATCCGCCTCAGTAGCGTCCTCCTTCTTCGCTGACTCTTTCAACGTTCGATTGATAACTGGCGAAGTGTCATTGAAAACACGGAGAAGCATGGCTGATCGGTCCTCCTTCGGTAGCATTAGGTTTAACGAGTGGAAGCTCTTCCACAGAGGAAGCACCATACGCTCCGAGAAATCCGGATCGCTTCCATCAGGTTCGACAATGAGGATACAGCAACCCATGCCAATTTCTTTGGCCCTCTCGCCGATCTCGTTGAGTTTCTTCCAGTCATCATCGATGAATTTCGGGAACATCTCCTTGAGAAGCCTACGGAAAGTCTCCTTGTTCGTTAGGCGAACAACGCGCTCGGGGCCCACATAACCTTCGATAATAGGCATGCCCTCTGATTGTATTCGCCACCTGCAAACCTCGGCAGATGGTGCATCTTGCTTCATGAACATCTTAACACCTCCGTGTACAAACTTAACCCCACGACCTTCGTTCTCGGATAATATATCCCTCAGTAGTGCACTTGTGTAGTAGATAGCTTTTGCTGGTTCGCCCGTGGCATTTCGTACCATAAATCGGTCTGAAGGGAAACGTGGCGATACTTTGTAGAATCTTTGAATATCCTGTATGACATGGTGGTCTGGTGGTAAATACTTGAATGGCTCTTCGTAGTTGCCATCGGAAGGTTTGACCTTTCGGTCGGACTGAGCACTCTTTTGAGTAGTTTCGGGTTCCGGTTTGGCTTCCTCCACCTTAGGTTCCGCAGGTACTTGCTCTGTTTCGGTAACAACTTCAGATGGGGCATCAAGCTGCTCACTAGGAGGCGAGGCCGTCTTTTGCTTTTTAACATCCGGCTTTGTGTCCGCCTCATCATCTAAAGTCCTCTTGACCCCAACTGTCGGTAATACATCAGTTGGTTCGCCCAAAGCGGCCTTTTCTTCTTCTATCTCTATCTTGGCCTCCGTTTCTGCCTTATCGGCGCTACCAGAGCTAATAATATTGGTAGGAGGCCGAGTGCGAGCCTCTGGCTTGGCTTTGAATTCATCCCTTTTTCTAATACTGTGATGAAAAATCCGCCGGTATCCTGTTGATGGGCGTACACCCGCATGCAGCGGTCGAGCTCCAGGCCGGAACAGTCGCTTGTATCTGGCCTGGGGAACATGGTTTCTGAAAGCTTGCCGGGTATTTGCCCCTCCGTTGTTAGAACGTGTTGCTGGACTTCTTCCCAGCTGCTCCAAACGCGCCCAGACTTATCCATAATCTGCCATTGGTGCATTCCCGGGCTTCGCTTCAGTAAAGGAAGCCTATCTTTGCAATCGATGATTCTGATCTTGCTAGGACCGCCACAGCGCTCGATCGCAGAAACGATAACCGCTTCATTCTCCACGGGGTTCATGCTGCACGTCGAATATACGACGCGACCGCCGACCTTCAGCATCTGGAGAGCACGAACCAGAATTCGAACCTGGGTGACGTGAAGTCCTAATGCATTACCCGGTTGCCAATCTTTCCACAAGTTGATGTTCTTCCTTAGAGTCCCGTCACCTGAACAGGGCACGTCGGCAAGTATCCTGTCAAATTTTAGGTAATTTCCCTTCTCCGGGTGGTCTGGATGCGGCGGCAGCTTGATAGCCGGGTAAAGAGTTGCGTCGTGGTTTGTAACGAGAATATTCGGGGAAGAAAGTCGCTTAAGTTGGTGGACAAGCATGTGACTCCTTTTATAATCCGCATCATTGGCGATGAGAAGTCCAGTCGCACGACCATCGTCGCCAGCATCCACTGAAAGGTCAACGTCCTCGTCGATAGGCTCCGACTTGTTCTCGCCGAATGACTGCATGAATTTCCGAATCCTGGCCTCCTCTCCAGTATGGACCATCTCGAGCAGTTGAGCAGCCTTGCTTCCGGGTGCTGCGCAGAGATCCAGGACAGTCATTCCAGGCTCAACATCCATCAACAGAGGCGGAATCATACTAACAACTTCCTGTCGACTAATGTTGCCAACAGTAGTCTCAGAAACCAGGAACTTTTGGAAAGCGGCAAAGGGGGGGAATTTGCGAATAACATGTTTAGGAGTATTCATGGAGTATGCGAGCTGGTCAGGGTACCAAGGAACCGGCTGAGGGGCCTGTACAGGCTCGCCGTCGTAGCGCTCGATCTTGACGATTTCAGGCACATATCTCGTTTCTAAAAGTCGCTTGACTGCGAGTGCGTGCCCTTTCGACCCGCAGAAACGAAATGAATTGGGCAATTCTCTCTTCAATGCTTCCCAAAATTCGGCTCTTTCTTCATCCTCAAAGGGAAGCGCGCTGTTATAGTACTTTTCCAGGTTCTTGTTCTCCTTTACGATCTCGCTGTATGATCGATACGGCGCCGGGCCGTCGCCGCGAGGGGCGCGATTAGAACCGCCTTTGCGACCACCCTATAATACATGGTTAGACTCAATTTAATGTGAATATAAGATATTATCGAGGTCAATATTTACCCGAAACTTTTTGCGCCCCATTTTGCTTGTTCGCGAAAGCTGTTTGAATTGAGAGCTGTCGGGAACTATTTGCAGGCGAAATGTTTGGAAGTTTTGAAGTTGAAGCTCTTCAGCAAAACAGACTTCGAAAAAGCTTAGTGAGTACCCCACTATCTTATCTGCCCCACCAAAGCTTTTAACCCCTTGGTTGATGCATCTAGCCCATTGTTACATAAAGCTGAGTTATATGATAGGTATATAGGTAATTATCCATTATAATCTAGGTACTCACCTTTAATTTAAATACACTACTACTCAAATCATAGTTTCCATAGCGCACTTGATCATACCTAAGAACCTAACCACCAACTCAACACACCATCCAGCCTTACACTTACAATACTCTTTCAGCTCGATTCAACTCGAGCCTTTCAACACTCTCAAAGCCTCCTCATAGCGCCGGATATCCCGCACCAACTTCTCCCTGTGCGCTTTGACAGGCGCATCTTCTGCTGCAATCATATCCAGCTGCTCTTCGTTAAGGTTAAGAACCATCTGAGCGCTAAATATCTGCAGGGGACTGCCTTCACCTTGCAGTAGATGGTCGTTGATTGCTTGTTGGTAAACCACGTCGACGAATCGCTTGCGGGAGAGTTTGTAGTATGCTTTCAGTATATCGTGCATGTACTCCTGGAAATATTGGGAGTTCGCCATATTGAGCGAAAGGTTCTTTAACTGCGCCAAGGTCAAATGTATACCTGGCTGCGACTCGACGACAGAGCCGTCTTCGTCTAGCATCCCCACGTTTCCCCCTGCTCCTAGTTTCTCTATGTTCGAAACTAAACGGCCGCTTTGGGACTTTTGAAGGTTGTCGTTGAAGTAATGGTTCAGGGTTATGGGATTGCGTTGGCGTTCAACCTTGAGGAGGTATTTTGCCTTATCCATGGCATTGCGATAAGATTTCTGAAGCTCGTCGAGTAGGTATTCTCTCCAAAGTACATCCCGCACACGCTCATCAGGGCAGGCTGCTTTGAGGGCCTCAACAATGAAATGATGGACGGTCCAGGTAACTCGGCTCACATAATCTAATGTGATGGGCTGCCACTTCTTGGACTGCTCCTTGAACATGGTTGATATAAGTTGGCCCCCGACCTATTTAGAATGTGAGCTTGCTAATGTCTTCAAAGTATTGTGTCCCAACTTACCATTCCGAGTTCTGGCCCACGGCTCGCCGTGTGAACTTCTGCAATGTACTCCATAATATCTTCTTGGCCACTAATATCAGGCAGTACAGTGTCCAAGGGGTCAAAGATCTCTTCGAGCTCAGGGTATGTGCCATCGTCAGGCTCGGGGACCGTACTGGAATTGTTCTTATTAACCGCTGATATGGACGATGCTTCTTCATCTTCTTCATCAGCTGCAGAATTGGAGGCAAAGGATCTCGTGTGTCCACTAGTTGTCATGACATTGGAGTATTTCTCGCTCGCCTCCACGACGCGAGTAATCACCCTAAGGTCATGTCTGTCCTCAAATATCTTGTTTCCGGTATAGTATGCATTGAGGGCATCTCGAGCTAGGCCCTGGAATGATTCGCTTATCTTGTTTAGATATGCCCTCTGCGCATTTGGGTCGCTCCTTGACTGTCCTAAACCCTCCAACGTTATTTTCAACCCGTGTAGATCCTTCGCGACTTCTGATTTAAGCTTGGGGAATTCCTTCTTCATTAGGTTAACCAGAAGGTCACGGACACGCTCTCTAAGTGCGCTTATGCCAGCTTTCCTGCTATCCCTAAGAACCGACCAAGGGCTCTGAGAGAAGAACAATTTCTCATCTGCTTGGCCTTGTTCGAGAGTCTTATCCGCATCGTCTGGGCCACGATTCTTGACAATGTAATACCCAAGTAAGAGGTCGTTCCTCTTACCCAGGACGTGGTCAATGGCGATATACTGCATTGTGCGCTCGATGGCCAAGTCTGGTTTCGTGAGGACGGCCATAGTCCGGGTCATCGAAGGATCAGCCTTCTTGGCCAGCTTCAAGATTTCTTGCGTTGCTGGGTCCACATTGCTGGGCATGATTGCTAGTATACTAAAGAGACATGATCATATCAGACAAGAGTTACCATCATAGTGTGCATTGTAGCTTACATGGTTCTGGGGTCCTTCACTATAGTTATAAGTTAGAAAACCACATTTTAAAGAAGATGAATTCAACATACTGTAACTTTTTACCATATTCATAACAAGTTGTATGTCATCTTCAGTGGTGACGCCTGAAAAGTCATTGTCAGAGCTCTGTATGCATGGCCGATATATTTAAGCAGGGCAACATGGCGGATCCTTACCCTCCGTCTCCTTACGAAAAATTCCAGGGACATCGATGACCGTAAAGTGTTCTTCCTATAGAGCCTTGTTAGCCTCTCCTCTCCAGAAGAGATGCTATGTAGCACTATTGAGCTTACAGTGGGACCCTGTTTTTCGATCTTGAGAATATGCTCGCTAAATGCTGGAAGGGAAGAGCCGTCTGCTAGTGTAGACTTTGTAGAGCTCCTTATTCCCATAGCATCATTTGCCTATAAGTTTCTGTCAGTCGATATGAATAAGGTAGGTAAATATATCAACCACTAACCTCTCTGAACAGCTGGGCAAGATTCTCAGGAGTCATCTCCTTTAGGGTGCGGTGGAACTTCTTGACGCGCTCCTGTTCAAATAGGGGGGCATCGAGGTGGGGCATGATAGAAACATCTATGCTTTCTTCAAGTTCACGGCGACAGGTGATCTGCGTTGCATAGCGTGTGCAGAGTTCTGCATCTCGAGGGAACCCAAAACCTGTCAAGCCTTCAAGCACCGAACTTTTTCCTGATGATTGATCGCCTACAACTACGAGCTAGAGACTGTCAGTACTATTTTATCAAGTGCTCTATGAGTAAACTCTCAACTAGCATACCTGGGGCAAAGCGATCCTCATTCCCATAAGCTCGCGCACTTTATCAATCTTGGTCAAGACAGCGAGGTTGCCAGGACTCGGCTGGTCTCCGTACGTGGTCTCTGCTGGAAGGCTTCCCATTTTGATGATCTTTGTCATGAAAGTAAATGTAAGAAATAACTAATGAAGGGGAAGATTGTTGAGATTTGTTAAATGTTTTGAATGGTGAATGAAATGTTACGTAGGTAGGTAAATATTAAAAGAACTCTTGCATAGGTATATAAGCAAAACCAGCACAGCACACAGCAGCCTGCTCAGCTTCTAGGCTTCCCTGTTGAAATCTAAATCAAATCTAGCCGGCGCGTTGGCCAAACATTAGGCGGGTAGCTGTTGTACTACATCTTGCCCATTTGCAAACGGAACAATTCGACCATATTGAGGCCAACAGCCCATTGATAGGTCGGCTCCCGCATGGATCCGCAAGTGGCAGTGAATCAAAAAGTAAACCAAAGAGTACTTCGGTATCAGCTTTCATCTCGTTCGCTTTGGGGATTTAGGTATAATGTGACATGTAATATGCAAGTAGACAAGGCAGTTTTTACACAATATTTAAATGGGATTTCCTATGGTTGCATGGGTAGATTTGCGACTGGGCTTTTACGGCTAGGGGGTAACCCATAACCCATAACCCATAACCGAAGAGCAAGGTCCTAAGCCACATACAGTGAAAACGACCAACAGCAAAGATTCTGTTTCCAGCGTTCCATGATAGGTGGCTAAGCATAAAATCTAGATGTTTCAGGAAGCGCCATGGTACATAACTAGATAAACATGTATGTCTATCATTTGGACCGGTGTAGAAGCAATTGCCCGAAATCGGGATGCCGAATGCCTGGCAACTTGCCTTTCTACGCCGACATAAGGGGCACGGATGGTGGCGTTTCTTGGTATATTTTGGATCTTTAAGTATTCATAACCATGTAACTACCTACCTATCTAGTTTCCATCTTCTGTTCTTCAGCCTAAATCATGACATCCGTGACATGCATGTAGCATTTATACACTGCTTCCATTCATTCGGTAGGTAGCTAAGGCCACCTACCTAACTAAAATATCAGACTCTGTCCCTCTGTAGACAAGGAAAATCCATACAGGGGACGGTACCTAGTCTGACATAAACTAGAGGTCCTTTTCTCTCTGACCAGTGACCTTCTCAAAAGTCTCCAAGGCCATCGTCAAGGTATGCCGTCCCTGGGTCTTCCCCCGGAGCTGTGTGTCATAATCAAGCATTTCAGCAAACGGTATCCGAGCCGTAATCTCCAGCATCCGCAGGCGGCCTTTCTGCGTCTCCCGAAGCGTCGTTTGGAACTCGTATGGATCTGGCGGTGCGTATATGTCGGATATGTTGATCATGTCACCCTCTTGCGCTTGGCTCTCTTGCATGTCCCTGATCTCCAGGACGTGGCCCCCGCGTGCCGTGTGTATGTCGTGCTGGACAGCGCCTGCTGATGTTTCGGGGCAGATGATTACAACCTTCATAACGGGCTCGAGGATCGCAATCAATCCTTGCTGGTAAGCTTCCTTGAGGGCCGACCTTACTGCTTTGTTCGCAGCTCCGACTAGGTGCGAACCTGGGGTTGAACTGGAGTTGCTCGAAGTATCATATGTGACCGTAACAAGACTCTGATGCATTGGTGAGCTGCGGCGAGGACCTCTCGCAAGCGCTGCTATTACACCGTTTGTGAGATGCTGTCTTGCTTCCTCGATATTAGGCAGGAGTGCCTCCTTTGTAAATACAACTCGAATGACGTTTCCGTCTCGCTCGAAATGGGTTCCCGACAACTTATCGGCATAGTCTTCTGGGAGAGGCTCGACTACTACGGAACATGTCGCCTTGCCAGGTTTACCTGCTACCATTCCTTCGAAAACGGCTTGATGAGGGGCCGTCGGTGCGGTTAAGCACTCTTTATAGTCAACTGAGATTTCACCCCAGTAAGCATCAGCCTTGTAGTGTTTCTCCAGGCGGTCACGGGCGACTTCCAAGTGAAGTGTACCCATTCCGGAGAGCGTGTACTGATCTGTTTTTTCATCTTTGTACCACCGTAGACTCGGGTCCTCCCTAGAAAGGTTTTCTAAGGCCGTCTCGAGAACCTTTGCACCTGTCGGACTATACGCGTCCAGAAAAACAAAAGCCACAGCGGGAGGTATTTCGGGCGGTCGTACTTGTATAGTGGCAAGTTCTGTCTGTGGTGCTGAATTCGAATTGAAAGTTAGTAACGTATCTCCAGTCCTCGCGGATTTTAGGCCAGTAATTGCACCTATTTGCCCTGGAGATAGGTAAGGTATTTCGATAGTATTCCCTCCCGATATTTGCATCATGTTGAGAGAACCCTCGAATTGCTGGAGATTGGCGTTCCACATGCGCGTGTTTTTCTTGAGAATCCCATAGTAATCCCGTACAAAGGTGAGCATTCCTCGACGGGGGTCATTAACTACTTTGAAAACCTCTGCCAATGCTTCGACCCGTGGCGGAGGCTTCTTAGAAGGCTTTGGTGCTTGAATAACGTGGCTAAGGGGCTGGTATGTTCGACCTACCCGGACTTCGAGTTCGGGACGATCCAAAGGGCTAGGCAAGTAGTCTACGACCGCATCGAGTAGGGCAGAAACGCCGGTATTTTTCAAGCTGGATCCTGCAAAGACAGGTATCACGGACCCATCGCCGCGATTGACGACGCGGCGCATACTCTGTCTAATGGCTGTATCAGGCAAGTTATTTCCATGAGCGGTCCACAACTCCATTAGCTCATCGTCCTTCTCACAAAGTTGTTCAACAAGTCGCTCACGTGCGCGCTCAACCTCATCCTTGATTGTACCCTCGAGTAATTTTGTTGATAGTTCTTCAGGGGTATCTTTGGTTCCCATCCAACTGACAACAGAGCGACCGATTACATCCACCACGCCTCTCAGTGTATCCTTTTGCCACCAGGGTATCTGGCAGACCAAAGGCATGCCGTTGAGCTTCAGCCCGATGTCTTGTACGGACTTCTTAAAGGAGGCGCCCTCGCGGTCGAGTTTATTAACGAAGATAATCCGAGGTACGTTGAACTCCTGAGCAGACGCACAAACTCTCTCCGTATGCGCTTCAACGCCTTCGACTCCGTCGATGACGCATATAACGCCATCTAGGATAGGAATGCAGCGGTCAAGCTCAAATCTAAAATCCACGTGGCCAGGGGTATCGATCAGGTTGATGACATGTTGCGGAACTCCTGGTTTTAAGCGTTCTTTTGGTGGCCAGTGGAAAGTGATAGCAGCAGATTGAATCGTAATTCCTCTCTGTCTCTCCATGGGCAAGAAATCGGTCACAGTGTCTCCTTGGTCAACATCTAGGACATACATCAGTCATAACATGCTAAGGTCAGCATGGTTTCTCTCTCCTCGGGGATACCAAGACACAAAATTTACACGCTTAACAACTTACGTCCTGCGCGTTTCAAAGCACCACAATTATAGAGCATCTGCTCTGTGGTAGTTGTTTTTCCCTATTTGGTT